>CP136060.1:653151201-653794058 GCA_032464435.1 Aegilops umbellulata
TGTGCTTTGGCAAAACCGATATTTCTTTTTTTTATATATGCACTTAAATAAAATCTCTCATATTGATAATTTTCATTTTTTTAGGGTACATATCGATAATTTTCCGTATGTTGTAATGAGCATAAATAACTTTTATAAATACTAAACAATATTTTCCTTTATTTTTATTATTATTAGGGTAATTATGTACAAAATTTGACCATAGCTGCTAATCGAAACGGTACTTATTTAGTTATCAAGAAAATATTTATTTATATAAAAAACATGATTTTATTTGGTTAGCCAATAAATATGGGGTACTTGTGGAGGTTCTAAAAGAAAAACGTGAAATATGTCGACAAATTATTAGTTATTTTTTGGGTAAGAGCGTTATCCATCATCCGATCTCTCTCTCCCCACCCACCCACCCACCCACCCCACTTCTTCCTGTTTTTGGTTTTGTCAAAAAAAGATTGCCGGTTTTCCTCAAGAACTGCCTCAAATGGCACATCTCTTTAAGTTAATAATTACTAACCAAATTGCCGTTTCTGAGTTTACATGGCTCACTTATTTCGACGTTCACCTTTGATCATCATTGGACAACAAAAACTTGTGTATGTCACCAGAAATCATACCATTCAATCCGTATTAAATTGTAGTTTCAAGCGGTATCTACTCTCCTGATTAAAAAATACATGAGATTTTGTTGTCTGCAATTTCTTACGTCCTCTCTTTCCACCCCACCTTCTCTGTATTCGGTTTTGTAGATTTCCCACCTATTTTTTTAGCCCGTCTCAATTTGGTCCACGCACTAGTAGAAAACCGGCCTTTTGTCCCGGTTCATAAGGGCCTTTAGTCCCGGTTCCTGAACCGGGATTAAATGGTCGTTACTAATACCCTCATCCTTTAGTCCCGGTTCAAACCAGAACCGGGACAGATGGGCCTCCACGTGGCCGCTGGCGGCAGCCCAGGCAGGGGGGCCTTTGGTCCCGGTTGATGACATAAACCGGGACCAAAAGGCTTCCACGCGTCAGCAGCTGGCTGGAGCTGAGGTTTTTCTTTTTTTTTAAAAAAAAGTGGTTGTTTTAGGGGTTTAGGGGGTTATTTTTAGGTTGTTATTAGCTACCTAATAGAGAGAAGTGTCCTCTCTTATATCTTCATCCTTGGTTTACCTACGCTACCGCTATGTTCATTTCACCCGCAGATATATATATAATAACTCATGCATGCTCGCATCATACATCATCATATATAATAACAAGTCCTACTAATTAATCAAGCATCATCATACAACTTCTACTCGTTATTAATAATAAGTCATATGATCATCATCCTCATAGTCATCGAACCCAACCCTACATAATTGTTCTTAGCACATGATCATCAGTATCAGGTAGGACCTAAACACACTTAAGGTAAAATAGCATAAAACAATATAGACCCTGACTCTCCATTATGAAGAATGGAGATCATCCAGTCTCCAATTCTTGCGCCTCGCTTCCTTTTGCTTCCAAGAAGCTCATTACGACTGTCCATACATTTTTTCCATCCTTTGATTGTCATGTCTCCACTTTTTTTTAGAAATCCGGTATGGACAGTTGAGATTCGTAGGATGACCTAGATATATGTTCAAAACACGAAGGCTGCCGCCATTCCGATACATCAAATGAGGCACACAATCCTCTGGGATTCTCTGTTGAAAAACATAGTAATAACTTCGTAGTTAGCAATGATGTACTAGTTTTAGAAGTATGCAAAAAGATGCACGGATGTCGTAATAGTAAAAAATCTTACCAGGGTATCTCCATGGTAGTTACCGTAGTTCAACACATGCACTAGTGGCACGTATTGACCATAATGTTGAGGAGTTCTATTTTAGATATTGTAATTCTCAAGATCATTACAAAATCCAACCAGATGAGTTTTCTCCTTGTAAGTTAACTCAGAGCCATCGGTGTAGTCAGTTCTATCTACCATCTTCTGCACATTCTTTGATACTTCAAAATAAGCTGTCAATGGAAATAAGTTGTCAACTATTTTGAAACGAACAATATAAATTAGTTAATAATTAACTATGTTTAAGAAACTCACATAGCGGTAGAACTGGAGGAGTATCAACAAGGACCCAAATGTCTTGTCTTGCTCGATTTCAGGATCACCAAGATCCATGGTGACAAGCATACCCTCATCAAAACCATACAATTTGCAAAATGCTTCCCAATTTTTGCAACCAAAATGGGTTACGCTCTCAGCATTATACAACTTTACTTCAAAATCCACATCATGATGGGTCCTTAGGTGAATTTTCTTCGTTTCAAAATTTTCATGGTCTTCAAAATCCATCCTCTCCAAGACATAGCGTCTTGCATGGCATGGGATAAACTATACTCGAATTGTAAAAGATGAAAATTACACGTTGAAATAGTTGAAGTCATGCTTAATTATGAAAAAAAACACTTGTCGTCGTTGCGTACAGTTTCAACTTCGAAGGTCTCCTCGAGCTTAATGCTGAAGCGCCGACCATCGTCCAGGTGAGGCCTGTCGCACTGACCTCGATCGTCGTGGCACCAGTCGCACTCCCCCGGGAGACTTTCGTCGTCCGATGATGACATTTCCTATATGTTCATAATTCAAAGACTAAATTAGATCATTATTATTTAACTAATCATATGCATATGCCTTGCATAGTGCTTTCCAATTTGAGCATTCAATAAGAAAAATCAAATCGCAAAATAAAGTAGTATTCAAATTAGGATGCCTTCAATTATAAGAAAAACTACATCATCTCCATGTGTCCGTACATCGAATATTATCACTAATACACGTCGAATATTATATATCATACATATCGCCAGTACAGCTAGAACCGTAGCGCCCGACGGGTATCGGCGCGGGCGGTGGACACCCAAAGGGAAGGAATCATCACAGGATCATAGCTCCAGTGAGATCCCTGAAGAACCTGCCAGGTATTCTCGAACCTGCCCTCCAACGCAACCATGTAGCGACGGACGTGCTCGTCCTCCTCGCTGACACGGTGACGTACCACCTCCGTGGTGTCCGGAAGCCTCGGCACCATGACTGGCCCACGCGACCGCCACCAAACAAGGATCGGGTCAACGACGGGCTGGTTCCTCACCAAGCTACGCCACCCGGAAGGTAGCGCCTCCCGGTACCACCCTGGCGGAGCCCAGTCTCGGGCATGGCCCATCTGGTCAAGCAGGTGTCGTCCGCCGCCGACTCGACGACGAGGATGCGGGATAGGCATCGTCCACATCGATGCGGGAATAATTGCTTTAACTAAAAAAATAAACTAGTTCTATTAATTTTCTTGCTAAAAATAAACTACTTCTATAGTAAAATAAACCAGTTTTATTAAATCAACTAGTTCAACTACTAAGCACTTACTATAAATAGAATAATGTAGTACTTACTAAAAATAAACAAGTTTACCTAGTTCTAACTAATTCCATTAAACACTTTCTAAGTAGTACTAATTACTAAAAGTTATCGGGGAGGGGGGGTATGTCGACAACGACATACCCGATAACAAAAAATAAGAAGAGGAAGAAGAAGAAAAAAAGAGGAGAAGAAGAAAGGAAAAGGAGAAGAAAAAAAAGAAAAAAAAAAGAAGAAGAAGGAATCTACCATTCTTAAGAAGTTGCTCCCCACTATTAGTATTCTCTCAACATGCATGCTAGCCACGTCATCATTTTGCCACATAGACTTTCACCAACAGGTACGACGAGCGTAATCTTCGGCAGCCTCCCCGTGCGTCAGATAATTAGGAGAAAAAAAGTATCGCTAGATTCTGCATGCAAGCGTCCATCTAGCTAGGCATGCCCAATAAACCGCAATCAATACGTGCATGCAGTGATTCTGGCATCGCAAAAACTCCTCACGGTGAAATTCCTGGATAGTAAAAGGTCATGCATTCTCCTTAATTAGCGTTGGGATTAATTCTTGCATGCGTGGGACGTGGTTAATTGATCCATTTAATGCCGCGCAGCACTGATTCCGGTTCAGATTCCAAGCTGGAGGGAGTAGAAAGGATTGAATATTTTTCTGAGGTGTTATCTTTGACCTTTCATCTTAGTTATCTGATCAACAGAACTCCCGGAGGTTCCTTAACCTCCACAAACGATTAATCTCCACCGATTTCCTTAAAAAATCCCCCTAATTCTTCTCATCTTCTCTATCTCTACCTCTCTTTCCATACTGTGTGCACTGCCGCGGCGAAAGCTTTCACAGTTTGTCACCATCGGAGATCTGCTCACTGCTGCCGTCTCGAAGCCTCATGATTGTTCCCTCTATCTCTCTCGGAACCCTGCGATCCCCGCCGTCGCTGGTCATGATGGCCCAAGAACTACTCCAAGGTGTCGACAAGGCGAGTTGTACATGCCGTCGCAGATCTCCTCCTCTAACATCACTTGCGCCAGAGGTGGGTGCTCAGTGCTCTCCTTCCTCTCAATCTTCTCAGATATGAACATATTTTTTGAGTTAGCTATTTTAACGCTCTGATCTGTGTGTGATCCGAAATTTCATAGTAGGGAGCTCTTTTCCATCCCCAGCGACCTTCCCCGCGGCAACAATTCCGGTAAGTCTCTCTCCCCCAAACCCCTTTCTAACTCAACTACTGCGGATAGACATATGTCGAGATGTGATGGATCATTTGTGTTTCTCCAATCCGGTTGTTTCTTATTGGAGGCGCTAGATGATGATTTCTTCTTTCTTTTGTGTTGTGCAAAGAACAAACAGATGAAGCTACCACGTACTGTTCCCCAACTACAACTGCATCTCTCTGTCTCCCTCCCTCTCACACATCTTAATTTAGTACGAATTGTGTACTTTATTACTCTTCTCTGGTTGTTTTCTAAAATCACAACATATGGCACTGGGTTTCATTTTCAGGAAATTTGTTCCCTGTGAATAGTATTCCATTGTAAATTTTATGGTATCTTTCTATTATGTGAGTGATACAATTGTGTGATTGACATTGTTGTTCTTCCCGTACTGCAGGGTTCGTCTGTTGCCGCAACAATCATCTACCTACATAAATGAAAAAAATATTGGAAGTGACTCTTATGAACATACTTGCATTCTTTTTGAAATTTAAGATAACTATGTAGTGACTATCAGTATTTGACTGTTATGCTGCTAATAACAATCCTAACCTCAAAGGTTTTAACTCGCTGAGAGGATAAGGTATGGGCTGTTCTCATTGTCATTCAATTTATTAGCTCTTTGTTTGTTGGTCGTGTGTTAAGTAATACTCTGTAGTAAAATGGAATGCACATGTGTCTACTAGGAACGATGACATTTTGTATAGCTGGTTATCTTTCGTCCAATAAGCGGATCAAGGTGCAGAATGCAAGATGACTACTATTCAGGGACATTAACACCGCGAGGCTGGCAAATTAGTATGAAATATATCTGTTTCTTGCTCCGATGCTCTTCTAATAGACAACCAAATGATATTATCTTGAATTATTATGAGTAATTTTTTTTTGAGGAATTTCATTACAATATATGTTATTTCTCTTAATGTTGGTGATGCATTCTTCTAATTATGCAAATACTGAGATAGTCTACCACATATTAATTTGCATGACATTTTATACCATTCAAAGATTCAAATAGACATGTATTTATATTATTGTTTCCATAAGTTTCACTATTTCTCACCCTATAAATTAATCCTCATATACATTACAGCAAATTCCCGCAGCAACGCGCGGGGTATCATCTAGTAATAGAGGAGAAGAAGAACTTCTTCTTCTCCTCTATTATTCCTTCTTCTTCTCCTCTTTTTTTTCTTCTTTTTCATCTTCTTATTTATTTTTCCTGTTATTTCTCTCCTCTTCTTCTTCTCCTTCTTCCTCTTCTTATTTTCCTTTTTTCTCTGCTTCTTTTTCTTCTAAATATGAACATATACATAAATGACTTTGATCATACATAATTTTCAGATTCCTACACGATATGAACAAAATTACAACAGAAAAAAATAATAAAAATTCTATGAACAAAATAAAAATTCTATGAACAAAATTACAACAAAAAAATCATAAAAATTCTATGAAAAAATTGACATATTATTTGCATATATATGAACACACGAACTTTTGCATATGCAACAATAATATCACCAAAAAAAATGTATGAACAGAAAAAAATTCTAACTTTTGCATCTAAACTATACATCTAAATTAAGTACAACTAAATTAACTATACATCCTAACTATACAACTAAATTAACTATACATTCTAAATTAGGAAATTACGCAAGCCGGGGCGGCGATCGACGAGGAGGGGCACGACGTCGGTGGCGAGGAGGCAGGGGGGCACGGGGCGGCGACGGCGACGGCGAGGCACGGGCGATGGCGACGGCGCGGTCGGGGGCGACGGCAGGGGCGGCGGACGGCCTCGGGGCAGCCTGGCGGCGTTGATGTGCTCGGCATCGTCGGGGGCAACTGCGAGGGAAATGTGAAAAATTTCCCAAGTCTTTGCTTATATAGCAAAGCCATTGGTACCGGTTCGTGGCACAAACCGGAACCAATGCACCCCTTTAGTCCCGGTTTGTGCCACGAACCGGGACCAAAGGCCACTTTTCGGCAGCCCAAAGGGCGGGAAGGGGCGGCCTTTAATCCCGGTTGGTGCCACGAACCGGGACCAAAGGCGCCCTTTCATCCCGGTTGGTGCCACCAACCGGGACCAAAGGGCGTGTACTGGAACTGTCGCGGTGCGTTGGGATGTTTAGTCCCACCTCGCTAGCCGAGAGGGGCTCGGAGTGGTTTATAAGCCCTACGGAGCCGACCACTTCGAGCTCCTCTCTACTGCAGGCTTACGGGCCTAAATCCACTCTCTGTGCCTGTGGGCCTACTGGGCCTACTGTGGGCCTGCATCCTGGCCCAACTAGCGGGCTTCTAGTCGTATGCAGGCTGTGGTGGCACAGTAGGCGGCATTTTAAAAAAAAAATCCACTTTTTTGTTTTTTTACTAACAACAAAATACTTACTACTTTTTCAGTTATTATTTTTGGTTTTAGGTAATATAAAAATTATAAACTTTCTGTTAGTGCCATTAATTTTCCAATTTGAACAGAAAATACTTTGATAATTCTATTCTTGGTTGCTTTATTTATTTTATTTTGTTTTTAATTATAACAAAATACTTATTGTTAATATAAGTATTTTTTTTCCAGATTTTTTGTTTTGTTTTCTGCATTATTCATTTTCTTTTGTTTTTTGCTTTATTTTTTAATTCTTTATGCTTTTAGTTTTAGAAAAATTATAAACTTTTTGTTAATGCCATTAGTTTTCAAATTTGAAAACACACTTTTTCTTTGTTTTCTTTGTTGCTTTATTTATTTTATTTTCTTTCTACTTATAACAAAATACTTATTGTTAATATAAGTATTTTTTCCAGATTTTTTGTTTTTTTCTGCATTATTCATTTTCTTTTGTTTTTTGCTTTATTTTTTAATTCTTTATGCTTTTAGTTTTAGAAAAATTATAAACTTTTTGTTAATGCCATTAGTTTTCAAATTTGAAAACACACTTTTTCTTTGTTTTCTTTGTTGCTTTATTTTTTTTCTACTTATGACAAAATACTTATTGTTAATATAAGTATTTTTTTCCAGATTTTTTGTTTTGTTTTCTGCATTATTCATTTTCTTTTGTTTTTTGCTTTATTTTTTAATTCTTTATGCTTTTAGTTTTAGAAAAATTATAAACTTTTTGTTAATGCCATTAGTTTTCAAATTTGAAAACACACTTTTTCTTTGTTTTCTTTGTTGCTTTATTTATTTTAATTTTCTTTCTACTTATAACAAAATACTTATTGTTAATATAAGTATTTTTTTCCAGATTTTTTGTTTTGTTTTCTGCATTATTCATTTTCTTTTGTTTTTTGCTTTATTTTTTATTCTTTATGCTTTTAGTTTTAGAAAAATTATAAACTTTTTGTTAATGCCATTAGTTTTCAAATTTGAAAACACACTTTTTCTTTGTTTTCTTTGTTGCTTTATTTTTTTTCTTCTTATAACAAAATACTTATTGTTAATATAAGTATTTTTTCCAGATTTTTTGTTTTGTTTTCTGCATTATTCATTTTCTTTTGTTTTTTGCTTTATTTTTTAATACTTTATGCTTTTAGTTTTAGAAAAATTATAAACTTTTTGTTAATGCCATTAGTTTTCAAATTTGAAAACACACTTTTTCTTTGTTTTCTTTGTTGCTTTATTTATTTTAATTTTCTTTCTACTTATAACAAAATACTTATTGTTAGTATAAGTATTTTTTCCAGATTTTTTGTTTTGTTTTCTGCATTATTCATTTTCTTTTGTTTTTTGCTTTATTTTTTATTCTTTATGCTTTTAGTTTTAGAAAAATTATAAACTTTTTGTTAATGCCATTAGTTTTCAAATTTGAAAACACACTTTTTCTTTGTTTTCTTTGTTGCTTTATTTATTTTATTTTCTTTCTACTTATAACAAAATACTTATTGTTAATATAAAAACTTCTCTGTTAGTGAACATAGATGCACTTATAGAGAAAATTAAACATAAATTCATAATTAATTTCTATTTATGAATTTAGGTCCAATTACCTCTATAAGTGCATCTATTTTCACGTTGAGATGAGCTCAACAACGCAGAGAGGGACAGGCTTATAAACAGGTGTGGGCGCCCTTCGGTTGGCGAGGTGGGACTAAACTCTGGGCCAACCCTTTAGTCCCGGTTCGTGGCATGAACCGGGACCAATAGTGGTGGCCCAGGAGCGAGGCCCATTGGTCCCGGTTCGTCCCACCAACCGGGACCAAAAGGTCCAGACGAACCGGGACCAATGGCCCACGTGGCCTGGCCGCCCCCCATTGGTCCCGGTTCTGGTTTGAACCGGGACTAATGGGCTGCCCCGGCTTGGACCGTTGGCCCCTTTTCTACTAGTGACGTCTTATCTATTTATCAAAATAAATTCATGTTTGTAAGTCAATAAGTAGGGAGTACTATTCAATTGCCATTTTTGGTAAGTAATCACACTGAGTATATGGCTGGTAGATTACGATGATTGCCAACAAATTATTAATTCTTCTGTTATAACTCACGTGCCATTATGTAGTCAAAATATTAATCTTCTAACTATATCTTGCCTTTTCATTTCTTTCTTGTGTTGATTGAAACTATATTTTTCTTAAGATATGGTTTTAAAATACTAGTGTGCCTTCGTCCCTATTTTCTATTCCAAAGTTCAACACAGCGGTCCAACTCCACGGGAAGCCTAAGAGCAGTATAATGGTAGATAAGCCGGTATTTTTCATATGCAGTACTCCCTTTGTTCGGAATTACTTGTCGTATAAATGGATATATCTAGACGTATTTTAGTTCTAAATACATCCATTTCCGAGACAAGTAATTCCGAACGGAGGGAGTATATGTCATCTAGATAATCCAAAACATGCTCTATAATAGATTGTCTCTTGATATACTATCTCTAGCAATTGTTGTTTTTCATGATCTAAAATCATTAATATTGATCCAGAAAGATGCCGAGGTGGTTAGTTTCGTTTGTTCAAGGTGATGTAGTTTTGATGATGGAGAAACGTTGCACGAAGTAATGGTTCAACAGAGTGGTGGATCTAGAAGGGGACATGGGAGACAGATTCTCTAACACAGGTCACCTCACCTTGTGTAGCTGACATGCGGGGCCCACGTGCCAGTCACCCCAACATTTATGTCTCACTTTATAGTTTTTTTTGTTCCCCAAGTTGACAATATAGCAACCTAGTAGCGGCTTTTAACCAGCCTTGCAAGGTGGCCCATAATTCATACTTATCATAAATAGTTAACTATTGGTGGTGGATCGTTATTGATAAACTACGTACTACAGTTTATTATATTGTCAGCTTGGGGAACAAAAAAAACTTTAAAGTGAGACATAAATGTTGGGGTGACTGGCACGTGGGTTTAGCTAGTACTCCCTCTGTATAATAAACTAATATAAGATACTTCAGTTTAGATCACTGCTTTAGTGGTTTATCAATTGTATACTTCCTCCATTCTAAAATATAGTGCGCCCGTGCTTTTCGAGCTCCAACTTTGACCGTAAATTTAGCCAACGAGACCAACTGCGGCGGGAGAAAAAAATATATAATTGAAACCTTCTTTTGAATACGAATTCACTAGTATAACTTTTGCTCCTACTGCAGTGGGTCTCATTGTTTAAATTTATGATCAAAGTTGAAGCACGGAAATAGAGAAAGCATTATATTTTGGAACGAAGGGAGTATTAGTTTACAGAGTATTTTATAGTATTAATTTAAAGAGGGGTGTATATAGTACCTGCGGATGCGGCGGTGACGACGCTGCGGTTGGAGTCCCTGGCGTGGAGCTTCACCCTGGTAGTGTACCCGGGGTGTGCGGCATAGAAGTCATGCACCGCCATCTCCATGCTGAGGACGCTCTTCTTCCCCAGCCCAGTCGCCAGGTCCAGTATCACGCCGACGTCAAACGGAACGGTAATCACTACCGGTGCCGGTGCTGGTGTGGCTCCCCGTTGCCACCGCTGCGGCACACCGGTCGTTGCCGACGACGAGGAGGAAGAGGAGGAAGAGGAGCTGGTGGAAGATGCTCGTTGGTGTGCTAGCAGATAGTGCTACACGGGAAGCCATGATGATGCGCATGGTGAGAGGAGAGCACGTAGGGTGGTAGTACGACGTGGTACTTGGAAGCAGGCTCTTATAAGGTTGGTTAAGTACGTAAGCTAGTAGCAGCAAAGTTACTAGAAGCGTTATTGCCGCCCGGCCCGGGCGGGCTTCTTCGCGCTTGCTTCTCTTTGTGTGCATGACCGACCGTTGGCTCCTCCAGTATACTACGAGTACACTAGTAAACTGCGTGGACTCCAATGAGAGTGCAGCGTTACGTAATGGATAAGATGTACAGTACCTACCACCAAGTAGGTTAGGTTGGGAACAAAATACTCCACTAATAGTATAAGACTCCATGTAAGACGTGTTGCCGTTTAGTTTAGGTGTAAAGGGGAGGGAGACACAAAAAACAGCAGCAGCAGCAACACCCAGGCTAGTTCAGCGAACCTGCACTGTAGCTACTGGCTAGCTTAAGCCGTGGCCGTGTGCGCCTCACATGCTGCTTCTGCATGTGATGCTGCCTGCACGGAAAACACATTGGTTCCCAGCAAACCACCACTCCCCAAACAGAGGCCCGGTGGAGGCAAAATTTCGTGTTTTGACCCTTTTTGCAAACAAAATCAGGATCTGACCCTCGTTTAATTTTTTTTCAGGATATGACCTTTTTGCCTACCGCCAGCCCCCCTGGCGGTAGGCTTGCACGTCCTACCGCCGTCCCCTCCGGCGGTAGGTCCTTTGACGGCGACTGACGGCTGTTGGCAGGTACTGACGTGGAAAAGGGCTTACCGCCGTCGGGTACGGCGGTAGGTTACTGAAGCCTACCGACTGACCCTCTGCCGGTAGATTCCTGTGTTGTGGATAAGGTGGGGAGGGGCTGGATACCCCCCCCCCCCCCGCCTCAATCACTCATTCAGGCCACACCTCTCCACCGAGCTCAACTCTTCCCCCTCTTTCTTTGAAGCACAAGAGCCTCCCAAATCTCTCTCATTTGTTTGAGATTTCTCCGGTGGATTCTTACCATTTTCATCACTCAAGATGGCTCTCTCATTTCCCCTCATTTTGATTGATTGATATCTTTGTTTACTTTGCATTTGCTCATTTGATTGCAAACCCTAGCTCATCATTTTGGTGTGGTCAAATCAATTACTATGATCCATTTAGGTTTATGTTTGTTATTTCCTTATGTATGATGTGCTTAGAATTGCTTGTAGAATAGTTTATGTACCTAGATCTTGTGCTAGCCTTAATGTACATAATGGGGATTAGGTTAGGCTTAAGAAAGCAATTAAAGCTAAGTTACTTTAATAGCAACTTTTCGAATTGTAGGATGGCACCGTTCGTTTTCTTTGAAACTTCTGCTGAGGCGGCGGCGAACCGTGAACGCGAATTGATTGAGGAAAAGATGAACTTGTGGATAGAAGCCATTGATGTGTTGAATGCAGAGCGTAGGGCCTTTTCATATAATTATTTCAATAAAGACCGTTCCGAAAAATTTATAACAAAAAAGGAGAGGCTGATGAAGAAGCTCAAGACAGCGGAAAAAAATTGTAGGCGTGATCTTGCAATGCAAATTACATTGTGTGCGACAACGGCAGAATATGCTGAGATAGACATGGGCAATCATGGTCAGGTCATTGATTGGTTAGTTCGCCAACCATTCTCGTCGGATGAGAACTGGGCATCTCATTGGGCATGGGTCAAAGAAAGAAATGATGTTATTTGTTGCAACCCGGGACCGTACGCCGCATAGAATTGCATGAGGCTATGTAATCTTTGTCATTTGGACTATAATGACATGTACCCTATGCTTGGTCGTCGTTTGAACTACTATGACTTGTACCCTTAACATTTGAACTCATTAAGAACTTGGTGTTGTATGTCATATCAAGTAACCAAGTGTTGTATTCTACTTAATTTATTTTATGTTTTTGTTTATGTCATCTTAAACCCGTATATTCATGTAGGATGGACAGTCAATCCATGACTATGAACATAGCGTGTGAGAAGATCATGGCGGAGCGACACCATTGCTTGAAGAAGGAATGTGAAGCATGGTTGAAGAGTTGTGATGAGGCAAATGCGGCCATGAAGGATTTCAACAAGTATCACTTTATTGAGGAACCTTCTGATGCTAAGGAGAAAAAAGTATTCCGAAAGCTTGTGAAGGAGAAAGAGAGGATGCTTGATGACCTGCAAGACCGGGAATATGCTTGCAGACACGCTTTGGCAGTTGAGATTGCGTTCACTGCAAGCAAAGAAGAATTCCATGAGATGGACTTGAGGAAACCCGGGCATGTCATAGGATGGGCAATCAAACAGGGCGTGTCAGAGAATCGCGCTCGCCGTGCTGCATGGGCTTGGTTCCGTGAAACGAATGGTGTGTTGGGTCATTGGGCAGGATCCACAGACTTTCAACTGAAGCGTAATCAAGCGCGTGACGATTAAATTGAACGTCTGATAAGTACGAGAAATATGTTACATGTTTAGAAAATGTGCCGTTGAGCATGAGTTATTAGTTTCAACCGATGTCATCCGAACCGGGTCATGTTTTAATAAGTTTGAACATGTGTTATTCGTGAATGCAATGAACTATCTTGAGTTGAGTTATGTATGTGCTTGCGAAATGATCATTCTAATATTTGACAGAATTGGGTATATTATGCTAACATTCGACAAATGGGGCAAAACAGAGGTGGAAAGAGAGAAGGAGGGACCAAAGCCTACCGCCACAGGGCCTGGCGGTAGGATGATGTACCCTACCGCCAGACCACGTGGCGGTCCGCCAAGGTAGGGCGCTGGCGTTTTCCGTCACAGAAGATATACACCCCCTACCGCCACGTGGTCTGGCGGTAGGGTTTGAGCCTACCGCCAAGGGTTGGCTTCTCTTCGTCACAGAAACTTTGCCCCACCTACCGCCATCGGCTCTGGCGGTAGGGTCCACCAACCTACCGCCACAGTCTATGGCGGTAGGCTTAAAAACAGAGTAATCCTCTGTTCTGCCCCTCCTTCTCAGCACAACAGTTTATAAATAAAATCATCACATGAATTGCTGACAAATCACAGAAATTGCTGACAAACTAAAGTTCTGACGACACCTTGAAAACATCTCCACAACAAATTCAATACATGGCAAATTCATTCACGACAAGTTCACGACACATGGCTTCTTGCCTTAGTACTACATAGTTCATGATAAATTTGGCATGGCTTCATCCGGTTACATGATGAGTCCACCGAAGCGAAGGCTTTACTGAGTCATACGGGGCCATTTCCCCTTCTTGTCACGTGCCTCATCCTCCTCTTGTGCCTTGCGAGCTTTTGCAAGCTTTCTTGCCCTCTCCACCTCACGAGCAAGCTTCGCTTGGCGTGCCCTCTCCTCCTCGCGTTGCTTCCGCTCCATCCTCTCTTTCTGACGACGCTCTTCCTCCAAGCCTCTTTGAAACCTTTCTTCGAACAGCCGCTGGCGCCTAAGACAATCTTCTAATTTGTCCTTTTGGATATCTTTTCGCACTTCATGATCTATCCAGCTGAAGTAATTGCATAGAGGAGGCGGTGACTGCATATAAAACGGATGTTAGTGTTGACACACATTTGAGAGTAACATGTTACTTCTCTAGCATACCGGTGGAAGGTCATAGGCGTTAGTTGGAAGCGCACGATCGTAAGCATAATTGGGGCAAACAAAATATCTCCTTCCTTTGGTTCATGACTTCTTTCGGTCGATGGATCCTTCACCTTGCAAACATCTCCACACCAACATGGCGGAATCTTCACATCTTTCTCCTTCACCTTGTCCAAAGATGTGTCCTTCCACTTGTGTAGCATGTCTTCTTGGTGAGCACACGGTGGCCTCATCATGGAACCGGATGAAGCCATGCCCTACAACAAATAAAGATGTTAACGCATCACAGAGCACGCAACCCCATAAGCGCATAATCAACGCATAACAGCCACCAACCCCCACACTGCTATATCGCAAAGACCCCTACTGCATCGAAGGAGGCCAGGAAAAGGCCATTGTGGGCGTCGTTGCTCCTCCAAATCCACCTTCATAGTCGCTCTCGATCCCCATCATCAGCTTCAATCATCTTGAATATCCTTCGCAACTCCACCATCACAACAATGGGAATAATTGAAAAGGACAACCTGGAGATCCTCTACCAGAATAGGGCACACCCATCTCATCGAAAGCTCAGATCCGGCGATAGACCCCACCACAAAACTAGACCCCCACCATGAAAGACAACCAAATCCCCAACCATCGCCTCGAGGGCAAGAGAAGAGGAAGGGATCCACGTTGGTGTTCCATCTCGATACAACTGCGCACTTATTAGGAGAGCATGCACCAGATCCGTCGCCTCAACCCCAGAAAAGAAGACGAGGACCATGTCGGTGACCACCGCATGCTGCAAGCAAGCAACCGTGGACTGAACTGCATTGGCATAACGCCACATGCCATCAAAGCACATCCATGCAGAAGCCTCAAACTTAGACTACTATACACAAGGGAGGACCGACCTCCTCTCGCACTCGCTCACCGGCTGGCAGGGCCACCGGAGAGGAGGGAGGGAAGAGCCAGGCATTACTTGGCGGCTCTCAAGGATAAGGATGAGAGATAAGGAAGGAGGGAGCATTACCGTTAGTGCTTGTACCATGGGTGGATCCCATGTGTCAGTCGTTTGTGGCATAAAGACAACATTGTTTCTTTTACCGTTATGATGGGTGGGTCCCATGTGTTAGTAGCTTGTGGCATAAAAGTCAACATCGTTAGCTTTGACCTTATGATGGGTGGGTCCCATGTGTTAGTCGCTTGTGGCATAAAAGTCAACACTGTTAGTTTTGACCGTTACGATGGGTGGGTCCCACGTGTCAGTCTTTTTTATAGAACAACCCCTACGAATATTTGTAGAAAGTAATCGGGTCCCTATAATATTTTTGAAAAAACAACCGAGTGCGTGCAAATATTTTTACTAAGCAAATTGGGTCCATGCAATTCTTTTGGAAAAGCAATTGAGCCTCTGCAGTTTTTTTTAAAAGGAAACCGGGCCCCTGCATCACTGGTCTGCGCCGTGCCCTGGCCGTTGGTGACACGTTGCTGCCCGGAGAGGCGCCCAACCACGTGTGTTCGCGGCCGGCGGCACCCCGGTTGAGTTGGTGCGACGAGTGAATGGAGGCGTCCGTGACATCGAGGCTGGCGTTGGGTACCTGAACCTTGTGAGTAGGGGCCGTGGTCGGGTGTCCATGATGCGACGGCCATCGAATGCGAACAGGGCAATGGGAAGCAGAGGTCAAGGGGTTGAATGAGGCCGACGGGCGGCAAGGTAACAAGGCGAGGCAGCCATGGTGAGCTCGTCTGGAGGCGTTGCGGATGGGGTCGGGCTCGGGCGGCGCACAGTCGGGCGCCTTGGCCAGCGCGTGGAGGTCTAGAGAAGAAGGGCGCCACAAGAGGTGGAGCTACTGGAAGGAGGGAGGAAGTGTGGGTGGTGGGCCTTCGCTTGAAAATGTAGTGTATACTATTTTTTGTATTTTAAAAGTCAAACATGTCTATGTTTTATCAAGTTTGTAAAAAAATCCACAATACTACTATCATTATATTCATCATGCAGTAAATTTGATATTTATTTATTTAGTCGAGTTATTGTATAAACTTAGTTAAATATACATATTTTTACTTTTATTGTATAAACTTAGTTAAACATACATATTTTTTACTTTTGAAAAACCTCATATGTACTACATTATGAAACGGATGGAATATGTAGTAATAAAGTTGCATGTTCCTCACATGTATACCAATCGTGTCCTTTGCTTATTTCTGTGTACTTGGCAACCATGCGATGCATGTAGACATGCACCGATGCACGGCCAGTGCATATCACCCATATCCATATGTATGAAGGGTTTTACTTCTTGCACACCACACCCTGGCCGTCCATTCCACTGGCGCAGCTGACAGCAGCGAGCTCCGATATCACGATGGAGCCATCGTCGTTTCCATCGGCAAGTCCGTAGCGCGCCACACGGCAGTCTGCCGCGAACAGGCTGGAGGTGGCGAAGCTGGCATCTCCTCCCATGGTGGGCATGGCGGCCCTGACGTCGAACCGGTTCACGTAGTCGGAGCGGTAGGTCTGCCCGACCACGCCGTGGACGTCGTAGGTGAGGGCGTCGAACTTGAAGGCCAGCTCGAGGTGCGCGAGGCAGTCGTCGGCGGTGACGCCGTACCGGTGCACCCTCGAGTCCTCCGCGGTGATGGGCACGGCGTTGGCCCTGACACTGAACTTCTCGTCGAGGGTGACAAGCACGCCCTTGGCCGCCTTGGTGCGCGTGACGGACAGCTGGGGGACGCGGCTGGAAGTCCACTTGTCGGCACCGTGGGCGGGGAGGTGCACGGGCTCACCGTCCAAGGTGATCTCCAGGTGCTCGACGGCGTCATCCCAGGTGTCGGTCTTCCTAGCGCCGACATAGAGGCGGTGGCCACCATCGAAGAGAACAGCGATGGCCTGGATCCAGGTGAAGTCCCGAGACATGCCGTTGTGGCCACTCTTGCCGATGAAGTGCGCGTTGATGTGGAGGTCACGGTCGGAGACGACGCAGAAGTCGGCATCCCTACGGCCGTGGAAGTAGAAGGCGTTGCCGTCGCCCCCGATGAACCGTGGATCACCGCACGCCCCTGGTGTGTTGCACACTGCACGCACGCACGTATAGCCATGAACCAACACGATCGGTCAGTGCTACAATGTACTACTTCCTCCGTCCCATAATGCAAAACGTTTTTTGACACTACACTGAAGTATATATTTTACTAATTACGTAAGAGACTCCATTGGTTGATGGATGGGGTGCTCACCGCAGACGGGCTTGCACGTGTTGCAGTCGGCGTAGCAGGATTGAGGGCAGTAGGAGGGGCAGTCCATGTTCCGGTTGAAGCAGTAGGGGTTCTCCTTGCGGTTCTCGGTGCACTTGACGCTCATCGACTTTGGTTTCGACTTCGGCCCCTGCGCCTTGGGTGGGCTCTCCGGCGGACCCTGGGCCATGGGCGGGCTCTCGGGCGGACCCTGGGCCTTGGGAGGGCTCACTGGAGGGCCCTGGGCCTTGGGTGGGCTCTCGGGAGGGCCCTTGGGCTTGTCTTCCTTGGGCTGGGGCCGTGGCCCGGACTGCGCGGCGGCGGCGTTGGCGAGCAGGAGGACGGCAGCCGCCAAAGCGAGCACGGCTCCGAGGCGCCTCGCCATTGCCAAGGCCCCCAAGCTGTTACTCCCAGCTTACAGGTGTACCTTGGTAGTGTCTTTGGTGCTCTGCTGGCGATCTATGTAGCTGGGTACATTTGCATGCATGGTTCCTGGGTAATTTATAGGCGATCGACCCACTGAGTTGACACCTACAGACAGATCCACCTAGCTCCCATCGTACGCGGCGCTAGCTTGTCAACGCCGGCCGGCATATCTTCACTCGTACGATTACATTGTGCTTTATGCCAGCCACTAGCTAATGTTTGCTTCGCTCCCATGCATATGCATATGCAAATATAATAACGCACGTTGTGATGTTAATTCCAGGAGTGGCAAGATTATTGCTAGGATGCGACGTAATCTTCGAGGTAAAGATGCTAATGCGTGTGCTTAACTTGTCTGCCAGAGCAAGCGATGCCATTGCCAGCGTTTCACCGTCCTTGGTTACAATATCTCCTACTAGCTTGTTTACCCATTTCTCTGTCTTACATTTCGTTCTATCATTAACTCTGATCGAGGTCAATGCAGACATGCAACGGTTTGCACGTACGCGAGCAAAAGTCAGTTGCAGTTGCAGGTCATCGCAGGGGCGGAGCCAGGATTTCAGCATGAGGGGGGCGAGACACCATTGTTGACGCAAATGACAGAATATCACAATATATTAAGTCTCACGATAGCATCGATGATAATACATAAAATTTTTGTTTGGAACTATAAAAAATATACTATTAGTAGTAATAATGTAGGAGCTTGAAATTGAACCAATTGGACTGAAAAAGAATATACCCCATTTGTTGTTGATTCTTCCGCTTCATACAAATAGACACATAATTACTAGACTAATTTACTGTTTTATATGAAACATTAATTAAGCATAGTAAGGTCTTTTTATCCAAAGAAAAGTCTCACTCCCTCTGTTTTAAAATAATTGAAGCTCTAAATTTATTCTAAGTTAACCTTCTTCAAGTTTTACCTGTTTGTAGAAAAATATATCAATATTTTGAAACACCATAGCTTTATTAGAATCTTTAAAAAATATGCACACTATGTATATTTAATTTTGTAGATCTTGCCATATTTTTCTATAAACATCATTAAACTTAAATTAGTTTTACTTAGAACAAACATAGAGCTACAATTATTTTAGAACATAGAGAGTAATAACTACTATCAGTGTAATATACCTGCATCTATTCTGCTCACCCGAGATCTAGATCCGCCAGCGTCAAGCCGTCCACTCATGCCCGTGCGTCAACTGCGTACTGCAGATCGGCGGTGGACGATGTTGTTGTCGTGTCGAGTAGCGGCCAGAGACAATGGCAAACACCCTAGACCCTAGCAGCACAAGCAAGCGGCGACGACGAAGATGCCCTAGGAGAAGTGCAGAACACGCATGTACGTACTGGCAGATTAGGCACTGGGCCGTGGTAAAAAAATAGCTAGGCACAACCGTCGTACATGGATTGTTGGGTGGGCTTCTCTGCTTTGGTGCTGGTCCAGTTAATTGTTTCTATATGGGCTTATGTTACGCTAAAAAAGAAATGAGCTAATTATGTGATTAGTTGCGGCTGTTACGCACTACCTGCTACAAATCGTTGAGGGGGCGAGCGATTGGCAGGGGTCTGACCCCTGCTCGCCCCTCCCTGGGTGATCGAGCAGTACTTCCTCCGTTGTTGGTTTACAAGTCCCCCTCAGATTTTTAATAATTTTGATCGAACGAACTTTTGACTAATAAATTATCGGTAATATGCTGCAGGACGGTGCGAGAAGAAAACCATCAGCAGTTTCAGATTTTGTGCTGCTTGCAGGACGCACTCTTGCGCCAATTTCGCTTGCTGGATCTCCCCTACGTGCAGTACTGCGTCGCCGTCGAGGAGAGGACACTGGCCATCGTGTAAGAGCAGCAAACTAGTCGTGCTCTATGTACGTACCACTACTCTAGCTGTGTCAGGCCCAGCCTTGATCATCCCCTGTTTCCAGCGTGCCAGAAGTGTTCCAGTTCGTCGATCGTCAATCTAACGGCTCACCTGCCTCCGTACCGGTTCGCCAGCTGTAGCGATCTCCAAGCGTTCATTGTTGATCAAATGGTCGCGATGGGTTCCTGTAGCTTTTCCGACAAGCCATGTGCTCAGCTCGCTTTCTGTTCTTCTTTTCATTCGTGTAATGGCTATATAGCCACCCATTTCCCTCATTCTAAGGCATGTAAGAGAATTATTGGGTGTAAACCCTAGCCGCCGGTGGCGTGCTGCTACTTTCCCCTCCTTTCTGCAATGAAACCCTAGCTAAATTCGCTTTGATCTTGTCTGAATCTCGCTAGTTCGTGCATAAATCCATTACAGAGCGACTCTGGTCCTGACAATTGGTATCAGAGGCCAGTCTTTCCTCGGCGGCGGTATATGATTGGGGCAGCGTAGAGGTTTGCTTCTGCTGTAAAATCCCTCTTCGAGCTTCGATCGGGCGGCGGAGGCAGCAGGCGGCGGCCGGAGTGGCAGTGTTCCGGTGCAGTCGGAGGAACAGTCTGGTTGCCTGGGAGTAATTCTCTGGCGGTAAAATTCCAGCTCCTGTGATCTGGCCGTGTACCAGCGGAGGCGGGCGCAGGCGGCGGCGTCGGCGGCGGTGACAAGCAATCCCACCCACCCAACCCTCTATGGTGGTGATTGCAGACGGTAAAATCATGACGGGCCATGGTGATTCAGGGTCCACCGCAGAACTGCAGCTAGAATCCCTCGAGTTGGACATCAAGACACTGCAGCGGGACCGAGAAGAGGATCGCAAGGAGTTCCAGCAGTTTCAGGCGACGGTTAACAGAAATTTTGCTATGATCCAGAAGAATTTTGATAAGATCCAAGACAACTTCCGACGTTTGCTGTTAGATCCTGAACCAGCTCCGGAAGAGGGTGTGGAAGGACAGGGCAGTGTGCAAATGAAGGACAACCAGATCAACTCTCCGCGAGTGGCTCCTGGTCGACCAAAGCAACTGCAAGTACCTACTCCTCCTTCTGTGGCAATGCCTGAAAAAGGAGCACCTTTGCCAATTGGTACAGCTGTTCTGCGAGATCAAGCAGGTAAGGAATTGAACATGGCACTACTAGAAAAAAGCTCATTAGTGGCGCACCACTTTTGGGTATTAGTGGCGCACCTCTGGTGCGCCACTATTACCACGCCACTAGTAATGTGTATTAGTGGCGCACCAGAGGTGCGCCATTACTAATCCAGATATCAGTGGCGCACCACCTGGTGCGCCATTGATATCCCCCCGGGTGCGCCACTGATAATGTATAGGGGTGGCCTGCTGGTGCGCCACTACTAAGTATAAGGGTGCGCCACTGATATTTTTTCAGAATTTTTTTTTCAAATTTTTTTTTCAAATTTTATTCCAGAATTGCTACAGGTGCGCCACTGATATTGCTACAGGTGCGCCACTAGTAACAATTTTTTTTTCAAATTTTTTTCCAGAATTTTTTTTTTCAATTTTTTTTTCAATTTTGGCGGGAATTTTTTTTCCTTAATCTCGGGTCACTATGGCTTAATCTCGGGTCAATATGGCTTAATCTCGGGTCAATATGGCTTAATCTCGGGTCAAATCGCACTCCGTGGTCAAACTTCCCGGAAGGTCACCCATCCTACACTACTCCAGCCCAAGCACGCTTAACTTCTGAGTTCTATCCAACCCCAGCACCAGCTCACTTAGCAGGCACTTGTTGATATATCTATCATATTAATCCTATTAAACCTTGTTGATGTCTAGGAGTTTGTTCATGTTCATGAGTGTGATGAAATTTTGAAAAAATATTTCAAACTTCCCGGTCATTTTACATATCATATTTTGAATTTTTTTTAAAAAACTATTTTTTAAAAAAAACCATTTTTTTTCAAAAAAACTATTTTTTTTCAAAGAAAACATTTTTTCAAAAAAAACCATTTTTTTCCCAAAAATTTTTTTTTCAAAAAAAATATTTATTCCAAAAAAAATAGTTTTTCAAAAAAAAAATTCAAAAAAAGAACTATATTAGTGGCGCACCACACCCACGATGCGCCACTACTATTTTTGAATTTTTTTGAATTTTTTTGCCTCTAGATCTTAAAAGCCCCGTATCTTTTATTCGGTTAGGTTTTTGGGGATTCTAAGAATCTTCAACGGGTAGATCTTAAAAGCCCCGTAACTTTTCGAGTAGATTCTTTTTCATATAAAAAACTTTTTCATCGGAGTTCGTATGCAAAAGTTATGCCCATTTTACAAATTCTCGAGTGATTTTGCAAAAAAAGTCGAAATTCATGTTTGTAAATTTTGCTAACAACTAGACCACAAATCACATTGGAATCTTATTTTTTTTTATTTTTTTGACATTTCTATCATTTTCCTTTATTTTTTTTAAACTGAAAAGGCGGTCCAGGGGGGTGCATTTGGTGAAAATGCGTTAAATCTGAAAAATGATAGAAATGTTAGTAGTGGCGCACCGTGGCAGAGGTGCGCCATTACTAGTTAAAACTAGTAATGGCGCACCTCTGCAACGGTGCGCCACTACTACCTTTGAAAAAAAAATTAAAAAATAAAATGTTAGTAGTGGCGCACCGTGTGGAGGTGCGCCATTACTAGTTCAAACTAGTAATGGCGCACCTCCACACGGTGCGCCACTACTAACTTTGAAATTTTTTTTTTAAAAAAAATGTTAGTAGTGGCGCACCGTGTGGAGGTGCGCCATTACTAGTTAAACTAGTAATGGCGCACCTCCACACGGTGCGCCACTAGTATGTCTGGGGAGGGGGGTGTGCACAGAACAAACTTACTAGTGGCGCACCACACACCAGGTGCGCCACTAGTAAAAAAATAGTAATGGCGCACCTGCTTATGGTGCGCCACTGCTATATAGCAGTGGCGCACCACATCCACGGTGCGCCACTAATAGTGATATTACGGATAGCCCTTTTTCTAGTAGTGTGGATGGGACTCCTAAAGTTCCTTACAGACATGCGAACTATGGACAGAACAAGGAAAAAGAACACTTTCAGAGAGATATAGTTCAGTCAGAGGAAGTGCAAGAAGATGATGGGGCTGAACATTATTACAGAAAAAGGAATGTTCTTACTGTCAAGCCTGCTAAATTAAACATCTCTGAGTTTGAGGGACAAGATCCTGAATCATGGATTCAGAATTTAGAGCAATATTTTGCTGTTGCAAGAACTCCAATTGAGCATAGGACTGAAGTGGCCATTTCTTACCTCAAGGGCCCTGCAATTCAGTGGTGGAGGGGTACTGGATATGCCTCTAGTAATGTTCCATGGCATAAGTTCTGCTCATGTCTGTCTGACAGGTTTTCTCTGGATTCAGCTTGTGACATTGTGAGCTCTTTCCATGCAGTTCAGCAGACAACTACAGTCTCTGCTTATGTAGAGCAGTTTGAATAGCTAATGAATGTTATGAGAAGGGAAAATCCTGCTATTCCAGATGATTATTATGTCTCTAGTTTTGTGTCAGGGCTGAGCACCTATATTAAGAGCCATGTGGAATGTTTCAGACCCAAGGACATGCAAACTGCAGTATGGTATGCTAGGAGAATGGAAAAGTCCCAATCCCCAAATATGGTTGTGCAAACCAGACCTTATGTTCCTCAACCAAGAAGACATGTCCTATTTGAACAACCCAAGCAAGCACCCCCAACTACAGTTCCTAATCGAAATACTGTGATTCAGCAGGCTAAGCAAAATCAGGTCTGCTACAAGTGTAGAGAACCATGGGTGCCTGGCCATAGACAGGTCTGTAAGATGAGTCAGAAAGCACAAATTCACGCATTGCCGGCTCAGGGCAGTGACAATGTTGAAACAATTTATGTGACTGACTTTGAGGATCCTGACTTGGAGAATTCTGAACCCCTCCCTGAAGAAACAATGTTGCAGGTGTCAATGCATGCTGCCATGGGCATTGGAGCTGCTAAAAACACTTTTATTTTGACAGTGAAGGTGGGCAATGAAGGAAATATGCCCTAGAGGCAATAATAAAGTTATTATTTATTTCCTTATTTCAAGATAAATGTTTATTATTCATGCTAGAATTGTATCAACCGGAAACATAATACATGTGTGAATACATAAACAAACAGAGTGTCACTAGAATGCCTCTACTTGACTAGCTCGTTAATCAAAGATGGTTATGTTTCCTAACCATAGACAAAGAGTTGTTATTTGATTAATGAGATCACATCATTAGGTGAATGATCTGATTGACTTGACCCATTCCGTTAGCTTAGCACTTGATCGTTTAGTTTGTTGCTATTGCTTTCTTCATGACTTATACATGTTCCTATGACTATGAGATTATGCAACTCCCGTTTACTGGAGGAACACATTGTGTGCTACCAAACGTCACAACGTAACTGGGTGATTATAAAGGTGCTCTACAGGTGTCTCCGAAGGTACTTGTTGGGTTGGCGTATTTCGAGATTACGATTTGTCACTCCGAGTGTCGGAGAGGTATCTCTAGGCCCTCTCGGTAATGCACATCACTTAAGCCTTGCAAGCATTGTAGCTAATGAGTTAGTTGCGGGATGATGTATTACGGAACGAGTAAAGAGACTTGCCGGTAACGAGATTGAACTAGGTATTGGATACCGACGATCGAATCTCGGGCAAGTAACATACCGATGACAAAGGGAACAAACGTATGTTGTTATGCGGTCTGACCGATAAAGATCTTCGTAGAATATGTGGGAGACAATATGAGCATCCAGGTTTCGCTATTGGTTATTGACCGAGAATGGTTCTAGGTCATGTCTACATAGTTCTCGAACCCGTAGGGTCCGCACGCTTAACGTTACGATGACAGTTTTATTATGAGTTTATGTTTTTGATGTATCGAAGGTTGTTCGGAGTCCCGGATGTGATCATGGACATGACGAGGAGTCTCGAAATGGTCGAGACATAAAGATGATATATTGGAAGCCTATATTTGGACATCGGAATTGTTCCAGGTAAAATCGGGATTTTACCAGAGTACCGGGGGGTTACCGGAACCCCCCAGGGGGTTATTGGGCCAACATGGGCCTTAAGGGAGAAGAGGAGGGCCGGCCAGGGCAAGCCGCGCGCCCCTCCCCCCTAGTACGAATAGGACAAGGAAGGGGGGCGGCGCCCCCCTTTCCTCTTCCCCTTCCCCCTTTCCTTCTCCAGCAAGGCAAGAGGGGGGAGTCCTACTCCCGGTGGGAGTAGGACTCCTCCAGGCGCACCCCATAGGGGCCGGCCACACCTCCCCCTCCCTCCTTTATATACGGGGGCATGGGGGCACCCTAGGACACACAAGTTGATCCTCGTGATCGTTCCTTAGCCGTGTGCGGTGCCCCCCTCCATGATATTACACCTCGGTCATATTGTAGCGGTGCTTAGGCGAAGCCCTGCGACGGTTGAACATCAAGATCGTCACCACGCCGTCGTGCTGACGGAACTCCCCCCGAAGCTTTGCTGGATCGAAGCCCGGGGTACGTCATCGAGCTGAACGTGTGCAGAACTCGGAGGTGCCGTCCGTTCGGTGCTTGGATCGGTCGGATCGGGAAGACGTACGACTACTTCCTCTACGTTGTGTCATCGCTTCCGCTTCGGTCTACGAGGGTACGTAGACAACACTCTCCCCTCTCGTTGCTATGCATCACCATGATCTTGCGTGTGCGTAGGAATTTTTTTGAAATTACTACGTTCCCCAACAGGCAACACTACTGCTACTGCCCTAGTAGACAGTGGTAGCACCTCTATATTTGTTTCTCCTGAGATGGCTGCTAAATTGCCTGTTGCAGCTACTCCTAATTCCAGGATAAAAGTGGTGGTTGCAAGTGGAGGAGTGTTGTGGAGTGAATTTACAGTTAAGGTCTGCCATTATGAAATTCAGGGCCACAAGTTTTCTGATGCTTTTAGGGTATTAAAATTAAAAGGATATGATATGATTTTAGGGGTGGATTGGTTGAAAAAGTATAGCCCCATTCAAATGGATTTCATAAAAATGGAAATGAGAGTTTCAGCAAAAAGTGGCCAGTTTATTTATTTTGTGGATGAGACTATAGCACTGGCTGATATAACAGAAGCTACTGAAAATCCTGATAAGTTAATGGAGCAAGCTGTGTGTGGTTTCTTTCTGTTTACTTCTTCTGGGTGTGAAGTAGTGGGTGCAGCCCAGGAAATTCCTTCAGAGTTGTTGCCTTTATTGGAGGATTGTGAAAAGGTCTTTCAGGAACCTCAAGGACTGCCACCTAGCAGACCTTGTGACCACAGAATTCCACTGATTGAGGGAACTAAAGTGGTTAATCAGAGGCCCTATAGAGTTCCTCATCATCAGAAGGAAATCTTGGAGAAAATCATATTGGAACTATTGAAAAAGGGCATAATAAGGCTAAGCACCAGTCCCTTTTCTTCCCCAGTGTTGTTGGTCAAGAAAAAAGAGGGGTCCTGGAGGCTGTGCACAGACTACAGAAAACTGAATGCAATCACTGTGAAAAACAAATATCCAATACCAGTAATTGAGGATTTGTTGGATGAACTAAAAGGAGCCAAATATTTCTCTAAAATTGATATGAGAAATGGGTATCACCAGATCAGAATGGCTGAGGAGGATATTTATAAAACAGCATTTTCCACTCATATGGGCTTGTTTGAGTATTTAGTAATGTCTTTTGGACTTACTAATGGACCTCCTTCTTTTCAAGCATTAATGAATTTGTTGTTTGGTCTCTTGAAGTTTGTAGTGGTGTTCTTTGATGATATATTGGTGTTCAGTTTCTCTTTGGAAGAGCACAAAGTTCATCTGGCACAAGTATTTGATATTCTGCAAGCTAACAAGTTATATGCTAGAATGGAGAAGTGTTCTTTTGGCCAACAAGAAGTTGAATATTTGGGCCACATAATCAGCTCAGAGGGAGTGTCTACTGACCCTTCAAAAATCAGAGTTATACAGGAGTGGCCCACTCCCTCTACTGTCACTGAATTGAGAAGTTTCTTGGGGTTGAGTGGCTACTACAGGAGGTTTATTCAAGGGTATGGCATAATTTGTAGGCCTCTCTTTGATTGCTTAAAGAAGGATGCTTTCTCTTGGAATGATAAGCAAACAGAGGCCTTCATAGCTCTGAAGCAGAAGCTGACTAATGCCCCTGTCCTGGCACTACCTGATTTTACTAAGCCCTTCATACTAGAAGCTGATGCTTGTGGCTATGGTCTTGGAGCTGTGCTGATGCAGGAAGGGAGGCCCATTTCTTATTTCAGCAAGAGTATTGGTCCTAAGGCTGCTGCTATGTCCACTTATGATAAAGAGGCCCTTGCCATAATTGAAGCAGTGAAGAAATGGAGGCACTATTTCTTGGCAACTGCCCTGGTCATCAGAACTGACCAAGAAAGTCTGAAATACATTCAGGAGCAGAAGATCACTGAAGGGATTCAGCACAAATTACTGTTGAAGTTGTTAGGATACAATTTCGCTGTTGAATATAAAAAAGGGAAAGAGAACAGAGTTGTTGATGCTCTTTCAAGAGTAAAGATTATGGTATCTGCTCTCACTGCTAGTGCTGCTACTCCAACTTGGATACAAGAAGTGGTAAAGAGCTACAGTCAGGATAGCAAGGTGCAAGAACTGATTGCTGAATGTACTGTAGCTGCTCCTGGCACTACTGCTTATTCTTACAAAAATGGCATCCTGAGATTTAACAACAAAGTGGTGGTAGGCACAGCTAAATCCTTGAGACAGGATATTCTTAAGACTTTTCACAATTCTGAGTTGGGGGACACTCAGGTGAGAGAGCTACATACCACAGGGTGAAACTGGTATTTCATTGGCAGGGTATGAAACAGGATGTTATTGCATTTGTCAAAGCTTGCCCTGTCTGCCAGTTGAACAAAGCAGAACACACACCTTACCCTGGCCTCCTAGAACCTTTGCATGTACCTGACTTTGCTTGGGCCCACATAAGCATGGATTTTGTGGAGGGATTGCCAACTTCTGAGCACAAGAATTTAATTATGGTGGTGGTTGATAGGTTTACAAAATATTCTCATTTTGTAGCTATGCAACACCCTATAACAGTGCAAACAGTGGCTATAGCTTTCTCTGATAATATCTTTAAATTGCATGGCATGCCCTTGCTCATAGTAACTGACAGAGACAGGATCTTTACTAGTCACTTGTGGCAGCAGTTATTCAAATCACTAAAGATCAAGTTACACATGAGTGATGGCTTCTCGCCCCTCGTTGGTTACCCCAAGTGTAAGGTTTGAGATGCAGCGTAGTGGTAGTTTTCCCTTGGCAAAGATACCAAGGATCGAATCCCCAGAGACTCCCAGTTTCAACGAGAAGGTGTCAATCGCTAACGGCACCGTGGATTAGCAATCAACGTGGACCTGCACACAGATACAAATAACTTTGTTCCCAACGAGTACAGAGAGGTTGTCAATCCCTCCGGCCTTGTCGTTTACAAAGGATTAAACGCAAGTGATAATAGTGATGGATATTGCTGCAAAAAGTAAATAAAAGCGGAAAGTAAATAGCGATGTGATCAATGATAGGAATATGGACCGGGGCGCCATGATGTTCACTAGTGATGTCTCTCTCCCAAAAGACGATAAAATAGCTATGCGAGGTAAACAAATTACAGCTGGGCAATTGACAGAATTATGTGCGCAAACCAATGCTGACTATATTGCAAGAAAGGTAGAGGTTCAAAGCATGGGCAGTACGCCAAGGTAAGTAGACCGAAATCCATCTGCATCTACTACTAATCATCCACCTTGAGATATCTATCCAGAACATCCCGCTGGTATTAAGTTGCGAGCCCCACCCAAAGTGTAAACTCAAAGCAACAGACAACTGCATTAAAATAACTTTGCGTAAAGTAAACAATCCTTGCACCCGCGGGCACAAGCACCGTTGTTTTCCCCCTTGTGGCAACAGCACATCCCCTAGACTCATGTTTCTGTCACTCAAGCTAGTCATCGAGGGGCATGAACCCACAATCGAGCATAACGTTCCCTCTTGGAGTTACTACCTATTACTCGGCCAAAGCAATAAACAGCAACGGAGAACATGCAAGAATTACTTACGAACATAAATATAAAAGAGGTAAATCAAATATATTACTCAAACACAATCTGAACATAATCTCACAATCCATCGGATCCCAGCAAACTCATCATAGCAACAGCATAAGGATTACATATGTGCCTCGATCATGTAGGGCAGCTCACGAGGTCTAATTAGTGAAGCACAAGAATGGGAGGAGAACATCACATAGCTACTGGTCATGGACCCATGGTCCAAGGGAGACTACTCACGCATCGTCCGGGAGGCGTCCATGGTGGTGGAGAAGCTCCCGGTGGTGATCCTCCCCTCCGACAGGGTGCCGGGAAGAGTTCTTCTGGCGCTCCCGATCTTGGAAGCGCGGCGGCGGCGGAACAGAGATGAGATCGTGAAAAAGGGTTCCCGTCTCGAGGGTTTCGGGACGTGTGTTAAATATAGGCCAAAGGGTGACGTCAGAGGGCACCTGGGGGGCCCAGGCGCCCCCCGGCGCGGCCAGGAGGGGGGCCGCGCCACCAGGGCGCCTGGAGCCCTGGTGGCCCCCCTCCGGCTCTCCTTCGGGGTCCTGGAAGGTTCCGGAACGCTGATTTTTTATATATTTTTTCCGGAATTTTTCTGGCAGTTTTCGTAATGGAAAAACCTGAAATACAAAAACAGCAAAAAACAGAAACTGGCACTGGGGTGCACTGAGTTAATAGGTTAGTCCAAATATGATCAAAATTGTATGGAAGTGTATAAATATCATAGCAATATCACCAAAAAGAGGCATGGAGCAAGCAGAAATTATAGATACGTTTTAGACGTATCAACATCCCCAAGCTTAATTCCTGCTCGTCCTCGAGTAGGTAAATGATAACAAGAATAATTTCTGTGGTGACATGCTATTAACCATATAGGACTTTTTCATAGTCACATGACAAGAGCTTACAGAGACAATGATTCTATAGTAATTAAGTCACCTTGAGAAAATCTCAAAGAACTAAAAGTTTTTCAACATGAAACTGAAGCATCAAATAAATTTTTAACGAGCATGGTATGTAAATATGATAAAGTGATATCTCGCTTGCCCCCTTTAGTGAAGCAAAACATAAATGCAGGGGCACCTCCAAGGTTTAAGTGACGACTAGATACAATGATTTCAAAATAAACGATATCACAATCATGCAAAAGACAATGCTACTTTGGGACAATGCACATTACACTCAGAATGACAATCATGCTCTCCATAGTCGGTGCTTTTTAAAAGAAGGTGGAGAATCTCGAACCGTGGCTTTTGTTGGCAAAGTTGAAAACCCATAGTCGGAAACAAAAACAAAGCATGTGCCAGAGCTCTTGGTTTTAAAAACAGAGGTAATAATTTTTTTAGATATGCATGTTCTGTCAACGAATGCTAGCAGCTAACCCAATTACTTCTTGAGCTGGACAAGTTTCGAGGAATGGCTCCCGAATGAGGATCATAACATCCTCTTAATCTCCTTTGTTTATCACTGCCAGAGTTTTCTGATTTCTCATGAACAAAGCGTGAAGGAAGATTCGTTTGTTATATTAATTTTTAATGAGCCGGGTGCACTCAATGCCAATTCCTTCTCATATTATGGGTTGCACATTATACATGCAATCCCGGGGTGAAGCTTGTCCAACTTAAAAAGATCATGAATTAACCACTACTTCCTCATAAACTTAAAACAGAGGCACAAAATAGGAATGCATTTATTTGAATAATTTCGAGATGGCACAAGAAAGTCTTTGTTAGGAATGGCAGGTAAATACCATGTATAGGAAGGTATGGTGGACTCATATGGCATAACTGGTTTAAAGGATTTGGATGCACAAGCAGTCAGTCCGCTTAGTACAGGCGAAGGTTAGCAAAAGACTGGGAGCGACCAACTAAGAGAGCAATGACGGCCATAATCATGCAGAGCGACAAAGCAACATTGAATCAGGTATGGAAGTTATATCGCTACTCAGAAATAAAAGATCATCAAGGCTTGACAGACTTTCTTTACAGTCTTGAATATGCGTGAGCATACGCCAAGTCAATCAAAATAAATTCTCGAAGGAAGATATCACTAACCATACCACATCATATTCAAACAAATCATGTTGGTACTCCAATAACACATTGGAAACCCTCCAGCTATTTGAAACTAACCATAAGCAAACATGAATTACCAAGCAACATCATGCACGTAGCATCTTTATCATAGACATATCAATCATTGCAACAGAAGCAAACTCTCTTAATAGGATAATCATGATAATAAAAAGAGTTCAAGCAACCAACTAAACAAAAGCTCTTTAAAAGGATAAGCATGAAAACTAATAGCTAAGTACGAAAGTAGCTATTGAAAGACAAAGAACACACACAACAAAGATAGGCATGAAAAATTCCATGTTATGTTCTAGGTAGAAGTGGAGCGTGTTTCTCTCCCACACGAAGAAAGCTGAGTTCCGACTCGTTATTAAAGCTAAAGAAAACTAAAAGGAAAACTAAAAGCAAGACGCTCCAAGCATAGCACATAACACATGAAGTGATAAAAATATAGTGGAACGAAGGACGAACTGATAATGTCGATGGAGAAGGGGATGCACGGGGGCATCCCCAAGCTTAGACGCTTGAGTCTTCTTGAATATTTCTTGGGGTGCACGGGGGCATCCCCAAGCTTGAGCGCTTGACACTCCTGAATCTTTTCATCATCTTCCCTCGCACACTTGAAAACTCCCTTCATACAAAACTCATCATAATCTGATTAGCGAGGTTAGTACCCACAATAGTATAATTGTTCCTTGCTGGAAATAAAGATATTCTTGAAAGTATACTGTTTCTCTAGATTGCCATAAAGTTTTTGCAAAGAATAAGCAAGTGCAAGGCTCGCAAAATGAAGGAAAGGCAAAACAGTACAGAATCTGTGAAAAACAGACCAGCAGGCAGTAAATGATTATTTCGGGGCACTTCTGCAACTCCAATCAAAAAACTCAGAACAGACGCCTGAAAGACAATTATATAGAGCACGCTGTGGAAAACATTCAGACCAAAAAGATGATCTTGTGATTTTATGCGAATTTTTCTGTACGAAGACAGAATCTGTTTCCTGGAGAGCACGTCACAACTCTTGATCTTTCCTGCAATCAGAGGCTATACCTGGCACAAAACTGAAAAGTAAAGATACAATGATGATGCTACTGTAGTAACAACATCAAGACACAACAAAAGCAAAATATAAAATTTTATTCATTTGGGTTGCCTCCCAAAAGCGCTTTCTTTTATGCCTTTAAGCTAGGCATAATGCATAGAGATCAAGTCTTATCAAGAGTAAGAGCATAGCTAGCCCGTGTAACGGACTCAAATGGTAACTTAATCTTCTTTCGAGGGAAGTGTTCCATCCCTTTCTTGAGAGGAAATTGGAATCTTATATTCCCCTCTTTCATGTCAATGATGGCACCAACGGTGCGAAGAAAAGGGTGTCCCAAAATAATTGGACAAGAAGGTTCACATTCAATGTCCATAATAGTAAAATCAACGGGAACATAATTATCATTGACAACAATAAGAACATCATCGATCCTCCCCAAAGGTTTCTTTAAGGAAGAATCAACAAAACGAATACCAAAAGAACAAGGATCATAAGGTTTCAAATTAAGCATGTCATACATCCTTTTGGGCATAACGGAGGTACTAGCTCCAACATCACATAAAGCATGGCAAGAGAAGTTATTTAGTTTAATTTTAATTGTAGGATCCCAACCATGTTCTAGCTTTCTAGGAATGGAGGCTTCTAATTTAAGTTTCTCCTCCCTAGCTTTGATGAGAGCATTAGTGATATGCTCTGTGAAGGCAAGGTTAAGCGTGCTAGTGCGGGGATCTCTAGACATCTTGTGAAGGAAATCAATAACTTCGGTAAGAGTGCAATTATCAAAATCAAGGTCACTACTATCAAGTAAAGTGGTAGTGGTGTCCTTTAGGTTCACTTGTTTGGTAGTTTCTATAGTCATAGCATCACCATTAATAGGTCCAATGGGACCAGGAGTGCGTTGGGTGCTAAGAGTTTGGGTATCCTCAATAACTTGGATAGTAGCAACAGTGTGATGGGTAGGAAGGCTCTTAATTCTATCTTCTTCCTCCCTTTCTCTAGCCCATCTTTCTTTAAGTTTAGCCAACATCCTAATGTTTTCATTAATTTGCACTTGAATAGCATTCATAGGAGTGACCGTCCTCTCCTCAAGAGGAGAAGTTCTAATTTTAAGCAATTCTACCTCATGGGCTAAATTGTCTACCTTTGAAGAAAGATCATCTAGTTTGTTTAGTTTCTCTTCTACACTCTTATTAAAAGCTTTTTGGGTAGTGATAAAATCTTTAAGCATAATCTCTAGTTCAGTGGTGGAGTTCTTGGTGCTAGGATAAACATTGTTGTTCCCATAAGAGTTAGAGGGGAACGGTCTAGGATTGCTACCAAAATTACTCCTATAAGCATTGTTATTAAAATTGTTTCTAGAGATAAAGTTCACATCTACTTGTTCTTGAGCAATCATAGAATTTAAAGGAACATCACTAGGATCAACAGAAGATTGCTTCGAAAGTAGAGACATAATCAAGTTAACTTTTTCATTTAGGGAGGAGATCTCCTCGACAGAGTTTACCTTCCTACCTGTTGGAGCACGTTCGGTGTGCCATTGGGAATAGTTGGTCATCATCTCATCGAGAAGTTTTGTGGCAGCACCAAGTGTAGTTGATATAAAGGTTCCTCCCGCGGCCGAATCTAACAAGTTCCGCGAGGTGAAGTTCAAGCCTGCATAAAAAGTTTGGATAACCATCCAAGTAGTCAAACCATGAGTAGGGCAGTTCTTGACAAGAGATTTCATGCGTTCCCAAGCTTGGGCAACGTGTTCATTATCCAATTGTTTAAAATTCATTATAGTACTTCTTAGTTGGATAATTTTAGCAGGTGGATAGTACTTTCCAATAAAAGCATCTTTGCACTTGTCCCAAGAATCTATGCTATTTCTAGGCAAAGACTGAAACCAAATTTTAGCTCCTCCTCTCAAAGAGAAAGGAAAAAGCTTAAGCTTAACAATACTACCATCTATTTCTTGGTACTTTTGCATATCACAGAGTTCAACAAAATTGTTTAAGTGTAAAGCAGCATCATCTCCAGCACAGGAGAATTGATCTTTCATGACTAGATTCAGTAAAGCAGGTTTAATTTCATAAGAAGGTGCTGAAGTGGCAGGTGTAGTGATAGGTGTGCAAATAAAGTCATCGTTGTTATGACTAGTGAAGTCACACAACTTGGTGTTCTCGGTGGAACCCATAGCAGCAAGCAAGCAAGACAACTATTTTTGTGATTTTCGATAAAGGATACTAAAGCAAAAACTGAAAGGTCAACTAACAAGACTAAAAAAACAAAGGTAAAAGATAGTATGCAACTCCCCTATCTCGAAGAGCGGAGTCCCCGGCAAAGGCGCCAGAAAACACCCTTGATGGCTTGTCGCCCCTCGTTGGTTACCCCAAGTGTAAGGTTTGAGATGCAGCATAGTGGTAGTTTTCCCTTGGCAAAGATACCAAGGATCGAATCCCCAGAGACTCCCAGTTTCAACGAGAAGGTGTCAATCGCTAACGGCACCGTGGATTAGCAATCAACGTGTACCTGCACACAGATACAAATAACTTTGTTCCCAACGAGTACAGAGAGGTTGTCAATCCCTCCGGCCTTGTCGTTTACAAAGAATTAAACGCAAGTGATAATAGTGATGGATATTGCTGCAAAAAGTAAATAAAAGCGGAAAGTAAATAGCGATGTGATCAATGATAGGAATATGGACCGGAGCGCCATGATGTTCACTAGTGATGTCTCTCTCCCAAAAGACGATAAAATAGCTATGCGAGGTAAACAAATTACAGCTGGGCAATTGACAGAATTATGTGCGCAAACCAATGCTGACTATATTGCAAGAAAGGTAGAGGTTCAAAGCATGGGCAGTACGCCAAGGTAAGTAGACCGAAATCCATCTGCATCTACTACTAATCATCCACCTTGAGATATCTATCCAGAACATCTCGCTGGTATTAAGTTGCGAGCCCCACCCAAAGTGTAAACTCAAAGCAACAGACAACTGCATTAAAATAACTTTGCGTAAAGTAAACAATCCTTGCACCCGCGGGCACAAGCACCGTTGTTTTCCCCCTTGTGGCAACAGCACATCCCCTAGACTCATGTTTCTGTCACTCAAGCTAGTCATCGAGGGGCATGAACCCACAATCGAGCATAACGTTCCCTCTTGGAGTTACTACCTATTACTCGGCCAAAGCAATAAACAGCAACGGAGAACATGCAAGAATTACTTACGAACATAAATATAAAAGAGGTAAATCAAATATATTACTCAAACACAATCTGAACATAATCTCACAATCCATCGGATCCCAGCAAACTCATCATAGCAACAGCATAAGGATTACATATGTGCCTCGATCATGTAGGGCAGCTCACGAGGTCTAATTAGTGAAGCACAAGAAGGGGAGGAGAACATCACATAGCTACTGGTCATGGACCCATGGTCCAAGGGAGACTACTCACGCATCGTCCGGGAGGCGTCCATGGTGGTGGAGAAGCTCCCGGTGGTGATCCTCCCCTCCGACAGGGTGCCGGGAAGAGTTCTCCTGGCGCTCCCGATCTTGGAAGCGCGGCGGCGGCGGAACAGAGATGAGATCGTGAAAAAGGGTTCCCGTCTCGAGGGTTTCGGGACGTGTGTTAAATATAGGCCAAAGGGTGACGTCAGAGGGCACCTGGGGGGCCCAGGCGCCCCCCGGCGCGGCCAGGAGGGGGGCCGCGCCACCAGGGCGCCTGGAGCCCTGGTGGCCCCCCTCCGGCTCTCCTTCGGGGTCCTGGAAGGTTCCGGAACGCTGATTTTTTATATATTTTTTCCGGAATTTTTCTGGCAGTTTTCGTAATGGAAAAACCTGAAATACAAAAACAGCAAAAAACAGAAACTGGCACTGGGGTGCACTGAGTTAATAGGTTAGTCCAAATATGATCAAAATTGTATGGAAGTGTATAAATATCATAGCAATATCACCCAAAAGAGGCATGGAGCAAGCAGAAATTATAGATACGTTTTAGACGTATCAACATCCCCAAGCTTAATTCCTGCTCGTCCTCGAGTAGGTAAATGATAACAAGAATAATTTCTGTGGTGACATGCTATTAACCATATAGGACTTTTTCATAGTCACATGACAAGAGCTTACAGAGACAATGATTCTATAGTAATTAAGTCACCTTGAGAAAATCTCAAAGAACTAAAAGTTTTTCAACATGAAACTGAAGCATCAAATAAATTTTTAACGAGCATGGTATGTAAATATGATAAAGTGATATCTCGCTTGCCCCCTTTAGTGAAGCAAAACATAAATGCAGGGGCACCTCCAAGGTTTAAGTGACGACTAGATACAATGATTTCAAAATAAACGATATCACAATCATGCAAAAGACAATGCTACTTTGGGACAATGCACATTACACTCAGAATGACAATCATGCTCTCCATAGTCGGTGCTTTTTAAAAGAAGGTGGAGACTCTCGAACCGTGGCTTTTGTTGGCAAAGTTGAAAACCCGTAGTCGGAAACAAAAACAAAGCATGTGCCAGAGCTCTTGGTTTTAAAAACAGAGGTAATAATTTTTTTAGATATGCATGTTCTGTCAACGAATGCTAGCAGCTAACCCAATTACTTCTTGAGCTGGACAAGTTTCGAGGAATGGCTCCCGAATGAGGATCATAACATCCTCTTAATCTCCTTTGTTTATCACTGCCAGAGTTTTTTGATTTCTCATGAACAAAGCGTGAAGGAAGATTCGTTTGTTATATTAATTTTTAATGAGCCGGGTGCACTCAATGCCAATTCCTTCTCATATTATGGGTTGCACATTATACATGCAATCCCGGGGTGAAGCTTGTCCAACTTAAAAAGATCATGAATTAACCACTACTTCCTCATAAACTTAAAACAGAGGCACAAAATAGGAATGCATTTATTTGAATAATTTCGAGATGGCACAAGAAAGTCTTTGTTAGGAATGGCAGGTAAATACCATGTATAGGAAGGTATGGTGGACTCATATGGCATAACTGGTTTAAAGGATTTGGATGCACAAGAAGTCAGTCCGCTTAGTACAGGCGAAGGTTAGCAAAAGACTGGGAGTGACCAACTAAGAGAGCAATGACGGCCATAATCATGCAGAGCGACAAAGCAACATTGAATCAGGTATGGAAGTTATATCGCTACTCAGAAATAAAAGATCATCAAGGCTTGACAGACTTTCTTTACAGTCTTGAATATGCGTGAGCATACGCCAAGTCAATCAAAATAAATTCTCGAAGGAAGATATCACTAACCATACCACATCATATTCAAACAAATCATGTTGGTACTCCAATAACACATTGGAAACCCTCCAGCTATTTGAAACTAACCATAAGCAAACATGAATTACCAAGCAACATCATGCACGTAGCATCTTTATCATAGACATATCAATCATTGCAACAGAAGCAAACTCTCTTAATAGGATAATCATGATAATAAAAAGAGTTCAAGCAACCAACTAAACAAAAGCTCTTTAAAAGCATAAGCATGAAAACTAATAGCTAAGTACGAAAGTAGCTATTGAAAGACAAAGAACACACACAGCAAAGATAGGCATGAAAAATTCCATGTTATGTTCTAGGTAGAAGTGGAGCGTGTTTCTCTCCCACACAAAGAAAGCTGAGTTCCGACTCGTTATTAAAGCTAAAGAAAACTAAAAGGAAAACTAAAAGCAAGACGCTCCAAGCATAGCACATAACACATGAAGTGATAAAAATATAGTGGAACGAAGGACGAACTGATAATGTCGATGGAGAAGGGGATGCACGGGGGCATCCCCAAGCTTAGACGCTTGAGTCTTCTTGAATATTTCTTGGGGGTGCACGGGGGCATCCCCAAGCTTGAGCGCTTGACACTCCTGAATCTTTTCATCATCTTCCCTCGCACACTTGAAAACTCCCTTCATACAAAACTCATCATAATCTGATTAGCGAGGTTAGTACCCACAATAGTATAATTGTTCCTTGCTGGAAATAAAGATATTCTTGAAAGTATACTGTTTCTCTAGATTGCCATAAAGTTTTTGCAAAGAATAAGCAAGTGCAAGGCTCGCAAAATGAAGGAAAGGCAAAACAGTACAGAATCTGTGAAAAACAGACCAGCAGGCAGTAAATGATTATTTCGGGGCACTTCTGCAACTCCAATCAAAAAACTCAGAACAGACGCCTGAAAGACAATTATATAGAGCACGCTGTGGAAAAAATTCAGACCAAAAATATGATCTTGTGATTTTATGCGAATTTTTCTGTACGAGGACAGAATCTGTTTCCTGGAGAGCACGTCACAACTCTTGATCTTTCCTGCAATCAGAGGCTATACCTGGCACAAAACTGAAAAGTAAAGATACAATGATGATGCTACTATAGTAACAACATCAAGACACAACAAAAGCAAAATATAAAATTTTATTCATTTGGGTTGCCTCCCAAAAGCGCTTTCTTTTATGCCTTTAAGCTAGGCATAATGCATAGAGATCAAGTCTTATCAAGAGTAAGAGCATAGCTAGCCCGTGTAACGGACTCAAATGGTAACTTAATCTTCTTTCGAGGGAAGTGTTCCATCCCTTTCTTGAGAGGAAATTGGAATCTTATATTCCCCTCTTTCATGTCAATGATGGCACCAACGGTGCGAAGAAAAGGGTGTCCCAAAATAATTGGACAAGAAGGTTCACATTCAATGTCCATAATAGTAAAATCAACGGGAACATAATTATCATTGACAACAATAAGAACATCATCGATCCTCCCCAAAGGTTTCTTTAAGGAAGAATCAACAAAACGAATACCAAAAGAACAAGGATCATAAGGTTTCAAATTAAGCATGTCATATATCCTTTTGGGCATAACGGAGGTACTAGCTCCAACATCACATAAAGCATGGCAAGAGAAGTTATTTAGTTTAATTTTAATTGTAGGATCCCAACCATGTTCTAGCTTTCTAGGAATGGAGGCTTCTAATTTAAGTTCCTCCTCCCTAGCTTTGATGAGAGCATTAGTGATATGCTCTGTGAAGGCAAGGTTAAGCGTGCTAGTGCGGGGATCTCTAGACATCTTGTGAAGGAAATCAATAACTTCGGTAAGAGTGAAGTTATCAAAATCAAGGTCACTACTATCAAGTAAAGTGGTAGTGGTGTCCTTTAGGTTCACTTGTTTGGTAGTTTCTATAGTCATAGCATCACCATTAATAGGTCCAATGGGACCAGGAGTGCGTTGGGTGCTAAGAGTTTGGGTATCCTCAATAACTTGGATAGTAGCAACAGTGTGATGGGTAGGAAGGCTCTTAATTCTATCTTCTTCCTCCCTTTCTCTAGCCCATCTTTCTTTAAGTTTAGCCAGCATCCTAATGTTTTCATTAATTTGCACTTGAATAGCATTCATAGGAGTGACCGTCCTCTCCTCAAGAGGAGAAGTTCTAATTTTAAGCAATTCTACCTCATGGGCTAAATTGTCTACCTTTGAAGAAAGATCATCTAGTTTGTTTAGTTTCTCTTCTACACTCTTATTAAAAGCTTTTTGGGTAGTGATAAAATCTTTAAGCATAATCTCTAGTTCAGTGGTGGAGTTCTTGGTGCTAGGATAAACATTGTTGTTCCCATAAGAGTTAGAGGGGAACGGTCTAGGATTGCTACCAAAATTACTCCTATAAGCATTGTTATTAAAATTGTTTCTAGAGATAAAGTTCACATCTACTTGTTCTTGAGCAATCAAAGAATTTAAAGGAACATCACTAGGATCAACAGAAGATTGCTTTGAAAGTAGAGACATAATCAAGTTAACTTTTTCATTTAGGGAGGAGATCTCCTCGACAGAGTTTACCTTCCTACCTGTTGGAGCACGTTCGGTGTGCCATTGGGAATAGTTGGTCATCATCTCATCGAGAAGTTTTGTGGCAGCACCAAGTGTAGTTGATATAAAGGTTCCTCCCGCGGCCGAATCTAACAAGTTCCGCGAGGTGAAGTTCAAGCCTGCATAAAAAGTTTGGATAACCATCCAAGTAGTCAAACCATGAGTAGGGCAGTTCTTGACAAGAGATTTCATGCGTTCCCAAGCTTGGGCAACGTGTTCATTATCCAATTGTTTAAAATTCATTATAGTACTTCTTAGTTGGATAATTTTAGCAGGTGGATAGTACTTTCCAATAAAAGCATCTTTGCACTTGTCCCAAGAATCTATGCTATTTCTAGGCAAAGACTGAAACCAAATTTTAGCTCCTCCTCTCAAAGAGAAAGGAAAAAGCTTAAGCTTAACAATACTACCATATATTTCTTGGTACTTTTGCATATCACAGAGTTCAACAAAATTGTTTAAGTGTAAAGCAGCATCATCTCCAGCACAGGAGAATTGATCTTTCATGACTAGATTCAGTAAAGCAGGTTTAATTTCATAAGAAGGTGCTGAAGTGGCAGGTGTAGTGATAGGTGTGCAAATAAAGTCATCGTTGTTATGACTAGTGAAGTCACACAACTTGGTGTTCTCGGTGGAACCCATAGCAGCAAGCAAGCAAGACAACTATTTTTGTGATTTTCGATAAAGGATACTAAAGCAAAAACTGAAAGGTCAACTAACAAGACTAAAAAAACAAAGGTAAAAGATAGTATGCAACTCCCCTATCTCGAAGAGCGGAGTCCCCGGCAAAGGCGCCAGAAAACACCCTTGATGGCTTGTCGCCCCTCGTTGGTTACCCCAAGTGTAAGGTTTGAGATGCAGCATAGTGGTAGTTTTCCCTTGGCAAAGATACCAAGGATCGAATCCCCAGAGACTCCCAGTTTCAACGAGAAGGTGTCAATCGCTAACGGCACCGTGGATTAGCAATCAACGTGTACCTGCACACAGATACAAATAACTTTGTTCCCAACGAGTACAGAGAGGTTGTCAATCCCTCCGGCCTTGTCGTTTACAAAGAATTAAACGCAAGTGATAATAGTGATGGATATTGCTGCAAAAAGTAAATAAAAGCGGAAAGTAAATAGCGATGTGATCAATGATAGGAATATGGACCGGAGCGCCATGATGTTCACTAGTGATGTCTCTCTCCCAAAAGACGATAAAATAGCTATGCGAGGTAAACAAATTACAGCTGGGCAATTGACAGAATTATGTGCGCAAACCAATGCTGACTATATTGCAAGAAAGGTAGAGGTTCAAAGCATGGGCAGTACGCCAAGGTAAGTAGACCGAAATCCATCTGCATCTACTACTAATCATCCACCTTGAGATATCTATCCAGAACATCTCGCTGGTATTAAGTTGCGAGCCCCACCCAAAGTGTAAACTCAAAGCAACAGACAACTGCATTAAAATAACTTTGCGTAAAGTAAACAATCCTTGCACCCGCGGGCACAAGCACCGTTGTTTTCCCCCTTGTGGCAACAGCACATCCCCTAGACTCATGTTTCTGTCACTCAAGCTAGTCATCGAGGGGCATGAACCCACAATCGAGCATAACGTTCCCTCTTGGAGTTACTACCTATTACTCGGCCAAAGCAATAAACAGCAACGGAGAACATGCAAGAATTACTTACGAACATAAATATAAAAGAGGTAAATCAAATATATTACTCAAACACAATCTGAACATAATCTCACAATCCATCGGATCCCAGCAAACTCATCATAGCAACAGCATAAGGATTACATATGTGCCTCGATCATGTAGGGCAGCTCACGAGGTCTAATTAGTGAAGCACAAGAAGGGGAGGAGAACATCACATAGCTACTGGTCATGGACCCATGGTCCAAGGGAGACTACTCACGCATCGTCCGGGAGGCGTCCATGGTGGTGGAGAAGCTCCCGGTGGTGATCCTCCCCTCCGACAGGGTGCCGGGAAGAGTTCTCCTGGCGCTCCCGATCTTGGAAGCGCGGCGACGGCGGAACGGAGATGAGATCGCGAAAAAGGGTTCTCGTCTCGAGGGTTTCGGGACGTGTGTTAAATATAGGCCAAAGGGTGACGTCAGAGGGCACCTGGGGGGCCTAGGCGCGCCCCCGGCGCGGCCAGGAGGGGGGCCACGCCACCAGGGCGCCTGGAGCCCTGGTGGGCCCCCTCCGGCTCTCCTTCGGGGTCCTGGAAGGTTCCGAAACGCTGATTTTTTATATATTTTTTCCGGAATTTTTCTGGCAGTTTTCGTAATGGAAAAACCTGAAATACAAAAACAGCAAAAAACAGAAACTGGCACTGGGGTGCACTGAGTTAATAGGTTAGTCCAAATATGATCAAAATTGTATGGAAGTGTATAAACATCATAGCGATATCACCCAAAAGAGGCATGGAGCAAGCAGAAATTATAGATACGTTTTAGACGTATCAATGAGCACTAGTTACCATCCCCAATCTGATGGCCAGACTGAAAGGGTGAACCAGTGTCTTGAGAATTATTTGAGATGCATAGTTGGCTAGCTTTAGCTGAGTGGTGGTACAACACTTCATTCCATACTGCTTTGCAAATGACACCATTCCAAGCCCTCTATAGCTTTCCACCCCCAATGGTGGCAGAATCAGCTCTGCCAGATTCTATTTGTGAAGATAGTGACAACTTGCTTCAGGACAGGGAAGTGGCATTGGAGATAATTAAAGATAATCTCCTGAAAGCACGAGAAAGGATGAAGTATTATGCTGATAAGAAGAGAAAAGAAAGGGAATTCTTTGTGGGAGACATGGTTTATCTCAAGCTGCAGCCGTACAGGCATACTTCTCTGAGTCTACACAGGCATCTGAAGCTTCAGTCCAAATTTTATGGCCCCTTTCGAGTGTTGGACAGAATTGGTAATCATGCATACAAGCTACTGTTGCCAGAGGGTTGTATGTTGCACAACACCTTCCATGTCAGTCAATTGAAGAAGCATATTGGCCCTACTGTTGTGCCCTCTCGTCACCTCCCACTTGTTGGCCATGATGGTGTTATTAAGGTGGAACCGGAAGCGATATTGGAAAGGAAACTCATTCCTCGTCCTCAAGGCAAGATCAGCATTCCAGTGGTCAGATGGTTGGTGAAGTGGGTGAATCTGCCTGTGGAAGAAGCAACATGGGAGGATTCGGCTTTCATTCAGAAGGTTTTTCCTTCTTTTTGTGCTTCAGGGCAAGCACGAGCTCAACCCGGGGCTATTGTCAGGCCCAGCCTTGATCATCCCCTGTTTCCAGCGTGCCAGAAGTGTTCCAATTCGTCGATCGCCAATCTAACGGCTCACCTGCCTCCGTACCGGTTCGCCAGCTGTAGCGATCTCCAAGCGTTCATTGTTGATCAAACGGTCGCGATGGGTTCCTGTAGCTTTTCCGACAAGCCATGTGCTCAACTCGCTTTCCGTTCTTCTTTTCATTCGTGTAATGGCTATAAAGCCACCCATTTCCCTCATTCTAAGGCATGTAAGAGAATTATTGGGTGTATACCCTAGCCGCCGGTGGCGTGCTGCTACTTTCCCCTCCTTTCTGCAATGAAACCCTAGCTAAATTCGCTTTGATCTTGTCTGAATCTCGCTAGTTCGTGCATAAATCCATTACAGAGTGACTCTGGTCCTGACAAGCTGCAGAACCCACTGGTCAAAGCGCCTGTCCTGTTGTTCAGATGGTCAAAACTGCCAGCTTGTCAACTGCAAATCCTTCTGATCTTCCAAGAAAGGACAGAGTAGGATGTAGGTTCCTTTTCCCAGGATAATTTTTCATGGGCTTTACATCGATAAAACAATAAATGAAACAGAACATAAATGGAAACGACCCTCATACACTGATACCTGCTTATTCAGACAGTAACGTCTACAAATTCAGAGAGAGGAGAGGAGAGGAGAGAAGCTTAAGAGAGAGGAGAGAAGCTTAAGAGAGAGGAGAGAAATCCTTAAAGAAATTTAATCCTAAAAGAAATCCATTTATACTCCTACAAAGTCTGTTAAGTTCGCACTCAACTTAACTGAAGCTATTAACTACTCCAACTTCAAATCTTATGCTTGACTTGCTAGTGTCAAACTCCCACTTGCTAAAATAACAACATTTTCAAACTCCATAAAATCTTGCCGCCTCCCTCTCGCCCGCGTCGTCAAGCAACTTCAAATCTCTCGCCGGCGTCTTCTAACATAAGAACAGAAACAGGAAGTTCCTTCTTGTTAAGATAACAACATTTTAGCCCAACTTGCTAGTGTCAAACTCCAACATTAAGAAATGTAAAACTACATATCACTCCAAGAAAAGGAAGGCTCCTGCTGAACTAAACTTAACAAGAACTTAACATTTGAAGGAATATGCATACTCCTACAGTACTCCTAAACTTAGCAGGGTACAAGCTTTTAATTACAATTTCAAGTTAATTTTACCTGAAGCTTTTAATTACAATTTCAGGTTAATTTTGCATCTTTTAACTGTTCAACCTACAATAAACAGGGGTAATCCTTAATCCTACAGTACTCCTACATCTGACAGAGTTACTACTACAGTACTCATGTACTCCATCTTACAGAGTTACTCCATCACAGCAACAGCAACCTTGCAGATCAAAAATGATCTGTGTAATCTGGTTGGTACTCTTACAATTGCATAAATTGAAAAAAAAATTGATCTGTGTTACAGTAACAGCAACCTTGCATTTCATTTTATAAAAAACCGTACTCATCAGAAATAAGCTAGGTTCTCGTCGTCATCACTTTGCTCATCCTCTGCGTCACTTTGGGTGGGCTGCAGCCAGTATATCTCCCAAGAAAGGAGAGGACAATTTGTCAACGGCTTTACGTCGATAAAACAATAAATAGAACAGAACACAAACAGAAACGACCCTCATATGTACTCCTGAATCCTGATCCCTGCCTACAGGCAATCATCAAGCTCTTAGATCTATTTCAGACAGTAACGTGCAACGTGCATGCAGGGTTAGAAGACCAGGACCCCAAAAGAGCTAAATTCCGAAGATGATCGAAGAAGCATTGTGAAATAGTCAACACCGCAGATAAAGTTTTCCAGTTCATATGCATATATAAGACGAATGGCATCATCTGTGACAGATTGCCACTCTTTCTCAGACACAACCTGAACCAAGCTTATAAATATCTTGCACTATATAGATAGATAGATAGATAGATAGATAGATAGATGCGGCGCAGTGCAGACACCCAAGTTAAAATTAATATATCCTGCACGCATTGATCTTGAAGATGCGGCCCACACATAGGGTAGATGTAGCTAATACATATAGTTACTGCTAACGGGTTCGTAATCTCAATAGGTCCTCCATGAAAATCTTGATTTTCATCTTCTGGGAGAACCTTGGTTGGGCACATACGTGGCTAGTTGTCAGAAATCTTCAAAGCAGCAACTGTCATCAAACAAGCAAAACAGAGTGTCAGCAACAGAAGTAAAAGGAAAAAAGTATGAGCAACATTGAAACTTCTTCATTTGCTCTTTTTGCATCACACCGGTTGTCGAACTAGAGGCCAAAAATTAAGGTAAATTTTCTCACTAACAAACAGAGAAGGAAGCCATGATTATGTAACAAACATAACCAACATGCCATGTTAAATTACCAATCAATGATGTCTGAATTAATGGAAGAGTAAAATATCTATCCTAGCTTTGTTACTGTTTTACTGTGTTTACGTCAATTGATATAGTTATTCTTAAAAAGACATTGGGTATATACTATATATATACTGAGCAAATGCTTCAAAAATTAGTTGTCCCGAAATATGGATACATAGGCACACACCTTCGCGGACAGGGACTTCTATAGAACCATCACGCTGCCAGTGTCCAGTAGTTGTGCCAACCTGCCAAGGTAAAAGAGAGATAATGTTGCCAACAACAAACAAGAGATGATCAATACAGTAACATCCGAGATGGCACTTCATAAACTTGACTTCAGAACATTTAGTTTGTACTGAACATTTGGTAACGTAGGTCTATTTAAATGGAACAATGTGATGAAAATTGGAAATCGGTCATCACATGGAACGATGGATGTGAGAGATACAATCGGTGGCATAGAAAGAAATATGCATCAATAACAAGACTGTAAATTAACATAATGAAAACAATCTCCGCGCATAGCAATCAGTTTGCTGGTACAGTACCAGCAACACTAGAAGACATATGTGGTCAAAGTAACCATTTTATTGCCAGTCAAAAAGGTAAGTAGTAATGATTTGATACTATATGTGTTCTCTCCACTCTGTCGGTTGAAGCCGCCAAGTGGTGTCCCTTTGTTTCCTTTGGGATTTTCACAAAATTGCAATCATGTTGCACTTAAAAGCATGCATGCCTCTTGTTTGTACATAACCTAATATTTTCTAGTTCCTACAATCCAAAGAGGCCTAAAAATCGATAACCGTAGCAGCTAGCTTGGCATAAAAATGTCAGGAGTTTGAGTAGAAGTCTTGCCTGCGTGGTTGAATTGGGAGCCTCAGCTGCAGAAGATACTTTGTGGCCGATCAAGGGAAGCAGGTAGCTAAAGCGGGGATTGGCAAGGAACGTATCCTTAAATATAGGATCAAGCACATACTCAGCGCTGACGTTTGGTCCAAACTGTGGGCGTGTACAACTGTGCACCGACAAAACACTATGCTGCAAACCGAACAAAACAGCTCTGTCACATTACCTTAATTCAACAGTGTTTGAAATAACAAGGATTTCTTTGGCAGCGAGATTACAAGAAAGAAACATATTTTACCCTATATATAGGCTATGTAATCGAGATCTACTTTTCAGTTTTATGCATGTACCTTGTTGCTCTTTTATACTCCATTTATTTTGACTATGATCAATAAATTACTTTGTACTAATTAAACAATTGACCGCATCAATCTTTGGATGCATGGGCGGGCGGAGGGGGGGGGGGGGTTCTCCTCTAATATCTAAAATGAACGGGATTTATAAAGGGAGAGAGATATTTCGCATGGAATATTATACTCCCTCCGTAAACTAATATATGAGTGTTTAGATTACTACTTTAATGATCTAAACGCTCTTATATTAGTTTACAGAGGGAGTATTACGCAATGCTCACTTTGTCCATCGCTGCAAACAGCTCTGTAGTGTAATGCTCCATGTCCACAACCCCGTCTTTATTGCGCCAGTCGACATGAAGGGCTTCAGATGGAGGCCCATAGTAAATCGGGGGAAGGGGCCAAGATCCAGCATTCTGCAATGAGAACATTACAATTTTTATCCATGGATTAAGGATTTAAGGATTTAGGGTGTTCACATTAAAAAGGGAAAATGTAACATTTGTATCCATGGATTAAGGATTTAAGGTGTTCGCATTAAAAAGTGTGTGGGGATTGTCTCACCTTTCCAGAGCAACCATCCATGGACGGAGGAGGGTAAGGCGAGTAGCGTCGATCGGGGGACCGCTCTGCTCTAGGAAGAGGCCGCTCTTTGTGGAAATGAGGTGTTGGCAGCGGCGCCTTCTTCTTCTTCTCCATCTCGCTTATAGGATCCTAGAGCACAGACAAAAACAAAGTGATGAAAGCGGGTTAAAGGTAGGTATCGGCTACAGAAACAGACAGTATGTAATTATCCATAGCACTGCTGCAGAAGAGGCAATTTTTTTATCAAAGTACAGGTTGCAGCAAAAGAAATTGGCAAGCCTGTTTATATCAGTAAACAAAAATGCAGCAGCACATGGCAATGCTGTACTAGTAGCATTTGATGCTATTTGCATCACAAACACAGAGAAGTTAAAACGAAAAACCCACGAAAAAATGCTACTGCTCGCCAAACTACAGAAGCGTATTTTGGTTTACAAATATGCGTTACGTACGTGTGTGCTGCTTCTTTACTCCCTGTGCCCTTGTATCATCACGATTTAGCCATGATACAAGTCCAGAGGAGTCCATACTATATGTTGCAGCCTAAAAAACAGCAATGCAATGGACCATCTGAAACCCTACAGCATGTGTTTAGTTCCAAGAATACTATTTTCAGGAACAGTTGACCAACCCAGTTACGTTGTAGTTGGTTACTCCTAGCTAGGCAAATTAAAATGAGAAGATACATAGATCTCTATTAGCAACAAAAGGGTCTTGAGAACCAAGGAACATATTGTTCAGATGCAAACTAGACCCATCGAGATGCAAGTGATTGATCCATAATATATTGCCGAGTGCCAGTTCAAACAGAAAGGGTAACATTTGTATCCATGGATTCAGGTTAAGAAATATGCAGGGCTTGTCTCACCTTTTTGGAGTAACCATCCTTGGAGAGAGGAGGGCGGAGTGAATAGTGTCGATCAAGGTAGTGTTGTGCTCTAGGAAGAGTGTAGTCTTTGTGGAAAGCAGGCGCTGGCAGAGGCGCCTTCTTCATCTCCATCTCGCCTGTAGGCTGTTGCATCCTAGAGCACGACGAAAGCAATGCAAATGAAAGCAGGTTAAGTGCAGGTTGCAGCAACAGAAATTGTCTTCTCGGAAGAGGTTTTCGCCCGCTTTATATATAAATCAACAACCAAACAAAGTACACACAAGGTGATCAAGTAGCCCTCACACAGTGCCTATACTAGGATAATCAGATCACGCAAGCCACACACGACTACGCTACCAAGAGAGAGAACAGGAAGAACTGAAAACAACGCCACACTAACACCCTATAACACCTAAGCTCCACGACAACGCCCCAAGCGGGAGAACGGCGCTAGGCATCGCCGCTGCCGAGTCCACACGGACAAAGGTTTTCACCCGGAACCCGCCGCTCCACCTCTAACCGCCCACACAACCAAGAGGGAAGTCCATCACCGCCACCCATGGAGCCCGCCGAAGAGCCAGCAGAAATTGTCTAAGCCCTTTTATCAGTATAAAAAAAGATGCAACAGCACATGGCGATTCTGTACTAGCAGAGGCACCATAGCATGAAAAAGTGGGTACATCGAGATCAAGTAAGGCGCTAACTGTTCCCTAAATCAAATCAAGCCGGTCGCCTCAACCAAGATTACCTACGAAGTCTTGACAACCTAGCCACTCCAGATCTAGGGTTTGCAAAGGCGCTGCTCGCCTGCGTAGACAGCGGCAGGGGCGGATCTAACTAACCGCGGAGGCCAGGGGAATTTTAACAAATCTAATCGCCGGATGAAAACAAGATATCATACCTCGAACCCCAGGGACGGCGATGGAGGCCACGCGCAGCAGAGACCGAGGAGGGCACGCGGGGACGGGGACCCAAATTCAGGTTCTGTTAAAAATAATCAATTCGGGTAGATTTAGAGCAACTTCAACGGGCGGACCCAAATCGTCCGTCCATGTCCGTTTGGGTTAAAACGGACAAAAACGTCGGCCCTAAATGCAGACTCATTTCGATTTCGTGTCGGTTTTATGTTCTGTTCGGACTCATTTTCATCCTAAATTTGAGTCACACTTGGATCGAAGGCGGACATAAAGCGGACGTTTTCTGCGCCCGCCTCGTCCGCCTGTGTCTGGGCCTGACCCACCTGTCACCCCGCCCACCCACCTCCCTCTCTTTAATTTATTCGCTAGCCCACCCCGCCCACCTCTCTCCTCCTCTGCGTCGACGCCGAGGCGCGCCTCAAGGCGCACTGCTCTGCTCCGACGCGCCTACCGCCCTTGTCGTCCCGCTCGACCACCTCCTGCTCGCCGTGGACTACTAGGCTGCTCGCATGTCGTTCCGCACGGGCAGAGCAGCGGCGAGCTCGCGGGGCGCTCCGAGCTGCTGTACGCGCGAGGCGGGCGGGGTGAACTGCCGCGCGTGCGGGGTGCAGGGTTAGCTGGTGTGGCGGTCATGGCGAGCTGGCGAGCGAGGGCGCGACCGAGCTGCAGGGCGAGCTGGCGAACGCGGGCGCAGCCGAGCATGCGTGGCGGCCACGGCGCGCGAGCGGCCGAGTGGGCAGTGGCGGAGCCAGCAAATTCGAATGAGGAGGGCCAAGTATTGTTATGTCTTGTTAGAGAGGGCCAGTTTATAAAATTACATCATTTTAGCAGCAAAAATATCAAAGTTTATACTAATACTAGACTCAAATCAGTAGTGTTAGGGAGGGGGGGGCAGGGCCCCTGCTGGTCCCCCCTGTCTCCGCCACTGCGAGCGGGGGCACAGCCGAGCGGGCGCGCGGCGAGCTTATGTATATCTATGTATTTGAATTTGTTGTTTTATATTTATATCATCAAATAGTGATCTCCAAAGTCTATTTTCTAACTAATATCTTAATAGTGGTGTCTAGTGTATTTTCGGACAAACGTATTTAACCATTTGTAAATGAGGCAAGTTAGGCTTAGTAATGACTTGGCAACATGTGACTCGTCGGCAAACTAATATCGTAATAGTTCTGAACAAAATAAAGTGGAGTGTAGAACATGTGAGATTCAAGATGTGAAGCATCCCTTCTCTTTTTTTGCAAGAAAACTTTCGATCTATTCATTTTCAATCATGGCAGTACAACAAAATGCCAGGAATAATAAAAAATTACACCAAAATCCACAGACCACCTAGCGACGGCTACAAGCACTGAAGCGAGCCGAAGGCATGCCGCTGTCATCGCCCCTCCCTCGCCGGAGCCGGGCAAAACTTGTTGTATTAGACAGTTGAAAAGTCGTCATGCTAAGGCCCTAAGGCCACCTGCGACAACACCGTGAGAGGCGGAGGAACCCTAATTTTTTTGAGGGGAGAAGCCAGGGGGAGGCGGCTGGGAACGTGTTGCATCCCTTCTCATTGACATTCATAATATGTTGCAGTTATTCTAGTCGTTGTTCAATAGTCATATTTCTAAGTGAACGCCATGAGTGAGGGTTACAAACCTAAAAGAGGGCATCTCAAAGTACCTTGTGCAAATGAAGGTCACGATTAAATAGTAAAAAACAACTTAACAAGTTAAATAAATAAATAATACTAGCCAATTTATTTTCAGTGAGTATAACTTGATTTCATAATAGATGCTTCCCAGTCGAGAATATATGTATATTAAGCCAAAAGGAAAGTATAAACATATATGAATCTAATTAGTGCACGCATGTATGCATGACTGGTCTGTTTTTAGTATCTTAATCAGCAGGAAGCAAATGCAAATTTGTTTAGGAGAGGATTAGGGACTAAACCGATTCACAATAGCTAGTGATTAGGAAATACTAGGCTGGATTTATATGACGCCTAGCACGGATTTAAAATCAAATGGACTTAGTAACACAAGTGTCATGAGTTGGCATGCACATAGCAAAGTATATGACGTTTTGGTAGGCTAGTTTTGTGCCCGCTCGGACCCATTTTCATCCTGAATTTGGGTCACATTTGGGTTGGAGGCAGACACAAAGCGGACGTTTTCTATGCCCGCCTCGTCCGCCTGTGTTCGTGCCTGATCCACTTGTCACCCGCCCAGCCACCTCCGTCTCTTCAATTTATTCGCTGGCCCACCTCCACCCCACATCTCTCCTCCTTTGTGTTGACGCCGAGGTGCGCCTCGAGGCGCACTGCTCTACTCCGACGTGCCTGCCGCCTTCGTCACCCCGCTCGACCACCTCCTGCTCGCCGTCGACTGTTAGGCTGCTTGCATGTCATTCCGCATGGGCAGAGCATCGGCGAGCTCGTGGGGGCGCGCCGAGCTGGGGGATGCGCGAGGCGGGCGGGGTGAGCTGCAACGTGCGCGGGGTGTAGGGCTAGCTGGCGCGGCAGCCGTGGCGAGCTGGCGAGCGGGAGAGCGGCCGGGCTTATGTATATGTATGTATTTGTGTGTATTTGAATGTGTTGTTTTATATTTATATCATCACACTAGTAGAAAATGGGGCAATGGTCCAGGGTGGGTTAGCCCATTAGTCCTGGTTCAATCTAGAACCGGGACCAATGGGGGCATTGGACCCGGTTCTTGAGCCCAGGGGGCGGCCGGGCCACGTGGGCCATTGGTCCCGGTTCGTCTGGACCTTTTGGTCCCGGTTGGTGGGACGAACCGGGACCAATGGGCCTCGCTCCTGGCCCACCACCATTGGTCCCGGTTGGTGGCATGAACCGGGACCAAAGGTACCCATTTAGTCCCGGTTCATGCCACGAACCGGGACCAGTGGTGCAGCCTATATATACCCCTCGCGCCGGAGCAGAGCACTAAGTGCTCTGTTTTTCTGGGCCGGCGAGAGGAGGGGCTTTAGGTGCTCTAGCTCACCTCCTATGCACATGAGGTGTTCGATGAAATGCCCGAGCCACACTAATTAAGCTTTCTCCTCTCGAAGCTCGACCTCAAAGCTCCATTTTCCTCAAGATTTGTCTAGATTTAGCGGTCCGTCATGCCCCACCCCTGTCTTCACCGCCGTCGATCACCCGCGCCGATCTCATCACCGACACCACCGTGGTGAGCCTCTTGCTCTTATCTTCTTTCTGAAAGGAAAAATATTCTTACTTGTATGCTTAGATAGATACTTGTATCATTTTCTTACTTTTATTATTGCATCTTATATAGTGCGATGGTTTTGGTATCCGCCCCCGTCGGCCCTCGTCCTGTCTATGATTCGGATGTGGTATATATATTAATCTTTATAACTATTGATTCATTTATTGTTTATGATAATTATGCGGACCAACGTGACATAGATTTTATTTATCTAGGATGTATGTGAACCGGAAATTCCAACCGACCCTATTGTCGAGAGGTTAAATTTAGTTGAAGAAGAAAACAATTTCTTGAAGGAAAAAATAAAAAAAATTGAGGAGGAGAAGATATTGGAGTTGCATGTTGCGGATGTCGTCGATGATCACAAGATCAAGATGGATGCAATGCGCTTGAAGATTAGAAAGATTAGAAAATATGCCATTCATACCGAGGCTTGGTATCATTATGCCGTTGGATCAATTGTTACCTTGGTTGCGATTATGATCGCCTTTGTTTTAATTAATGTATGGTTTAATGATGCTCTGGAGAGCTATATGTTGTTAGATGAGAACTATGTATGTACTTTGCTTTTAATGCATGTGATGATGAACTTCTATTAATTTGGACACTTAATTATATATAATGCACGCAGATGAACCGGCAATGGATGTACGGTGACAGACACACCTCCGAGTACATTAAGGGCGTGCATGAGTTTCTCGATGCGGCTCAGGCAAACAAGCAGAATGGTTTTATGTGTTGTCCATGCCCTGATTGTGGGAATACGAAGTCTTACTCTGACCGGAAAATCCTTCACACCCACCTGTTCTACAAGGGTTTCATGCCACACTATAATGTTTGGGCGAGGCACGGAGAAATAGGGGTTATGATGGAAGACGACGAAGAAGAAGAGTACGATGACAACTACGTGCCCCCTGAATACCGTGATGCTGCAACGAGGGGAGCTGGTGAAGATCAAGAGGAACCAGACGATGTGCCCAATGATGCTGCAACGGGTGAAGGTGCTGAAGATCAAGAGGAACCAGACGATGTGCACGATGATGGTGATCTCCGCCGTGTCATTGTCGATGCAAGGACGCAATGCGAAAGTCAAAAGGAGAAGCTGAAGTTCGATCGCATGTTAGAGGATCACAAAAAAGGGTTGTACCCCAATTGCGAAGATGGCAACACAAAGCTCGGTACCGTACTGGAATTGCTGCAGTGGAAGGCAGAGAATGCTGTGCCTGACAAAGGATTTGAGAAGCTACTGAAAATATTGAAGAAGAAGCTTCCAAAGGATAACGAATTGCCCGACAGTACATACGCAGCAAAGAAGGTCGTATGCCCTCTAGGATTGGAGGTGGAGAAGATACATGCATGCCCTAATGACTGCATCCTATACCGCGGTGCATACAAGGATCTGAACGCATGCCCGGTATGCGGTGCATTGCGGTATAAGATCAGACGAGATGACCCTGGTGATGTTCACGGCGATCCCCGCAGGAAGAGGGTTCCTGCGAAGGTGATGTGGTATGCTCCTATAATACCACGGTTGAAACATCTGTTCAGAAACGGAGAGCATGCCAAGTAGATGCGATGGCACAGTGAGGACCGTAAGAAAGACGGGAAGTTGAGAGCACCCGCTGACGGGTCGCAGTGGAGAAAAATCGTGAGAAAGTACTGGGATGAGTTTGCAAAGGACCCAAGGAACGTATGGTTTGCTTTAAGCGCGGATGGCATTAATCCTTTCGGGGAGCAGAGCAGCAATCACAGCACCTGGCCGGTCACTCTATGTATGTATAACCTTCCTCCTTGGATGTGCATGAAGCGGAAGTTCATTATGATGCCAATTCTCATCCAAGGCCTAAGCAACCCGGCAACGACATTGATGTGTACCTAAGACCATTAGTTGAAGAACTTTTACAGCTGTGGAATGGAAATGGTGTACGTACGTGGGATGAGCACGGACAGGAGGAATTTAACCTAAAGGCGTTGCTGTTCGTGACCATCAACGATTGGCCCGCTCTCAGTAACCTTTCAGGACAGACAAACAAAGGATACCACGCATGCACACACTGTTTACATGACACTGAAAGTATATACCTGGACAAATGTAGGAAGAATGTGTACCTGGGCCATCGTCGATTTCTTCCGACCAACCATCAATGTCGAAAGAAAGGCAAGCATTTCAAAGGCGAGGCAGATCACCGGAAGAAGCCCGCCATGCGTACCGGTGGTCACGTACTTGCTATGGTCAATGATTTACACGTAATCTTTGGAAAGGGTGCCGACGCACTAGCTGTTCTGAATGACGCTGAGGGACACGCACCCATGTGGAAGAAGAAATCTATATTTTGGGACCTACCCTACTGGAAAGACCTAGAGGTCCGCTCTTCAATCGACGTGATGCACGTGACGAAGAACCTTTGCGTGAACCTGCTAGGCTTCTTGGGCGTGTATGGAAAGACAAAAGATACACCCGAGGCACGGGAGGATCTCCAACGTTTGCACCAAAAAGACGGCATGCCTCCGAAGTAGTATGAAGGTCCTGCCAGCTACGCTCTTACGAAAGATGAGAAAGAAATCTTCTTTGAATGCCTGCTCAGTATGAAGGTCCCGACTGGCTTCTCGTCGAATATAAAGGGAATAATAAATATTCCAGAGAAAAAGTTCCAGAACCTAAAGTCTCATGACTGCCACGTGATTATGACGCAACTGCTTCCGGTTGCATTGAGGCGGCTTCTACCGGAAAACGTACGATTAGCCATTGTGAAGCTATGTGCATTTCTCAATGCAATCTCTCAGAAGGTGATTGATCCAGAAATGGTACCAAGGCTAAGGAGTGATGTGGCGCAATGTCTTGTCAGTTTCGAGCTGGTGTTCCCACCATCCTTCTTCAATATCATGACGCATGTCCTAGTTCATCTAGTCGACGAGATTGTCGTTCTGGGGCCCGTATTTCTACACAATATGTTCCCCTTTAAGAGGTTCATGGGAGTCCTAAAGAAATATGTCCGTAACCGCGCTAGGCCAGAAGGAAGCATCTCCATGGGCCATCAAACAGAGGATGTCATCGGGTTTTGTGTTGACTTCATTCCTGGCCTTAAGAAGATAGGTATCCCTAAATCGCAGTATGAGGGGAGACTGACTGGAAAAGGCACGCTAAGAGCGGACTCAATAATATGCAGGGACGGGCATTCTTGGTCTCAAGCACACTACACAGTTCTACAGAACTCTACCTTGGTGACCCCGTATGTCGATGAACACAAGAACAGTCTGCGCTCCAAACACCCGGAGCAGTGCGACGACTGGATTACATGTGAACACATCAGGACTTTCAGCAGTTGGTTGGAAGCACGTCTCAGAGGTGACAACACTGTTTGTGATGAGTTGTACTTGTTGTCCAGGGGACCATCTTTGACTGTATTGATTTACAAAGGATACGAGATAAATGGGAATACATTTTACACGATTGACCAAGATCAGAAGAGCACCAACCAAAACAGCGGTGTCCGCTTTGATGCAACAACCGAGAAGGGAAAGGACACATATTATGGTTACATAGTGGACATATGGGAACTTGACTACGGACAAGATTTTAAGGTCCCTTTTTTTAAGTGCAAATGGGTCAATCTGTCAGGAGGCGGGATACATGTAGACCCACAGTACGGAATGACAACAGTGGATCTGAAAAATCTTGGGTACCCTGATGAACCGTTCGTCCTAGCCAATGATGTGGCACAGGTTATCTATGTGAAGGACATGTCTACCAGACCGAGAAAAAGAAAAGATAAGGAAACGGGTACATCATACGATGAGTCAAAGCGCCACATAGTTCTTTCAGGAAAAAGGGATATCCTGGGAGTGGATGGCAAGACAGACATGTCTGAAGATTATGAAAGGTTTCATGAAATTCCTCCCTTCAATGTCAAGGCTGACCCAAGCATCCTGATAAACGCTGAAGATTATCCATGGTTACGGCGCAATAAGCAAATGACACAAGCGAAGAAAAAGTGAAGACTTTCTCCCGCAACTATTATGATGATACCATGCCCAATTTGTAACAGACGAGTATGTTATGCCAAGTATTTTAGAGTTCATTTAAAAACAGACGAGTAGGTGCATCTATGTTAATTTTTTTAATTAAAGTTAATCACAAACTTGTGATTCACACAAATTTCAAAGAATTCAAATTTTAAATATTCAAATTTTAAATATTCAAATTTGAAAACTAATGGCACTAACAGAAAGTTCATAATTTTGCTGACCTAAAAGCAAAAAGAATTAAAAAATATAGCAAAAACAAAATAAAGCAACAAAGAAAACAAAAAAACTAAAAAAGTGTTTTCAAATTTGAAAACTAATGGCACTAACAGAAAGTTTATAATTTTTCTAAAACTATAAAGCAAGAAAGTTTAAAAGTTTATAATTTTTCTAAAACTAAAAAAGTTTAAAAGCTAAAAGAATTAAAAAATAAAGCAAGACGAATAATGATAAAACACAGTAATATTAAATAGCAGGAATTTTCTATAGTAAAGTTATTCATAAACTAGTGATTCACACAAATTTTTAAAAATTCAAAGTTAACTATTCAAATTTTAAAACTAATGGCACTAAGAGAAAGTTTATAATTTTTGTGACCTAAAATAAAAAAGAAATCACTACAAAACTATAAGTATTTAGTTCTAAGTAGAAACAAAAAAAAACAACAAAAATGCCACCTACTGGGCCCCACGGCCTGAATACCACTAGAAACCCTACCATGGGCCAGGATTCAGGCCCGAGGGAGGCCCAGTAGGCCCACAGGCACAGATTGCAGTGTTAGGCCCGAAAGCCTGCTTTAGAGAGGAGCTCGAGAGGGATGGCGCACCGCACCTTATAAACAGGTGCGCCTCCCTCTCAACTAGTGAGGTGGGACTAAATATTTGGGTTCGGGGCAGCACAGGCCTTTGGTCCCGGTTGGAGGGACGAACCGGGACCAAAGGGGGCATTGGTCCCGGTTCGTAGCACCAACCGGGACCAATGCCCCCTCTTTAGTCCCGGTTGGTGCCACCAACTGGGACCAAAGGCCGCCGCTTCCCGCCCTTTGAACAGCGTGGCGGGAAGCAGCGGCCTTTGGTCCCGGTTGGTGGCACCAACCGGGACTAAAGAGGGGGCATTGGTCCCGGTTGGTGCCACGAACCGGGACCAATGCGCTTTCTATATATACAGGACTTTGCGAAAATTTCATTCAGTTCCTCATCCCCGCCGCAGACGCCGTCCTCTGCCCCGACGCCCTGCTCCTCGTCGTCGTCGATCGCCCCGTCGCCGCCCGCGCCCCGCGTCGCCCCGACGCCGTCGCCGCCGCCCTCGACGCCATCTGCCCCGACCCCCTTCTCCTCGTCGACGTCGCCCGCGCCCGTCGTCGTCGCCTCGTCGCCGCCCGCGCCCCGCGTCGCCCCGACGCCGTCGCCGCCGCCCTCGACGCCATCTGCCCCGACGCCCTGCTCCTCGTCGCCGTCGCCCGCGCCCGTTGTCGTCGCCCCGTCGCCGCCCGCGCCCGTCGTCGTCGCCCCGTCGCCGCCCGCGCCCCGCGTCACCCCGACGCCATCGCTGCCCCGCGCCGCCCCGACGCCGTCGCCGCCGCCCTCGACGCCATCTGCCCCGACGCCGGCGCCGCTCCACTCTGTGAGCACCTGCCGCCATGCCCCTCTGCCCCGCCGGCGCCACCATGTTTTTTTTCATATGTTGCAATATGTTTTTTTTGTTTTTATTAGTTTATTTTTTTTGTTCATATGTGATGTATGTGTGTATGTGGCTATAATGTATATGTGTATGTGACGTATGTGGCTAGAATTTGCTAAATATATATGCAAAAGTTTTAGAAAAAGATGGATAGGAAAGAAGAAGAGGAGAGGAAAAGAAAATAGAAAAGTTTTATATATGCAAAAGTTACAATTTTAGAAAAGTTTTTTGTTCATATATAGAAAGTTACAATTTTAGAAAAGTTTTATATATGCAAAAGTTACAATTTTAGAAAAAGAAGGATAGTGGAGAGGAAGAAAAGGAAAATAAGTAGAGAAAGAAGGAGAAGAAGAAGGAGAGGAAGAAGAGGAAGAAGAAGAAAAAAAAAGAGGAGAAGAAGAAGGAATAGAGGAGCTTCTTCTCCTTTTTTTTCTTCTCCTTTTTTTCTTCTTCTTCTTAATTTTTATCGGGAACGAGGGTCGTCGAACATGACAGGAAGAAGAGGATAAAAAAAGAAGAGGAAGAAGAAGAAAAAAAAAGGAGAAGAAAGAATAGAGGAGTTCTTCTCCTCTATTCTTTCTTCTCCTCTTTTTTTTTCTTCTTCTCTTTTTTTTCTTCTTCTTCCTCTTTTTTTATCGTGAACGAGGGTCGCCGAGCGGTAGAGGAAACCCTAATTAAATAGCAAGTATCGTCAGTGTGAGATACATGTGGCCGTCGGTGTCGGACACTACATCCACTTCCCACAAGTGACGCGGGCTTCGACGCCCACGTCACTTGTGGGACGTGGATGTAGTGTCTGACACCGACGGCCACTTGTATCTCACACCCACGATACTTGCTATTTAGGGTTTCCTCTACCGTTCGGCGACCCTCGACGACCCTCGTTTCCGATAAAAAAAGAAGTGGAAGAAGAAGAAAAAAAGAGGAGAAGAAAGAATAGAGGAGTTCTTCTCCTCTATTCTTTCTTCTCCTCTTTTTTTTTCTTCTCCTCTTTTTTTTTCTTCTTCTTCCTCTTTTTTTATCATGAACGAGGGTCGCCGAGCGGTAGAGGAAACCCTAATTAAATAGCAAGTATCGTCAGTGTGAGATACATGTGGCCGTCGGTGTCGGACACTACATCCACTTCCCACAAGTGACGCGGGCTTCGACGCCCACGTCACTTGTGGGACGTGGATGTAGTGTCCGACACCGACGACCACTTGTATCTCACACCCACGATACTTGCTATTTAGGGTTTCCTCTACCGTTCGGCGACCCTCGACGACCCTCGTTTCCGATAAAAAAAGAAGAGCTTCTCCTCTATTCTTTCTTCTCCTCTTTTTTTTCTTCTTCTTCCTCTTTTTTTATCGTGAACGAGGGTCGCCGAGCGGTAGAGGAAACCCTAATTAAATAGCAAGAATCGTCAGTGTGAGATACATGTGGCCGTCGGTGTCGGACACTACATCCACTTCCCACAAGTGACGCGGGCTTCGACGCCCACGTCACTTGTGGGACCTGGATGTAGTGTCCGACACCGATGGCCACTTGTATCTCACACCCACGATACTTGCTATTTAGGGTTTCCTCTACCGTTCGGCGACCCTCGACGACCCTCGTTTCCGATAAAAAAAGAAGAGCTTCTCCTCTATTCTTTCTTCTCCTCTTTTTTTTCTTCTTCTTCCTCTTTTTTTATCATGAACGAGGGTCGCCGAGCGGTAGAGGAAACCCTAATTAAATAGCAAGAATCGTCAGTGTGAGATACATGTGGCCGTCGGTGTCGGACACTACATCCACTTCCCACAAGTGACGCGGGCTTCGACGCCCACGTCACTTGTGGGACATGGATGTAGTGTCCGACACCGACGGCCACTTGTATCTCACACCCACGATACTTGCTATTTAGGGTTTCCTCTACCGTTCGGCGACCCTCGACGACCCTCGTTTCCGATATATATGATTCCTTACTATGATTAGCTAGCTAGTTCTACGTTTGCCACTAATATATCCATTTGTCATGTTTGAATAATAATTGCCATGTTGTAAATATTTGTAGAAACTATGGACACTATCGCCCGAGACGAAGCAAGAGAAGCGATGTTGAGGGACATAATCGCAGAAGGAAGTGATGCCGTCTCGTTGTATCTCAACGACACCGATGGTACTCTGGAAGGAGAGGATGAAGAAGCTGGCTCTGGTGACCTAATGCCGGTGCAAGAAGAAGAACGTGAGGACGGCTCCGGTGACCGAAACGAGTCCGGTGACCGAACCGAGTCCGGCCAGGTATATATATATTAGTTAAGCCTGTGCTGACTAGCTAATTGATGCATTCATTGTTTTGGTATGTACACATATTAATTAAGTCTTTGTTCTTTTTTCTAGCCCTCCGGATCGAGCACAACTGAGGTAAAGAGACGAGGCCCGAAGAGAAAGTTGAGGTCGGATGAAAGGTTTGAGATCATAGCAATCGCGCCCGACGGCCAAACTACTGAACCCATCCGAACAAAGAAGGCATTTGTTGCTCAGTGCGGGGTTCTGGTTAGGGACAAGATCCCGATCAGCATCCAACAATGGTTCAAGCCGGCTACTGAAGACCCTGAGGTGTCTTACGTCAATGATATGCAGAAAAATGATCTTTGGACTGAGCTGAAGACAAATTTCACCCTACCGCCAGAGGATGATCCGGAGAAGCCAGTTAAAGAGGAATTAATCAAGTCTTTTGCTCTTAAGAGGATGGCAGACCTATTCAGGAGGTGGAAGAAAGACCTGAATAGGTTTGTCGAGAAAAAAGAGACACCAGAATTCAAGGGCATATATGAGAAGATCAGAGATGACTGGCCTGCATTTGTGGCCCACAAGACATCGGAAAAGAGTAAGAAGATGTCGGAGACAAACAAGAAAAATGCTGCGAAGAAGAAGCATCACCATCGCACGGGGTCAGGTGGCTACCTGGTAGCCCGGCCTAAGTGGGCCAAGGCTGAGAATGATCTGGTTGAAAAAGGGATCGAACCAGAGACAATGAGCTGGCCAGACCGTTGCCGGACTTGGTTCTTTGGGGCTGGCGGAACCTTGGACCCTGTAACAGGGAAGTGCATTTGGACAGACGAGCAAGCTGACATACCCTTGAAGAAGCTTCGGTACTATATCAAAGCAGCGCAGGAAGGGACGTTCCTTCCAGACAGAGAGAACGACGAGCTCACAAAGGCCCTCGGGAATCCTGAGCACCCTGGACGGACACGAGGCACGCCAGGCTCCATTCCGTGGAAGGTTGGGTTTCTGGACGCAGGCGGTTACAAAAGCCAGGAGAGGAGGAAGCAAGTGCAACAGTCCGAACTGCAGGCGCTTAAAGCAAGGGTACTCGGGATAGAGGAACGAGAAGCAAATCACAGCAACCGAACTGCCGAAGCTTCCCCTGAAGCTACCCCGCCATCTCAGCGGAGAAGCAGCGTGGCTTCCACCGAGCTGCTTCAGCCGGAGCTTGTCTTGACGGCTCCTGCCAGCTATCCCGTGGATGCTATCACGGAGGCTCAAAATTGCCACCTTATGACGCAATGGATGAATTTGAAGGTCAAGGCGGCTGTTGGCTCTGTTTATCCTAATGAACCCGGCGCAACTTTTCACTGCCGGCCGATTCCAGAAGGATATGCTAAGGTGATGGTGGATGAAATAACGGAGGGATTTGAGGACCTCTCGCTTGACCACCCTACCGGAGAAGGGGAGACTCGGCTGGGTTGTGCTCTGAAGACTCCATGCCTATGGCGGAAGGAGCTCATCAACCTTCCAAACTGGACGCCTTCGCCGCCTCCTCCTCCTCCGGCGGGTCAGGGGAGTCCACCTCCTCCACCGCCTCCTCCTCCGGCGAGTGACGATCAGGGCCCTCGGCCGGCTCCTTCTCCGGCGCGTGGCGGCACTCCGCCTCCTTCTCCGCCTGCGCCGGCGCGCCCGAGCAGCCAGCCTACTCCTTCTCCGCCTCGTCAGCAAGGGTGGAAAAGACCCGCCGCCGCTCCGGCAGCTGCTCCGGCGCGTCGTAGTCCTTCTCCTCCGCCTCGCAAAAAGCAAGCAGTAAAGAAGACTGCCGCTCCGTCTGCTCTGCCGGCGTCTAGCAGTACAGCCAGAGGCGGGACGAAATACAGATTCAGTCCTTCTCTGAAATCTCCAGAGAAGTTACCATACGAGATGAGCCCGGAGGAGAACGCGAGGATCGCGCGAACCGAGAAGGATGACTGGTTTCAAGGGTTGAAAGCACAGAGACATCCACCTCCGAAGGAGAAGGTAGATTCGGTGAAAGTGAAGCGCACTCTGGCTGCCCTGGCAAAACCACCCAAGTCTCCGCCGAAAGGCAACTATGAGCGCATTATTGCAAAGACATGGGTCGAAGCGTCGCGGTCGGGAAGTACAGTCAGTGATCAAAGGCTGAAAGAACGACGAGTAGTTGGGAAACAAATTGCCCAGCTCGGTGAACAAGCAAAGCAATCGTGCCCCCCGCTCAAGGTGCCTAGCGTCGATCCGAGGATGGCGCCCGGTTATACCAATCTTGATGATTATCTGCCCGACGATGCAGATTATGGTTTCCTGGACGTGCAGATACACAGATACGAGTACGGGAAGCCTCTCGTCAAAGATGAAAGATCTCTAACAACGATGATGCGAAGATTGCATGATTGGTACATGAAAACCTGCAGAGAGTCTGGGGGGAGGAATACTTTGTATATGAGAGTTAAACCGGAGCATGAACTCGTTGGAATTGAACTGTTGCATGTTCCATTTGAGGAGTTCTATCAGTTTTTCAATCAATTGGCCCTCGATAAAGCAACGGTCACCTGCTACTGTCTGTAAGTACTACTACTTCTGTCATTAAGTCTCTCTACATAGCTCAGCTCTTTCATTGCATGTATTTATGATTATCCTCACTATATTATGCAGATTGAAGATCGCCGAATTGAAGAAAAGACAAATCGGTGATATTGGGTTCATTAACACAAATCTCATAGATGCAGTTCAGGTTAAAGATCATGCCGCAGAAACCGAGGCCAGCTTGCTACGATCATTCAAAATAAATGAACACAAAAATATAATACTCTTTCCTTACAACTTCAAGTGAGTGTTGTCTTGTGCATATTCGGTTTCCCTTATATATTAGTCCAGGTTATAGTAATGTAATTGATGAGTTATGCATGCGTGCGCAGTTACCACTATATTCTCCTGGAGATTAGGCTTGAGAAGGGAGTAGTAACTGTCTTGGACTCGAGACGAAAAGATCCCCAGGAGTATGCGGACATGACTGCAATCCTCAAGAAGTAAGTTAAATCGATCATTATCCACCATATCAGCAAATTTGTTCATTTCCTGATATCAAGTAATTGTTTTCTTTTGTCTGGCAGTGTTTGGAGAAAATTCAGCACAAATTCCCCGGGACTCCCGAAGGAGCTGGAATTTATATACCCGAAAGTAAGTACTATAGTACCATGTTCCGCGCGTCTCCTAGCTATTGATTCAAGCGCTAGTTTCATCAATACCATTTGGCATTCTTGCTTATCTGTTTAGTTGACCTCTATTTCTTGTAAAGTGGTTGTGGCAGGAACAAGGGAATGATTTCTGTGGATACTACGTCTGCGAGTCCATCCGCCACACGACCTGTGAGCGGGGCGGGTCTCTGAGAAACAATATGAAGTGCGTAAGAAATAATATTCACAATTTTTGTTTATTACCATCATTTGTGTTGAGTTTTCATTCATTCATATATATATATATATATATATATATATATATATATATATATATATATATGTGTGTGTGTGTGTGTGTGTGTGTGTGTGTGTGTGTGTGTGTGTGTGTGTGTGTGTGTGTGTATTGACCCCCTTCTTCAAATTAGATGTTTCGGCAGCGGAATGAACTCCTAGGACCAGATCGCATGCGAGCAATTCAAGAGGAATTGGCGGCATTCTTTCTTGACCACGTGATTCCTGAAGACGGAGAATACTATGTGGACCATGCGTCCGTAATTTAAGAGATTATATTTGTAAAAGATAATTATTGTATATATGTAGCCGGTAGTGTCGGACGATAGATATACGAGAACTTGTTGTTCGACCAATCTCTCGGAGAAGGAGATGTGGTCGATATCACTTCTCTCTGTATGCATATATGTTCATGACGATCTTCTGTTTCCTTCGTTTGCTTACTAGCTAGCATATGCCTAGTCTTCTCTATACGTATGTTTAGTATGTAACGTCGACCAAGCACGGACATAAGAGAGGACACTTCTCTCTATTAGAAAAAATTCTCTGCTGATATTTTTCTAAGGATACACCTCAATATATATAACCAGGCTGCTTTTTTACTTTTAACTGTAAATAATGGATCAGTCTGGAATTCTGGTAAATCACTTTATACCATAACAAACTTGGCTCCAAAGGCACAATAATGTTACACCTAGTTCATAACAAAATTGGGGACTTTCAACTGCAAAGACACATAGCTTGCTACTTTTGTTACTTTCCTTGGTTGGTGTTTGCTCATCCAACTTTACACTGACATGCATATATTCTACATAGGCCTTAGTTTCCTCTCCTGCTGTTGAATCCTAAATGATCTCCCAACAAATATTACTTGTTCAGATGTTTGGACTAACAGAGCAGGGGGTGGTGGTGCTGTTTGCAGGATGCATTATTGCACATTTTGCTTGTGAAGATGTTCATGCACAATACACTTTCTCTGTGAACATGTAATTGTCTATTGCCGTTTTGAAGGTTGAACAAATAGGCAGTACTCCATCTCAGCATAAAGAAAAGGAACATTTTGGGGTCTTATTTCTGCCAACGATGTTGTTTTACTTGCTTGGCATTTTGTGTTTGCAACACTAGAAGTGGGCATGCAAATGTACATTTCAACCAAGTATTACATGAGATTCTAGTTGTTCTTAGCCTTGTATTCTTGGACCCTTGAAAGGCTTGACGGTAATAATCTGCATCAATTTAAGTCTCAACTAATTTTCCATATATGAAGTCTTTTGCTCCCAAGTACAACCTTCGCGGGTAATCGATTTCCACCATTGCTATTACTTGCTTGCATCCAACCACGACCCTGCATAAATCAGGCAGTATGTTGTGTGTTAGAAATTTCAACCCGTCGGGCCCAGGAGCCTTGTCGCTTGGCATTTGGTTTATGACGTCTCGCACTTCCTCCAAAGAAATGGGCTCCGCAAGGGAAGCCAAGTTATTGATCTCAAGTCCAAGCTCCTCCCAATTGAAGTCGGCTGTTCCATCATTGCCTCGCCCCATGACCGCAAAGAAGTGGTCATGGATGATGCCCTCTTTATGATCATGCTTGCACTTTCGTCGTTGCTCTTCGACCACTGTCCCCTCCTGCTCGCCGACGACAAGGGCAGCGGAGGCTTAGGAGCTTCAATTTCGATTTTTTTAGGCCTCCCTGCATGGGTTCACCAAAGTTGTCTCCAAGGCTTGGCTCGAGCACATTGGCCATGTTGAACCATTCCAAGTCTTGCACCATAAGCTGAAGAAAACCGACATTGGCCATGTTGAGGCGAGCGAATCTATCGCCAGGCCCCGCGTCGCTCGCACAGGGCGGCGCCTCCTTCCGCGGCGGCCGCGGCCACCCCATCCTCCTCATCTCCTCGCCGTCGCCGGCGTTAGCCACTGGGGCCGGCGGCGGCGGGACAGCGCACGCGTTCATAGTTTTCTTCAAATCCCGCGGTACCTTCGCCAGATCTATCTGTGGTGGCTGCTCCGACGACGGTGCAACTGCTCGCGGCCTTCACAGCTGCTACTCCTTGGCTGTTTGGTGGCACGCTGCTTCGCGGCGACGGCTCGTCGGTGAGGGTCCGCCGGCACGGCGACCATGGGTCCACGTGGATTTGGTCCTGTGCACCGGCTGCCTTGGCCTTGTGTTGACCGGCATGGCAACACCGGGTCACGCCGGTGGTGCCTCGGGCTGGCTCCTTGCTGGCCTGTGCTCGCGACGGCAACCTGGATCTGGTGGGCATGGCGGCAGGCGACGCGTCGGCGCGTTGGGACGTTGGACTTGGTCCAGCCGATGCGTGCGTCCTCCGGCGTTGCTTGGGCCAGGCCTTGCTAGATGGCGGCTCGGTCTCCCGTCGTCTATGCGCGGTATCTTGGGCGGTAACGGTGATCCAGATCTTGTCCGGCCTACAGAAGGTGGCTGCAAACTGTGATGGTGCAGCGACCTCTTGTGGCTCCACGGCGGCAGTGTACGTCGAAAGATCTTCGAGAGTTCATCTTTTCAGATTCGATAGTTCACTTCGGCGATGAGATGCAAACTATGGATGTCGGCTTGACACAGAGGAATGGGTGTGCAGCGGCGCAGTAGTTGCTAGGGTCATGGAAAAGTGGTGGCGACAACACATTTGTGACGTCGATGGTGGTTCTTCTTAAGTACCCGGTATCGAGCTCCGGGGTGAAAGCCCAGATTTGAATTCTGGCAATGGTGATGGTTATACATTGTTACCTTGTTGAAGGCATTGCTCGGATATGCTCGGACAATTTCTTCAGGGTGAAAACCTAGATTCCGGTGTTGACTGCTGGATCCAGTGACGCCAGCATTTCAGCGTTGCTCCCTTCCTGAAGGCGTTGCTGTTGAAGAATCAGGATGTTCATATGGTGTCTTGAGACGGTTGGTGCGGATATGGTTTTTCCTATAGTTTGCCAATCACGGAACTGATCACTTTGGTTTTTTCTTTCTTTTTTTCTTTTTCTCACCCATGCATAGCTTTGGTCTTATATGACTTTGCTATTTGCTGGCGTGTTTTTTGTGTGGGTTGGTGTTGGCTGTGTGCATCCTAGCTGTGCAGAGGCCGGGTGTGTGCTCATCATGTTTGTATTCTCTTGATACTTCATTTTGAGCTAATAAAATTCAACCTTTTTCGAAAAATGTCGCCCTGCTTGTTACCCTCCACCTTGACATGGCCCAGGAGGCGCGTTCCCTCTCCTGCGGAGTTGGACCTTCGTGCTAGACTTAAAAGGAGGGTCATTGGCTTCGCGGTCCTTGAGAGAGTCAGAAAAAAACAGTGTGCATGTCCCGCCAACCTTAAAGAGGGTGATGCCAACACCAAGTTTTTTCACCACCGGCTCAACGCTAAAAGGAGAAAGAAGAACATTCATCAGATCTTACATACGATTAATAGATCCAAACAACCAATCCTAAAAAAATCCAAACACGCATTGGGCTTCCATCAGCGATATCCACATGACTGGAACTTCCATAAGTTTCAGTGACTTCTGTTTGCAGGACTAACATAAAATAGAAAGAAACGAACACTGGCACATGATCAAAATCCGACACACAAATCAGAAGTGACTGGTGTCTATTTGTGTTTTCAGTTGCCCGTAGAATAGACAAACATAAGTTTCAGTGACTTCTGTTTGCAGGAATAACATAAAATAGAAAGAAACGAAGATATGCACATGATCAAAATCCAACACACAGATCAGAAGTGATTGGAATCTATTTGTTTTCAGTCGCCCATACAATAGACGAACAGAAGTGCTACAAATATCATCAAATCCGAGTTTCAACACGATTTATATAAGTACAAATACAAGAGGCATCCCACCATAATAATAGCATAATGTTACAACATTATGGCACACAGCTGGTGGACAGCAAAAGGCAGCTTAACGAAACCCATAAATAACTTTTATTTCTTGAAAACTCATAATCGGCAACACTCCAATGCTCTAGGGGAACTAGATAGCAGGTATGTTGTTACCATTCGTCGAAGGTTGTGGCTCGCCATCACTAGCAGCAGCAGTGTTTCTTTTGGCAGTGAATTTTGCATGCGCGCACCTCGAGCAGTTTATGAGAAACATCAAACCTAAAATGCATCCATTGATGATGAATAGACCTTCGAAGCTCCGTGAACTGAGTTGTGAGAAGCTAGTGTCTGGACTGCCATAATCCGGTGATAGAATCCGATCCCCAAACCATTTCCTCTCAATATTAGAACCTTCAGACCTTCTATTAAATTGAGCATGGCCTTGGAAAGATCCTCCACCAACGGAGAGCCTTTAGGAAAAGCCTGGCCAAAGAGTACTACATATTATTAGGTGAAGCCAAGTTAGGGCGCTCCAAAACTTGAGCATAAGTTTCAAGGAACTTACAAAACCAAAACCGACCGTCCTGTCAATGGGGCCAACCTTCTGGAAATCTTTTCCGTACAGCAAGAGGAAAGAATTTATGTATGGTGTCTCATCAAAGATGGCAGATACCCCTCCCCCCTTAGATCCCTTCGTCAATGCGTCCGCATATTCCTCGTGAGTGCTAAAAGACATTATCTGGTGGTCCTTAAACTAGAGCCTCCTCAGCATCGAGTGCACAAATGATCCATTCTGGTATCCAACATAGTCACCATTGAGCAGAAGTTGCATTGGGTCAGTCACCAAAGGATGGAGCCTCTTTGCCGTCAACATTGACGACAAGCTTGCTGTGTAGCTCTGCACTATAACTAGCAGTACAAAGCACCGGGACACCACAATAACTTTTGACTGAAGGCTTTTGAATTTTTTATCTGTCATGGAATTATCAATTACAGTGAAAGAAATGATGTTGTCAGTGAACTATAGTACAAGTCTATGCAGAGTTCATGATTTTCCACATAATAAGGTTGACTGTAAGGACATACCATGCGTAGAAGTCCCATTGGAGAATGCAAAGTAAAAATAAGTGTTGAGCTATTTCCATTTGGAACCCCTGACTTAATCATTTATAGGCTTTTCAATCATGCATACAATTAGGCCAGTGAATACAATAAACACTACCATAGCAATCCAAAGGTCAGTCATGAGTGGCTTTAAGAAGATCCACATCGTTGATTCATCCTCATCTTTCCTAGCTAGGACAAGCATCGACACACCTGACTCTGTGTATGGCACTGTGAAGTCTACATACCTAGTTCGATTGGCAATAATTGTCACATCACCCACTGCTCCATCATATGTCTACCACCCAAACAATAAAACAAAATAAAATAGTAAATAAAATGAATAATGTTTGGAATTCAATGGCAAGGAAATTAGTTGGTTAAAGTCATAAAATAATTAGCGCTAACTTTGAAGTAAACCTGTGATACCAGTTTATCATATGAATTTGCGCAGTCGTAGGGTATGTACTTGAAGGTTAGTGCATATGGTAGTTTCTTCACAGCAGCCTCAAAGACATCAATGCAGTAGGCAGTGACACTTTGCATACTAGAGTTAGGATTCTCAACATGCACAAAAACCTTAAAATCCCGTCTCATAGGCACAACAATCTGTAGTATCTTGCCATTTACTGGGGATTCCCAACCTCTAGGTGTGCGAACTAGCGGAACGTCTTGCCTTCTCAGGCCGACGGCTTCGTGTTATATAGATGGGGCGCACCTCCCATAACAGCGCATACATGCGGTTTGGATTACAATCTTGGAGATCAAGAAAGGAGATAGAGATAAGAGGTTACAAGAGATAAACATAAGACTCCAACAACCTAACTATCTCAACTATATCTTAGGAGATGCGCCGGTCACATATTGTGACATGTTGCATGTTTAACACCCTCCCTTAATCACAACTCCATTAAGTTGAGATTATACTTGAAGTTTTCAAAACTCTCTACCGGCAATGCCTTTGTGAATCCATCTGCAATTTGATCATTGGAGTGCACAAAACGAATGTCAAGTTGTTTATGAGCCACCCTCTCTCTAACAAAGTGAAAATCTATCTCAATGTGTTTGGTCCTGGCATGAAACACTGGATTAGCTGAGAGATAGGTGGCACCAAGGTTGTCACACCACAAACATGGAACTTGTTTAACTTTTATACCAAGTTCCTTGAGCATGGACTGAACCCATATGATTTCAGCTGTGGCATTTGCCAAAGCTTTATACTCTGCCTCTGTACTAGATCTGGAGACTGTAGCTTGCTTGCGAGCACACCATGAAATTAAGTTGGGTCCAAAGAAAACATCAAAGCCACCAGTAGAGCGTCTATCATCAAGACAGCCTGCCCAATCAGAATCAGAGAATGCACTGACAAGTGTAGAGGATGACTTGCTAAAATTAAGACCCATGCTTAATGTGTTCTTGACATATCTAATTATCCGTTTGGCAGCAGTCAAATGAACAGTTGTGGGTGCATGAAGGAACTGACATACTTTGTTGATGGCAAAAGAAATATCAGGCCTAGTAAGAGTAAGATATTGAAGAGCTCCTACCAAGCTTCTGTATTTTGTGCTATCCTCTTGATTCAAGAGGGTTCCTTGTGTGAGAGATAACTTTTCTGAGCTGGACAGTGGAGTAGGTGTAGGTTTACAACCCCGTAGACCAGCTTTTCTTACCAAGTCAACTGCATATTTTTCTTGGGAGAGATGAAGTCCATCCTTGTGCCTCTTTACTTCAATCCCAAGAAAATAATGTAAGTCTCCAAGATCCTTCAAGGCAAAATCTGCACTCCAATCTTTTAACAGTCCTGTGATAGCTTCATCATATGAGCTTGTCACAATAATATCATCAACATATATCAAGACAAATATGCATGTATTGAACTTGTTGTAGATGAACAGAGAGGTGTCAGACTTTGAAGGAACAAAACCAAGTGTTTGCATTTTGTGACAGAGACGGGAGTACCATGCTCTTGGTGCTTGTTTCAAACCATAAAGTGCTTTGTCCAACTTGCAGACATGAGAGGGTGCACTTTTACTTATAAACCCAGGAGGTTGTTTCATATATACCTCCTCTTCCAGAACACCATGAAGAAACGCGTTCTGAACATCAAGTTGCCTGAGATTCCATCCCCTGGAAACAGCAATAGACAAAACAAGACGGGTAGTGGCAGCTTTAACGACTGGACTAAATGTGTCCTCATAATCTATGCCATACCGTTGTTTAAAACCCTTTGCAACAAGCCTAGCTTTGTAGCGATCAATAGTTCCATCAGATTTCCTCTTTATTCTGAATACCCACTTGCAGTCAATTAAATTTTTACCTTGCTGTGGGGGAACTAAATGCCAAGTTTTATTTTTCTTGAGTGCCATGTATTCTTCATTCATAGCATTTTTTCATCTTTCATCACCAAGTGCTTCTTGGAGCGTCTGGGGTTCACCTGGTTCACCTGTAGAACAAACCATACCATATTTGGTTATGTGTTTATAATTAACAGGATGTATTACCCCATGCTGTAGTCGTGTACGTCGCGGCGGTGCAACAGCAAGATTCTCAGCCACAGAAAATCCTGGAACAGAAGCTCATGTAGCACAACCTGCGCCCGCCGGATCTTCTATGTCAGGTTGATCAGGTGCAGCATGTTCTGTAGGCGCAGAAGATCCCGGGGCCTCATCATTGGTGAATGATGACGGATCAGCCTCGGGGCAGACGCCAGTCTGCGGCACGCTCGTGGGTGCAGAGGAGATCGCGCCCGGTCCCGCCGCAGAACCGGACCCAGTAGCAGGGCAGCGAACCTGGTCGCGCCGCTTGTACGTGACCGGTTGGTCGTGGAAGCACGCGCCGTCCTGGTGAGCCGTGTGCCGCCACGTGTCTGACGGGGGTTGGCGCGGAGAGGTGCTGGGACCGCCGCCAGTTGGAGCGTGACGCACGGCATGCATAGGATTGGGGACAGCCGCACGGTCGGCTGGCGCTGTCGCCTGCGCGTCTGGCGCGTCTGCCACCGCCGGTCCCGAGGGAGATCGACTGAACTGCTGCTGTGGAGCCGATCCCGAGGAAGATTTGCTTCCTAGATGCGGACACATGCGATATGGATCGGCCGGCGCGTTTTTTTCACCGATTTCTTCACTGTTTTCGTTGTTATCTCCTGAAATATCATCAGAGAACTCATGCACACCATTAGTAGCAGGATTAGTCAACATATGATCATCAGAATTCGGACCCCCTTGATCAATGGTGGTAAGATGAGTAGGTAAGATAAGAATCTTCTCGGAGGCGAGCACCAGCGTTTGGGTGAAGGGTGGCGAAAGAAAATTGTGTTTCGTCAAAAACGACGTCACGGGATATATAGACACGGCCAGTGGAAATATCTAAACACTTGACACCTTTGTGTTGGGGGCTATACCCTAGAAAAGCACATTTTTTTGGAGCGAAGCATGAGTTTTCTTTTATTGTATGGGCGAAGATTGGGCCAACAAGCACACCCAAACACGCGAAGAGACTTATAGTCTGGTTTTACGTGAAGAAGTCTTTCTACTGGAGTTTGATTATTGATGACTCGACTAGGCAGCATATTAATGATGTGAACAGCAGCAAGAAAAGCCTCATCCCAAAACTTGAGTGGCATGGAGGCTCCTGCCAGGAGAGCTAGCCCAACCTCAACTATGTGTCTGTGCTTCCGTTCAGCGGAGCCATTCTGTTGATGGGCATGAGGACATGAGACGTGGTGTGATATGCCAAGTGTTTGAAAGAAGGAGTTGAGTCTTTCATACTCCCCTCCCCAGTCCAATTGGACTGCAATAATTTTGCTAACAAATTTTCGTTCAACCAAGGCTTGAAAATTTTGAAACACTTGAAAGACATCAGATCTCTTTTTGAGAAGATAAATCCACACAAACTTGCTATAGTCATCTATAAAGCTTACATAATACTCATGTCTACCAACAGATGTGGGAGCAGGACCCCACACATCGGAAAAGATCAATTGAAGTGGTTTGGTAGAGACACTAGTAGATACTGGATATGGTAATTGATGACTTTTAGCACATTGACAAGAATCACAAATGGTTTCGACATTTCGCTCACCAACAAATGGGAGTTTATTTTTCCTAAGCAATTTTTCAACTAAAGAAAAAGCAGCATGCCCTAATCGATCGTGCCATCATGTTGACGAAACTTTGACAACACCATTGGCTTGTTTATTGAGTCTCCTAAACTCCGGAATCAACGGGTAGAGCCCTCGAACACATCTACCTCGATAGAGAACCTTCTTCGTGGCCTGGTCCTTGATCAAAAAGAAATAAGGATGAAATTCGAGGAAAACATGATTATCAAGGGCGATTCTATGAACAGAGAGGAGACTTTTGGCAGCACTAGGGACATGCAAAATTTTCTTGAGATGAATTGGACGGCGAGGGGTACGAAACGTAGAATGACCAATGTGACAAATCTGCATACCTTCTCCACTTGCCGTGTGGATGTGATCTTTGCCACGGTACTTGTCTTTCATTGTGACCTTCTCAAGCTCGTTGGTGATGTGATTGGTGGCACCGCTATCAACGTACCAGTTGGTGTCGATGCCGTAGGATCCGTCAGTCGCGGCAGCCACTTTTTCTTCATCTTGGGAGTCCTCGTCGTCTTCATCATAGCGGTACCAGCAGTCCTTCGTGGTGTGCCCTGGCTTACCACAAATCTGGCAGCGAGGTAGCTCCGGTCGGGCCCGAGGTGGGCCGCCGCCACGACGACCGCGAGATGCACCAGAGCGGCTGTTGCCGCCGCCGCTGTTGCCTCCACCACCGTGTCCGCCAGATCGCCCTTTGGGGCGAGAGGAGCCACGACCACGTGATCCACCACCACGGCCACGCACCGCGGCGTTGGCAGAGGAGCGGAAGCCACCGCTGCCCGAGTGATTAAACTGGGCCATGCGCTGGTCGAAGTTGCTGAGCATAGCGTAGAGCTCGTCGAGGGAGACCGGCGTGACGCATGCGTCAAGGGCGGAGACGAGAGGCTGGTAGTTGACGTCGAGGCCGTGGATGATGTAGGAGATGAGTTCGTCATCTTGGATGGCCTTCCCCGCAGCAGCAAGGTCGTCGGCGAGGCCTCGGAGAGAGGCGAAGTAGGCGGCAACCGTCTGGTTACCCTTCTGCGCATTGATGAGCGCCGTCCTGATGTTATTCACGCGGCTCATGGACTGCGAGGAAAACATACCTGCCACTGTTATTGAATCACCTGGCCAAATGACAGCTCTCAGGGCTTGACCAGCTTTTGTCCTACGTCTAGCCTGGTCTGGCGCTAGAGTTGAGAAAAGCTGAGAGTCCGTATCCAGGGCTCTAAAACCCAATGCGTCTAATCTTGTCTTCAATCACATTGACGATCTCATATGGTGGAATCGGCAAATGCCTATCAACGAACCTGAATCTCCCAGACAATCCATAAAAATCCCCACCTATTATGGAAGCTAGGAGTTCTGGGCCAGCAGGAGATGGTTGCAGAGCATCTACTAACTTGCCCATATAACCTGTGGTAGATCCTAGATTTAAGGATCTGGACCTCTTGGATTTCTCTGTTGCAGATGCAATTGCCCATACCACATCATATGCCCAATACTGGAACATGGTCGGTTTTGCCACCCTAACATCAGGATCTTGATGGTATTTGGCTCTGTATCGAGTGACAAACCGATCCATGAAACCAGTAATCCTTGTAGACTTTGCTACATATGGATGGAAACCAACAACACCCAGCATGGTTTCAGTGGTATGTTGGGGAAGCACATCAAGGGCAATGCCAATGTCATCCGTGACCATCCAGACGTACCCTTCAGTCAGCATACCGATTTCTGAAGCCCGAGGCCCGAGCAAACAGGCGGGAAGCATCGGCTGGCAACATATGGACGATGAAGACACGCGTCTGCATGGTCATGAGCCTGTATAGTTCCGCATCAATGCGGTCACCGGGGCAAGAAGTAGGGATGGCAGAACGGTTAATGACATTGACATCAATAGCTTCAAGGGCGTCAGTAATGGAAGGGAGAATGCCAACACCGTAGTTGTTGTCCTCATAGACAAGAACAACATTTTTCCAGCCGTAGGACCTGACAAAGGCAGCAATTGGAGCTGCTTGGAAGGAGCCCTTGACACAAGCACCAAGGAAGTATGGGTCATGATATTGAGTAACTGTATCACCTGTTGCAGAGGAAGTGATGACGGGAACCTTGATGGTATTTGCTAGGTAGGTCAGGAATTCTGCTTGTAAAGTGTTCTGCGGACCGATGACAACCCCAACCTTTTTGTTATTGATGAGATCTAGTGCTGGAAGACAAAATGATGATCAACTCAGTTCAGAAAAGCATTCATCACATGCATGTGGCTTGTTTGGTAAAGTAAAGTGAAAACATGCAGTAAAAAAAACATGCAAAATTAAGAGTCAATAACAGCATGTGTTTTCTAGAGGTTTGATCCTACTTGGCTTCTCGTCAATGTGATTTGCCCTGTATCTGTAAGTAATGTGATTTTCTAGAGGTTTGTCTGAAGCATTCCCTTAGAAGAGCTGCAATTAAGCAAAATGCCATCAAAGATCAAATTGGTTCTTTAAATTCATATACACCATACTAAGAACTGCAGTTAAACTGGTTCGTCATGAATAAATTTGTTTATAGTCTGGCCGTTTGCCCTGTATCTGTATGTAATGCGCGTCAGAACAGGCAATGAGGAACAAACAGGGGAGAGTAGAGACTGCTTGCCGGGACGCAACGCACGGAACTTGTTCGACGAAATGTGGAACCTAACCTGAGAAAGCGTATGACGAGGCACCTGGTAGCGAGGAAGCGGAACCGGAGGTCGTTGAGGAGGCAGACGTTGAGCAGGTGGGCGCGCTCGCGCACCACCCACCTCGCGCGCAGCCACTCCGCCGCCTCCGTCCTCATCGTGACCGGCCGCCCCTGACACGCCTTATCGCCTATTCCGCTTGGACTCTGCTGCTGCGGTGGCGCGAGGGGAAGAGGCCGGCGCAGGTGGCCTCCGGCGGCGGGGAGCTGCCGCACCGCCCGGCACAGTGGCGCGGCCCGCCCCGGGTAGGAGGCCGAGCACGGCAAGCGAGCAGCGTTAGGGTACTACGTGCGCGCGGCGGAGCAGCCGAGTACGGCAAGCGAGCGGAGCGGACCTGGCAGGTCTCAGGAACGCCCTGCCTGCCCATCTGCCCAAAACGGCATGGGGTACTGGATGCGCGCAAAGCCGATATTTCTTTTTCTTATACTCCCTCCATTCGGAATTACTTGTCTCGGAAATGAATGTATCTAGAATTAAAATACATCTAGATACATCCATTTCTGCGACAAGTAATTCCGAACGGAGAAAGTAATATATACACTAATAATCTCTCAGACTCAGTACAGGCGCGCCCCAAACTCGTCTTATACGCCCGCGTGGGCCGCCCGGTCACTGACCGGTTATAAAATTTCGATCAGACGGGCGTCTAAAACGCCCGGGCTGACCGGCACCCCTCATATCCAGCCCAAATAGAGGGGCATCTGCCACATCGGACTGACGTCGGAGTCCCACACAGAATCGTCCGGAAACCCGGTGGTCGGAAGCTCGTCTCCTCCATAGAACTAATGTCGCCGCCTGGCGCCGCTCCGCGGGCCGCATAGTGCCTATATCGACTATTTAAGCCGACCGCCCGCACCGAAACCCTACTCCTCTACATTTTCCCCCGCCTGTCCGCCGTCGCCGCCACTTTCCACTCCCCGTCCGCCACCACTAGTAGCCATGCCCGCACGCTGCCAGATAACGGGCTACCCATTTCTAAAGCCGGAGCGCCTGCTGCAGCTCCTTGAGCAGATCCGGGCAAGGCGGGAAACCCGGATCGCCGCGAGGCTACCTCTGAATGTAGTGGATCCAGAGGAGGAGGAGGATGTGGGGGACGCTGGGGACGCGGATCTGTAGGCAGAGCAGCAGGCCATCCTCGATTCCCGGCGCTCGGAGTCGGATGCGGAGGCCAGAGCTGTCGCCGGTAGGAGATGGAGGTACATCATGCCGCAGAGCAGGAGAAGATGCTCGCCTACATGGATAAGGTCGAGCAGGAGGATGAGGAGCCGGAGCCCTCCTAGGTACCCGCCCATCCCGCCGCCCGACACCGATGTCATGGTCATCTCCGACATGGATGAGGTCGAGCAGGAGAATGTCGCTAGGGTAGTACGTATGATTTCTTTTGCATGCTTTGTATGGATCTAGGGGTTTAAATATGAAAGACTAGGATGCAGAGTAGCTAATTTGAGGTGTGATCGGGCGCTGTCCGCAGACGCGCCTGGTCGCGTCCGTGGGCGTTTGACGGATCAGATTTGTCAAATCCGGCTGCAGATACTCTCGTGTTGATAGTTTTATGTATGTTGTAATGAGCATAAATAACTTTTATAACTACTAGACTAGATTTGCCTTTAATTTTATTATTACTGAGTACAAAAGTTCACCATAGCTACCAGTTGATTCGGGTAGTTATCAAGAAAACATGATTTTATTTAGTTAGCCAATAAATATGGGGTAGTTGTGGAGATTTTAAAGAAAACCCGTGAAATAAATCGACAAAACCCTTGTTATTTTTTGGGTGCGAGCGATATACATCATCCGATCTCTCTCTCCACCGACCCTGGTTTTGTCAATTTTTCGTAGCTTTTCCTTAAGAACCGCCTCAAATGACCCATCTCTTTAAGTTAATAAGTACTGACCAAATTGCCCTTTCTGAGTTTACATGCCTCACTTATTTCGACATTCACCTTTGACCATCATTGGAAATCACTTATTTCGACATTCACCTTTGACCATCATTGGAAACAAAAACTTATGTATGTCACCAGAAACCATACCATTCTATTATACTAAAATGTAGTTTCAAGCGGTATCTACTCTCCTATTTAAAAAATACATGAGGTTTTGTTGTCTGTAATTTCTTACGTCCTCTCTTTCCACCCCATCTTCTCTTTTTTTGGGTTTTTTTAGATTTCCCGCCTGTTTTTTTAGTACGCCTCAATTTGGTCCATGTCTTATTTACTTATCAAAATAAAATCATGTTTTTTGTAAGTCAATAAGTACTATTCAATTGCCATTTTTCCTAAGTAATCACATTGACTAAATGACTGGTAGATTACGATGATTGCCAACAAACTATTAATTCTTCTGTTATAACTCACGTGCCATTATCTAGTCAAAATATTAATCTTCTACTATATTTTGCCTTTTCGTTTCTTTCTTGTGTTGATTGAAACTATATTTTGCTTAACATACGATTTTAAAATACTAGTGCCTTCGTCCCTATTTTCAATTCCGAAGTTAAACACATCGGTCCAACTCAATGGGCCTAAGAGCAGCACAATGACATGCTCTATAATAGATTGCCTCTTCATATACTATCTCTAGCAATTGTTGTTTTTCATGATTTAAAATCACTAATATTGATCCAGAAATATGTCGAGGTGGTTAGTATGGTTTGTTCAAGGTGGTGTAGTTTTGATGATGGAGAAAGGGAGAAAACATCGCATGGAATAAAGGTTCAACACAATGGTGGGTCTAGGAGGGGACAGGAGAGACAGATCCTCTAACACAAATCATCTCACTTTGTGTAGTTGACATGTTGGGCAGCTAGTTGTGGGGCCCACATGATAGTCACCTAAAAATTAGGTGATTTAAGTGAGAAAACCTTGTATTTCCTGAGATTTTTCACCCTTGAAACTAAAAAATAAGACCAGGCCCATAATAATAATTCATATAAATAAGTTAACTATTGGCCCACCATAGCCCAAAATTCTAGATCCGCCGCTGGGTCTATCCTCATCCTCGTGTGGCCATCGTGTGGAAGCATGTGATGTTTGTGTCCCACCTTAAGGTTTTTGGTCCCCAACCCGACAACATGGCAACAAAGTAGTGTCAGGATAATCAGCCTTGCACTTTGATATGTTGGGTTTTGTATGGCTACTACATTAAAAAAAAACATTCATAAACAGCCTTTCAAGGTTTTTTTTTCTTTGCAGTTGAGCCTTGCATGGTGTTTATCCTCGGACCAAGTATATAGCGTATCCCTTGCCAAAAAAAAGTACTTCCTCCGTCCGGAAATACTTGTCCTAGAAATGATTGAAAATGGATGTATCTATAACTAAAATAAGTCTAGATACAGCCATTCCTAAGACAAGTATTTTCGGACGGTGTAAATATATAGCATATATAGTACATATATGGTAGAGTACGTACCTGCGGATGCGGCGGTGACGACGCTGCGGTTGGAGTCCCTGACGTGGAGCTTCACCCTGGTGGTGTACCCGGGGTGCGCGGCATAGAAGTCGTGCACCGCCATCTCCATGCTGAGGAGGCTCTTCTTCCCCAGCCCAGTCGCCAGGTCCAGTATCACCCCGACGTCCAACGGAACGCTACTCGTCACTACCGGCGCCGGCGCCGGTGCTGTTCCCGCTGCCACCGCCGCGGCAGCAGCAGCACGGCGGTCGTGGCCGACGAGGAGCACGAGGAAGAGGACGCGAGCGAGCTGGTGCAAGACACTCGTTGACGTACGCTAGCAGGTAGTGCTACACGGGAAGCCATGATGATACGCATGGTGAGAGGAGAGCACGTAGGGTGATAGTAGGAGGTGGTACTTGAAACTTGAAAGCAGGCTCTTATAAGGTTGGTTCAGTACGTAGGGTAGCTAGTAGCATAGCAGCAAAGTTACTACACCGTCTACACGTACGCGTTATTGCCGGCCGGCCGGGCTTCTTCGCGCTTGCTTCTCTTCCGTTCCGCTAGCTAGCGCTTTTTGCGTCGCGCAAACGTTTTCTTTCTGTGCACGACCGTTGGCTCCTCCAGTATAGTAAACTGCGTGCACTCCAATGAGAGAGAGTGCAGCGTTACGTAATGGATAAGATGTACAGGACCTAGCTTACGATGCAGGTACCAAGTAGGTTAGGTTGGAAAAAAATACTCCACTAATATGAGACTCCGTGTTGTAGTTTAGCTGAAAAGGGGAGGGAGACTTCCCTCAAAAAAAAAAAAGGGGGGGGGGGGGGGGGAGACACGAGCAGGAGCAGGAGCAGCATCAACTCCCAGGCTAGTTCACCGAACCTGCACTGTAGCTACTGGCTAACTTACGATGTGGCCGTGTGCGCCTCACGTGCCTGCATGTGATGCTGCCTGCACGGAAAACACATGCCCCCAAGACCCACATCCAAATTTTTTTTTTAGAATTTTTATCATTCATATCACGAATCATTACAAAGTAGTTGACCCTTACAAGCACACTGAAACGCAAACACAAAGGACCATGAACACCTAGAGTACCCTAAGACAACTATAACACAAGAAGATCTCCGGAGCCCTGTGTCATCATTCCTGAATCTTGAGAGAAAACCCCTGCAGCAGAAGGATCTCCAACCAGTCGCAAGCAGGTCATCATCTTCGACCTCGGTACAATTGCCGCCACGCTGCTTCCTCCTTTCTTGACACCAGCGCTGAGAGGGCATGGACATCAATCCAACATACCTGCAACAGCCGTCGCCATCTTTGGTTTTGAGTACCGCGAAAAGTGTCCCTTCTGAAAGGAAGAGAACTCGAGTCATCCGACCGGTCCAGCACCGCGGCCGGGCCATCCGCCCGGGCAAAGCAGGATCTCCCACCAGCATCAGCGCAGAGGAAGGAGAAGAACAACAGCAGCAAATCATACCAACAAGGCAGAAGAAGGGTCTTCGTCTCCCTGCATCCATCGCCCATCTGAGGACCCAAACGGCCAGTGCCGATGGACCTCCAGGCACCATAGCCCGCGACCTCGACGAGATCCGGGGATCCCCAACCCCGCTGGCTCCTAGAAGAAGGCAAAAGCCTTGCCTGACCGCGAACGGAGCCCGGAGAAACTTATTCGGACGCGACACCACCGCAACGGCCTCGGCAGCGTCTCCCTCAACCCTAACCCTACCACACACCCACCTAGCGAACAGACCCGAGGTTCCCCCTCCCTCCCGCCGCCGGAGCGGCCGACGGAGAGAGAGAGGGAACCGGCGGCGTCACCGACGGCGCGCAGGGAACCCTCGTCGCCTCCTAGATCGCCTCGTGCGATCCTAATCTTTCGGGGCTGTGGAGCTTGAGTGCTTGATAACAGGACGCAAAGAAAATTTAGAAGTACAGAGCAGGCCCTGGTTCTTGCAAAGAGGACCCCAAGCAGGATGCAAGAACCGCAATCGGCTCCCAAACTGATCCTGGACAGAACCAACCTCACCGGCGCCGGCGACGAAACCTCTTGGCCCGGTGAGACCTTTCATGGCACCACGCCATGGACTCCGCCTCCTATGTGGCATCTTGGCCAAGAGGAAAAGAACAAAGTCGCCGTTCGGCTAGAGAATCAAACGGGTTATCGGAGGAGGCCGGCAAAAGGCCACCGTGGGCGCCGTTAATACAAAATTATGATCATTAGATTCGTCATGCAGTGAATTTTTTTATCTTATTTATTTAGTATTTTATCATTAGATTCGGAATCCAAAATACAGAATTATTATCGGTAGTTACTATATAAACTTACTCAAACATATACATTTTCGGTTTAAAAACAGTCAAATATGCATGACATTATGAAACAGATGGACTGCTTTAGTACAAAGTTCAGTCACTTATTTTTGGGCGGAGGAAGTTAGTATAAAGTTGAGTCATTTATTTTGGGACGGAGGAAGTAATAAAGTAGCATGTTGCTGACATGTATGTCAATCGATATTTGCTTATTTATGTGTACTGGGCGACCATGCGATGCATGCAGACATGCACGGCCAGTACATATAACCCATATCCATATGTATGAAGAGTTTTACTTCTTGCACACCATACCCTGGCCGTCCATGCCACTGGCGCAGGTGACAGCAGTGAGCTCCGATATCATGCTGGCGCTGTCATCGTGTCCACGGGCAACTCCTTAGCGCACCACACGACAGTCTGCCGCGAACAAACTGGAGGTGGCGAAGCTGGCATCTCCTCCCATGGTGGGCATGGCGGCCCTGACGTCGAACCGGTTCACGTAGTCGGAGCGGTAGGTCTGCCCGACCACGCCATGGACGTCCTCCGTGAGCGCATCGAACTTGAAGGCCAGCTCGAGGTGCGCGAGGCAGTCGGCGGCGGTGACACCGTACCGGTGCACCCTCGAGTCCTCCGCGGTGATGGGCACGGCGTTGGCCCTGACACTGAACTTCCCGTCGAGGGTGACAAGCACGCCGTTGGCCGCCTTGGTGCGCGTGACGGACAGCTGGGGGACGTGGCTGGAAGTCCACTTGTTGGCACCGTGGGCGGGGAGGTGCACGGGCTCACCGTCCAGGGTGATCTCCAGGTGCTCGACGGCGTCATCCCAGGTGTCGGTCTTCCTAGCGCCGACATAGAGGCGGTGGCCACCATCGAAGAGAACAGCGATGGCCTGGATCCAGGTGAAGTCCCGAGACATGCCGTTGTGGCCACTCTTGCCGATGAAGTGCGCGTTGATGTGGAGGTCACGGTCGGAGACGACGCAGAAGTCGGCATCCCTACGGCCGTGGAAGTAGAAGGCGTTGCCGTCGCCCCCGATGAACCGCGGATCGCCGCACGCCCCTGGTGTGTTGCACACTGCACGCACGTATAGCCATGAACCAACACGATCGGTCAGTGCTACAATGTACTACTTCCTCCGTCTCATAATGCAAAACGTTTTTTTGACACTACACTGAAGTATATATTTTACTAATTACGTAAGAGACTCCATTGGTTGATGGATGGGGTGCTCACCGCAGACGGGCTTGCACGTGTTGCAGTCGGCGTAGCAGGATTGAGGGCAGTAGGAGGGGCAGTCCATGTTCCGGTTGAAGCAGTAGGGGTTCTCCTTGCGGTTCTCGGTGCACTTGACGCTCATCGACTTTGGTTTCGACTTAGGCACTGGGCCGTGGTAAAAAAATAGCTAGGCACAACCGTCGTACATGGATTGTTGGGTGGGCTTCTCTGCTTTGGTGCTGGTCCAGTTAATTGTTTCTATATGGGCTTATGTTACGCTAAAAAAGAAATGAGCTAATTATGTGATTAGTTGCGGCTGTTACGCACTACCTGCTACAAATCGTTGAGGGGGCGAGCGATTGGCAGGGGTCTGACCCCTGCTCGCCCCTCCCTGGGTGATCGAGCAGTACTTCCTCCGTTGTTGGTTTACAAGTCCCCCTCAGATTTTTAATAATTTTGATCGAACGAACTTTTGACTAATAAATTATCGGTAATATGCTGCAGGACGGTGCGAGAAGAAAACCATCAGCAGTTTCAGATTTTGTGCTGCTTGCAGGACGCACTCTTGCGCCAATTTCGCTTGCTGGATCTCCCCTACGTGCAGTACTGCGTCGCCGTCGAGGAGAGGACACTGGCCATCGTGTAAGAGCAGCAAACTAGTCGTGCTCTATGTACGTACCACTACTCTAGCTGTGTCAGGCCCAGCCTTGATCATCCCCTGTTTCCAGCGTGCCAGAAGTGTTCCAGTTCGTCGATCGTCAATCTAACGGCTCACCTGCCTCCGTACCGGTTCGCGAGCTGTAGCGATCTCCAAGCGTTCATTGTTGATCAAATGGTCGCGATGGGTTCCTGTAGCTTTTCCGACAAGCCATGTGCTCAGCTCGCTTTCTGTTCTTCTTTTCATTCGTGTAATGGCTATAAAGCCACCCATTTCCCTCATTCTAAGGCATGTAAGAGAATTATTGGGTGTAAACCCTAGCCGCCGCCGGCGTGCTGCTACTTTCCCCTCCTTTCTGCAATGAAACCCTAGCTAAATTCGCTTTGATCTTGTCTGAATCTCGCTAGTTCGTGCATAAATCCATTACAGAGCGACTCTGGTCCTGACAATTGGTATCAGAGGCCAGTCTTTCCTCGGCGGCGGTAGATGATTGGGGCAGCGTAGAGGTTTGCTTCTGCTGTAAAATCCCTCTTCGAGCTTCGATCGGGCGGCGGAGGCAGCAGGCGGCGGCCGGAGTGGCAGCGTTCCGGTGCAGTCGGAGGAACAGTCTGGTTGCCTGGGAGTAATTCTCTGGCGGTAAAATTCCAGCTCCTGTGATCTGGCCGTGTACCAGCGGAGGCGGGCGCAGGCGGCGGCGGCGGCGGCGGTGACAAGCAATCCCACCCACCCAACCCTCTATGGTGGTGATTGCAGACGGTAAAATCATGACGGGCCATGGTGATTCAGGGTCCACCGCAGAACTGCAGCTAGAATCCCTCGAGTTGGACATCAAGACACTGCAGCGGGACCGAGAAGAGGATCGCAAGGAGTTCCAGCAGTTTCAGGCGACAGTTAACAGAAATTTTGCTACGATGCAGAAGAATTTTGATAAGATCCAAGACAACTTCCGACGCTTGCTGTTAGATCCTGAACCAGCTCCGGAAGAGGGTGTGGAAGGACAGGGCAGTGTGCAAATGAAGGACAACCAGATTAACTCTCCGCGAGTGGCTCCTGGTCGACCAAAGCAACTGCAAGTACCTACTCCTCCTTCTGTGGCAATGCCTGAAAAAGGAGCACCTTTGCCAATTGGTACAGCTGTTCTGCGAGATCAAGCAGGTAAGGAATTGAACATGGATGGGACTCCTAAAGTTCCTTACAGACATCCGAACTATGGACAGAACAAGGAAAAAGAACACTTTCAGAGAGATATAGTTCAGTCAGAGGAAGTGCAAGAAGATGATGGGGCTGAACATTATTACAGAAAAAGGAATGTTCTTACTATCAAGCCTGCTAAATTAAACATCTCTGAGTTCGAGGGACAAGATCTTGAATCATGGATTCAGAATTTAGAGCAATATTTTGCTGTTGCAAGAACTCCAATTGAGCATAGGACTGAAGTGGCCATTTCTTACCTCAAGGGCCCTGCAATTCAGTGGTGGAGGGGTACTGGATATGCCTCTAGTAATGTTCCATGGCATAAGTTCTGCTCATGTCTGTCTGACAGGTTTTCTCTGGATTCAACTTGTGACATTGTGAGCTCTTTCCATGCAGTTCAGCAGACAACTACAGTCTCTGCTTATGTAGAGCAGTTTGAACAGCTAATGAATGTTATGAGAAGGGAAAATCCTGCTATTCCAGATGATTATTATGTCTCTAGTTTGTGTCAGGGTTGAGCACCTATATTAAGAGCCATGTGGAATGTTTCAGACCCAAGGACATGCAAACTGCAGTATGGTATGCTAGGAGAATGGAAAAGTCCCAATCCCCAAATATGGTTGTGCAAACCAGACCTTATGTTCCTCAACCAAGAAGACATGTCCTATTTGAACAACCCAAGCAAGCACCCCCAACTACAGTTCCTAATCGAAATACTGTGATTCAGCAGGCTAAGCAAAATCAGGTCTGCTACAAGTGTAGAGAACCATGGGTGCCTGGCCATAGTCAGGTCTGTAAGATGAGTCAGAAAGCACAAATTCAGGCATTGCCGGCTCAGGGCAGTGACAATGTTCAAACAATTTATGTGGCTGACTTTGAGGATCCTGACTTGGAGAATTCTGAACCCCTCCCTGAAGAAACAATGTTGCAGGTGTCAATGCATGCTGCCATGGGCATTGGAGCTGCTAAAAACACTTTTATTTTGACAGTGAAGGTGGGCAATGAAGGAAATATGCCCTAGAGGCAATAATAAAGTTATTATTTATTTCCTTATTTCAAGATAAATGTTTATTATTCATGCTAGAATTGTATTAACCGGAAACATAATACATGTGTGAATACATAAACAAACAGAGTGTCACTAGAATGCCTCTACTTGACTAGCTCGTTAATCAAAGATGGTTATGTTTCCTAACCATAGACAAAGAGTTGTTATTTGATTAATGAGATCACATCATTAGGTGAATGATCTGATTGACTTGACCCATTCCGTTAGCTTAGCACTTGATCGTTTAGTTTGTTGCTATTGCTTTCTTCATGACTTATACATGTTCCTATGACTATGAGATTATGCAACTCTCGTTTACTGGAGGAACACATTATGTGCTACCAAACGTCACAACGTAACTGGGTGATTATAAAGGTGCTCTACAGGTGTCTCCGAAGGTACTTGTTGGGTTGGCGTATTTCGAGATTAGGATTTGTCACTCCGAGTGTCGGAGAGGTATCTCTAGGCCCTCTCGGTAATGCACATCACTTAAGCCTTACAAGCATTGTAGCTAATGAGTTAGTTGCGGGATGATGTATTACGGAACGAGTAAAGAGACTTGCCGGTAACGAGATTGAACTAGGTATTGGATACCGACGATCGAATCTCGGGCAAGTAACATACCGATGACAAAGGGAACAAACGTATGTTGTTATGCGGTCTGACCGATAAAGATCTTCGTAGAATATGTGGGAGCCAATATGAGCATCCAGGTTCCGCTATTGGTTATTGACCGAGAATGGTTCTAGGTCATGTCTACATAGTTCTCGAACCCGTAGGGTCCGCACGCTTAACGTTACGATGACAGTTTTATTATGATTTTATGTTCTTGATGTATCGAAGGTTGTTCGGAGTCCCGGATGTGATCATGGACATGACGAGGAGTCTCAAAATGGTCGAGACATAAAGATGATATATTGGAAGCCTATATTTGGACATCGGAATCGTTCCAGGTGAAATCGGGATTTTACCAGAGTACCGGGGGGTTACCGGAACCCCCCAGGGGGTTATTGGGCCAACATGGGCCTTAAGGGAGAAGAGGAGGGCCGGCCAGGGCAGGCCGCGCGCCCCTCCCTCCTAGTCCGAATAGGACAAGGAAGGGGGGCGGCGCCCCCCTTTCCTCTTCCCCTTCCCCCTTTCCTTCTCCAGCAAGGCAAGAGGGGGGGGAGTCCTACTCCCGGTGGGAGTAGGACTCCTCCAGGCGCACACCTCCCCCTCCCTCCTTTATATACGGGGGCATGGGGGCACCCTAGGACACACAAGTTGATCCTCGTGATCGTTCCTTAGCCGTGTGCGGTGCCCCCCTCCACGATATTACACCTCGGTCATATTGTAGCGGTGCTTACGCGAAGCCCTGCGACGGTTGAACATCAAGATCATCACCACGCCGTCGTGCTGACGGAACTCCCCCCGAAGCTTTGCTGGATCGAAGCCCGGGGTGCGTCATCGAGCTGAACGTGTGCAGAACTCGGAGGTATCGTCCGTTCGGTGCTTGGATCGGTCGGATCGGGAAGACGTACGACTACTTCCTCTACGTTGTGTCATCGCTTCCGCTTCGGTCTACGAGGGTACGTAGACAACACTCTCCCCTCTCGTTGCTATGCATCACCATGATCTTGCGTGTGCGTAGGAATTTTTTTGAAATTACTACGTTCCCCAACAGGCAACACTACTGCTACTGCCCTAGTAGACAGTGGTAGCACCTCTATATTTGTTTCTCCTGAGATGGCTGCTAAATTGCCTGTTGCAGCTACTCCTAATTCCAGGATAAAAGTGGTGGTTGCAAGTGGAGGAGTGTTGTGGAGTGAATTTACAGTTAAGGTCTGCCATTATGAAATTCAGGGCCACAAGTTTTCTGATGCTTTTAGGGTATTAAAATTAAAAGGATATGATATGATTTTAGGGGTGGATTGGTTGAAAAAGTACAGCCCCATTCAAATGGATTTCATAAAAATGGAAGTGAGAGTTTCAGCAAAAAGTGGCCAGTTTATTTCTTTTGTGGATGAGACTATACCACTGGCTGATATAACAGAAGCTACTGAAAATCCTGATAAGTTAATGGAGCAAGCTGTGTGTGGTTTCTTTCTGTTTACTTCTTCTGGGTGTGAAGTAGTGGGTGCAGCCCAGGAAATTCCTTCAGAGTTGTTGCCTTTATTGGAGGATTATGAAAAGGTCTTTCAGGAACCTCAAGGACTGCCACCTAGTAGACCTTGTGACCACAGAATTCCACTGATTGAGGGAACTAAAGTGGTTAATCAGAGGCCCTATAGAGTTCCTCATCATCAGAAGGAAATCTTGGAGAAAATCATATTGGAATTGTTGAAAAAGGGCATAATAAGGCCAAGCACCAGTCCCTTTTCTTCCCCAGTGTTGTTGGTCAAGAAAAAAGATGGGTCCTGGAGGCTGTGCACAGACTACAGAAAACTAAATGCAATCACTGTGAAAAACAAATATCCAATACCAGTAATTGAGGATTTGTTGGATCAACTAAAAGGAGCCAAATATTTCTCTAAAATTGATATGAGAAATGGGTATCACCAGATCAGAATGGCTGAGGAGGATATTTATAAAACAACATTTTCCACTCATATGGGCTTGTTTGAGTATTTAGTAATGTCCTTTGGACTTACTAATGGACCTCCTTCTTTTCAAGCATTAATGAATTTGTTGTTTGGTCTCTTGAAGTTTGTAGTGGTGTTCTTTGATGATATATTGGTGTTCAGTTTCTCTTTGGAAGAGCACAGAGTTCATCTGGCACAAGTATTTGATATTCTGCAAGCTAACAAGTTATATGCTAGAATGGAGAAGTGTTCTTTTGGCCAACAAGAAGTTGAATATTTGGGCCACATAATAAGCTCAGAGGGAGTGTCTACTGACCCTTCAAAAATCAGAGTTATACAGGAGTGGCCCACTCCCTCTACTGTCACTGAATTGAGAAGTTTCTTGGGGTTGAGTGGCTACTACAGGAGGTTTATTCAAGGGTATGGCATAATTTGTAGGCCTCTCTTTGATTGCTTAAAGAAGGATGCTTTCTCTTGGAATGATAAGCAAACAGAGGCCTTCATAGCTCTGAAGCAGAAGCTGACTAATGCCCCTGTCCTGGCACTACCTGATTTTACTAAGCCCTTCATACTAGAAGCTGATGCTTGTGGCTATGGTCTTGGAGCTGTGCTGATGCAGGAAGGGAGGCCCATTTCTTATTTCAGCAAGAGTATTGGTCCTAAGGCTGCTGCTATGTCCACTTATGATAAAGAGGCCCTTGCCATAATTGAAGCAGTGAAGAAATGGAGGCACTATTTCTTGGCAACTGCCCTGGTCATCAGAACTGACCAAGAAAGTCTGAAATACATTCAGGAGCAGAAGATCACTGAAGGGATTCAGCACAAATTACTGTTGAAGTTGTTAGGATACAATTTCACTGTTGAATATAAAAAAGGGAAAGAGAACAGAGTTGCTGATGCTCTTTCAAGAGTAAAGTATGTGGTATCTGCTCTCACTGCTAGTGCTGCTACTCCAACTTGGATACAAGAAGTGGTAAAGAGCTACAGTCAGGATAGCAAGGTGCAAGAACTGATTGCTGAATGTAATGTAGCTGCTCCTGGCACTACTGCTTATTCTTACAAAAATGGCATCCTGAGATTTAACAACAAAGTGGTGGTAGGCACAGCTAAATCCTTGAGACAGGATATTCTTAAGACTTTTCACAATTCTGAGTTGGGTGGCCACTCAGGTGAGAGAGCTACATACCACAGGGTGAAACTGGTATTTCATTGGCAGGGTATGAAACAGGATGTTATTGCTTTTGTCAAAGCTTGCCCTGTCTGCCAGTTGAACAAAGCAGAACACACACCTTACCCTGGCCTCCTAGAACCTTTGCATGTACCTGAATTTGCTTGGGCCCACATAAGCATGGATTTTATGGAGGGATTGCCAACTTCTGAGCACAAGAATTTAATTATGGTGGTGGTTGATAGGTTTACAAAATATTCTCATTTTGTAGCTATGCAACACCCTATAACAGTGCAAACAGTGGCTAGAGCTTTCTCTGATAATATCTTTAAATTGCATGGCATGCCCTTGCTCATAGTAACTGATAGGGACAGGATCTTTACTAGTCACTTGTGGCAGCAGTTATTCAAATCACTAAAGATCAAGTTACACATGAGCACTAGTTACCATCCCCAATCTGATGGCCAGACTAAAAGGGTGAACCAGTGTCTTGAGAATTATTTGAGATGCATGTGTTTTCAGCAACCAAGGAAATGGCATAGTTGGCTAGCTTTAGCTGAGTGGTGGTACAACACTTCATTCCATACTGCTTTGCAAATGACACCATTCCAAGCCCTCTATAGCTTTCCACCCCCAATGGTGGCAGAATCAGCTTTGCCAGATTCTATTTGTGAAGATAGTGACAACTTGCTTCAGGACAGGGAAGTGGCACTGGAGATAATTAAAGATAATCTCCTGAAAGCACAAGAAAGGATGAAGTATTATGCTAATAAGAAGAGAAAAGAAAGGGAATTCTTTGTGGGAGACATGGTTTATCTCAAGCTGCAGCCGTACAGGCATACTTCTCTGAGTTTACACAGGCATCTGAAGCTTCAGTCCAAATTTTATGGCCCCTTTCGAGTGTTGGACAGAATTGGTAATCATGCATACAAGCTACTGTTGCCAGAGGGTTGTATGTTGCACAACACCTTCCATGTCAGTCAATTGAAGAAGCATATTGGCCCTACTGTTGTGCCCTCTCGTCACCTCCCACTTGTTGGCCATGATGGTGTTATTAAGGTGGAACCGGAAGCGATATTGGAAAGGAAACTCATTCCTCGTCCTCAAGGCAAGATCATCATTCTAGTGGTCAGATGGTTGGTGAAGTGGGTGAATCTGCCTGTGGAAGAAGCAACATGGGAGGATTCGGCTTTCATTCAGAAGGTTTTTCCTTCTTTTTGTGCTTCAGGGCAAGCACGAGCTCAACCGGGGGCTATTGTCAGGCCCAGCCTTGATCATCCCCTGTTTCCAGCGTGCCAGAAGTGTTCCAATTCGTCGATCGTCAATCTAACGGCTCACCTGCCTCCGTACCGGTTCGCCAGCTGTAGCGATCTCCAAGCGTTCATTGTTGATCAAACGGTCGTGATGGGTTCCTGTAGCTTTTCCGACAAGCCATGTGCTCAGCTCACTTTCTGTTCTTCTTTTCATTCGTGTAATGGCTATAAAGCCACCCATTTCCCTCATTCTAAGGCATGTAAGAGAATTATTGGGTGTAAACCCTAGCCGCCGGTGGTGTGCTGCTACTTTCCCCTCCTTTCTGCAATGAAACCCTAGCTAAATTCGCTTTGATCTTGTCTGAATCTCGCTAGTTCGTGCATAAATCCATTACAGAGTGACTCTGGTCCTGACAAGCTGCAGAACCCACTGGTCAAAGCGCCTGTCCTGTTGTTCAGATGGTCAAAACTGCCAGCTTGTCAACTGCAAATCCTTCTGATCTTCCAAGAAAGGACAGAGTAGGATGTAGGTTCCTTTTCCCAGGATAATTTTTCATGGGCTTTACATCGATAAAACAAAAAATGAAACAGAACATAAATGGAAACGACCCTCATACACTGATACCTGCTTATTCAGACAGTAACGTCTACAAATTCAGAGAGAGGAGAGGAGAGGAGAGAAGCTTAAGAGAGAGGAGAGAAATCCTTAAAGAAATTTAATCCTAAAAGAAATCCATTTATACTCCTACAAAGTCTGTTAAGTTCACACTCAACTTAACTGAAGCTATTAACTACTCCAACTTCAAATCTTATGCTTGACTTGCTAATGTCAAACTCCCACTTGCTAAAATAACAACATTTTCAAACTCCATAAAATCTTGCCGCCTCCCTCTCGCCGACGTCGTCAAGCAACTTCAAATCTCTCGCCGGCGTCTTCTAACATAAGAACAGAAACAGCAAGTTCCTTGTTGTTAAGATAAGAACATTTTAGCCCAACTTGCTAGTGTCAAACTCCAACATTAAGAAATGTAAAACTACATATCACTGCAAGAAAAGGAAGGCTCCTGCTGAACTAAACTTAACAAGAACTTAACATTTGAAGGAATATGCATACTCCTACAGTACTCCTAAACTTTCAGGGTACAAGCTTTTAATTACAATTTCAAGTTAATTTTACCTGAAGTTTTAATTACAATTTCAGGTTAATTTTGCATCTTTTAACTGTTCTACCTACAATAAACAGGGGTAATCCGTAATCCTACAGTACTCCTACATCTGACAGAGTTACTACTACAGTACTCATCACAAATAAGCTAGGTTCTCGTCGTCATCACTTTGCTCATCCTCTGCGTCACTTTGGGTGGGCTGCAGCCAGTATATCTCCCAAGAAAGGAGAGGACAATTTGTCAACAGCTTTACGTCGATAAAACAATAAATAGAACAGAACACAAACAGAAACGACCCTCATATGTACTCCTGATCCCTGCCTACAGGCAATCATCAAGCTCTTAGATCTATTTCAGACAGTAACGTGCAACGTGCATGCAGGGTTAGAAGACCAGGACCCCAAAAGAGCTAAATTCCGAAGATGATCGAAGAAGCATTGTGAAATAGTCACCACCGCAGATAAAGTTTTCCAGTTCATATGCATACATAAGACGAATGACATCATCTGTGACAGATTGCCACTCTTTCTCAGACACAACCTGAACCAAGCTTATAAATATCTTGCACTATATAGATAGATAGATAGATAGATAGATAGATAGATAGATAGATAGATGCGGCGCAGCGCAGACACCAAGTTAACATTAATATATCCTGCACGCATTGATCTTGAAGATGCGGCCCACACATAGGGTAGATGTAGCTAATACATATAGTTAATGCTAACGGGTTCGTAATCTCAATAGGTCCTCCATGAAAATCTTGATTTTCATCTTCTGGGAGCAACTTGGTTGGACACATACGTGGCTAGTTGTCAGAAATCTTCAAAGCAGCAACTGTCATCATACAAGCAAAACAGAGTGTCAGCAACAGAAGTAAAAGGAAAAAAGTATGAGCAACATTGAAACTTCTTCATTTGCTCTTTTTGCATCACACCGGTTGTCGAACTAGAGGCCAAAAATTAAGGTAAATTTTCTCACTACCAAACAGAGAAGGAAGCCATGATTATGTAACAAACATAACCAACATGCCATGTTAAATTACCAATCAATGATATCTGAATTAATCAACGAGTAAAAAATCTATCCTAGCTTTGTTACTGTTTTACTGTGTTTACGTCAATTGATATAGTTATTCTTAAAAAGACATTGGGTATATACTATATATATATATATATATATATATATATATATATATATATATATATATATATATATATATATATATATATATACTGAGCAAATGCTTCGAAAATTATTTATCCCGAAATATGGATACATAGGCACACACCTTCGCGGACAGGGACTTCTATAGAACCATCACGCTGCCAGTGTCCAGTAGTTGTGCCAACCTGCCAAGGTAAAAGAGAGATAATGTTGCCAACAACAAACAAGAGATGATCAATACAGTAACATCCAAGATGGCAGTTCATAAACTTGACTTCAGAACATTTAGTTTGTACTGAACATTTGGTAACGTAGGTCTATTTGAATGGAACAATGTGATGAAAATTGGACATCGGTCATTACTTGGAACGATGGATGTGAGAGATACAATCGGTGGCATAGAAAGAAATATGCATCAATAACAAGACTGTAAATTAACATAATCAAAATAATCTCCGTGCATAGCAATCAGTTTGCTGGTACAGTACCAGCAACACTAGAAGACATATGTGGTCAAAGTAACCATTTGATTGCCAGTCAAAAAGGTGATTTGATACTATATGTGTTCTCTCCACTCTGTCGGTTGAAGCCGCCAAGTGGTGTCCCTTTGTTTCCTTTGGGATTTTCACCAAATTGCAATCATGTTGCACTTAAAAGCATGCATGCCTCTTGTTTGTACATAACCTTATATTTTCTAATTCCTACAATCCAAAGAGGCCTAAAAATCGATAACCGTAGCAGCTAGCTTGGCATAAAAATGTCAGGAGTTTGAGTAGAAGTCTTGCCTGCGTGGTTGAATTGGGAGCCTCAGCTGCAGAAGATACTTTGTGGCCGATCAAGGGAAGCAGGTAGCTAAAACGGGGATTGGCAAGGAACGTATCCTTAAATATAGGATCAAGCACATACTCAGCGCTGACGTTTGGTCCAAACTGTGGGCGTGTACAACTGTGCACCGACCAAAAACTATGCTGCAAACCGAACAAAACAGCTCTGTCACATTACCTTAATTCAACAGTGTTTGAAATAACAAGGATTTCTTTGGCAGCGAGATTACAAGAAAGAAACATATTTTACCCTATATATAGGCTATGTAATCGAGATCTACTTTTCAGTTTTATGCATGTACCTTGTTGCTCTTTTATACTCCATTTATTTTGACTATGATCAATAAATTACTTTGTACTAATTAAACAATTGACCGCATCGATCTTTGGATGCATGGGCGGGCGGAGGGGGGGGGGGTCTCCTCTAATATCTAAAATGAACGGGATTTATAAAGGGAGAGAGATATTTCGCATGGAATATTATACTCCCTTCGTAAACTAATATACGAGTGTTTAGATTACTACTTTAATGACCTAAACGCTCTTATATTAGTTTACAGAGGGAGTATTACGCAATGCTCACTTTGTCCATCGCTGCAAACAGCTCTGTGCTGTAATGCTCCATGTCCACAACCCCGTCTTTATTGCGCCAGTCGACATGAAGGGCTTCAAATGGAGGCGCAAAGTAATTCGGGGGAAGGGGCCAAGATCCAGCATTCTGCAATGAGAACATTACAATTTTTATCCAAGGATTAAGGATTTAAGGATTTAGGGTGTTCACATTAAAAAGGGAAAATGTAACATTTGTATCCATGGACTAAGGATTTAAGGTGTTCACATTAAAAAGTGTGTGGGGATTGTCTCACCTTTCCAGAGCAACCATCCATGGACGGAGGAGGGTAAGGCGAGTAGCGTCGATCGGGGGACCGCTCTGCTCTAGGAAGAGGCCGCTCTTTGTGGAAATGAGGTGTTGGCAGCGGCGCCTTCTTCTTCTTCTCCATCTCGCTTGTAGGATCCTAGATCACAGACAAAAACAAAGTGATGAAAGCGGGTTAAAGGTAGGTATCGGCTACAGAAACAGACAGTATGTAATTATCCATAGCACTGCTGCAGAAGAGGCAATTTTTTATCAAAGTACAGGTTGCAGCAAAAGAAATTGGCAAGCCTGTTTATATCAGTAAACAAAAATGCAGCAGCACATGGCAATGCTGTACTAGTAGCATTTGATGCTATTTGCATCACAAACACAGAGAAGTTAAAACGAAAAACCCACGAAAAAATGCTACTGCTCGCCAAACTACAGAAGCGAATTTTGGTTTACAAATATGCGTTATGTACGTGTGCTGCTTCTTTACTCCCTGTGCCCCTTGTATCATCACGATTTAGCCATGATACAAGTCCAGAGGAGTCCATACTATATGTTGCAGCCTAAAAAACAGCAATGCAATGGACCATCTGAAACCCTACAGCATGTGTTTAGTTCCAAGAATACTATTTTCAGGAACAGTTGACCAACCCAGTTACGTTGTAGTTGGTTACTCCTAGCTAGGCAAATTAAAATGAGAAGATACATAGATCTCTATTAGCAACAAAAGGGTCTTGAGAAGCAAGGAACATATTGTTGAGATGCAAACTAGACCCATCCAGATGCAAGTGATTGATCCATAATATATTGCCGAGTGCATGCCAGTTCAAACAGAAAGGGTAACATTTGTATCCATGGATTCAGGTTAAGAAATATGCAGGGCTTGTCTCACCTTTTTGGAGTAATCATCCTTGGAGAGAGGAGGGCGGAGTGAATAGTGTCGATCAAGGTATTGTTGTGCTCTAGGAAGAGTGTAGTCTTTGTGGAAAGCAGGCGCTGGCAGAGGCGCCTTCTTCATCTCCATCTCGCCTGTAGGCTGTTGCATCCTAGAGCACGACGAAAGCAATGCAATGAAAGCGGGCAAAGGCAAGTTATGGCTGAGGAAACAAACAGTAGCACTGGTGCAGAAGAGAGAATGCCGGCTTTTGTTGTGGTGCAGGTTGCAGCAACGGAAATTGTCTAAGGCCTTTTATATCAGTATCAGTATAAACAAAGATGCAGCAGCACATGTGTACTCAGAGGCGCACCATATCATGAAAAAGTGGGTACATCGAGATCAAAGAAAGTCGCTGACTGTGACTCAACCAAGATTACGTATGAAGTCTTCACGACCTAACCGCGAAGGCACTGCTCGATCGCCTGCGGAGACAGCGGCAGGGGCGGATCTAGCTAACCGCGAAGGCCAGGGGAATTTTTTTAATAACAAATCTAATCGCTGGATGAAAACTAGATATAATACCTCGGACGAACCCCTCCCAGGGACGGCGATGGAGGCGACGCGCGGCGCGGCAGAGACGGAGGAGGAGTTGTGTAGGGCACGCGGGGACGGGGACGGGGACGGAGGTTGTAGGACGGACACGGGGTGCTTCACGAGACCTCCTATGTGACGCTCTCTGCGTCTCTCTTTTTGTTTTTTTTTTTGAGAAAACTCTCTGCGTCTCTCAAATTGCTGCCGTTTAGCACAGGCGGGGCTTCGACTGGGCCGGCCCATGAAGACAGCAAATCGAACGCACACTGAGGCTAAAAAAGTATATATGCGGTAGCGGGATTCAAACACATGAGGCACCGCTATTTACTGATTAAAGAGTAGCATCGGACCTAAAGAACCAGACATGCTGCGCAGCTCCGAATCAGTTTAGGAATTTCGGAAGCAATTTTTTTTTCAAAAAACGGAATCTTCTGTGAAACGCAAGCACTTTCTAAATTTGTGAACAAAATTTTAAAAACTATAACATTTAAACGCAAACACCTTGAGCTGGTAGGCCAGGCCACACCATAGCCCCTTTTTCTCTCTAAAAATAAACAGCCCCTTTTTAAATAAGTAGATACTTTTTCCCGTCAGATATTTTCTGATGGATCAAATCCCTCCTGAAGTCTAAAACCGGATTAATCACCCCCTTAAATCTGTAATAGCGGATCGATCAGGCCCCTGGGTGGTTTTGAACAGGATTTTAGGTGTTTTTGAAGAGGAACCGCACAATTTCAAACTTGTCGGCTCCGGTGGCATGCTCCCCAGGCCGACGACTGATTCTGGGAGGCCACGGGCGCTCATCGGCTCGCCGGATGGTGACCACGAGCGCTTTGGCCATGTCCATCTCGACGACGGAAGGAGACAAGGAGGAAGATGAGCACGACGGCCTCACGGGAGGCGAGCTCCACGAGGATGAACATCAGTCTCATCATCATGGTCGCATGCATGCTACCCAAGCCCACGGCCAAAAGGCAGAGATAGCTCTTGCTCCCCACGAAAACCCACACAAGCAGCTGTGACCTAAACCATCACAAGCTTGTATTAATTTACATCAGAAGGGGTTGCCTCCCTGCTCCATTAAGCACAACGAAGCAGCATCGTAGCAGTACAACGTACACGGCGGATAACTGAGAGCTTCCTCAGTAGATAAAAAGTTCATTTTAGTTCACAGGAGGCAAACACAGCGGTCTACTAGGAACACTGAACCAGCTAGTGTTCCCCCGCAGGAACAGGCGACGAGCTTGATCAGAAAAGTCAGGTTCGTCCGCAGTAATTCGACCCCAAGCTTGTCGATTTCTGTCCAGGAGGGCTGATTGGGAGGTTTTGCAGGCGATCTTCCATCGGTGCTCTGGCGACTCCAGATGCACGCGCACCACGCCTCCTTGACATTGCTCCAACGTCTTTTTTCTGAAAACAGAGTTTGTTGTCTTTCCTGAAAACAGAGTTTGTTACGAAAAGTCCATCATAAGCTCCATAAGACAGCAGAACAGAAGATATTCATGACCTAAGTAGTTTCATAGACAGCAACTGTTGGGCCACAGCACACACTTAAAAAATAAGTGATCGCTGCATTCAATCTCAGAGCAAAAAAAAGGGAAGTAGGATCATCTACAGGGCTATGCCGGCTTCCAGTTCCACCACATTACAAGTTGAAGTTTCCACAGCCTTTTTCTGCCATTTATTATACAGTACGACATATCGTGCATTTTACACATATACTGATATACATACACCATGATACCAGTGGTCACAAAATTCATTATACAACAAGAAGAAAATATCGGTACATACTGCAACTGTCAGCTGCCTCGCGGTGGGCCGGAGGGTGGATTGAACGAGAGCATGCTGGGAGAGTCCACTCTGACGATGACTTCTTCCCCCACGGACTCATCGCTCGAGTCGTCGTCTTCTCCTACCGCCCTGCGTTGCCCAGCGGAAAGGGAGTGAGTGCAGGAGCTATAGCTGGGGCAGGAGCAGATTTTCTGCTCATCGCATTGGAGCCCTCTGACCTCACCGAGAGCAGAGGCCGTGTGTCAGCTGCCCTTGAAGGCACCTTGGGATACGACGCGCTGTGCTTCTGGTTCGCTTCCACATGATCAAGCCTCGGTTGCCGCCGAGCACGGTGCATGCCATCCATCTGCGAATGGGTCGTTGAGTTGATTACAGATCATAATTAGCTATGAGATCGGCAAAACAGAAGGGAATACGTACCATGCTGCCATACATGCTGACTTGCAATGCTCTAGCAGAGAAGCTACCAGGTTGGCTTCTGATTTCAGCTAAGCTTGCATTTCCAGGCCCTACGGATCTCCGGAAACTCTCCGGCCACCTGACCAGACCGACATGCTCCTTGCTCTGTGTTCGTGATGGTCCGAGGGTTGAAGACAGCAATGATGCACTTTTTTGCAGATCTAGCCTCCCTATTTCAAATAAGATGGCCCTTGCTCTAGCTTCCACCTGATAACGGACGCGGCTCCTCTGACGTACGGCCCACACACTGCCGTGTGGGTCCGGGCCCACCTGTCAGTGGCCCCACGTCAGGGGGCCGTACGTCAGGGGATCCTGCTCCCCTGATAACTGGGTGCAGTATAGCAGTAGTCTATATGGTTCACGGCTGTAAATAAGAGAGCACTTCAGCCATCACTTCTAAGATAAAAATAAATTATAGCTTTTGCTTCAAAAAATAATCACTGATCGGTTGATGAAAATATAGAGAACCTGAAGACTACAGGCCAAATAAATTCAAATCAGTGTTTGACGGCAGCAGCACGGCTGGAGGTGTGATCAAAATTTGGTCATTTGTCTTCAGAAATCCTTCCAATAAGATGCCTATGTAATTATGCCCAAGCTCAAAGTCTTCCCCCTTAATGTAACTGTTCATACTAGATTCTGAAATGACAACCCTCATCTCACGCATTTCCATTTTCTCAAATATCTGAGGGGGCAAGATCCTTGCAATAACTAGAGTGCTTTCCTGTAATTTCCGCATATTAATTATTAAGGACTATCAGATAGTACAAATTATGTGAAAAAAAGTAGCATTGTTACACCAGAACTGTCGGAGCATTAGTTATGGGTTAGTCCACATTGGAAGTTCAACGTCAGTAATAATACTTAGTAGCAATTTGACCGAAGCGACGTGCCCATGCAAGTTGTGATGGTTAGATTTGGGTGAAGAGAAGCAAAAGTCCAAGGAAGTTGTGACAATTGTTGTAAGCTCATACACGTTCTGGCTGCCGCTTGAGTGTTACAAGTCAATGTTGTGCACGGGTATTAACAGTTTGACACAACAAGGAGGTCCTCACTAGAAATGCACTGTCTATGAGTCATTGGAGATGGCACGTTTGTAGTATCACAGCTATTTGTGATGTGAGACCTTGTTTAACTATTTGTGTACGGGTGTGATGATCTTGGACTAGTGCAGTAGACACGTGACAATTTGAGCCATCAGACCGGGTCCCAAAGAACAGGCACATTTCCTTTCTTTTTTTCTCATTTTTATTTATGAATCTTTCATACTTCATTTTAGTGTCAAAATTAGAAGCAACTCTAAGCAAAACTTGGTATGACAAATGCTGCCACCCATGCACCCTCCATACATTTACAGGATTCTCGATCAGTGACCAGCAGGAATTTTAACCCTACTGAGAACGACAGCAGGAATTTTAACCCTACTGAGAACGACAGAAAAAAAATACTTCACTACCACTCACAGAATCAAGGAAACAACAAAAGAGATTATGCATTGCCAAGAATGTCTAAGTGTCGAAAAATGCTAATGAGCACATGGGTAGGCAGCATTACGAGAGGATACCTGCCACATAAAATCCTCGATAGAAGGATCAGACTGGCGCAGTTGCTCTATTTTTTCAGCTTCAATGAAGAAACAATGCACCACCGATTCTGTAATAATGTCACAAATATAAGGCTTCCCGATTAATGCCTCGTATAGACCCAAAGTGCTTCCATGTGATAAAATTGGATCCAATGAATGCCTGGTGCATAGTCTCTGACTTGTCCACTGTCAAAAAAACAGACAAGGGTGGGCATATGTTCATGGTTGAACCAGACAGAGAGGGAAGACTTCAGAAACATACCTTTACTATTCCAGTTGAAACAAGCCATATACCAGTCGGCCTTGAGCCTTCTCTGTATAGAATTGTCCCATGAACTTTTATTGTTTCCTTTGTATTACTTAACAATGGATCACGAACATCAGCAGACAGTGCACCGACTAAAGTATGAGTGTTTAGAAGTTCGCGAACTCTTGGCATTTTCACCAGCGGTGGATTCCTCTGAAGCTTCTTCAAGTCTGTCTACCAAATGAATAAACTTATCAGAGTTAGTATATTGCAATTTTTGAACTGAAACCAGAGAGATAAGTGATTTTCACTTCATCACAAGAAATGAAATAATATATTGCAAACTACCTGCAAAGCATCATCGAGATGAACTATTTCTTTTTCCTCGAGCAACCCAGTCTTCCCGAGGTCTTGAATATACTCACTCAAGTGTGTCAATACTGCATATGTTACTTGTCTGAGTCTTTAATGCACGAAGCACCTGAAAAGTGTTGAAATAGCTTTAGAATCTAGATAACAGTGCCCCCCGCAAGAAAAAGAAAAGAGAAACTAGATGTGCATGAAGCCGAACTAGTCTCCAAGTTCAGAGAATGTGCTTTTGTCCTCAAGTTTTGCAAATAAAACTGTTAGTTGGACGAATTTCTCAAGATTTCGTGAGGCTAATGAACCCATAATAATTTTAGTCAAATAATAGCAGCACATTAGAACTACAACCTGAGGGAATGTAACACGAACGTCTTCCAGAAACTTTTTAGCTTCCTCCCCCGCAGCAGTACTTTCATCGATGACAATTCTTGCAATCTCACTATCACCTGAAGAACAAGCAAAATTTATAAAAATAATGGAAATGGTGAAATGGATTAGGATCGCTAATCTCCAGTGTCCACAAAACAGTGAAAAGGTGACTTCTGACAGGCTTTTGATGGTATTGCAAAACAAAGAAAAGTTGCTCAGGTTTGACCTTAACAAGCTCAAATCATTTGGACCGTCAGATCTTGGTATACCAGGTAAGTTTGCAATGAAGGATATATCACACCATCGAGACATGGCATTTCTCACTTATGAACTACAACAATAGAGGCCTACACCAGGAATATGTTTGAACACTCTCACACATGCCATTTCTCATATAGGCACCAACTACTGAGACAGACATTTCTTCTGTACATTTTTCTGCACTTTATAGGTCAAATAAATGGTACTCCCTCCGTCCGGAAATACTTGTCCTAAAAATGGTTGTATCTAGACTTATTTTAGTTACAGATACATCCATTTTATCCCTTTTTAGGACAAGTATTTCTGGACGGAGGGAGTATAAAACTAGCACAGGACAACATTTAAAGACTGTCAAGGATATTACCAAGAAAATCATGTAGTTGTCTCCTCGCAATTCTATGAGCGTGGAGAAATGCCGCACAGATGTAACATCCTAACTCCAATCTTTCTACTGTGAAGTATGTGACAAGCCTTCTTGGCAACCTGCTCATCTAAAGGAACCTATAGTAATTTGGGAAATGGACATTGGGCCGCAAACCCTTCCTATCGCATAATGATTGACTAGAGACGAGATCCATAGCTTCATCAACTGATCTCATTAAAATATTTGCTGTAGATTGAGTTATTCGTCCCTCTTCAAGCATTCCCCAGTAAGCAGCTTGCACACCTGACAAAAATCTGTAGTCAATAATCATTTTCTAAACTAATCATTTTTACTCCCTCCATTTCAAACTTGGTGCTTCTTTGTTAGGCCAAAGACAGATATAGTAAAAGAGAGGTAGTATGAGACCACATATTTTCATACCTATTTCAAGAGAAGGTAGAACCATAAATGAAACATTAAGTAATAGCTCGAGAGCAAAGACAACAAAGAAAATAAAATGATGCAAAACATTAATAAGATACACAGAACTCATAGAAACCATAAGTGCCTAACATAACAAATGAAAGATGTTCCTCACAAAAAAGAGTGATTTGATGGCCCCAATAAAGTGCAAATTCAAATTCATGTAGAGATTAGATAAATATGTACCAAAAGTACGACCGACACAGAAATAAAAGACGGACTAAGGTTCAGCTACAACCATGTTTAGTAAAATTTTGTGTGTACAGCAACAACACATGTAATAAAATTTTGTGTGCTTGCTACTAGCAAGATATTTGATAGGATATTGACAGCAAGAATTGGTAAATAACATGATACTCCCTCCGTTCCATAATTTAGTACGTATAGATTTACTGAAAAGTCAAACTACGCCAACTTTGACCGAGTTTACAGAGAAAACTATTTATATATACAATCCCAAACATATACAACATGAAAATATAAATCTTTGATGTATCCAATGATATGCATATGGTATTTTAAATGTACATATTTTTGTCTACATACATGGTCAAAGTTTGTAATGTTTGACTTTTGAAAAAATCTATACGCACTACATTATGGAATAGAGGGAGTATTTGATAGGACATAGTGCATTTTACTCTTTTATATATGTATGTACTCCCTCCGTCCCATAATATAAGACATTTTTTGACACTACACTAGTGTAAAGAAACGTCTTACATTATGGGATGGAGGCAGTACCTCCTAAACAAACACATCTTGGCATTCTGGAAAAGATATAGCTAAAACAAAGGCGGATTGATCAATCAACCAAACATCAAATTTAATCAGCACATTATCATGTATATTGCATACCTTCAAAAGACGCACTCGAGTATCCTTCAAATTCATGGTATGTACGTGATCATCCTTGTCAGGAACATCGTGGGGATGTGCTTGTTCATCTTCCAAGTTATTCAAACATGTGATATATTTCTTCACATTAACCCAATCAACAGGCCCAAGTTCCTCATCATCCCTGAGATCACCAAAAGCCTCCAATGCCTTGTTTAGCATTTCATATTGTGTATACTTCAATACACGAAGCTACAGTTGCAGGAAATCAGATTAGAAACTGGAGCACGAGGAGAACATAACTATGCTACTTCACATTCATCGATCACATGTGATGTGAAACCAAATTACTGTTGTTTCTGACTGTAGATAACAATCACAGCAAACATATGCACCCATGAGTAGATAAAAGAAGAGCCTAATGATAATAATAGTAATGAAAGGCTCTATAAACAGCTTTTGAAGCTACAAGGAATCAAGACAGTTCGACCAAAGGAGAGACTATTTTTTTTCATAATTTAACATGTAAAGTTCATAAATGGAGCCTACACATTCAGAGTAATCTTCAGGTCAATAACCAATATCCTGAGAAGAGTGGTGTCTTTGTGACAACATGGGTTTGACCCCTGTGGGGCAGATCAAATCTTGTTGATCTATTTCGTGGGGCAAATAAACCTGGGTATCATGCTGCCTTCTTATTTTCTTAATAATGTGTCGGGCGTGTTAGTACTGTCGGCCTCATTATTTGTGTACAACGAATTGATTCATCACTATCCTTGAGCTCATAGATTGGGACAAAATATTTGCATAACTTAACGCCTTAGCTGGGCCAGTTCACTTATTAATCTTATGAGTTAGAGCTCAAAGGGTTAGTGAAAGATGCAAATGTACAGTTAAGCAAAATCTTTAATCCCGAGATCAGAAGAAACCACAGATAATAATTTGTTAAGCTAACCTTTGTTCCTGACAATTTTCCCAGACCAAGTAGGTGCAACAAAAATTGTGTGGTAGAACCATTCAAAATCAATGTCAGAAACACGATGCCACCTGTGAAGAACACAAACTGCAAAAGATTTATAAGATCAGCAAAGCTCAAATAATAAAATCATACTTTTCAGGAAAAGGGAAAGAGCATACCATTGTTCTGACTTCTGGTTTCAGATAAGATTGAACTGAATCACTAGCACGCTAACAAAATAATTTCAGTTAATATCTCAAAAAAATGGCGGAGTAATTTTTAAAAAGATGTCTACGAATATGCACATAATGGTAACAACAGATAAGTGAGGATCAAGGGCATTGGTGCAAGAAACTTACTTTAACGGACAAAGAGAGTGATAGAGCAACAGCTCCTCACAATGCTGACCAAACAAGAACTGTGGCTTCTTTGATGTCCATACCATACCCAAAGTGACACAACAGTGGATACAAAACACCGACAACTACAGCACGCGATATTTGCACAAAAACATAGAGCAGAAGAAGGAACCCCCATGATGTGCCTAATATAGAACAATGCAAAGATGGGTTAGAACCAAGCTCATAATATTGAATGGAAGAACATATCAGGTGCACCCATTCCTTAGGTGCTACTGTCTTCTCAGCCTCCTCAAAAAAATTGAAAATATCAAAATCCGAAAATGTCCCTATTGATACAAAATAAACATGCCAAATATTAAATCTAAACTTTATCTGTAAATTGAGAACAAAAGAAAATAAATTCTCCGATGAAAACAGAAGTTGCTATGATTTGCAGAAGAACATATCTTCTTCGCTTCTGCACATGACCTTGAATTGTACCATTATCTATCTAACCAAATAGCTTCAGAATTTCCATGCAATTTTCCAAAGCGTAGGATTAAGGTAGCACTCTAACACATAATACATCACTCAGCAGTCTGCGATGAACCCTGTGGGAGTAAAAATCTACCCGCGGCTTAATGTACTGTGTTGTAAGAGGATTTAGTCCAATGACTGTTGACTACTCGTGACCATGAAGAATAGTAAGGTCACACATTGCACCAGCATAAGCCTGAGAACAGTGCCACATGATGAAAAATAGAAAAAACAAATGCTCTGTAACACATCACGTAAAAAATAGTAGATTTTAGCAAAAACAATTGCAATGGTCAGAGGTAAACTGCAATGATGTGAAGTAACTCACTTTTTTTAACTCACGTTGGATGCAATTATGTAAACACAGTCAGATCTAAGCGCATGTGAACTGATCTACGTAAGCTCATGCCAATGAGTTTCTACAACAAAATCCAAATTTCACAAAAGTGGGTGGACAGGTTCCAAAACAATAAGATCAAACTCTTAACTATTAAGTTACAACAAACTCTAGTACTCCCTCCGTCCCAAAACATAAGTGTGTTTTCGACACTATTTTGACACTACACTAGTGTCGAAAACGCTCTTATATTTTGGGACGGATGGAGTAGTAAATATTATCATCACATCACCCAGATAGGCAATACCCACAAATATTCCAAAATCCAGAAATCTACAAAGTCCAAATGGTACAAGCATAACCTGATGGACTTACATGACTACTTTTACTTTTTAAAATAATATCCAAACTCTGACCTGTTAGTGTTCTAAGGCCAAAGGTCTAGTTTTATTCAAGTAAGAAAGGCTGCTTTATGGCTTTGTGCATCCTCAAATCAAATAAATGGAGGTTTCATGGAGTCAATAGATTCCACCAACTTTATATTGTCGCCCAGGGCAGAAGCTCAATAAAGTGCACATGACACATTCCGATTTTTTGAGTCTTTGTGATATCATGATCCATGGTGAGACAACTTCACACATGGCAGCGGCGAACAAACACAAAGGTTGCAAAAGACTAGTAGAAATGTTGACTTAGCAGGGTTTTTTAAATGAAGAGTAGATAGAGATACATGAAGATTCATACCATGCCTCTCAAAATGAATATTATCTTGTAGTACACCATCTGCAATAACAGCCCACTGAAGGGAGTTCAGATGTATGAAACATTGTGATGACAGTACCCATATTTGAAGCATTAATCATACCAAACAAAAGCAAGCATGGTCTAGTTTAGCCAGGCAAAAACAGATGTATCAGAAAAAAAATTGGGACATGTAGAAAAGTTCAAAGTTGTTGATACCTCAGTATGAAAATAAGTGTGTTTGCAATGTAAGCAACCATTTTCCTGAATACAAATAAAAACAGTAACCAGACATGAAGTGCACACATCACATAAAACGTAAGAAAATCTAGCATGAACTGGAGAGATCATGTGTGTCTCCAACATGGAGAGCACATATCCTTTTACAAGAGGTTTGCACTTAGGCCTCACACAAGTTGCGACTACAAAAGACACTCCAAAAGACTGCTGAGTGATGTATTATGAACTGGAGAGATTATATGATGGCTTAAATGAGAATTCATAGTAATGCCTAATGTACCACGAACTGAAGGATCACAATGTACATTCTACAATCCAACATTCCTAGAAAAAGAAAGAGACAAGAATGCAATGACACTGTATGATGATACCAGCATCTTGCACTAAATGATAAATTTGATGTTGATGCTTGAGGGCATCATTTTTTTCATGCAATTTATTTTGGTGTTTAGAAACTCCGATACAAGCTGTGAATGCTATTTCAAGGCATCGATGATAAAATTGCATGTAATCAAAATTTATACAAATCTGGAGTTTAACAGGCCGACAAATAAATGACTGCTACAAACTTGTTAACTTACATTTACATTTACAAGAGCATATAGGTTTAAATGTAAATCTACTGAATTCCAGGCAATGCTCACAGAAACCCAGCATCAACAGCTTCATGGAACTCATAGGATACATGAGGAACAGGAAAAAATTAATATATTTGACTAAGATTACTACGGTTGATCATATGCTGAGAATTTTGATCTTTGCTGACAATAGAAAGTCACATAAATTGCTTGAACATACCACAAATGATGTAAACTTTGTTGGCTGTCACCCTTAAAAGCAGTTTTTGCAAAAGGAGCATAGAACCTGCCGACATGGCAAAGTTAATATTGGAGTGAAGATAGCAAAGGGCATGCAAATCAGAATGTGAAGACAAGTATTACTAACATCCCCAAGGTCATGACGGCCAAAACACAGAGACCTCCAATGCATCTTGCACCTGATATGAACAATATTAGTAATAGAAAATAACACCCAAAAACCAGAGGACTGATCATTGTCTTGCAGCAAACATGAGAGAAAGAATAATTCATGCACAAGCAATGCAAGCTCCAGTCAATGAACACTGATATTTATTATCCTAAATAAAATTGACATCTCATATGGACTGACTTCAGTTTAATGGTACACAGTAAATAGGTCCAAAAGCTGGAAAGAAAGTAAAACTATTGGCCTAGGTTAAAAATGGCAATCGAACAATTTTTGGTATATCAAAAATCTAGAATCATGTTCCTAGAAAGGCCAATGTTGTTTCTCACGACATATGTTCAGTTAGCTCACCAAACATCCCCCGAGTTAGTTGAAGTTAGAATCAGGAGTATAAATAGTAATAGAATTTGGACTCCAACATGAATCCTCTGATATATCCTCAAAGCCGGAATGTTTGTTCAAACCATACAATTATAACTAAGGAAATTCAATAAGCTATGTCCAGTTCCGCGACTTAAATTCACATAGAGACTTTGCTATTGCGTATCTAGGAGACTTGAAAAGCCATTTCAGATTACCAGTAAAATAGCATCCTAGTGTTGCAAAAAGGGCTGCTTGACAATCATATGACTAGAGCTACAAATTAGTCCAGGCAGTGAACTATTTCAAAACACTGAGCAAATCATGTCCTTCTAGACAAAAAATAACAATAAAGAAAAATATGAGAGCTTCGATATGTTTGTCATCTGATTATCTTACAGTGAAGAAACCAATATAGCTGACAGCAATGGTAAGTGAAATCTCTATGATTGTATCATTGAAAATAAAGCCCAGCCATAGTACTGATGAAATCTCTATGATGAGGTTGTATACTCTGTCAAAAGGGGTACATAGTTCTTTCAACATGGATCTATCAAGTTTCTTCTCGCACGCGGTCAATGAGAGCCAAAAATACGATATGCTAAAGTGGGCTGGCATCTGCTTCCGTAAGGACCAAGGTGGTCTAGATATTTTGGTGCTCCACTGCATGAATGTAGCCCTTATGCTAAGGTGGGTGTTGTGGATTCTCAATACAAGGGAGCCTACGGTTGTAGTTTATTGAAGGTAAATGTCTTACTGGTTGCCCTCTTCTCGTTTGCGACCATAGGGAGGGCTCCAGTTCTGGAAAGCTCTGCAATCGATCAAGCATGATATTCACCTTGGGACCAGCGTCTCTATAGGCAATGGTGAAGGGACCCTCTTCTGGTTGGACCCATGGCTTGGTCGGGTCCCACTTCACACTAAATTCCCTGACTTGTTTGCGATGTTCTCGGACCCGATGCTTTTGGTTGCCTCAGCTGCCCACAATGTGAATTGGAACATCTCGTTCTCATGAACATTTGGTCATCAGGAGACCTTAGCTTGGGCCAAGTTGCAGGTGGCCCTGCCGCCGATGTTGTCTCGCTCCCCGGGCGTGGTGTCCTTGCACCTGACTCCATCATGACTCTTCTTTGTTAGGTCGGAATATCGAGCCTTATGTCATGCGTATGGGTAGTGTCATAAACCATAAGCTAACAAGTCTCCACAAATAAGTTGAAGTCCAAAACAACCATATAGTAGTCCATGTCCACCTCCCACTTGGACTCTTCTAGTTGTACCCCGCCTCATCATCCTCTCCTTCCGATCAACAATTCTCCAATCATAGGAAATAATTGTTAGTGCGTACACCACACAAGGATCCTACAAGTAGGCCCTCACCCTTCATTATTGTGTTGATATGCCCAATGGGTACCCGTTGGGCATCGATACCCATTGGGTATGGGCACAGACAAGGTCTTGCGCCCGATGGTTAGGGTATGGGTATGATTTTGTGTCCATGAGAAACATGGGTATGGGTATGGAATTTTTGTACCCATGCTATACCCTACCTATTGCCATCCCTAGTTGAGTTTGAGCATATTATCTGACCACCGGCTCCAAAGGACAATAGAAGATTAAAGACAGTTTTCCCAAAGAAAGTCACTTTGGGGCATGGGTTCCAAGGAGGGCGGTAAAGAAAAGTTCAAAAATATTAACTTTTAAACTTGATTTTTTTTAAAAAAAATACATGTATATAGGTGTGTAGTATGTATGTATGAATTTTTTTCAATATACATATTTGTATTTGATGTAAACAAAGAAGGCAAATATATGAACAAAAATGGGCTTGTATTTTGTTGTTTTGGGTTGGATTTATGTCTTTTTGGGTAGCATATAATCTATCATATTGTTTAATGAAATTATGAGTACATAGAGAACATCTATATGTGCTCATAGAAACGAATTCAATTTTTTTTACTTTGAAATACCATTTGTGATTAATTTTAAAATTCCGGACTCCATGGAGCCGGATGCCAACGATGCACCCGATTTTCCCAGCAGTAAACAAAAGGCCAAAAGTCAGCGCCCAAACTATAACTCAATTTGCTGACATTTATTTTCTAGTTTCTGAATCTATGTTGTTGTTCAGCATAACCGGTTCTAACACACAATGGGTCAACTATTGCGGCAATGTAAAACTTTACCTTGCCATGGTGCATGAACGTCCAACTAGTTTTCGGATAGACCATATTTCAGAAGAAGAAAAAAGGTTTTCAGACAAGACTGATACAACTGATTAGAAGACTGGAAAGAGATGGTTGAAACGGCAATGCGAAAATAGTCACTGTGGAAAAAGCTTCCAGTTCTTGTGTACATGAAAGTAACGATATTGGTGTTAGACACAACCTGAACCAAGTATACAACATAGTGAGTGCACACAGAGGTTTGTTAACACTAATACGTTGGAATTACCCTTCACTCATCTTAACTATTTATTTTCCTGTAGCTCTCTTACTCTTAATGAATGGCTTTTTCTGTGAAGAAAAGCTACGTTTTCTATTAGAAGAAGCACTCTTTTTGCAAAAGTATACAGTACAAAACTAATAAACTTTCACCAAAAATAAATACCAGAGTGAACAGGACTGCTAGGCCAATCCCTGGCCCTGTGCAATCAACATGCATCAACAGCGAAACCGTACGTCATGGCAACAACCTCGCGGGGTGCTGAATCTCCTCCACATACAGACACATAGAGAGTGAGGGAATCATTTAATGGCCATGAGCCGCTGTTGGGCAAGAGTGGGGGGAGAGCTGGTCGTGGCTGACGTCTGATGCTGAAACTAAGGCTGAGGCTGAGCAGACGCGTGCTAGCACGGCATGCCCGGAAATGGCCTCCTTCCATCTGAAACCGGGTGGCCGCGCATAGCTGGAAGAGGGAGCAAGTACATCAAGCGGAAGCGTGGAGCATAGCAATTACCAGCAGGCCATGATATATGTACCGTTATGTGTAGTCAATCTACAGTAGACTGATGTGTGATACAATGCAACCTAGGTTGTGTTTGTCTGAGCTAGCTAAGAGTAGCATGTGGACAGTGACGGAGTCGACATTTCAAATTTGGGTGTACAGATGTTAAAAAATTAACTCGAGTCACCAATTTCAATTTCCCTATTGCCCCGCTCCTCTTAATATATACATATTTTATACTTACTACACTAGTGTGTTAAGGAGCATACTTTTTTTATCAGAAGGAGTATATTTTTTATATATTTGGCATACTTAACAATATTATTTAATTATTTATTATATATTTGTATTTTATATCATTGAAAAATACTTTAAGTGTTGCGCTAAATTTAATTTCTGCTTCTAATGATTTTTAATTTTTCTATACTTGTGTAGTTTATGTAGTTTACACATATGTATGTCATATATGTCCAAAATATGTGGTTTCACAAATATTGTAATAGTGGTTGTAATATATGATTAGGAAAATATATTTGTAGAAAGTTATAATGGTTGTATTATATAATTAGGAAACTATATCTGTAGAAAATTCTAGAGTACAATATACTTGTTTTTGGAGCATCTATGTATAAGTTTGACAATATATTTAATAATATATGTGAGGTACGCACAATGTATGAATTTAACAAAATATTGTTTAAACCATATGGTTTAACGATGTATCTATATACTCGTTTTTTATAAAAGACCATGGCCTCATCTTGCTCCATCCATGCATGTGGTGCTACCAGTGCACCGAATGCCATAGAATATTTTTCTAAATCTGAAAAAAATTCTAGCACGTTAATGTAACATCAATGCATGATGTCACAAAATTTCGTATGAAAATTCAGAATATATTTTGACATATAAACATAACAAATTTGACATCAGTGTGTTAATGGGCCAAATCTAAAGCCCAATTTATGTTATGTACTATTTAGTGTTGAATTTGTCATTTTTGTTTTTCAAATTATGTTTCGAATTTTGACTTGAAATTTTGTGACAATCTACATTAATGTTGTCTGAGTGTGCTAATTTTTTTAGAATTTTTTAAATATTTCAAAAGCACAGTGTGAAGTCGGTGCACCGGTAGCACCACAAGCTCCGGTGCACCAGATATTTTCCCCATGCATGTGGTGTGCGTGCAGATAGCCTAAAGAAAGACATGCACTGCTTGCTTTGAAAGAGTTCCTTTTGTTTCGAGTTGATTTTACTGCTTGCTTTGAAAGTTTTTACTGCCCACCAGAGGTGATCGGCACCCGCTGCACGCACTTTCTAGATGTACAAACTCGCTGCTAGGAGAAAGCAGTGTATTTTGTTTTTCCTTTGTGTTGGCATGCATGCACAAGAGGGGGAAAGCAAGAACCGTCGCATACGTGATTCTAAAAGAAAAGGAGATACATTCCATATTGGGCACGGCTACGAGTCGGTCGATGGATCTTTTCAAAAGATCCGTCGCCTCACGAGCCATCTGATCTGACGGATTGAGCAGTAGGCGTCACCTTCTACCATTGCAACACAGGCTATGTTGCAGGAAATTTCTGCAACACAGGTCTTGCTGCGAAAAAAATTACAACATAGGTCAAGGCGCATATTTTTGCAACTAAGGTCTTATTACAGCTTTTTTTTGCAACAGAGGTCTTCTTACAATTTTTTTACAGCAAAGATTTCGTTGTATTTTTATTTTTTTTGCAACAGAGGGCTTGTTACAATTCTTTTTGCAACAGAGACATTGTTGCAGAAAAGAGTGAAGTAAGAAGCGGCCACATCATATCTAGTGATTGAGCGGTTGCTCCTTATCCATTCGTCACATAGAAAGGAGAGATCGAAGAGGAAAAGCAGGACACGCATCGCACGGACATGACAGCGGATGTTCGCATGTGATCTGCCGGCTGAAGCCAAGCTTTTTTCCTTCCATATTTGGCCGGCTCCTTTGTATTTCTAAAAGAAATCAGGCACTGTCGCGTACGTACGTAGTGGTGTAGTAGATGGCTAGCTGTAGCATTGAAATGGCTGTTTTATGCAGAAGAGGATGACCCTTTAAAGAAGGCATTCAACGTATGCATGGTACAGACCAGACCAGATTGTACATTATTCATCCAGCTCTGAGCACAAATTCAAAGGAAATAGAGTCTAAAATTTTAGGAGCCATAGCCGATTTCTGAAAGTAAACTCCTTGATTTGTAACTTAATACGCATAAGACATTTTTGATCAGTACATATCCTTGTAGTACAAATTATGGCAATGATCTTTACACCTGACACTCCCAGAGACGTCTCTCCGGCAACAGGTAAACATCACAAAACAACTAGACCAACAGTTTTAAACTATGGGTAACCAGGAAAAAGACTATATATAACTCGCAAACTACACAACACAGAAGTCTAAGATGTCTCCTTCACGAATAACTTCCTCTGAGACGACTTGTGATTTACTTGCCAAAGAATCCTTCATTCCAGCAGGAATAAGAGCACACAAAATATGGCATAAGCAGGTATTTTTTGGCATTCTTTGTTCAAAAACCAAATCATTCTTGATGTTCCAGAGAGGCCACCAAATTGTTGCAGAGAAACTACTAACCCAGCTCACCTCTATGATTTTCCCATTTTGGCTAGTTTACATTACTTCCAACATACTCCCTCCCTACCGAAATACTTGTAGTTGGGGGAACTTGTACTAGTTTCCCCCATCTACTAGTATTTCGGTACAGAGGTAGCACTACTAGAAAAAGGGCTATAGATAGGATTGACACTAATGGCGCACCAGATGAGAGGTGCGCCATTAGTATATACTAATGGCGCACCACCTTCTGATACGCCATTAGTGTTGAAACTACTAATGGCGCACCAGGCCTAGGATGCGCCATTAGTACCAATTTTTTTTTGAACAAGCGCGCCTGTCCAAACATACTAATGGCGCATCCAGACAAAGTGCGTCATTACTAGTTACAACTAATGTTGTCCCAGAGTGCGCCACTAATGTTGTTTTTTAATTATATTTTTTATTCCTTTTGTTGCAAAACTACTAATGGCGCACTCTTCCACCGTGCGCCATTACTAGTTCAAACTAGTAATGGCGCACTCTGAATCAGTGCGCCATTAGTATGTTTTTTTTTGCAAACTTACTAATGGCGCATCAGACGTTGGTGCGCCATTAGTAACCTGGATTACTAATGGCGCATTTGTTGTTGGTGCGCCATTAGTAAGTGGACAGCAACAAGATATTTTGGGAAGCCTCTCCCTCCCACACTCACTTTCTCCCCACTTCATTCTCTCCACCTCCTCCTTGTCTCGGGTGCCTCCTCTTTTTCACCTCATTTCCACCATAGATTCATTCAAATTAAATGGTTAAATTGAAGGAAATATGCCCTAGAGGCAATAATAAAGTTATTATTTATTTCCTTATTTCATGATAAATGTTTATTATTCATGCTAGAATTGTATTAATCGAAAACATAATACATGTGTGAATACATAGACAAACAGATTGTCACTAGTATGCCTCTACTTGACTAGCTCGTTAATCAAAGATGGTTATGTTTCCTGACCATGAACAAAGAGTTGTTATTTGATTAACGAGATCACATCATTAGTTGAATGATCTGATTGACATGACCCATTCCGTTAGCTTAGCATACGATCGTTTAGTATGTTGCTATTGCTTCCTCCATGACTTATACATGTTCCTATGACTATGAGATTATGCAACTCCCGTTTACCGTAGGAACACTTTGTGTGCTACCAAACGTCACAACGTAACTGGTTGATTATAAAGGTGCTCTACAGGTGTCTCCGAAAGTATTTGTTGGGTTGGCGTATTTCGAGATTAGGATTTGTCACTCCGAATGTCGGAGAGGTATCTCAGGGCCTTCTCGGTAATGCACATCACATAAGCCTTGCAAGCAATGCAACTAATGAGTTAGTTGCGGGATGATGTATTACGGAACGAGTAAAGAGACTTGCCGGTAACGAGATTGAACTAGGTATTGGATACCGACGATCGAATCTCGGGCAAGTAACATATCGATGGACAAAGGGAACGACGTATGTTGTTATGCGGTCTGACCGATAAAGATCTTCGTAGAATATGTAGGAACCAATATGGGCATCCAGGTCCCGCTATTGGTTATTGACCGGAGACGTGTCTCGGTCATGTCTACATTGTTCTCGAACCGTAGGGTCCGCACGCTTAAGGTTACGATGACAGTTATTATGAGTTTATGCATTTTGCTGTACCAAGGAGTTCGGAGTCCCGGATGTGATCACGGAAATGACGAGGAGTCTCGGAATGGTCGAGACGTAAAGATTGATATATTGGACGGCTATGTTCGGACATCGGAATGGTTCCGAGTGGTTTCGGATATTACCGGAGTGCCGGAGGGGTTACCGGAACCCCCCGGGGAAGTAATGGGCCTATTGGGCCACGAGGGGAGAGAGAGGGCTGCGCCAGGAGGTGGCGCGCGCCCCCCATGAGGAGTCCGAATTGGACAAGGAGGGGGGGCGCGGCCCCCCTTTCCCTCTCCCTCTCCCTCTCCTTCCTTCCCCCCTTCCCCCTCCTAGTTGGACTAGGAAAGGGGAGTCCTACTCCCACTAGGAGGAGGACTCCCCCTCCCTTGGCGCGCCTCCAGGGCCGGCCGGCCCTCCCCCCCTTTGCTCCTTTATATACGGGGGCGGGGGGGGCACCCCAAGACACACAAGTTGATCTTCGTGATCGTTCCTTAGCCGTGTGCGGTGCCCCCCTCCACCATATCCCACCTCGGTCATATCGTTGCGGTGCTTAGGCGAAGCCCTGCGTCGGTAGTGCATCAAGATCGTCACCACGCCGTCGTGCTGATGAAACTCTTCCCCGAGAGCTTTGCTGGATCGGAGCCCGGAGAACGTCATCGAGCTGTACGTGTGTCAAGAACTCGGAGGCGCCGGAGTAACGGCGCTTGGATCGGTCGGATCGGGAGGAGGACGTACGACTACTTCCTCTACGTTGTGTCAACGCTTCCGCTTCGGTCTACGAGGGTACGTAGACAACACTCTCCCATCTCGTTGCTATGCATCACCATGATCTTGCGTGTGCGTAGGAATTTTTTTTGAAATTACTACGTTCTCCAACAGTGGCATCCGAGCCTAGGTTTTTATGGTTTGATGTTTTGCATGAGTAGAACACACGTGAGTTGTGGACGATACAAGTCATACTGCCTACCAGCATGTCATACTTTGGTTCGGCAGTATTGTTGGATGAAGCGGCCCGGACCGACATTACGCGTACGCTTACGCGAGACTGGTTCTACCGCCGTGCTTTGCACACAGGTGGCTGGCGGGTGTCAGTTTCTCCAACTTTAGTTGAACCGAGTATGGCTACGCCCGGTCCTTGAGAAGGTTAAAACGGAGTCTATTTGACGAAGTATCGTTGTGGTTTTGATGCGTAGGTGAGATTGGTTCTTGCTTCAGCCCGTAGCAGCCATGTAAAATTTGCAACAAACAAAGTAGAGGACGTCTAACTTGTTTTTGCAGGGCATGTTGTGATGTGATATGGTCAAGACATGATGCTATATTTTATTGTATGAGATGATCATGTTTTGTAACCGAGTTATCGGCAACCGGCAGGAGCCGTATGGTTGTCGCTTTATTGTATGCAATGCAATCGCCCTGTAATGCTTTACTTTATCACTAAGTGGTAGCGATAGTCGTAGAAGCATAAGATTGGCGAGACGACAACGATGCTACGATGGAGATCAAGGTGTCGCGCCGGTGACGATGGTGATCATGATGGTGCTGCAGAGATGGAGATCACGAAGCACAAGATGATGATGACCATATCATATCACTTATATTGATTTGCATGTGATCTTTATCTTTTATACATCTTATTTTGCTTTGATTGACGGTAGCATTTTAAGATGATCTCTCACTAATTATCAAGAAGTGTTCTCCCTGAGTATGCACCGTTGCCAAAGTTCGTCGTGCCCAGACACCACGTGATGATCGGGTGTGATAAGCTCTACGTCCATCTACAACGGGTGCAAGCCAGTTTTGCACACGCAGAATACTCGGGTTATACTTGACGAGCCTAGCATATGCAGATATGGCCTCGGGACACGGAGACCGAAAGGTCGAGCGTGAATCATATAGTAGATATGATCAACATAGTGATGTTCACCATTGAAAACTACTCCATTTCACGTGATGATCGGTTATGGTTTAGTTGATTTGGATCACGTGATCACTTAGAGGATTAGAGGGATGTCTATCTAAGTGGGAGTTCTTAAGTAATATGATTAATTGAACTTTAATTTATCATGAACTTAGTCCTGGTAGTATTTTGCAAATTATGTTGTAGATCAATAGCTCGCGTTGTTGCTTCCCTGTGTTTATTTTGATATGTTCCTAGAGAAAATTGTGTTGAAAGATGTTAGTAGCAATGATGAGGATTGGATCCATGATCTGAGGTTTATCCTCATTGCTGCACAGAAGAATTATGTCCTTGATGCACCGCTAGGTGACAGACCTATTGCAGGAGCAGATGCAAACGTTATGAACGTTTGGCTAGCTCAATATGATGACTACTTGATAGTTTAGTGCACCATGCTTAATGGCTTAGAATCGGGACTTCAAAGACGTTTTGAACGTCATGGACCATATAAGATGTTCCAGGAGCTGAAGTTAATATTTCAAGCAAATACCCGAGTTGAGAGATATGAAGTCTCCAACAAGTTCTATAGCTAAAAGATGGAGGAGAATCGCTCAACTAGTGAGCATGTGCTCAGATTGTCTGAGTACTACAATCGCTTGAATCAAGTGGGAGTTAATCTTTTAGATAAGATAGTGATTGACAGAATTCTCTAGTCACCATCACCAAGTTAGTAGAACTTCGTGATGAACTATAATATGCAAGGGATAACGGAAACTATTCCCAAGCTCTTCGCGATGCTAAAATCGGCGAAGGTAGAAATCAAAGAAAAACATCAAGTGTTGATGGTTGACAAGATCACTAGTTTCAAGAAAAGGGCAAAGGGCAGAAGGGGAACTTCAAGAAGAACGGCAAGCAAGTTGCTGATCAAGTGAAGAAGCCCAAGTCTGGTCCTAAGCCTGAGACTAAGTGCTTCTACTGCAAAGGGACTGGTCACTGGAAGCGGAACTACCCCAAGTATTTGGCGGATAAGAAGGATGGCAAAGTGAACAAAGGTATATTGGATATACAGATTATTGATGTGTATTTTACTAGTGTTCATAGCAACCCCTCGGTATTTGATACTGGTTCAGTTGCTAAGAGTAGTAACTCGAAACGGGAGTTGCAGAATGAACAGAGACTAGTTAAGGGTGAAGTGACGATGTGTGTTGGAAGTAGTTCCAAGGTTGATGTGATCATCATCGCACTCTCCCTATATCGGGATTAGTGTTAAAACTAAATAAGTGTTATTTGGTGTCTGCGTTGAGCATAAATATGATTTGATCATGTTTATTGAAATACGGTTATTCATTCAAGTTAGAGAACAATTTTTGTTCTGTTTACATGAATAAAACCTTCTATGGTCATACACACCAACAAAATGGTTTGTTGGATCTCGATCGTAGTGATACACATATTCATAATATTGAAACTAAAAAGATGCAAAGTTAATAATGATAGTGCAACTTATTTGTGGCACTGCCGTTTAGGTCATATTGGTGTAAAGCGCATGAAGAAACTCCATACTGATGGGTTTTTGGAATCACTTGATTGTGAATCACTTGATGCTTGCGAACCATGCCTTATGGGCAAGATGACTAAAACGCCGTTCTCCGAAACAATGAAGCAAGCAAAAGATTTGTTGGAAATCATACATACTGATGTATGTGGTTCAATGAATATTAATGCTTGAAGCAGGTATCATTATTTTCTGACCTTCACAGATGATTTGAGAAGATATGGGTATATCTACTTGATGAAACATAAGTCTGAAACATTTGAAAAAGTTCAAAAGGATTTCAGAGTGAAGTGGAAAATCATCGTGACAAGAAAATAAGGTTTCTACGATCTGATCGCGGAGACGAATATTTGAGTTACGAGTTTGGTCTTCAATTAAAACAATGTGGAATAGTTTCACAAACTCATGCCACCTGGAACACCACGGCATAATGGTGTGTCCGAACGTCATAACCGCACTTTATTGGATATAGTACAATCTATGATGTTTCTTACCGATTTACCAATATCGTTTTGGGATCATGCATTAGAGACAGCTGCATTCACATTAAAAGGGAACCATCTAAATCCATTGAGACGACACTATATGAACTGTGGTTTAGCAAGAAACCAAAGTTGTCGTTTCTTAAAGTTTGGGATTATGATGCTTATATGAAAAGGTTTCATCATAATAAGCTCAAACCCAAATCGGAGAAATATGTCTTCATAGGATACCCAAAGGAGACTATTGGGTACACCTTCTATCACAGATCCGAAGGCAAAATCGTTGCTAAGATTGGATCCTTTCTAGAGAGGGACTTTCTCTCGAAAGAAGTGAGTGGGAGGAAAGTAGAAAACTTGATAAGGTAATTGTACCTTCTCCCTTCTTGGAAAGTAGTTCATCACAGAAATCTGTTCTTGTGACTACTACACCAATTAGTGAGGAAGCTAATGATGATGATCATGTAACTTCAGATCAAGTTACTACCGAATCTCGTAGGTAAACCAGAGTGAGATCCGCACCAGAGTAGTACGGTAATCCTGTTCTGGAAGTCATGTTACTAGACCATGATGAACTTGCGAACTATGAGGAAGCGATAATGAGTCCAGATTCCGCGAAATGGTTTGAGGCCATGAAATCTGAGATATGATCCATGTATGAAAACAAAGTATGGACTTTGATGGATTTGCCCGATGATCGGCAAGCCATAGAAAATAAATGGATCTTCAAGAGGAAGACGGACGATGATAGTAGTGTTACTATCTACAAAGCTAGAATTGTCGCAAAAAGGGTTTTCGACAAGTTCAAGGTGTTGACTACGATGAGAGTTTCTCACTCGTATCTATGCTTAAGTCTGTCCGAATCATGTTAGCAATTGCCACATTTTATGAAATCTGGCAAATGGATAACAAAACTGCAATCCTTAATGGATTTCTTAAAGAAGAGTTGTATATGATGCAACCAGAAGGTTTTGTAAATCCTAAAGGTGTTAACAAAATATGCAAGCTCCAGCGATCCATCTGTGGACTAGTGCAAGCATCTCGGAGTTGGAATATACGCTTTGATAAGTTGATCAAAGCATATAGTTTTATACAGACTTGCGATGAAGCCTGTATTTACAAGAAAGTGAGTGGGAGCACTACAACATTTCTGATAAGTATATGTGAATGACATATTGTTGATCAGAAATAATGTAGAATTATTCTGCAAAGCATAAAGGAGTGTTTGAAAGGATTTTTTCAAAGGAAGACCTCGGTGAAGCTGCTGACATATTGAGCATTAAGATCTATAGAGATAGATCAAGACGCTTGATAAGTTTTTTCAATGAGTACATACCTTGACAAGATTTTGAAGTAGTTCAAAATGGAACGGTCAAAGAAAGAGTTCTTGCCTGTGTTACAAGGTGTGAAATTGAGTAAGACTCAAAGCCCGACCACGGCAAAAGATAGAAAGAGAATGAAAGTCATTCCCTATGCCCCAGCCATAGGTTCTATAAAGTATGCCATGCTGTGTATCAGATCTATTGTATACCCTACACTGAGTTAAGAAAGGGAGTACAATGGTGATCTAGGAGTAGATCACTGGACAGCGGTCAAAGTTATCCTTAGTGGAATAAGGATATGTTTCTCGATTATGGACGTGACAAAAAGGGTTCGTCGTAAAGGGTTACGTCGATGCAAGTTTTGACACTGATCTAGATGACTCAAAGTCTTCATCTGGATACATATTGAAAGTGGGAGCCATTAGCTAGAGTAGCTCTGTGCAGAGCATTGTTGACATAGATATTTGCAAAATACATATAGATCTGAATTTGGCAGACCCGCTGACTAAGATTCTCTCACAAGCAAAACATGATCACACTTTAGTACTCTTTGGGTGTTAATCACATACCGATGTGAACTAGATTACTGACTCTAGTAAACCCTTTGGGTGTTGATCACATATCGATGTGAACTATGGGTGTTAATCACATGGTGATGTGAACTATTGCTGTTAAATCACATGGCGATGTGAACTAGATTATTGACACTAGTGCAAGTGGGAGACTGAAGGAAATATGCCCTAGAGGCAATAATAAAGTTATTATTTATTTCCTTATTTCATGATAAATGTTTATTATTCATGCTAGAATTGTATTAACCGGAAACATAATACATGTGTGAATACATAGACAAACAGATTGTCACTAGTATGCCTCTACTTGACTAGCTCGTTAATCAAAGATGGTTATGTTTCCTGACCATGAACAAAGAGTTGTTATTTGATTAACGGGATCACATCATTAGTTGAATGATCTGATTGACATGAACCATTCCGTTAGCTTAGCATCCGATCGTTTAGTATGTTGCTATTGCTTTCTCCATGACTTATACATGTTCCTATGACTATGAGATTATGCAACTCCCGTTTACCGTAGGAACACTTTGTGTGCTACCAAACGTCACAACGTAACTGGGTGATTATAAAGGTGCTCTACAGGTGTGTCCGAAAGTATTTGTTGGTTTGGCGTATTTCGAGATTAGGATTTGTCACTCCGAATGTCAGAGAGGTATCTCAGGGCCTTCTCGGTAATGCACATCACATAAGCCTTGCAAGCAATGCAACTAATGAGTTAGTTGCGGGATGGTGTATTACGGAACGAGTAAAGAGACTTGCCGGTAACAAGATTGAACTAGGTATTGGATACCGACGATCGAATCTCGGGCAAGTAACATACCGATGGACAAAGGGAACGACGTATGTTGTTATGCGGTCTGACCGATAAAGATCTTCGTAGAATATGTAGGAACCAATATGGGCATCCAGGTCCCGCTATTGGTTATTGACCGGAGACGTGTCTCGGTCATGTCTGCATTGTTCTCGAACCGTAGGGTCCGCACGCTTAAGGTTACGATGACAGTTATTATGAGTTTATGCATTTTGATGTACCAAGGAGTTCGGAGTCCCGGATGTAATCACGGAAATGACGAGGAGTCTCGGAATGGTCAAGACGTAAAGATTGATATATTGGACGGCTATGTTCGGACATCGGAATGGTTCCGAGTGGTTTCGGATATTACCGGAGTGCCGGAGGGGTTACCGGAACCCCCCGGGGAAGTAATGGGCCTATTGGGCCACGAGGGGAGAGAGAGGGCTGCGCCAGGAGGTGGCGCGCGCCCCCCCATGAGGAGTCCGAATTGGACAAGGAGGGGGGGCGCGGCCCCCCTTTCCCTCTCCCTCTCCCTCTCCTTCCTTCCCCCCTTCCCCCTCCTAGTTGGACTAGGAAAGGGGAGTCCTACTCCCACTAGGAGGAGGACTCCCCCTCCCTTGGCGCGCCTCCAGGGCCGGCCGGCCCTCCCCCCTTTGCTCCTTTATATACGGGGGCGGGGGGGGCACCCCAAGACACACAAGTTGATCTTCGTGATCGTTCCTTATCCGTGTGCGGTGCCCCCCTCCACCATATCCCACCTCGCTCATATCGTTGCGGTGCTTAGGCGAAGCCCTGCGTCGGTAGTGCATCAAGATCGTCACCACGCCGTCGTGCTGACGAAACTCTTTCCCGAGAGCTTTGCTGGATCGGAGCCCGGAGAACGTCATCGAGCTGTACGTGTGTCAAGAACTCGGAGGCGCCGGAGTAACGGCGCTTGGATCGGTCGGATCGGGAGGAGGACGTACGACTACTTCCTCTACGTTGTGTCAACGCTTCCGCTTCGGTCTACGAGGGTACGTAGACAACACTCTCCCATCTCGTTGCTATGCATCACCATGATCTTGCGTGTGCGTAGGAAATTTTTTGAAATTACTACGTTCTCCAACAGTGGCATCCGAGCCTAGGTTTTTATGGTTTGATGTTTTGCACGAGTAGAACACAAGTGAGTTGTGGACGATACAAGTCATACTGCCTACCAGCATGTCATACTTTGGTTCGGCGGTATTGTTGGATGAAGCGGCCTGGACCGACATTACGCGTACGCTTACGCGAGACTGGTTCTACCGCCGTGCTTTGCACACAGGTGGCTGGCGGGTGTCAGTTTCTCCAACTTTAGTTGAACCGAGTATGGCTACGCCCGGTCCTTGAGAAGTTTAAAACGGAGTCTATTTGACGAAGTATCGTTGTGGTTTTGATGCGTAGGTGAGATTGGTTCTTGCTTCAGCCCGTAGCAGCCACGTAAAATTTGCAACAAACAAAGTAGAGGACGTCTAACTTGTTTTTGCAGGGCATGTTGTGATGTGATATGGTCAAGACATGATGCTATATTTTATTGTATGAGATGATCATGTTTTGTAACCGAGTTATCGGCAACCGGCAGGAGCCGTATGGTTGTCGCTTTATTGTATGCAATGCAATCGCCCTGTAATGCTTTACTTTATCACTAAGCGGTAGCGATAGTCGTAGAAGCATAAGATTGGCGAGACGACAACGATGCTACGATGGAGATCAAGGTGTCGCGCCTCCATGGCCGGCCGGCCCTCCCCCCTTTGCTCCTTTATATACGGGGGCGAGGGGGCACCCCAAGACACACAAGTTGATCTTCGTGATCGTTCCTTAGCCGTGTGCGTTGCCCCCCTCCACCATATCCCACCTCGTTCATATCGTTGCGGTGCTTAGGCGAAGCCCTGCGTCGGTAGTGCATCAAGATCGTCACCACGCCGTCGTGCTGACGAAACTCTTCCCCGAGAGCTTTGCTGGATCGGAGCCCGGAGAACGTCATCGAGCTGTACGTGTGTCAAGAACTCGGAGGCGCCGGAGTAACGGCGCTTGGATCGGTCGGATCGGGAGGAGGACGTACGACTACTTCCTCTACGTTGTGTCAACGCTTCCGCTTCGGTCTACGAGGGTACGTAGACAACACTCTCCCATCTCGTTGCTATGCATCACCATGATCTTGCGTGTGCGTTGGAATTTTTTTGAAATTACTACGTTCTCCAACATAAATTACCTTGTTTTGATAGGTAAGTAAGGGGGGAAGCTATATTTATGTTGTTCTCCCTACAAAAATGTGCACATGCACTTTTTATGGCCTAGCTAGATCTATGTATGTTCGTGGTGTTGCATATGTTTGTGGTGTTGCATATGTGTTTGTGTTTGGAGGTGTACCGGTATTTGAAATGCGATAGTTGCCAATATTTTGCCGGAATATTGATTCATTTCCGTTTCGGCGATAATTTTGGCATTAAGCATTCTTTTTGGTCCTATTTTTAGGGAAAGTCATGCCAAATTTTTTCTTGGTTCTAAAATATCGTTTTGCTCTACCCCGCAGGCGACCATGGTCCGCACGATGACCGAAGGCATCGTGAATAGGTTTTTGAGGTCCGCGAAGGCCGAGATGCTTCAAAAGAACGAGACGGAGATAAGATGTCCGTGTCGAAGATGCAAGCTGGAGAGTTTTATTGCGGACCCGGATTCCAGGCAGGTGCGGGACCACCTGCTCTTGCGTGGTTTCATGGATGGCTATCGGTGGCAAGGTGATGAAGATGACTAGGAAGTCGTCCATGGGGGCCGGGCAAGAAATGAGGAAGGGAAGCAAGACAACTACCGCGGCTCGGGCGGGCGAGAAGACGAAGAATCCCCAGGAGATGATCACGTAGACGACGGGCATGATGATGAGGAAGATGCCGGAGCAGACGACGGGCATGATCATGAAGATGATGATGCCGGCGGAGCAGACGACGGTGGACCATCGATGGGCTGGGTGCAGGACCCTTATATTCAAGAGCTTCTTCTCAAGCAGACGGATAACGCAAGAGCTGCCGCCCGAGAGAAAGCCAAGGTGGATCAACTTGAGTTAGACGCGGTTACTCCATTGTATGAAGGATGCAGGCCCGAGGATACCCGCCTGAAAGTAACGCTCATGGCTCTGGAGATGAAGGTAAAACACAAAATGACCGACGCATGCTTCGACGAGAACATGTCATTCTGGCACGAACGTCTTCCAAAGGGGAACAAGTGCCCGACCAGTTTGGAGGAGGCGAAGAAAATCGTGTGTCCTCTGGATTTACCGCACGTGAAATACCATGTGTGCATGAACAATTGCATCATTTATCGGGACGAGCACGCGGAGTCTACCATATGTCCGGTGTGCGGCGTCACTCGATACAAGAAGAGGAAGAAAGCTCCTCGAAAAGTGGTGTGGTACTTTCCGATCACTCCTCGTCTGCAGCGGTATTTCGCGGATCCTAAGGTAACAAAGCTCCTGCGTTGGCACGCGATAGGGAGGAGAAGAAGCGAGAAGATGACGCAAATGATCTGGAGATAGATAAAAAAGACAAGATGCTGAGTCACCCTAAGGATGCGAGCCAGTGGCAAGCGTTGAATTTTGAATACCCAGAATTTGGGAAGGATCCAAGGAACATCGTGCTGGGCGCGAGCACCGATGGAGTAAATCCGTTTGGCAGCCAGAGAAGCACACATAGCACCTGGCCTGTGTTTGTGTGGATGTACAACCTTCCCCCCTGGTTGTGCATGAAGAGGAAGTACCTTCACATGAGTATGCTAATTGAAGGGCCGAAACAACCAGGGAACGACATCAATCTGTATCTGGGGCTGCTGAAGGAGGAGCTAGACACGCTGTGGAAAACGCCAGCCAATACGTGGGACGCCGCAGAGAAAGAATATTTCCCTATGAGAGCCGCACTGCTCACGACGGTGCACGACTATCTCGGTTACGGATATCTCGCGGGGCAGGTAGTCCACGGATTTTCTGGATGCGTAAGGTGCATGGATGACACAACGTATCGCCAGCTAGAGTGAGATCCCGGGTCTTCGAAAACCGTGTTCATGGGACATCGAAGGTGGCTTCGCGACGATGACCCGTGGAGGAAACACAAGGATCTGTTCGATGGTGAAACCGAACCCCGAAAACGCCCGTGTACGAGGAGCGGCGAGGAAATTGACAAGCTGTTGAAAAATTGGAAAGACTGCCCACTGCCGGGAAAGAAGCAAAAGGCGCCAGAGCCGGGAAAGAAGCGAAAGGCGCCAGAGCCGCTGCTGAAGGTATGGAAAACGAGGTCTGTTTTCTGGGACTTGCCGTACTGGAAGATCCACCGTGTGCCTCACAGCCTTGATGTCATGCATATCACGAAGAACGTGTGCGAGAGTCTGCTTGGTACCCTTCTCAACATGCCAGAGAGGACCAAAGATGGGCCGAAAGCAAGGGCAGACTTGAAATCAATGGGCATCAGGCAGGAGCTTCACGCTATATATGATGATGATGATGATGATGATGATGATGATGATGACGATGAGGCGAAGCAGGACACAGAAAGTCGTCGCAAAGGCAAAAAGGCCAAGAAGACTGGAAATGACTACCCTCCCGCGTGCTTCACTCTAAGTCAGGAGGAGATCGAGCAGTTTTTCACCTGCCTCCTAGGAGTAAAACTTCCTTACGGTTACGCGGGGAAGATAAGCAGATACCTAGACCCAGCGAAGCATAAGTTCAGCGGGATGAAGTCTCACAACTGTCACGTGCTGATGACGCAGATACTTCTAGTTGCAATCCGTGGGATCATGGACGCGCACGTCCGTGACACGCTATTTGGCCTATGCAACTTCTTCGACATCATCTCTCGAAAGTCGATTTGCGTGAGGCAACTCACAAGGCTACAGGAAGAGATCGTGGTGATACTATGCGAGCTTGAGATGTACTTCCCGCCCGCATTCTTGGACGTTATGGTGCATCTGCTGGTCCATATAGTGGAGGATATCATCCAACTCGGGCCGACGTTCCTGCACAGCATGATGCCGTTCGAAAGGATGAATGGTGTCATCAAAGGATACGTTCGCAACATGTCACGTCCAGAGGGAAGCATAGCCAGGGGCTTTCTGACCGAAGAGTGCATCTCCTACTGCACGAATTATCTAGGCATCGAGAACCCCGTTGGTCTGCCCGTCAACAGGCACCTCGGCAGGCTCGCTGGATGGGGTCACCGTGAGGGTCGCCGCGAAATGCATGTCGACTTCGAGGGCCGACTCGCCGACTTTGAAAGAGCAAACCTAGTCGCGCTACAACACATAGACGTGGTCGATCCTTGGGTTGTAGAGCACAAAACCTTTATTAAGAAGACGTACAATGACCGAGGCCAACAGAGGACGGACGGAGATATACTCAAAGAGCACAACTCATGTTTCACGCGTTGGTTCAAGCTGAAGCTTCTGTCGTACCCTTTACATGAGGATTCTTCCGTGGAAGAACAACTCATATTCGCCTTGTCACAGGGCGCCGAGCACAACCTGATGACCTATGAGGCGTACGATATCAACGGCTACACATTCTACACCGAGGCCAAGGACATGAAGAGCGATGGTTATCAGAGCTCCGGGGTAACGATGGAATCCTACACCGGTAACGACAAGGACAGATACTACAGAAGGATCGAGGAGATCTGGGAGCTGAGCTATGCTGGAGAGAAGGTCCCGATGTTCCGTGTCAGATGGGCCAAGAGCGTCCTAAAAGAAGACCGGTATTTCACCACCATGGTTATACCCGAAGCCAAATCCAAGACCGCGGGCGCAAACGTCACCGCGAAAAATGAGCCATGGGTACTGGCTTCCCAAGTGGACCAATGCTTCTTCATTACCGACCCGTCAAAGCCCAGTCGTGTTGTCGTGAGGAGAGGCAAAAGGAAGATCATAGGAATGGATGGAGTAGCCAATGAGCAAGACTTCGACAAGTACGGCGACCCGAGGATCAAACATGACGACGATGATGAAGTAGCAGCATACACCACAAGAAGAAGCAGGACCACCCTACCTAAAGGACGTCCGTTCCACAGAAGAACTCCATTTGCGAAAAAGAAGGGCAAGAAGATTGTATTTAATTAAATCGTAGCCTTCATTTCTCGATTGTATTTCATGGGCACTTTTTGAACTATCATGAATATTTTTAAATTTCATGGACACTCGATCTCGATCCCCCTCCATCTCGATCGCTATCCCACCTCGCCAGATCTGGTCCCACTCACCGCCGAGCACCCCCCGGTCCACCGGCCGCCGCCGCCGACCCCCCGCACCCTCGATTCCCCTACTCAACTGCCGCCGCCGACCCCCCGCACCCCTCCCCTACACAACCGCCGCCGCCGACCCCCTGCACCCTCCCCCGCTCCACCGACATTACTGTTTGATGATATTTTTTAAAAAATTATTACTGTCTTATAAAAAATATTACTGTTATGATTTAAACAAGTTTGAACATATTTAAACACAAATAAGTATCAAATAGCATTTTAAATGCATAAAAAAATTGTGGAGCTTGGGAATCGAACCCAGGACCTCCTGGTGTGAGAACTAGCTGCTGACCAGTCGAGCTAGTAGAGAAGACTTGATGTGGATCAGGTCAGGTGGTAGATAACCTGTTGGCTCGAGCAGAAAATAAAAAAATACTAATGGCGCACCAGGGTGAGGTGCGCCATTAGTATGGATGTACTTATGGCGCACCGAAGGGTGGTGCGCCATTAGTATTGTTAGGCCCCCATCCATATTCCCTCCCCTCTCTCTCCCCTCTCTCTCCCTCGCCCCTCGCCCCTCGATCCCCTTCCCCTCTCCTCTCCCGACGCCGCGACGCCGCCCCTAAACCGGCACTCGGCCGGCAGCAAGCCAGCAAGACAGCCCTGCCCGGCGGCCAGCCTTTAGCCCGACTTGAGTACTCGAGGTGAGCTGCCCATTTCCCCAGTTTCTGATTTATGGTTTGATCTTTGCTGTTTGTTGCATCAATCGGGTGGTGGAAGAGTTCCCAATCTAGCTTAGTTTAGCACATACTACTGAACTGCTAAGATTTTAAGGTAGCTATCTATGTATATACTGAACTGCTATCTATGTATTGTTGTTGGTGGGCACAAATTCCTTCTGTCGGTGAATGAAGGCTTTTTTGCGTGCTGCTTAATCAGTCCCTTGCACCATTCTTGGAATATTAGTCGTCACAAAAAGTACATATCATCGTACCATACAGTTCTTGAATCAGTGCATACAACTGAATAATGTGTCGCAGAGACACAAATTCAAGTTTATAGTCATCATAGAAAAAATATGCATGCTTAGCAAATGGTACTGTATAAAGGAAGAACCTTGCAAGGTGTGCACACACGCGCGTGCGAGTCTGTGTGTGTAAATGTGAACACCGGGATTTGAGGATGGACCATTAAGTTTATATTACTGCTGGCATGTATCAGAATTCAGAAATACAGTACCTCTTAAGCTCTTAGCCGAGCTATTCATTTATACTCTTTTCCCCTGTTTCTGTTCAAATGTTAGGAACTCTAGTTCTTTAGCATGGTAAGTTACTAAAGTCATTGTCCTGATCATCAAGATTCAAGACTGAAGTAATATGCATGTTTGATGTATGCAGATTATAATTTTTGGTGACAAGGTAATTCTAGAAGATCCCATCGAAAGGTATATACCTGACAATGTGAAGGGCAAGTCTTAGAATATGAATTTTTCAGTATTAATTTTCTGAATATTCATGAAAAAAGAAAGTGAGTAGGCAGGCCAAAATTTACTTTACAGATACACAAACAGGACTAGTGGATCATGCTGTCCTACTCGAAGGATGGAGTTTAGGAACTAAGCATGTATATACTGAACTGCTAAGATTTTTAGGAAATATCTGTCCGATTTTGAGGTAGCTATCTATGTATATACTGAACTGCTATCTATGTATTGTTGTTGGTGGGCACAAATTTATGTGCTTTAGCTTGGATAACTGCTTCCCAGGAGACAGGCTAGATGCTTTGTATTAGCTTGGATATAACTCTTTCTTAAAATCATGTTAATTTGGGAAAGTTCTGAAGTAGCAATCTGATGTTCTGGCATTTAATGTTAATCTGGGCTAATCAAACTTTTCAAAGACATGCTGTTTGCTATACTTTAATTTACATTTTTTCCACATTAATTAATAACAAAATGGTACCTTGAACTGGAATTGTTGTAGTTGACAAACTAGAAATGCCCACCTTTTCTCTGAAAAGTGGTCAACTTTTTATCACTAGAAAGATGGATGTGACTTTCTCTTTTTGGCATGGTTTGTTGCTGGAATAGTGATGTAAGCACCATAGTTTGTTTGCTGGATGAAAGCAAGGAGAATAATGTTATTTGAATTAGCTAGCCACTATGCTCCGTTTGGGTTTATTAGGCCCTCTTTTATTCTGAGTTAAGGTTTGGCCATAATAACTTGTAAAATGCAAGCTAAATGTACAAATATTACCTATATGAGAATTCCTGCATTCAACCCAATTTTTCTGGTTGCAATTCAGCCAAGTTGATCTGAGCAACCCAATCAATCTTGATAACAAATCAAAGCAAATCACATATACATAATGCTTTCTAAGAAAACAACCACCAGTTCTTTGTACTCTGCTGAAAACCTACAGTATAGTTTTGAACTGTTAGTTTTGTTGCCTTTTGGTGTGTGGTCGTCAGGGCTAACATACTAACATGAGTATTTCTTTTACATATATAATGCAAAATTTTGTCTATGACTATGATATAATCCCCTACGTTCCAAGCTTGATGCCAATCTAGTTGGACGCTAGAAAATAAGGCAATTAACTAGCTACTTACTTTTTTTGCCCATTGGCATTTGACTTTGTATGGAACCTGAAGTTGTGTGCATTTGACATGGGGTTTGTGTTGAGTATGTCATTTGACTTTGCCTGCCATGTTAATTTGCTGGTACTAGCTAGAATTTGGCACTGAAAAGCCCTTGAGTTTGCTGGTATATATATTTCCATGTTGTGATGGAGGCCTTTTTTGCCTTGTCCACCCGAGAGGCCCTTGAGTTTGCTGGAATGTCGATTAACTTCCGTTCCGGCAAATTCGGGTACTCCATATGTCCTATTTTCAGCAAAGGTCATGCTGAAATTTTCCGTGAATTTTAGCATGACTTTGCTAAAAATAGGACATATGGGGTACTTGTGACTAATGCATGGGCCGGGGTATCTTAGTAGTTAATTAACTTAGAATTCTCCTTCCCAGCTTAGCTTTTAGGATGCCTTGGTGTCGACAAACCATTAATTATACAACCTTGGCTTTTAGGGTGCCTCGGTGTCGATAAAAACCGAAATGATGAAACCTTAGGCTTTTAGGGTGCCTCGGCGTCGAAAAACCCTCAATGATAAAAGCTTAGCTTTTAGGATGCCTCAGTGTCGACAAACCCTAAATGATGAGACCATGATCTTGTTCCTTGACAATAACCAACTTTTTGACCAAACTTTGTTTCTATTTAGAGAGAAACATGGCCCACAACGATGAGGCCGGGGGTTCGGGCGGCAAGGCATTCTGGAAGCTGTCCCAGGAGATGGAGGAACAACCTCACTTGTATGAGGACGCCGCCTTCCCCACCGATCCTGAGACCACTGATGGTGCCGCCGAGGATGACCCCACTGATGCCACCACTGATGGTGCCGCCGAGGATGCCACCACTGATGATGGCGGCGCACGCACAGATGGCAGCCAGAAGAGGCAACGGAAGGACCGGCGCCAGACCGTGCTCCGCACCCTCAAGGAGGAAGTTACTGAAGTGGACTCCGACGGGAATCCAACGACGCCCGAACGAATAGTCAAGGGGTACTCGCTTCAGCTCGGGTGCATTCCCCGGAGCACCGTCTCGATCAACACCGAGAACCTGAGGCATCCTGACCGAGGGAATTTGCGCAACCTCCTCTTCACGAAGCTGCACGAACGATACAAGTTCCCCGCTGAATTTGAAAACACAAGCCTCAAAGGGAATAAAGTGAACAATGCTGCCCTCACGAAGATGAGCAAGGCCCTGTCTACTTGGAAAAGCAATGTGAAGAGAATGATCGAGAAAGGTGAGAGTTATGAGAAGATCAAGGAGAAATATCCTTCGATCGCCGAAGATGACTACAACGACTTCAAGATCAATTGCTCGAGCACCGCACACTCCGAATCAAGTAAGTGGGGGAAAGAAATGCGGGAGCTGAACTTAGGGGAACACACACTCGGTCCCGGCGGTTACAGAGTGGCGGAGCCTATATGGGACAAGGAGGAGGCGGACCGTGCCGAGCAAGGCCTACCGCCCCTCTTCGATAAATACGGTGACAAGCAGACCAGGAACTATGTCAGGGCCCGGTACAAGAAGGACCCGAAAACAAAGGAGCTTACCACGGATCCGAAGACCAGGGCGCTTGAGCTTGTTCTGGTAAGGAATACACCCCCGCGCAATTAGCTCCATATGGTTGCGTTCTAATTATTGAAGCCAAATTTCTAAATGGTTCACATTCCTTCCGCAGGCGACAGAAAGCAGTAGCGCGGGGTCGACTAAGAGCAACCCTTGGGACACCACTCTAAATAGGGCGTTGAATGTAATGAAGAACAAGGATAAGCTCAGTAAGCCGACGTCAGCTGGTCGTGTGGCCGGCAAAGGCTTGTCGACAAAATGGGGGTCATACTATAACACTGGTGGACGAAAGGAGAAAAAGACCAGCTCGGAAAGCCAGGCGCGCGAGGTTCAAGAACTCAAGGCACAGGTGCCACGGATTCCGGAGATTGTCCAAGAGCAAGTGCAACAACAACTCGGAGCGACGATCACCGCCATTGTGCCTACCTTGATCCAGGGGTTGAGTGCGTGGATTGCGGGCGGCCAACAGGGGCCGCCCCCAATTCCTAGCTTCACGGCCAGCAACTCCCAGAACGCGATGGCGGGGCCATTGGTGTCTCCGACGGAGGCGGCATTGGTGTCTCCGACGCCGGCACGGGAGCTTAATGCACCCGGGTGTACGCCGGCCGACACCTCTGCAGCAAGCGGCCCCTCCGTCAACTGCACGCCCGCCGTTGGCGGTGCCTCGACATTAGCCGAGCTCAACGCCATCATCACGGTAACTAATTAAGCCTCTCTCGGCCGAGCACTTCATCTCCTTGCCTTTGACTGGGCATCCCTGACGCCTTACATGTTTTCGCAGGGCGCCGCCGACGTTCCGTGCACTCTCCTGCACTTCGTGAACAATGAGTTGGTTGATGTCGCCAAGGGCAAAATCGTTCAACCGGGCAACCCATTGTTCCACGGTACCCAGATGCCACCCAACTTGTTTAAGGTTCAACTGGTTCGGGTGCTGCCAGGTTGCGACGAGTTGTTACCTCCGATTCGACCCGTCGGGGCCGACGATGATGACGTGATGACCCTGAGTGCCTGCCTGAGCTGGCCCCTGCTTTGGCCGAAGAGCCAGATTCGTTTGGGGGCGGGGGACACCACCCCAAAGACAACACCGCCAGTCGTGCCGGCGCCAAGTTGGCCCCATGGCAAGACCGCCGCAACGGTGCCGGACATCCCTATGCCACTGGATCCAAACATGCATATGGCACAGGATCAGAACAACGACGACGACAATACATTTGCCAACGTCGATCGGTACTTTGCCGATCATGGGTACGATGGCGACTTCATGGGGCCTCCTTCTCAAGAACCCAACCCAACAAAAGACGTGCGCGATCTAGCTGGTACCGCGGAGAAGCCAAGTTGCAACAGGCGTCGTCTGCCGTTCAGCTCTCAGGAGACGCCTCCAGCTGCCGACTTCACCGAGCCTCAGATAGGCGAGGTGCGAAATATTCTCAGCCCCAACACACTCAAGAAGGCGGTCTGTGAGCAGAACTCGGTCCCATTATAGGAGAAGAAGGAGGCACGCAAAAGAAAGACTAACAAGGGTGCGGGCCAGCCGGCACCGAGTACGATCCGTGCTCAGGACGGGCCACCTTCACCTGAGGATTTAATGAGGAGGGTGCATGTGGCGGGTAGGCCGATGCTACCGAGAAATATGCTCGATGTTGCAGCCGGTGCTATGCGGAGTCTGCATGACAGTGTTCTTTCTTTGGAGAAGCGACGTCTCAGAGAGAAGGATGTGGCATATCCGGTTTTCGTGGCCAAGGTGCCAGAGGGCAAGGGCTTTGTGGATAACTCCATCGGGGGTACGATCGTCCTGCGGTTTGATGACATCCACGCTATGTTGAACCTTCATCCGCTGCACTACACCTTCGTTCGGCTATTTTCGCTGAGTATGGAGATGCGGATCATTCGCGACAAGACCCCGGACATCGTGATAGTCGACCCCTTCTACATGCGTGCCAAGATCTTGGGCAGCGCTGGGGACCGGCAAGTCGCGAGTTCTTACCTCGAAGGTGTCATTCTGGCAAACCCAGATAAGGATAACTTCCTCGTGCCTTACTTTCCCGAGTAAGTCCTCCCCTCAACCGCCCCGTAACATACGAATTCTTAGATTTCGATCGTTTTTCTTTTAACATTCCGTGTTTTCTGCAGTGACACACATTGCACGCTCATCCTCCTAAGCCCCAAATATTCCATGGCCACGTATTTCGACCCGGACCGTCAGTCGAACGTAGACTACACAAATGTCAAGAAGGTTCTTGATGATATTCTCCCCGGCTACGCCCAATCTGGAGGCACCTTCAACAGGCCTATTCGTAAGTACGGCAAGCACGTGTTCTCCCACAATACGACGTTCTGCTGCGTCAAGCAGCCGCCTGGCGGTCAGTAGGGTGCCTACTACGCCATCCATCACATGCGGGCGATCGTACGGGACCATCATCAACTTCTGCTACTGAGTAAACTCAAAGATTGGGCCGTGAGCGTGTCGGCAATCCAGGACGCGGACATCAGACAAGAATTCTTTCGCATCCAGTCGGAGTTCTCGGAAATCATCCATCAAGATGTCCTTCGTACCTCGGGGCAGTTCTACCTCAGAAATCAATCGTCCAACAGTGAGATAGACGGAATGCTACAAATGCAGGCTGACAACGCCCGTAATTTCATGACTCCCACGATAGACGGCGGCTTCATCCACGCTCCGGTCCCTTGAGTCGAGTCAAAAGGAGTGATGCTGTGTCTAGTTTTGAAACATCGATTGGCTCATGTTGTAATTAAACTTTAATGAACTTGTAGTATTTCTCTTTGGTTTCGAGAATCGTTCAACTTAGATGTAATTGATGCTATTAATGTCTTGCTTTTCTCTTCCGATCGTTCTGTTGCATACTTATATATTGCTTATGTATTGTCTGTGAATTGGTACTAACGTTTCATTTGGCTAATGCATAGCGATGCCGTCGTATGTCGTGTACAAGGGTAAGGTTCCCGGATTCTACGACGACTGGGAGGAGTGTCGGAGACAGGTTCACCGATTCAGCGGTAACAGTTACAAAGGGTACACCACTAGGGCCGAGGCCGAATCTAGATACGCCCGCTATCTAGCGGGAGAGGGGAGGGAGCGTTGGAGGAACCGGATGAAGACGAGTTTCATCGTGATGATGCTCATCGTGATGACCGCAGCTCTCTTCTATGTGATGGTAGTTTAGATGATCGATATCGACTTGTAATGTGAAGACAAACTCGCTACTCGCGGTCTCGAGACTTGTAATATAATATTCTATCTTTGTTCGATCTTTTCAATTCAGAGACTAATATGATGAATTGTATTCGGAGACTAATATGATGAATTGTATTCAGAGACTAATCTTCTATTGTATTCGATGAATCTGTTGTTGATGTGTGCTGTCTATATTTTGTCCAATTATACATTTTGTAACCTGTGCAAAAAAACAGAAAATTAAAAAGTAAAAAAAAACCTAATATTCATACTAATGGCGCATCACATAACAGTGCGCCATTAGTATGCCAGAGGATACTAATGGCGCATCCTTAAGCAGTGCGACATTAGTACGCCGAGGTTACTAATGGCGCATCCTCTTGTCGTGCGCCATTAGTATACCAAAGCACCTGGCTATACATGGCCCCTGGGAGGCATACTAATGGCGCACCGTGCCCTGTACTAATGGCGCACCAGTGGTGCGCCATTAGTATACCAGATACTAATGGCGCACCTTGGTGCGCCATTAGTAAATATTACTAATGGCGTGCTAGTAATGGCGCACCACTAATGCGCCATTAATGGCCAAATTAGGTGCGCCATTAGTAGCCCTTTTTCTAGTAGTGTAGTAGCAATCTTTGGATCTAGAATGCCATGATTTTGCTGTCTAGTTCACCTCAGTTGTCATCATCATGGTTGCAGTGCATGCTACCCAAGCCCAAAAGGCAGATAGCTCTTGCTCCGCATGAAAACCCACACAAGCAGCTGTGACGTGAACTATCGCAGACTTGTATTTTACATCCCATCAAAAGGGGATGCCCTTCTGCTCCATTAAGCACAACGAAGCAACATCGTAGCAGTATAGTACAACGTGCACAGCGGAAAGCTGAGAGCTTCCTCAGTAAATAAGAGTTCATTTTAGTTCAGAGGAGAGGGAAACACAGATCTACAGTACTAGGGATCTGGATGTAATTTTTATTATGTCTAGTGTTCGTTGTACTACCATGATTGAAGATGAATAAATTGAAAGCTTTTCCCTAAAAAAGAGGAACTAGTGTTCTCCCGCGGGAACAGGCGACGAGCTTGATCACAAATGTCAGGTTCATCCACGCGATCCGCAGTAATTCGACCCCGAGCTTGTCAAGGAGCACTAGATTTCTGTCCAGGAGGGCTTGAGAGGTTTTGCAGACAATCTTGAATCGGTGCAGAGCACGGCTCCAGACGCGCGCACCACGCCTCCTTGACACCGCTCCATCATTTTTCCTGAAAACAGAGTTTGTTGTGAAAACTCCATGAGCTACATAAGGCAGCAGAACAAAAGATATTCATGACCTGAGTAGTTTCATAGACCACGACTGTTGGGCCACAACACACTTGAAAAACAAGTGATCGTTGCATTCAATCTCAGCAAAACAAAGGCAAGTAGGATCATCTACAAGGTTACCCCAGGCTTCTAGTTCCAGCACATTATAGTACAACATATCGTGCATTTTACACATATATACCGATATACATACACCATGGTGCCATTGGTTACAAAATTTATTATACAACAAGAAGAAAGTATCGGTACAAGCTGCAACCGTCAGCTGCCTCATGATGGGCCGGGGGGTGGATTGAAAGATAGCATGCTGGGAGAGTCCACTCTGACGATGACTTCTTCCCCCACAGATTCATCGCTCGAGTCGTCATTTTCTCCTACCGCCCTGCGTTGCCGGCCTTCTGCTAGGGGCAGCGGAAAGGGAGCGAGTGCAGGAGCTATAGCTGGGGCAGGAGCAGATTTTCTCTTCATCACATTGGATCCCTCCAACCTCACCGATAGCAGAGGCCGTGTGTCGGCTGCCCTTGAAGGCACCTTGGGATACGACGCGCTGTGCTTCTGGTTCGCTTCCACATGATCAAGCCTCGGTTGCCGCCGAGCACGGTGCATGACATCCATCTGCGAATGGGTCGTTGAGTTGATTACAGATCATAATTAGCTATGAGATCGACAAAACAGAAGGGAATACGTACCATGCTGACATACATGCTGACTTGCAAGGCTCTAGCAGAGAAGCTACCAGGCTGGCTTCTGATTTCAGCTAAGCTTGCATTTCCAGGCCCTCTGGATCTCCGGAGACTCTCCGTCCACCTGAGCAAACCGACGTGCTCTTTGCTCTATGTCCGTGATGGTCCGAGTGCTGGAGAAAGCAATGATGCACTTCTTTGCAGATCGGATTCTATATCTGGCCTCCTCATTTCAAATAAGATGGCCCTTGCTCTAGCTTCCACCTGATAACTGGGTGCGGCATAGCAGTAGTCTATATGGTTTATGGCTGTAAACAAGAGAGCACTTCAGCATTCAATTGCTTTTAAAAGAAAATAGATCACTGCTTTTGCTTCAAAAAACAGCCACTGCTTGATTGATGAAAATATAGAGAACCTGAAGACTGCAGGCCAAATAAGTTCAAATCAGTGTTTGACGGCAGCAGCACAGCTGGAGGTGTGATCAACATTCGGTTCTTTGTCTTCAGAAATCCCTCCGATAAGATGCCTATGTAATTACGCCCGAGTTCAATCTCTTCCCCCTTAATGTAGACGTTCGTATTAGATCTTTCTGAAATGAGAACCCTCATCTCACGCATTGCCATCTTCTCAAATATCTGAGGGAGCAAAATCCTTGCAATAACTAGAGCACTCAACTGTAATTTTGGCGCATGGATGATTAATCAGATATAAATTATGTGGAAAAAGGTAGCAATGTTGCACCAGAGTAGTGGTGATGGGTTAGTCCCGCATTGGAAGTTCAATGTCAGTAATATTACTAGGTGGCAATTTGGGCAGTAAATTTTAAAAAGTGGTACGTAAAACATTTTTTCATTCTCATGGGCACAACACTAGGGGCTCAGTCATTTTAATGCTATGTTTCTGCGACAAAAATTCAATGTGTTAATCCTGTAAGGCCCGGTTTGGAAGACTTCAACCATAATGGTCAATTTGTAATTACTTAGTATAATGTGAGTCTCTGTATAACTATTTGTGTACGGATGTGATGACCTTGTACTAGTGCAGTACACATGTGGCAATTTGAGTCGTCAGACTTCTCATTTTTTATAATCTTTCATACTCGATGTTAGTGCTCGAACTAAAAGCACTTCTAAGCAAAACTTGGTAGAATAAATGCTACCACCCACACACTCTCCCGTTACAATTTTTTACAGGATTATCAGTAACCAGCAGGAACTTTAACCCTATTGAGAACCACACAAAAAGATCTACTTCAGTCCTACTCACAAAATCAAGAAGGAAACAACAGAACATAAAAGGATTGTGCACTGCAGGAAATATCTAAGAGTCAAAAATGTCAATGAGCGCATGTGTAGGCAGCATTATAAGAGGATACCTGCCACATACAATCCTCAATAGAATGATCAGACTGGCGCAATTGCTCTATTTTTTCAGCCTCAATGAAGAAACAATGCACCACCGATTCTGTAATAATGTCACAAATATAAGGCTTTCCAATTAGTGCCTCATATAGACCCAAAGTGCTTCCATGTGACAAAATTGGATCCAATGAATGCCTCGTGCATAGTCTCTGACTTGTCCACTATCAAAAAGAAGGCCAGGGAGGTATATATTCATCATTGAACCAGATAGAGTGGGGAAGTATATACTTCCAAGAAAAATGCAATGAAGTGGCCTCGAAGAAGAAACATACCTTTACTATTCCACTCCAAACAAGCCATACACCAGCCGGCCTTGAGCCTTCTGTGTAAAGAACTGTCTCATGCCCTTTGATTGTTTCCTTTGTACTACTTAGCAATGGACCATGAAGAGAAGCAGGCAGTGCACCAACTAAAGGATATGTATTTAGAAGTTCGCGAACTCTTGGCATTTTCACCAGTGGTGGATTCCTCTTAAGCTTCTTCAAGTCTGTCTGCCAAGTGAATCAACATACCAGAGTTAGTATGTTCTGACTTTGAACTGAAGCCAGAGAGATGAAGTTACTTTCACTTTGCAACAAGAAATGGAATCATATTTTCCAACTACCTACAAAGCATCATCGAGATGGACTATTTCCTTTTCCTCGAGCAACCCAGTCTTCCCAAGGTCTTGAATATACTCACTCAAGTGTGTCAATACCGCATATGTTACTTGTCGAGTCTTCAATACATGAAGCACCTAAACAGTGTTGAAACAGCTTCAGAATCTAGATAACAATGCCCCGTGATACGTCTCCGTCGTATCTACTTTTCCAAACACTTTTGCCCTTGTTTTGGACTCTAACTTGTATGATTTGAATGGAACTAACCCGGACTGACGCTGTTTTCAGCAGAATTGCCATGGTGTTATTGATGATGCCACTTCTGCTATGCATGATACTTATGATGAAACTACTTCTATGCTTGATACTACTGTGCCACTTGGTGAATTTCTAGATGAGCAAATTTCTAAGTCTAGAGAAAGAGAAATTAGTGAACCTGAACACGATGATCTTAGTGATGATGAACCTATGCCTGTTATTCCTGAGGGTTATCTTTTTAATAATGAATCTTATGAAGCTATTCTTGCTTGTCCGGATAAACCTGAACGTAAGAGGTTACTAATTAAGTGGAGTAAGGAATCTTTTAGAGGTAGGATGAGACCCGACCCTGCTTTTGCTACTTCACCTATCTGTGTTCCTGATCAGGATTATTATGATATTACTGTTGATCCAGATATAATTACTTTGGTTGAATCTGATCCTTTTTATGGCTATGAATCTGAAAGTGTTGTGGCACATCCTCGTAAGTTAGATGAAATAGCTGCCCTGTTTACTAATAATTTGAGATCGCGCCACTTTTATATACTCAAAATATTTCCGTTCTCATTAAAGGGTGGTGCTAAGAAACGGTTTAATTCTCTTGATCCTGCCTATGTGCAAAGTCCCCAGGATATGATTTATTACTTCTCTGCTAAATATTTCCCTGCTCATAAGAAACAAGATGCTTTGAGGGAAATATACAATTTTGTGCAAATTGAAGAAGAGAGTCTCCCACAAGCTTGGGGGAGGCTTCTCAAGTTACTTAATGCTTTGCCTGACCATCCTCTTAAGAAACCTGAAATATTTGATATCTTTTATAATGGACTAACTGATGCTTCCAGAGATTACCTGGATAGTTGTGCTGGTTCTCTTTTCAGGGAAAGAACACCGGATGACGCTGAAATTTTATTGAATAATATGTTGGCAAATGAAAATAATTGGGCACCTCGTGAGCCACCTCCTGAGCCAACTCCTGAGCCATCTCCTGAGCCAATTACTGAGCCTATTCCTAAACCAACTCCGAAGAAGAGAGGTGTTCTATTTCTCAGTCCCGAAGATATGCAAGACGCAAAGAAATCTATGAAAGAAAAAGGTATTAAAGCTGAAGATGTTAAGAATTTACCTCCTATTGAAGAAATACATGGTCTTAATTTACCGCCTGTTGAAGAAGTATATGATCTCAGTTACTTATTTACTGAAGAACCTCCCAATATTCCAACACAGGTAGTAAAGGTAAATTCTCTCTATAGATATGATAAAGTTGAAGTCCCTCCTACTAAAATTGCTAGTCAGTGCTTCGATGAGTCTGATGACTTTATGTTTAAGCAAGATGACTTTAATGCTTATTTTGGTAGACAATTAAAGCAGAATACCTTTATGATTAAACGCTTGAGTGATTATATGGATAATATTAGAGGTGAACTTAAACTTGTTAGCAAACATGCTTCTATGGTTACCACTCCAGTAGAACAAGTACTTAAAGCTTAGAAAGAAATGCTTGATGAAATGAATAGTAAGAAAAATGATTATGCTGTTAGAGTGGCTACTAGAACTGGTAGAATGACTCAGGAACCATTGTATCCTGAAGGCCACCCTAACAGAATCGAGCAAGATTCTCAAAGAAATAATATTGATGCACCTAGTTCTTCTAAAAGGAAGAAAAAAGAAAAATGATAGAATTGTGCAAACTTCTAGTGAACCTATTGTTGAACCACCTGATAATCCAAATGATATCTCTATGTCTGATGTTGAAACACAATCTGGTAATGAACATGAACCTGGTGAAGATGTTAATGATGATGTTCATGATGATGCTCGTCCTAGTAATGATAATGATGTAGAAGTTGAACCTGCTGTTGATCTTGATAACCCACAATCAAAGAATCAACGTTATGATAAAAGAGACTTCGTTGCTAGGAAACATGGTAAAGAAAGAGAACCATGGGTTCAGAAACCCATGCCTTTTCCTCCGAAACCATCCAAGAAAAAGGATGATGAGGATTTCGAGCGCTTTGCTGAAATGATTAGACCTATCTTTTTGCGTATGCGATTGACTGATGTGCTCAAAACAAATCCATATGCTAAGTATATGAAGGATATCATTACTAATAAAAGAAAGATACCGGAGGCTGAAATTTCCACCATGCTTGCTAGTTACACTTTTAAGGGTGGAATGCCAAAGAAACTTGGAGATCCAGGAGTACCTACTATACCATGCTCCATTAAAAGAAATTATGCTAAAACTGCTTTATGTGATCTTGCAGCCGGTGTTAGTGTTATGCCTCTCTCTTTATATCATAGACTTGACTTGAATAAGTTGACACCTACTGAAATATCTTTGCAAATGGCTGATAAATCAACTGCTATACCTGTCGGTATTTGTGAGGATGTGCCTGTTGTGGTTGCAAACGTTACTATTTTAACGGACTTTGTTATTCTTGATATTCCCGAGGATGATAGTATGTCTATTATTCTTGGAAGACCTTTCCTTAATACTGCAGGGGCTGTTATTGATTGCAACAAAGGCAATGTCACTTTTCATGTTAATGGTAATGAGCATACGGTGCACTTTCCGAGGAAACAACCTCAAGTTTATAGTATCAACTCTATTGGAAAAATTCCATCGATTATATTTGGAGGTTTTGAATTTCCTCTTCCTACTGTCAAAAAGAAATATGATATACTTATTGTTGGGGATGTCCATATCCCCGTTGAGGTAACATAGTGTTATTCGAAATTTCTCCGGTTCCATGATTATCGGAATGAGTTTGTTAACAAGACTTGATCAACCTTGTTAGTGGATTCTTTTTGATGAGCATGAGATGGATGAAACTAGAAGCACAACCTTCTGTACCCTCTTTATATTTTCTGTTCTTTAGTAGAAATAAAGTAAAATAGTATTTTTCTGTCTGTTTCCTGACTTATCCGTGCAATATAAAAATATCCCGAAAATAAAAGGCCTCAGAATGCCATGCCAATTTAATATGATTTTTTTCGGGATTATTTAAGGATTTTTAGTGCAAAAATTACCGCGGGGGGAGCTGCCACCTGGTCACGAGGGTGGAGGGCGCGCCCTACCCCCCTGGGCGCGCCCCCTGCCTCGTGGGCCCATGGTGGCCCTCCTCCACTTATCCCTGCACCCATCTTCTTCCTCTGCCTCACACAAACCCGAAAAACCAACTCAAGCTCGTGTTCCAGCAACTTTTGCTGCGATTTTCGATCTCCTTGCTCAAAGCACCTCTCGCAAAACTGCTTGGGGAGATTGTTCCTTGGTATGTGACTCCTCCATTGGTCCAATTAGTTTTTGTTCTAGTGCTTTATTCATTGCAAATTTATGCTGCATAGGTGACCATGTTCTTGAGTTTGCATGTCAAATTTATATGGTTCCAAGTAGTTCTAATGCTTGATATATGCTCTAGGCACTTGTATGAGTAGTTGCTATCAATCTTATTGAAGTTGGTTCACTTTTGTTTGAAGTTACTAAAAATTTCAGATTGTTTCAGAAATAATGAAGAGACTTTTGAGGGGCTCGTCGAGCCGAAGTTCTAAGGAGAAACAAAAGGAAGAAGAACAGAAGCCCAAATTTAATCTGCCTCGTATCGCAGACGTCCGGCCGTGTGAGTGGCCTTCCGATGACTTCTTGAGGAATGCCGGGATTTATGAAGATTTCTATCTATTGATTGAGAACGCCAGCCTCATCAACTTCCTCCGCGACCAACGTCATCAGTATCTCTTACTCACAAATACTTTTGTGCAGAACTTCTACTTTTTTCCTAAGAAATCACCTCCAATAGTAGAGTTCCATTTATATGATGTTTCTAGGGAGATGACATTAGCTGCATTTTGCGAGGTTTGCAAAATACCTTTCGAGGGTTCTTTAGATGAACCACACCGTAATGAAGTGGAAGCTTATATTGACACTATCACTGTGGGAGAAACCAGGAAGGTTTCTGATGCAAGAATTACTAGCATACATTTCTCTGTTTTACGCTACTTTGCCTTATTTGCTAGTCGTTGCTTGATTGGTCGCGGGAACTATGGGAACCTTAGTATTCCTGATATTATTATTTTGCTCCATGGTTTATACCGCAATAACTCTGTTAGTATGGGTGGAATTGTTGCTAGAAGGTTGAGTATGAACCGTACTAAGGGCCCCATCTTTGGAGGCATTTATGCTTCACGCCTAGCTGAACATTTTGAAATACCTATTAGGCATGAGGAGAAAGAAGAAATAGCGCTGCCCCGTGCATATTTAGATTATAAGAGTATGGTAGCGCATGGTTTTCTTGTTAAGAATCGCGAAGGGGCGCTTAAATATAAATTGTACTTTGATAAACATCACCCTGAGACTATTAATTTGCCTGCTCCCTCTTTGTTTAACTTGTCTGCAGGTACTTACATTGTTCCGTGGGCGGCTGTTCAAGCCTATCGGAATCCTGCACCAGCCTCGGAACCGGAGCCTCCACAAATGTCTGTTTATTCTTGGGATCCTGAGGCGGTTGCCAGCCAGTGGCAGTCAGAGTCCTCTTCATCACATTATGATCCCAACTATTCTTCATCGCAGTACGACCCCAGCTTCACCTACGGATATCAGCCAGGTTATCCCTGGCAATAGACCAACTTAGGCCAAAGCCTAAGCTTGGGGGAGTACGTATTTCCCACCGACATTACATTCATGTTCACACACACTCATTGCTAGATGTCGGTGCTCATACTCTTTCATTGTAATATCCATGTTAGTTTAAATTTATTTTTCTAGCTTTCTTCTTGTGTGTTTGATAAACCTTAAGAAAAAAAATTAGTTAGTCTACTTTCCATGCTTGTAGTAGAATTAAAAAGAAAACCCAAAAATATTTCCCGTCCTTCTTTTGCTTGTTGGGAGCTTTCCCGTGTAAATAGTTTTTATTTTTATTTTCCTTACTTTGGGGGTCGAGAAGAGTATATTGAAAATGCTTAGTGGCTCTTATATGCATGATTGTTTATTTAACTTAGAGCCCATATTACTTGTCTTCTCTCTTGAGTTGAATGCTTACAGATTCCAGCTTAGTCCAATGCACGTGCACTCTTATTATTATATACACCGTTCAGTCGTGCAAGTGAAAGGCAATAATGATGATATATGATAGACTCATTGGGATGAGAAAAGCTGGTATGAACTCGACCTCTCTTGTTTTTGTAAATATGATGATTCATCGTTCCTTATTCAGCTATTATGAAGTAAACATATTTGCAATAACATTTAGAGATTATAGTTGCTTGTGCCATGCTTGATTAGCTATGAGTTATAATGGTTAACCTTGCGTGCCAACATGCTATTGAGATGATTATGATGTGGTATGATAGGATGGTATCCTCCTTTAAATGAATTGAGTGACTCGACTTGGCACATGTTCACGCATGTAGTTGAATCAAATCAACATAGCCTTCATGATATTTATGTTCATGGTGGATTATATCCTACTCATGCTTATATTCGGTGTGAATTAATTTTAATGCATGTTTACGACTGTTGTCGCTCTCTCAGTTGGTCGCTTCCCAGTCTTTTGCTAGCCTTCACCTGTACTAAGCGGGAATACTACTTGTGCATCCAAACTCCTTAAACCCCAAAGTTGTTCCATATGATTCCACTATACCTTCCTATATGCGGTATCTACCTGCCGTTCCAAGTAAATTTGTATGTGCCAAACTCCAAACCTTCAAATGAAATTCTGTTTTGTATGCTCGAGCAGCTCATGTGCAACTATGGCTGCCTATATCTTCCATGCTAGGTGGGTTATTCTCAAGAGGAGTGGACTCCGCTCCTCATTCACGAGAAAGGGCCGGTAACCGGGATGCCCAGTCCCATGATCCAAAAAGATCAAAGCAAATCAAAATAATTAAATAAAAATCCCCCTGGGACCCGTTGAATGTTGGAGGCACTCGTTGTTTCGAGCAAGCCATGGATTGATGCTTGTGGAGGAGGGGGAGTATAAACCTTTACCATTCTGTTTGGGAACTGCCTATAATGCATGTAGTATGGAAGATACAGCCATCTCATAGTTGTTGCGTTGACAGTGAAAGTATGCCGCTCAAAATATTATTTATCTCTATTTCAAAAATCGAGCTCTGGCACCTCTACAAATCCCTGCTTCCCTCTACGAAGGGCCTATCTATTTAATTTTATGTTGAGTCATCACCCTTCTTATTAAAAAGCACCCGCTGGAGAGCACACTGTCGTTTGCATTCATTATGATTGGTTTATATTGGGTATGACTTGACTGGATCTCTTTTACCATGAATTACAATGTTTAGTCAGTCCTTGATCTTTAAAGGTGCTCTACATTTATGTTTTGCGGTCTCAGAAAGGGCTAGCGAGATACCATTTTGTTATATCATGTTATGATTATTTTGAGAAAGTGTTGTCATCCGAGTTTTATTATTATGGCTCGCTAGCTGATTATGCTATTGATATGAGTAATTGTGAGACCGACGTGTTATTGTGAGTATGGTTAGTTCATAATAATTGTTGAAACTTGAATGCTGGCTTTTCATGTTTACAACAATAAGAGCAAACAGAGTTTGTAAAAGTTTTTCTTTTTCTCTTTCAGTTTGTCAACTGAATTGCTTGAGGACAAGCAAGGGTTTAAGCTTGGGGGAGTTGATACGTCGCCGTCGTATCTACTTTTCCAAACACTTTTGCCCTTGTTTTGGACTCTAACTTGTATGATTTGAATGAAAATAACCCGGACTGACGCTGTTTTCAGCAGAATTGCCATGGTGTTGTTTTATGTGCACAAAACAAAAGTTCTCGGAATGACCTGAAACTCCACGGAATATCTTAGAATAAATAATAAAAAATCCTCGCCAAAGATGAAGACCAAGGGGCCCACACCCTGTCCACGAGGGTGGGAGGTGCTCCCCTCCCCCCTGGGCGCACCCCCTACCTCGTGGGCCCCCTCGATGCCCTCCAACGCCAACTCCAACTCCATATATTGGCTTTCGGGGAGAAAAAATCAGAGAGAAAGTTTCATCGTGTTTTACGATACATAGCCGCCGCCAAGCCCTAATCTCTCTCGGGAGGGCTGATCTGGAGTCTGTTTGGGGCTCCGGAGAGGGAGATTCGTCGCCGTCGTCATCATCAACCATCCTCCATCACCAATTTCATGATGCTCACCGCCGTGCGTGAGTAATTGCATCGTAGGCTTGCTGGACGGTGATGGGTTGGATGAGATTTATCATGTAATCGAGTTAGTTTTGTTAGGGTTTGATCCCTAGTATCCACTATGTTCTGAGATTGATGTTTCTATGACTTTGCTATGCTTAATGCTTGTCACTAGGGCCCGAGTGCCATGATTTCAGATCTGAACCTATTATGTTTTCATGAATATATGTGAGTTCTAGATCCTATCTTGCAAGTCTATAGTCACCTACTATGTGTTATGATCCGGCAACCCCGAAGTGACAATAATCGGGACCACTCCCGGTGATGACCATAGTTTGAGGAGTTCATGTATTCACTATGTGTTAATGCTTTGTTCCGGTTCTCTATTAAAAGGAGGCCTTAATATCCCTTAGTTTCTAATAGGACCCCGCTGCCACGGGAGGGTAGGACAAAAGATGTCATGCAAGTTCTTTTCCATAAGCACGTATGACTATTTACGGAATACATGCCTACATTATATTGATGAACTGGAGCTAGTTCTGTGTCACCCTATGTTATGACTGTTACATGATGAACCACATTCGGCATAATTATCCATCATTGATCCCGTGCCTGCGAGTTTTCCATATACTGGTTTACGCTTATTTACTTTTCCGTTGCTACTGTTACAATCACTACAAAAATACCAAAAACATTACTTTTGCTATCTTTACTTTTGTTACCGTTACCACCACTATCATATTACTTTGCTACTAAACACTTTGCTGCAGATATTAAGTTTCCAGGTGTGGTTGAATTGACAACTCAGCTGGTAATACTTGAGAATATTCTTTAGCTCCCCTTGTGTCGAATTAACAAATTTGGGTTGAATACTCTACCCTCGAAAACTGTTGCGATCCCCTATACTTGTGGGTTATCACCCCGCAAAAAAAAAGAATAACATAATCCAGATGTGCATGAAACTGAACTAGTCCCATTTTAGTTCAGACAATGTCCTTTCATCCTCAAGTTTTGCAGATGAACTGCTGATCAAACGAATTTATCAAGATTCCATGAGGCTAACGAATCCATAAACAATTGAGTTAAATGATAGGAGTATAAGCACATTGTATCCACAACCCGAGGGAATGTAACACGAACATCTTCCAGAAACTTTTTATCTTCCTCCCCAGTAGCAATACTTTCATCGATGACAATTCTTGCAATCTCACTATCACCTGAAGAACAAGCAAAATTATAGAAATAATGAAAACCGGTGAAGAGGATTAGGATCTCTAATCCCAGTATCTACTAAACAGTGTGAAATGGTGACTTTGCAATAGCATTCATGGTAATTGCAAAATAAAGTAAGGTTCAGCCTTAACAAGCTCAAAGCATTTGGACCTTCAGATCTTGATATACCAAGTAAGTTTGCAATGAAGGATATATCACACCATCAAGACATCGCCAGTTTGAGCATTACATACCATAACTGTCTGGTTCTACTGGAAAGCAAACCAAGCTTAAGGCGAGTACGACTTCATTTTTCCACTTATGAACTAGAACAATGGACACCTACACCAGGAATATGTTCGAACACTCTCACGCATAGCATTTCTCATGTAGGCACCAACTACTGAGACTACTACTACTATGCATTGACCGACCACCCCCAGAACTGACCATAGCTACTAGTACTAGCTTGAAGAGCTAACAAATAAACCGGACTAGACTGACTCTGATACAATGCTACTACCACAATCAACACCAAGATTACTACTAGTACGTTGTTGACACGGAGATAACTACTAGTACTACTAACTAAGACCGGCGGCAGGGTTGTTGTATGTCACAATCAATGCAACTAGCAAGCCTTGGCGATTCGATCGGACTAACGAAACTGCAACTAATTCATTCTTTCCTGGAGTAGTAGGTAGCTAGCTCCCCGCCCGTCCCTCCGGCCGGCCCTAATACTTCCGACAGTCACCGCATTGGCTGCCTACACACAACCAAACATGGGTGTTTTTAGAGATAGAGATGAATGCATGAACTTAGAGATTAAGGCAAGATGATAGAGATGAATGCATGAACAAAGTTATTAAGGCAAGATTGTAGAGGGTGAGAGAGAGAGAGAGAGAGAAAGAGAGATGAATGAATGCATCAACGGCACGTACCTCTGCTTGGACCGTATCGAAGGAGGGGCTTGCATGCCTTAGGTGGGCACGTAGAGGCAGATGCCGGCCGCGATGCTCTCCAGCACACATCACATTTGGAAGCGCAGTGCGGCCTCCTAGGCCACCATCATGTTCGTGTAGGTGTTGGCCTCATCCAGGTGGTCATTGACACGGCCACAGACCTCCTCGGCGTTGGTCGCCCTAACCTCTAGCACCTCCAACAGCGCCAACACCGTGTTGACCCTTATGGACATGCCCTTTGATGTGCTACACATGATCCTGGCACTGACCTCTGCTTGCGACATGCATTGATTTCCCACATGGAAAAATGGCGGTAGGTTGGGCGCCTCCGCCGGAACCATGAGCGCCCCAACCGCCATGCGGAACATGCGCCGCAGCTTGCGCATGTGCAATCCTTCGCTCATGAAGTGACTCATGAGCAGTGTCAGGTGTTGAACCGCCGACGTGAGCTTGGCCCTGGCACCAGCGATGCTCCTGGCATGCGCGTTAGCACGGACAGCGAGCATGATGTCTCGTAGCTCGCCCACGGCCTCCTCCGTCCACTGCCCGTTTCTGGTGTCTAGGCTCGTCGACTCGACCAGCACGGTGTTGAACAGGGCAGTGGGGCTTGGGTGGGGGAGGTATGGCAGGTTTCCTGCCGCGGTCATCTCCGTCTACATAGCCTCCCTCTACCTACGTGTGGAACGGGTGGGTGTCTTCTTGGCTATACCAGCAGAGCTACAATAAAATGGATGGACACAACCTTGTGTATCCCTGCCTTTATATATAGATGAGGTGAGGTGGATGGATTTGGCCGTCAAAGCATTTTGAACGAGCTGAGCCAAATCTTTATTACCATATCTATTGGTCGTGCTAGTAAGTAGTACACCACCACGTATGCCACACTTGCAGGTTGCTTTCGCGCTTCTTGTGCATGCATGCATGCCAACACAAAATAAAATAAAAAAAGACACTACTTTCTCCTAGCAACGAGTTTGTACACATGTAATGTGTGTCGGCTTTGTACGTCTGCTTCGTGTACTTCCTCGTAAATAAATAAACAAACAAAAAGTACCTACCTTATTATCTACTCCCTCCGTCCGGAAATACTCGTCCTAGAAGTGGTTAAAAATGGATGTATCTATAACTAAAATAAGTCTAGATACAACCATTTTTAGGACAAGTATTTCCGGACGGAGGGAGTATCTATCTAAACAAATATGAAAGATATCTCCTTTTTCTTTTAGATAGAATCAGAAAAGGGGCTAGCCGTGCAACGTGCAGCCCGCGAGGACCATGCGGCGGTAATTTCACAGTAATTACGTTATCTAAAAAATCAACATAACCATGCATGTCGCGCATGAATGAAGAATTGAAGAGGCCATGCGTGCGTTCGAGTCAAACTTGCAGCTAAAACATGGAAACGCTTGATGGCACGGCAAGCCAGAACTGGCCTACTGCCCATCTGAAACGGATGGCCACGCGCGATGAAGATAGCCGAAGGGGGCGATGCGCAACAGGTGGAGGCGTGGAGCATAGCACTTACCAGCTAGCAGGCCATAATATGTACTCCTGCTATACTAGTGTATGTGATGCAATGCAACTCGGGTCTGAGCTAAGCTAGGAGTAGTACTCCTATCCTATGCGGTGTGGGTGCGAACTGGCCCGGTGCAGCTAAGCGACGTACAAATATGTGCATCGATCTTTAGCCCTTACGTGGCGCACATGGACATGCACTACCCTTTGGAAGATTATTTTTCTTTCTTTTCTGAATTCACTCTAATTACTTTATTGGCATGCAAATCACAGTTGTGCTGCTCCTTTATTAGTTCCAAATGAAAGAAAAGGCGAGTGATTATCCCTTCTTGCACGTAAGGATAATATATATGGAAGGCATATTCTTTTCTTTTAGATAGAATCAGACAAAGGACCAACCGTACAATTGTGCAAGGTGCACAAGACGATCGTATCAACATAGCCGTGGGCCACGTGCGCATGCATGATGAATTGAAGAGGCCATGCGTCCATTATGAGTCGAACTTGCAGATGCGTGATGGCATGGCATTAGCGGAAAGGGCCTCCTCGCCCTCTGAGCCGAGTGGCCACGCACAATGAAGATTGCCGGAAGGGGCGGAGGCATGGAGCATACCACTCACCAACAGGCCATAATGTGTACTCCTACTATACTGGTGTTTGTGTGATGCAATACAACCCAGGTCTGAGCTAGCTAGTGCTGGTATGTAGCATACATATATGCAGATTCTTCTCAAAAAACAAAAACAAAAACCGTATATGCAGATAATGAAAGACAATGATAGTTAGTACACATAATAATCAACTGAAACTGGGCTACTAACTTGACTCTGATACACCAACGCATTACAAGCAACATCTGCTGCAACAACTACTACTACTATGTGTTGACCGACCACCACCGGAACTGACCATAGCTACTAGTACTAGCTTGAAGAGCTAACAAATAAACCGGACTAGATTGACTCTGATACAATGCTACTACCACCACCAGCACCAGGATTACTACTAGTACGTTGTTGACACGGAGATAACTACTAGTACTACTGGGTTGCTGTATGTCGCAATCAATGCAACTAGCAAGCCTTCGCGATTTGATCAGACTAACGAAACTGCAACTAATTCATTCTTTCTGGGAGTAGTAGGTAGCTAGCTCTCAGACCGGCCCTAATGCTTTCGACAGTCACCGCATCTGCTGCCTACACACAACCAAACATGGGTGTTTTAGAGATAGTGATGAATGCATGAACTTAGAGATTCAGGCAAGATGAGAGAGATGAATGCATGAACAGAGTTATTAAGGCAAGATGGTAGAGGGAGAGAGAGAGAGAGAGAGAGAGCGAGAGAGAGATGAATGAATGCATTAACGACACGTACCTCCGCTTGGACCGGATCGAAGGAGGGGCTTGCATGCCTTAGGTGGGCACGTAGAGGCAGATGTCGGCCGCGATGCTCACCAGCACACATCACATTTGGAAGCGCAGTGCGGCCTCCTAGGCCACCATCATGTCCGTGTAGGTGTTGGCCTCATCCAGGTGGTCATTGACACGGCCACAGACCTCCTCGGCGTTGGTCGCCCTAACCTCTAGCACCTCAAACAGCGCCAACACCGTGTTGACCCTTATGGACATGCCCTTTGATGTGCTACACATGATCCCGTTGCTGACCTCCGCTTGCGACATGCATTGATTTCCCACATGGAAAAACGGCGGTAGGTTGGGCGCCTTCGCTGGAACCATCAGCGCCCCAACCGCCATGCGGAACATGCGCCGCAGCTTGCGCATGTGCAAGCCTTCGCTCATGAAGTGACTCATGAGCAGCGTCAGGTGTTGAACCACCGACGTGAGCTTGGCCCTGGCACCATCGATGCTCCTGGCATGCGCGTTAGCGCGGACGGCGAGCATGATGTCTCGCAGCTCGCCCACGGCCTCCTCCGTCCATTGCCCGTTTCTGGTGTCTAGGCTCGTCGACTCGACCAGCACGGTGTTGAACAGGGCAGCGGGGCTTGGGTGGGGGAGGTATGGCAGGTTTCCTGCCGCGGTCATCTCCGTCTACATAGCCTCCTTCTACCTGCGTGTGGAATGGGTGGGTGTCTTCTTGGCTATACAAGCAGAGCTACTATAAAATGGATGGACACCACCTTGTGTATCCCTGCCTCTATATATAGACGAGGTGAGGTGGATGGATTTGGCCGTCAAAGCATTTTGAATGAGCCGAGCCAAGTCTTTATTACCATATCTATTGGTCTTGCTAGTAAGTAATTGGCCAAGTACACCACCACGTACGCCACACTTGCAGGTTGCTTTCGCGCTTCTTGTGCATGCATGCATGCCAACACAAAATAAAATAAAAAAGACACTACTTTCTCCTAGCAACGAGTTTGTAATGTGTGTCGTCTTTGTACGTCTGCTTCGTGTACTCGCTCGTAAATAAATAAACAAACAAAAAGTACCTACCTTATTATTTATCTATCTAAACAAATATGAAAGACATCTCCTTTTTCTTTTAGATAGAATCAGAAAAGGGGCTAGCCGTGCAACGTGCAGCCCGCGAGGACCATGCGGCGGTAATTTCACAGTAATTACGTTATCTAAAAATCAACATAACCATGCATGTCGCGCATGAAGAATTGAAGAGGCCATGCGTGCGTACGAGTCAAACTTGCAGCTAAAACATGGAAACGCTTGATGGCACGGCAAGCCAGAACTGGCCTACTGCCCATCTGAAACGGATGGCCACGCGCGATGAAGATAGCCGAAGGGGGCGATGCACAGCAGGTGGAGGCGTGGAGCATAGCACTTACCAGCTAGCAGGCCATAATATGTACTCCTGCTATACTAGTGTATGTGATGCAATGCAACTCGGGTCTGAGCTAAGCTAGGAGTAGTACTCCTATCCTATGCGGTGTGGGTGCGAACTGGCCCGGTGCAGCTAAGCGATGTACAAACATGTGCATCGATCTTTAGCCCTTACGTGGCGCACATGGACATGCACTACCCTTTGGAAGATTTTTTTCTTTCTTTTCTGAATTCACTCTAATTACTTTATTGGCATGCAAATCACACTTGTGCTGCTCCTTTATTAGTTCCAAATGAAAGAAAAGGTGAGTGATTATCCCTTCTTGCACGTAAGGAGAATATATATGGAAGGCATATTCTTTTCTTTTAGGTAGAATCAGACAAAGGACCAACCGTACAATTGTGCAAGGTGCACAAGACGATCGTATCAACATAGCCATGGGCCACGCGCGCATGCATGAAGAATTGAAGAGGCCATGCGTCCATTATGAGTCGAACTTGCAGATGCGTGATGGCATGGCATTAGCGGAAAGGGCCTCCTCGCCCTCTGAGCCGGGTGGCCACGCACAACGAAGATTGCCGGAAGGGGCGGAGGCATGGAGCATACCACTCACCAACAGGCCATAATGTGTACTCCTACTATACTGGTGTTTGTGTGATGCAATGCAACCTAGGTCTGAGCTAGCTAGTGCTGGTATCTAGCATACGTATATGCAGATTCTTCTCAAAAAACAAAAACAAAAACCGTATATGCAGATAGTGAAAGACAATGATAGTTAGTACACATAATAATCAACTGGAACTGGGCTACTAACTTGACTCTGATACGCCAACGCATTACAAGCAACATCTGCTGCAACAACAACTACTACTATGCGTTGACCGACCACCACCAGAACTGACCATAGCTACTAGTACTAGCTTGAAGAGCTAACAAATAAACCGGACTAGATTGACTCTGATACAATGCTACTACCACCACCAGCACCAGGATTACTACTAGTACGTTTTTGACACGGAGATAACTACTAGTACTACTGGGTTGCTGTATGTCGCAATCAATGCAACTAGCAAGCCTTCGCGATTTGATCAGACTAACGAAACTGCAACTAATTCATTCTTTCTGGGAGTAGTAGGTAGCTAGCTCCCAGACCGGCCCTAATGCTTTCGACAGTCACCGCATCTGCTGCCTACACACAACCAAACATGGGTGTTTTAGAGATAGAGATGAATGCACGAACTTAGAGATTCAGGCAAGATGAGAGAGATGAATGCATGAACAGAGTTATTAAGGCAAGATGGTAGAGGGAGAGAGAGAGAGAGAGAGAGAGAGAGAGAGAGAGAGAGAGAGAGAGATGAATGAATGCATTAACGACACGTACCTCCGCTTGGACCGGATCGAAGGAGGGGCTTGCATGCCTTAGGTGGGCACGTAGAGGTAGATGTCGGCCGCGATGCTCACCAGCACACATCACATTTGGAACCGCAGTGCGGCCTCCTAGGCCACCATCATGTTCGTGTAGGTGTTGACCTCATCCAGGTGGTCATTGACACGGCCACAGACCTCCTCGGCGTTGGTCGCCCTAACCCTAGCACCTCAAACAGCGCCAACACCGTGTTGACCCTTATGGACATGCCCTTTGATGTGCTACACATGATCCCGTTGCTGACCTCCGCTTGCGACATGCATTGATTTCCCACATGGAAAAACGGCGGTAGGTTGGGCGCCTTCGCCGGAACCATCAACGCCCCAACCGCCATGCGGAACATGCGCCGCAGCTTGCGCATGTGCAAGCCTTCACTCATGAAGTGACTCATGAGCAGCGTCAGGTGTTGAACCACCGACGTGAGCTTGGCCCTGGCACCATCGATGCTCCTGGCATGCGCGTTAGCGCGGACAACGAGCATGATGTCTCGCAGCTCGCCCACGGCCTCCTCCGTCCACTGCCCGTTTCTGGTGTCTAGGCTCGTCGACTCGACCAGCACGGTGTTGAACAGGGCAGCGGGGCTTGGGTGGGGGAGGTATGGCAGGTTTCCTGTCGCGGTCATCTCCGTCTACATAGCCTCCCTCTACCTGCGTGTGGAATGGGTGGGTGTCTTCTTGGCTATACCAGCAGAGCTACTATAAAATGGATGGACACCACCTTGTGTATCCCTGCCTCTATATATAGACGAGGTGAGGTGGATGGATTTGGCCGTCAAAGCATTTTGAATGAGCCGAGCCAAGTCTTTATTACCATATCTATTGGTCTTGCTAGTAAGTAATTGGCCAAGTACACCACCACGTACGCCACACTTGCAGGTTGCTTTCGCGCTTCTTGTGCATGCATGCATGCCAACACAAAATAAAATAAAAAAGACACTACTTTCTCCTAGCAACGAGTTTGTAATGTGTGTCGTCTGTGTACGTCTGCTTCGTGTACTCGCTCGTAAATAAATAAACAAACAAAAAGTACCTACCTTATTATTTATCTATCTAAACAAATATGAAAGACATCTCCTTTTTCTTTTAGATAGAATCAGAAAAGGGGCTAGCCGTGCAACGTGCAGCCCGCGAGGACCATGCGGCGGTAATTTCACAGTAATTACGTTATCTAAAAATCAACGTAACCATGCATGTCGCGCATGAAGAATTGAAGAGGCCATGCGTGCGTACGAGTCAAACTTGCAGCTAAAACATGGAAACGCTTGATGGCACGGCAAGCCAGAACTGGCCTACTGCCCATCTGAAACTGATGGCCACGCGCGATGAAGATAGCCGAAGGGGGCGATGCGCAACTGGTGGAGGCGTGGAGCATAGCACTTACCAGCTAGCAGGCCATAATATGTACTCCTGCTATACTAGTGTATGTGATGCAATGCAACTCGGGCCTGAGCTAAGCTAGGAGTAGTACTCCTATCCTATGCGGTGTGGGTGCGAACTGGCCCGGTGCAGCTAAGCGACGTACAAACATGTGCATCGATCTTTAGCCCTTACGTGGCGCACATGGACATGCACTACCCTTTGGAAGATTTTTTTCTTTCTTTTCTGAATTCACTCTAATTACTTTATTGGCATGCAAATCACACTTGTGCTGCTCCTTTATTAGTTCCAAATGAAAGAAAAGGTGAGTGATTATCCCTTCTTGCACGTAAGGAGAATATATATGGAAGGCATATTGTTTCCTTTAGATAGAATCAGACAAAGGACCAACCGTACAATTGTGCAAGGTGCACAAGACGATCGTATCAACATAGCCATGGGCCACGCGCGCATGCATGAAGAATTGAAGAGGCCATGCGTCCATTATGAGTCGAACTTGCAGATGCGTGATGGCATGGCATTAGCGGAAAGGGCCTCCTCGCCCTCTGAGCCGGGTGGCCACGCACAACGAAGATTGCCGGAAGGGGCGGAGGCATGGAGCATACCACTCACCAACAGGCCATAATGTGTACTCCTACTATACTGGTGTTTGTGTGATGCAATGCAACCTAGGTCTGAGCTAGCTAGTGCTGGTATGTAGCATACGTATATGCAGATTCTTCTCAAAAAACAAAAACAAAAACCGTATATGCAGATAGTGAAAGACAATGATAGTTAGTACACATAATAATCAACTGGAACTGGGCTACTAACTTGACTCTGATACACCAACGCATTACAAGCAACATCTGCTGCAACTACTACTACTACTATGCGTTGACCGACCACCACCAGAACTGACCATAGCTACTAGTACTAGCTTGAAGAGCTAACAAATAAACCGGACTAGACTGACTCTGATACAATGCTACTACCACCACCAGCACCAGGATTACTACTAGTACGTTGTTGACACGGAGATAACTACTAGTACTACTGGGTTGCTGTATGTCGCAATCAATGCAACTAGCAAGCCTTGGCGATTCGATCAGACTAACGAAACTGCAACTAATTCATTCTTTCTGGGAGTAGTAGGTAGCTAGCTCCCCGACCGGCCATAATGCTTTCGACAGTCACCGCATCTGCTGCCTACACACAACCAAACATGGGTGTTTTAGAGATAGAGATGAATGCACGAACTTAGAGATTAAGGTAAGATGAGAGAGATGAATGCATGAACAGAGTTATTAAGACAAGATGGTAGGGGGGAGAGAGAGAGAGCGAGAGAGAGAGAGATGAATGAATGCATTAGCGACACATACCTCCGCTTGGACCGGATCGAAGGAGGGGCTTGCATGCCTTAGGTGGGCATGTAGAGGCGGAGGCTGGCTGCGATGCTCACCAGCACACATCACATTTGGGAGCGCAGTGCGGCCTCCTGGGCCACCATCATGTTTGTGTAGATGTTGGACTCGTCCAGGTAGTCATTGACACGGCCCCAGACCCCCTCGGGTTGGTCGCCCCAACCTCTAGCACCTCCAACAGCTTCAGCACTGCGTTGACCCTTCCGGACATGCCCTCTGATGTGATACGCAGGATCCGGTTGTTGATCTCCGCTTGCGACATGCATTGATCTCCAACATGTAAAATGGCGGTAGGTCGGGCGCTTTCGCCGAAACCATCAGCGTTCCCACCGCCATGCGGCACATGCGCCGCAGCTTGCGTGTCTGCAAGCCCTCGCTAATGAAGTGATTCATGAGCGGCGTCGGGTGCTGAACCACCGACGTAAGCTCGGCCCTGGCGCCGACAATGCTCCTGGCATGAGCGCTGGCGCGGACAGTGAGCATGATGTCTCGCAGCTTGCGCGCGGCCTCCTCCGTCCACTTGTCATTCCTGTTGTCTAGGCTCGTCGACTCGGCCAGCACGGTGTTGAACAGGTTAGCGGGGCTTGGGTGGGGGAGATGGGGTTGGTTTCCTGCCGCGGCCATCTTGATCTACATAGCCTCCCTCTACCTGCGTGTGGAATGGGTGGGTGTCTTCTTGGCTATACCAGCAGAGCTACTGTAAAATGGATGGACACAACCTTGTGTATGCCTGCCTCTATATATAGACGAGGTGCGGCGGATGGATTTGGTTGTCGAAGCATTTTGAACGAGCCGAGTCAAGCCTTTATTACCTTATCTATTGACCCTGGTAGTAAGTAAATAGCATGTACACCATCACGCACGCCACACTTGCAGGTTGCTTTCGCGCTTCTTGTGCATGCATGCCAACACAAAATAAAATAGAAATGACACTGATTTCTCCTAGCAACGAGTTTGTACACATGTAATGTGTGTCGGCTTTCTATGTTTGCTTCGTGTACTTGCTCGTAAATAAATAAACAAGCAAAAAGTACCTACATTATTCTCTATATATCTAAACAAATATGGAAGGCATCTCCTTTTCTTTTAGATAGTATCAGAAAAGTGGCAAGCCGTGAAACGTATTTTATACTGAAATTTTATACTTACTACACTACCGTGTTAAGAAGCAAACTTTTTTCATGGGAAGGAGTATATTTTTATATATTGGGCATATTTAACAATATTATTTAATTATTTATTATATATTTGTATTGTATATCATTGAAAAATACTTTTAAGTGTTGCACTGAATTTAATTTCTGCTTTCTAACGATTTTTAATTTTTTTATACTTGTGTAATTTATGTAGCTTACACATATGTATGTTAGATATCTCTAAAATGTGTGGTTTCACAAATATTGTTATAGTGGTTGTAATATATGATTAGGAAAATATATTTGTAGAAAGTTCTAGTGGTCGTATTATATAATTAGGGAAGTATATATGTAGAAAATTCCAGAGTACAATATACTTGTTTTTGGAACACCTGCGTATAAGTTTGACAATATATTTAATAATATATGTGAGGGGCGCACAATGTACGAATTTAACAAAATACTGTTTAAATCATATGGTTTAACGATGTATCTATATACTCCTTTTTTATAAAAGACTATGGCCTCATCTTGCTCCGTCCATGCATGTGGTGTGCGTGCAGATAGCCTAAAGAAAGACAGGCACTGCTTGCTTTGAAAGAGTTCCTTTAGTTTCGAGTTGATTTTACTGCTTGCTTTGAAAGTTTTTACTACCCACCAAAGCTGATCGGCGCCCGCTGCAACAAACTCACTGCTAGGAGAAAGCAGTGTATTTTGTTTTTCCATTGTGTTGGCATGCATGCACAAGAGGGGGAAAGTAAGAACCGCCGCGTACGTGATTCTAAAAGAAAAGGAGCATATTGGGCACTGCTACGTGTCGGTCGGTGGATCTTTTTAAAAGATCCGCGACCTCACAAGTCATCGGATCTGACGGATTAAACGGCCAGGCGTCACCTTCTACCATTGCAACACAGGTTCTGTGTTGCAGGAAATGTCTGCAACACAGATCTTGCTGCGAAAAAATTTACAACATAGGTCAAGGTGCATATTTATTTTGCAACAAACATCTTATTACAGCTTTTTTTTACATTTTTTTTGCAACAAGGGGCTTGTTACAATTATTTTTGCAACAGAGACATTGTTGTAGAAAAGCGTGAAGTAAGAAGTGGCCACATCATATCTAGCGATTGAGCGGCTGCTCCTTATCCATTCGTAACATAGAAAGGAGAGATCGAAGAGTTGTAATAAGATCACTTTCGTTCGTGCATGACAGGAGCGTTCCTCGAATCGTTTTTTTCAAGTCTTCTTTCTTCTTCCCTACAACTCTGCAACTGCTCCTTTTCTCCCATCTCCGCCGCCACACGCAGTGCATCGGCAATGATGCACCCTTGCTTGCAAGGCGACCAACGGTGGGGACGGAGAGAAAACGACGGGGCGGAGAAATCACAGCGAGGAGAGTTGAAGGAGGCAGTGCGCGACGCTGGTGACCGTCGGTGGCACGCGACCAGCCATGGCAAGCGACCAACCATGGCGGGCGACAATGGAGGCAATGCTGGAACCATTCATTTTGAAAGCTTCCACCGTTTGATTCGAAAGCTTCAACGGAAGTACATGAAGCTTCAATCACACGCCGTGCAAGTGAAAAAGCTACAATGGTTCACCCGAAAGCTTCAACCATAGTTTGAAAAAGCTTCAACCACATATCTTGCAACCGGAAACCACGATGGTGATGCAATCACTGGTCTGCCACGGCCGAGCTGCAATCGATGTCGACAGTGTATTTTTGCTACAACCATGTTTTGATTTTGCAGGAACCTGCTCATGTTTTTGCTACCACCCACCCCCGCGCCATAATCTGCTAACATGCTGATTTTTGCTGGAAACAATGAACCATTCTTGCTACAATCATATTTTGATTTTGCTGGAACCGTACGTAAATTTTGCTACATCCATCTCCACGACATGCGAGCTATATCTTCTGTTTTTTCCTGTCGTTTTTGCTACAAACGTATTTGATTTTGTTGGAACCGAAGGCATTTTTGGCAACATCCACCCACCACGGTGTTTGGTCGACGGCGGTGATGGCTTTTTTTTTGCTGCAACCGTTGCTACCACCGGAGATGCCATTTTGCTGGGAACTGTGGCTGCCCCCGAGAGCGAGAATGGAGCGGAGTCGTGCTTCAAGGCCGGCGGAGAGCTCATCCATGGAGGGAGGGGCGGGGTCAGTTGGGTTTCCATGGTCGTGCGGTGGCGGTTCTTTACGTTTGGATTGTGGCGGCGGGAGATGGGAGACGCGGGAGGGACGAAGAAGAATAGGAGCCTGATCATATCTGACGTCCGAGGTTCGCTAGATCGGACGACCTGGACGCGACCGGCCCAATCGTTGCGCCGGTCTGCCGGTGCACATCACTGCCCAGAGGAAAAGCAGGACACGCATCGCACGGACATGATGGCGGATGTTCCCATGTGATCCGCCAGCTGAAGCCAAGCTTTTTTCCTTCCATATTTGGCTGGCTACTTTGTTTTTCTAAAAGAAATCAGGCACTATTGGGTATGTACGTAGTGGTGTAGTAGATGGCTAGCTGTAGCATTGAAATGGCTGTTTTCTGAAACTACTAAACTCCCATTGAATGCGCAGCGCCGGAAATCCTAAAATAAATCCAGGCATAAATGAAAGCACCAGGTATGAAACTACTAAACTCCCATTGAGTGCGCAGCGCCGGAAATCCTAAAATAAATCCAGGCATAAATGAAAGCACCAGGATTTGAACTCTGGTGGGCTGGGGATACCACAGTTCCTCTAACCATCCAATCACAGGTTGGTTCGCAATATAAGACATTTTTTACCAGTACATATTCTTGCAGTACAAATTATGGCAATGATCTTTACACCTGACATTCCCAGAGACGCCTCCCCGGCAACAGGTAAACATCACAGAACAACTAGACCAACAGTTTTAAACTACGGGTAACCAAGAAAAAGACTATAAGTCGCAGACTACGCAGCACACAAGTCCGAAGATGTCTCCTTCACGAATAACTTCCTCAAAGACGACTTGTGATTTACCTGGCCAAAGAATCCACCATTCCAGCAGGAATAAGAGCACACAATATATGGCATAAGCAGGGTGTTTCGGCATCCTTTGTTAAAATACCAAATCATTCCTGATGTTCCAGAGACACCACCAGATGTTGCAGAGAAACTATTAACCTAGCTCACATCTCCGATTTTGGCTAGTTTAGGTTATTTCCAACATAGCAATCTTGGGTCTGGAATGCCATGATTTTGCTGTCTAATTCACCTCAGTTTTCATCATCATGGTTGAAATGCATGCTACCCAAGCCCAAAAGGCAGATAGCTCCCCATGAAAACCCACACAAGCAGATGTGACCCATCACAAGCTTGTATTAATTTTACATCAAAAGGGGTTGCCTCCCTGCTCCATTAAGCACAACGAAGCAACATCGTAGCAGTACAACGTACACAGAGGAAAGCTGAGAGCTTCCTCAGTAGATAAAAGCTCATTACAGTTCACAGGAGAGGGAAACACAGCGACCTACTAGGAAACTAAACATTAAGCCAGCTAGTGTTCTTCCACAGGAACAGGCGACGAGCTTGATCAGAAAAGTCAGGTTCACCAAGCGGTCTGCAGTAATTCGACCATGAGCTTGTCGATGAGCACTAGATTTCTGTCCAGGAGGACTGATTGAGAGGTTTTGCAGACGATCTTCCATCGATGCAGAGTGCGGCTCTAGAGCGCGCACCATACCTCCTTGACATTGCCCCAGCATCTTTCTGAAAACAGAGTTTGTTGTCCTTCCTGAAAACAGAGTTTGTTACAGAAAAATCCATCATAAGCTCCATAAGACAGCAGAACAGAAGATATTCATGACCTAAGTAGTTTCATAGACCACAACTGTTGGGGCACAGCACACTTGAAAAACAAGTGATCGCTGCATTCAATCTCAGCAAAACAAAGGCAAGTAAGATCATCTGCGGGGTTATCCCAGGCTTCCAGTTCCACCACATTATAGGTTGAAGTTGCCACAACCTTTTGCTGCCATATATTATAGTACAACATATCGTGCATTTCACACATATATACTGATATACATACACCATGGTACCATTGGTTACAAAATTTATTATACAACAAGAAGAAAATATCGGTACAAGCTGCAACCGTCAGCTGCCTCACGATGGGCCGGAGGGTGGATTGAAAGACAGCATGCTGGGAGAGTCCACTCTGACGATGACTTCTTCCCCCATGGACTCATCGCTCGAGTCATCATCTTCTCCTACCGCCCTGCGTTGCCGGCCTTCTGCTAGGGGCGGCGGAAAGGGAGCGAGTGCGGGAGCTATAGCTGGGGCAGGAGCAGATTTTCTCTTCATCGCATTGGAGCCCTCCGACCTCACCGACAGCAGAGGCCGTGTGTCGGCTGCCCTTGAAGGCACCTTTGGATACGACGCGATGTGCTTCTGGTTCGCTTCCACATGATCAAGCCTCGGTTTCCGCCGAGCAGGGCGCATGCCATCCATCTACGAATGAGTTGTTGATGTAGTTTTTCAGTCATAACTAGCTATGAGATTTGACAAAAGAAAAGAAAAGACTTGGACGTACCATGCTGCCATACATGCTGACTTGCAAGGCTCTAGCAGAGAAGCTGCCAGGCTGGCTTCTGATTTCAGCTAAGCTTGCATTTCCAGGCCCTCTGGATCTCCGGAAACTCTCCTTCCACCTGAGCAAACCGACATGCTCTTTGCTCTGTGTTCGTGAAGGTCCGAGTGCTAGAGAAAGCAACAATCCACTTCTTGCAGATCAGATTCTATATCTGGCCTCCTCATTTCAAATAAGATGGCCCTTGCTCTAGCCTCCACCTGATAACTGGGTGCGGCATAGCAGTAGTCTATATGGTTTATGGCTGTAAACAAGAGAGCACTTCAGCATTCAATTGCTTTTAAAAGAGAATAAATCACTGCTTTTGCTTTAGAAAACAGCCACTGCTCGATTGATGGAAATATAGAGAACCTGAAGACTGCAGGCCAAATAAGTTCAAATCAGTGTTTGACGGCAGCAGCACAGCTGGAGGTGTGATCAACGTTCGGTTCTCTGTCTTCAGAAATCCCTCCAATAAGATGCCTATGTAATTATGCCTTAGTTCAATCTCTTCCCCCTTAATGTAGACGTTTGTAGTAGATCTTTCTTAAATGAGAACCCTCATCTCACGCATTGCCATCTTCTCAAATATCTGAGGGAGCAAAATCCTTGCAATAACTAGAGCACTCAACTGTAATTTTGGCGCATGGATGATTAATCAGATATAAATTATGTGGAAAAAGGTAGCAATGTTGCACCAGAGTAGTGGTGATGGGTTAGTCCCGCATTGGAAGTTCAATGTCAGTAATATTACTAGGTGGCAATTTGGGCAGTAAATTTTAAAAAGTGGTACGTAAAACATTTTTTCATTCTCATGGGCACACCACTAGGGGCTCAGTCATTTTAATGCTATGTTTCTGCAAGAAAAATTCAATGTGTTAATCCTGTAAGGCCCGGTTTGGAAGACTTCAACCATAATGGTCAATTTGTAATTACTTAGTATAATGTGAGTCTCTGTATAACTATTTGTGTACGGATGTGATGACCTTGTACTAGTGCAGTACACATGTGGCAATTTGAGTCGTCAGACTTCTCATTTTTTATAATCTTTCATACTCGATGTTAGTGCTGGAACTAAAAGCACTTCTAAGCAAAACTTGGTAGATTAAATGCTACCACCCACCCACTCTCCCGTTACAAGTTTTTTACAGGATTATCAGTAACCAGCAGGAACTTTAACCCTATTGTGAACCACACAAAAAGATCTACTTCACTCCTACTCACAAAATCAAGAAGGAAACAACAGAACATAAAAGGATTGTGCATTGCAGGAAATATCTAAGAGTCAAAAATGTCAATGAGCGCATGTGTAGGCAGCATTATGAGAGGATACCTGCCACATAAAATCCTCAATAGAAGGATCAGACTGGCGCAATTGCTCTATTTTTTCAGCCTCAATGAAGAAACAATGCACCACCGATTCTGTAATAATGTCACAAATATAAGGCTTTCCAATTAGTGCCTCATATAGACCCAAAGTGCTTCCATGTGACAAAATTGGATCCAATGAATGCCTCGTGCATAGTCTCTGACTTGTCCACTATCAAAAAGAAGGCCAGGGAGGTATATATTCATCATTGAACCAGATAGAGTGGGGAAGTATATACTTCCAAGCAAAATGCAATGAAGTGGCCTCGAAGAAGAAACATACCTTTACTATTCCACTCCAAACAAGCCATACACCAGCCGGCCTTCAGCCTTCTGTGTAAAGAACTGTCTCATGCCCTTTGATTGTTTCCTTTGTACTACTTAGCAATGGACCATGAAGAGCAGCAGGCAGTGCACCAACTAAAGGATGTGTATTTAGAAGTTCGCGAACTCTTGGCATTTTCACCAGTGGTGGATTCCTCTTAAGCTTCTTCAAGTCTGTCTGCCAAGTGAATCAACATACCAGAGTTAGTATGTTCTGACTTTGAACTGAAGCCAGAGAGATGAAGTTACTTTCACTTTGCAACAAGAAATGGAATCATATTTTCCAACTACCTACAAAGCATCATCGAGATGGACTATTTCCTTTTCCTCGAGCAACCCAGTCTTCCCAAGGTCTTGAATATACTCACTCAAGTGTGTCAATACCGCATATGTTACTTGTCGAGTCTTCAATACATGAAGCACCTAAACAGTGTTGAAACAGCTTCAGAATCTAGATAACAATGCCCCGTGATACGTCTCCGTCGTATCTACTTTTCCAAACACTTTTGCCCTTGTTTTGGACTCTAACTTGTATGATTTGAATGGAACTAACCCGGACTGACGCTGTTTTCAGCAGAATTGCCATGGTGTTGTTTTATGTGCAGAAAACAAAAGTTCTCGGAATGACCTGAAACTCCACGTAATATCTTAGAATAAATAATAAAAAATCCTCGCCAAAGATGAAGACCAGGGGCCCACACCCTGTCCACGAGGGTGGGGGGCGCGCCGCTCCCCCTACCTCGTGGGCCCCCTGGATGCCCTCCAACGCCAACTCCAACTCCATATATTGGCTTTCGGGGAGAAAAAAATCAGAGAGAAAGTTTCATCGCGTTTTACGATACGGAGCCGCCGCCAAGCCCTAATCTCTCTCGGGAGGGCTGATCTGGAGTCCGTTTGGGGCTCCGGAGAGGGGATTCGTCGTCGTCGTCATCATCAACCATCCTCCATCACCAATTTCATGATGCTCACTGCCGTGCGTGAGTAATTGCATCGTAGGCTTGCTAGACGGTGATGGGTTGGATGAGATTGATCATGTAATTGAGTTAGTTTTGTTAGGGTTTGATCCCTAGTATCCACTATGTTCTGAGATTGATGTTGCTATGACTTTGCTATGCTTAATGCTTGTCACTAGGGCCCGAGTGCCATGATTTCGGATCTGAACCTATTATGTTTTCATGAATATATGTGAGTTCTAGATCCTATCTTGCAAGTCTATAGTCACCTACTATGTGTTATGATCCGGCAACCCCGAAGTGACAATAATCGGGACCACTCCCGGTGATGACCATAGTTTGAGGAGTTCATGTATTCACTATGTGTTAATGCTTTGTTCCGGTTCTCTATTAAAAATAGGCCTTAATATCCCTTAGTTTCCAATAGGACCCCGCTGCCACGGGAGGGTAGGACAAAAGATGTCATGCAAGTTCTTTTCCATAAGCACGTATGACTATTTACGGAATACATGCCTACATTATATTGATGAACTGGAGCTAGTTCTGTGTCACCCTATGTTATGTCTGTTACATGATAAACCACATCCGGCATAATTATCCATCATTGATCCGGTGCCTACGATTTTTCCATATACTGGTTTACGCTTATTTACTTTTCCGTTGCTACTGTTACAATCACTACAAAAATACCAAAAACATTACTTTTGCTGTCTTTACTTTTGTTACCGTTACCACAACTATCATATTACTTTCCTACTAAACACTTTGCTGCAGATATTAAGTTTCCAGGTGTGGTTGAATTGACAACTCAGCTGGTAATACTTGAGAATATTCTTTGGCTCCCCTTGTGTCGAATCAACAAATTTGGGTTGAATACTCTACCCTCGAAAACTGTTGCGATCCCCTATACTTGTGGGTTATCAAGACCTTTTTCTGGTGCCGTTGCCGGGGAGCATAGCTCTATTCTTTGAGTCACTTGGGATTTATATCTGCTGGACACTATGAAGAACTTGAAAGACGCTAAGACAAAAATTTATCCCTCAACTACGAGGGGAGGTAAGGAACTGCCATCTAGCTCTGCACTTGATTCACCTTCTGTTATGAGTAAGCTAGCGACACCTAAACCTACTACCGCTATGAATTCTGATATGTCGCATGTTATTGATGATGCCACTTCTGCTATGCATGATACTTATGATGAAACTACTTCTATGCTTGATACTACTGTGCCACTTGGTGAATTTCTAGATGAGCAAATTTCTAAGTCTAGAGAAAGAGAAATTAGTGAACCTGAACACGATGATCTTAGTGATGATGAACCTATGCCTGTTATTCCTGAGGGTTATCTTTTTAATAATGAATCTTACGAAGCTATTCTTGCTTGTCCGGATAAACCTGAACGTAAGAGGTTACTAATTAAGTGGAGTAAGGAATCTTTTAGAGGTAGGATGAGACCCGACCCTGCTTTTGCTACTTCACCTATCTGTGTTCCTGATCAGGATTATTATGATATTACTGTTGATCCAGATATAATTACTTTGGTTGAATCTGATCCTTTTTATGGCTATGAATCTGAAAGTGTTGTGGCACATCTTCGTAAGTTAGATGAAATAGCTGCCCTGTTTACTAATAATTTGAGATCGCGCCACTTTTATATACTCAAAATATTTCCGTTCTCATTAAAGGGTGATGCTAAGAAACGGTTTAATTCTCTTGATCCTGCCTGTGTGCAAAGTCCCCAGGATATGATTTATTACTTCTCTACTAAATATTTCCCTGCTCATAAGAAACAAGATGCTTTGAGGGAAATATACAATTTTGTGCAAATTGAAGAAGAGAGTCTCCCACAAGCTTGGGGGAGGCTTCTCAAGTTACTTAATGCTTTGCTTGACCATCCTCTTAAGAAACCTGAAATATTTGATATCTTTTATAATGGACTAACTGATGCTTCCAGAGATTACCTGGATAGTTGTGCTGGTTCTCTTTTCAGGGAAAGAACACCGGATGACGCTGAAATTTTATTGAATAATATGTTGGCAAATGAAAATAATTGGGCACCTCGTGAGCCACCTCCCGAGCCAACTCCTGAGCCATCTCCTGAGCCAATTACTGAGCCTATTCCTAAACCAACTCCGAAGAAGAGAGGTGTTCTATTTCTCAGTCCCGAAGATATGCAAGACGCAAAGAAATCTATGAAAGAAAAAGGTATTAAAGCTGAAGATGTTAAGAATTTACCTCCTATTGAAGAAATACATGGTCTTAATTTACCGCCTATTGAAGAAGTATATGATCTCAATTACTTATTTACTGAAGAACCTCCCGATATTCCAACACAGGTAGTAAAGGTAAATTCTCTCTATAGATATGATAAAGTTGAAGTCCCTCCTACTAAAATTGCTAGTCAGTGCTTCGATGAGTTTGATGACTTTATGTTTAAGCAAGATGACTTTAATGCTTATTTTGGTAGACAATTAAAGCAGAATACCTTTATGATTAAACGCTTGAGTGATTATATGGATAATATTAGAGGTGAACTTAAACTTGTTAGCAAACATGCTTCTATGGTTACCACTCAAGTAGAACAAGTACTTAAAGCTTAGAAAGAAATGCTTGATGAAATGAATAGTAAGAAAAATGATTATGCTGTTAGAGTGGCTACTAAAACTGGTAGAATGACTCAGGAACCTTTGTATCCTGAAGGCCACCCTAACAGAATTGAGCAAGATTCTCAAAGAAATAATATTGATGCACCTAGTTCTTCTAAAAGGAAGAAAAAAGAAAAATGATAGAACTGTGCAAACTTCTAGTGAACCTATTGTTGAACCACCTGATAATCCAAATGATATCTCTATGTCTGATGTTGAAACACAATCTGGTAATGAACATGAACCTGGTGAAGATGTTAATGATGATGTTCATGATGATGCTCGACCTAGTAATGATAATGATGTAGAAGTTGAACCTGCTGTTGATCTTGATAACCCACAATCAAAGAATCAACGTTATGATAAAAGAGACTTCGTTGCTAGGAAACATGGTAAAGAAAGAGAACCATGGGTTCAGAAACCCATGCCTTTTCCTCCGAAACCATCCAAGAAAAAGGATGATGAGGATTTCGAGCGCTTTGCTGAAATGATTAGACCTATCTTTTTGCGTATGCGATTGACTGATGTGCTCAAAACAAATCCATATGCTAAGTATATGAAGGATATCATTACTAATAAAAGAAAGATACCGGAGGCTGAAATTTCCACCATGCTTGCTAATTACACTTTTAAGGGTGGAATACCAAAGAAACTTGGAGATCCAGGAGTACCTACTATACCATGCTCCATTAAAAGAAATTATGTTAAAACTGCTTTATGTGATCTTGGAGCCGGTGTTAGTGTTATGCCTCTCTCTTTATATCGTAGACTTGACTTGAATAAGTTGACACCTACTGAAATATCTTTGCAAATGGCTGATAAATCAACTGCTATACCTGTCGGTATTTGTGAGGATGTGCCTGTTGTGGTTGCAAACGTTACTATTTTAACGGACTTTGTTATTCTTGATATTCCCGAGGATGATAGTATGTCTATTATTCTTGGAAGACCTTTCCTTAATACTGCAGGGGCTGTTATTGATTGCAACAAAGGCAATGTCACTTTTCATGTTAATGGTAATGAGCATACGGTGCACTTTCCGAGGAAACAACCTCAAGTTTATAGTATCAACTCTATTGGAAAAATTCCATTGATTATATTTGGAGGTTTTGAATTTCCTCTTCCTACTGTAAAAAAGAAATATGATATACTTATTGTTGGGGATGTCCATATCCCCGTTGATGTCCATATCCCCGTTGAGGTAACATAGTGTTATTCGAAATTTCTCCGGTTCCATGATTATCGGAATGAGTTTGTTAACAAGACTTGATCAACCTTGTTAGTGGATTCTTTTTGATGAGCATGAGATGGATGAAACTAGAAGCACAACCTTCTGTACCCTCTTTATATTTTCTGTTCTTTAGTAGAAATAAAGTAAAATAGTATTTTTCTGTCTGTTTCCTGACTTATCCGTGCAATATAAAAATATCCCGAAAATAAAAGTCCTCAGAATGCCATGCCAATTTAATATGATTTTTTTCGGGATTATTTAAGGATTTTTAGTGCAAAAATTACCGCGGGGGGAGCTGCCACCTGGTCACGAGGGTGGAGGGCGCGCCCTACCCCCCTAGGCGCGCCCCCTGCCTCGTGGGCCCACGGTGGCCCTCCTCCACTTATCCCTGCACCCATCTTCTTCCTCTGCCTCACACAAACCCGAAAAACCAACTCAAGCTCGTGTTCCAGCAACTTTTGCTGTGATTTTCGATCTCCTTGCTCAAAGCACCTCTCGCAAAACTGCTTGGGGAGATTGTTCCTTGGTATGTGACTCCTCCATTGGTCCAATTAGTTTTTGTTCTAGTGCTTTATTCATTGCAAATTTGTGCTGCATAGGTGACCATGTTCTTGAGTTTGCATGTCAAATTTATATGGTTCCAAGTAGTTCTAATGCTTGATATATGCTCTAGGCACTTGTATGAGTAGTTGCTATCAATCTTATTGAAGTTGGTTCACTTTTGTTTGAAGTTACTAAAAATTTCAGATTGTTTCAGAAATAATGAAGAGACTTTTGAGGGGCTCGTCGAGCCGAAGTTCTAAGGAGAAACAAAAGGAAGAAGAACAGAAGCCCAAATTTAATCTGCCTCGTATCGCGGAGGTCCGGCCGTGTGAATGGCCTTCCGATGACTTCTTGAGGAATGCCGGGATTTATGAAGATTTCTATCTATTGATTGAGAACGCCAGCCTCACCAACTTCCTCCGCGACCAACGTCATCAGTATCTCTTACTCACAAATACTTTTGTGCAGAACTTCTACTTTTTTCCTAAGAAATCACCTCCAATAGTAGAGTTCCATTTATATGATGTTGCTAGGGAGATGACATTAGCTGCATTTTGCGAGGTTTGCAAAATACCTTTCGAGGGTTCTTTAGATGAACCACACCGTAATGAAGTGGAAGCTTATATTGACACTATCACTGTGGGAGAAACCAGGAAGGTTTCTGATGCAAGAATTACTAGCATACATTTCTCTGTTTTACGCTACTTTGCCTTATTTGCTAGTCGTTGCTTGATTGGTCGCGGGAACTATGGGAACCTTAGTATTCCTGATATTATTATTTTGCTCCATGGTTTATACCGCAATAACTCTGTTAGTATGGGTGGAATTGTTGCTAGACGGTTGAGTATGAACCGTACTAAGGGCCCCATCTTTGGAGGCATTTATGCTTCACGCCTAGCTGAACATTTTGAAATACCTATTAGGCATGAGGAGAAAGAAGAAACAGCGCTGCCCCGTGCTTATTTAGATTATAAGAGTATGGTAGCGCATGATTTTATTGTTAAGAATCGTGAAGGGGCGCTTAAATATAAATTGTACTTTGATAAACATCACCCTGAGACTATTAATTTGCCGGCTCCCTCTTTGTTTAACTTGTCTGCAGGTACTTACATTGTTCCGTGGGCGGCTGTTCAAGCCTATCGGAATCCTGCACCAGCCTCGGAACCGGAGCCTCCACAAATGTCTGTTTATTCTTGGGATCCTGAGGCGGTTGCCAGCCAGTGGCAGTCAGAGTCCTCTTCATCACATTATGATCCCAACTATTCTTCATCGCAGTACGACCCCAGCTTCACCTACGGATATCAGCCAGGTTACCCCTGGCAATAGACCAACTTAGGCCAAAAGCCTAAGCTTGGGGGAGTACGTATTTCCCACCGACATTACATTCATGTTCACACACACTCATTGCTAGATGTCGGTGCTCATACTCTTTCATTGTAATATCCATGTTAGTTTAAATTTATTTTTCTAGCTTTCTTCTTGTGTGTTTGATAAACCTTAAGAAAAAAAATTGGTTAGTCTACTTTCCATGCTTGTAGTAGAATTAAAAAGAAAACCCAAAAATATTTCCCGTCCTTCTTTTGCTTGTTGGGAGCTTTCCCGTGTAAATAGTTTTTATTTTTATTTTCCTTACTTTGGGGGTCGAGAAGAGTATATTGAAAATGCTTAGTGGCTCTTATATGCATGATTGTTTATTTAACTTAGAGCCCATATTACTTGTCTTCTCTCTTGAGTTGAATGCTTACAGATTCCAGCTTAGTCCAATGCACGTGCACTCTTATTATTATATACATCGTTCAGTCGTGCAAGTGAAAGGCAATAATGATGATATATGATAGACTCATTGGGATGAGAAAAGCTGGTATGAACTCGACCTCTCTTGTTTTTGTAAATATGATGATTCATCGTTCCTTATTCAGCTATTATGAAGTAAACATATTTGCAATAACATTTAGAGATTATAGTTGCTTGTGCCATGCTTGATTAGCTATGAGTTATAATGGTTAACCTTGCGTGCCAACATGCTATTGAGATGATTATGATGTGGTATGATAGGATGGTATCCTCCTTTAAATGAATTGAGTGACTCGACTTGGCACATGTTCACGCATGTAGTTGAATCAAATCAACATAGCCTTCATGATATTTATGTTCATGGTGGATTATATCCTACTCATGCTTATATTCGGTGTGAATTAATTTTAATGCATGTTTACGACTGTTGTCGCTCTCTCAGTTGGTCGCTTCCCAGTCTTTTGCTAGCCTTCACCTGTACTAAGCGGGAATACTGCTTGTGCATCCAAACTCCTTAAACCCCAAAGTTGTTCCATATGATTCCACTATACCTTCCTATATGCGGTATCTACCTGCCGTTCCAAGTAAATTTGTATGTGCCAAACTCCAAACCTTCAAATGAAATTCTGTTTTGTATGCTCGAGCAGCTCATGTGCAACTATGGCTGCCTATATCTTCCATGCTAGGTGGGTTATTCTCAAGAGGAGTGGACTCCGCTCCTCATTCACGAGAAAGGGCCGGTAACCGGGATGCCCAGTCCCATGATCCAAAAAGATCAAAGCAAATCAAAATAATTAAATAAAAATCCACCCGGGACCCGTTGAATGTTGGAGGCACTCGTTGTTTCAAGCAAGCCATGGATTGATGCTTGTGGAGGAGGGGGAGTATAAACCTTTACCATTCTGTTTGGGAACTGCCTATAATGCATGTAGTATGGAAGATACAGCCATCTCATAGTTGTTGCGTTGACAGTGAAAGTATGCCGCTCAAAATATTATTTATCTCTATTTCAAAAATTGAGCTCTGGCACCTCTACAAATCCCTGCTTCCCTCTACGAAGGGCCTATCTATTTACTTTTATGTTGAGTCATCACCCTTCTTATTAAAAAGCACCCGCTGGAGAGCACACTGTCATTTGCATTCATTATGATTGGTTTATATTGGGTATGACTTGACTGGATCTCTTTTACCATGAATTACAATGTTTAGTCAGTCCTTGATCTTTAAAGGTGCTCTGCATTTATGTTTTGCGGTCTCAGAAAGGGCTAGCGAGATACCATTTTGTTATATCATGTTATGATTATTTTGAGAAAGTGTTGTCATCTGAGTTTTATTATTATGGCTCGCTAGCTGATTATGCTATTGATATGAGTAATTGTGAGACCGACGTGTTATTGTGAGTATGGTTAGTTCATAATAATTGTTGAAACTTGAATGCTGGCTTTTCATGTTTACAACAATAAGAGCAAACAGAGTTTGTAAAAGTTTTTCTTTTTCTCTTTCAGTTTGTCAACTGAATTGCTTGAGGACAAGCAAGGGTTTAAGCTTGGGGGAGTTGATACGTCTCCGTCGTATCTACTTTTCCAAACACTTTTGCCCTTGTTTTGGACTCTAACTTGTATGATTTGAATGGAAATAACCCGGACTGACGTTGTTTTCAGCAGAATTGCCATGGTGTTGTTTTATGTGCAGAAAACAAAAGTTCTCGGAATGACAACTCAGCTGGTAATACTTGAGAATATTCTTTGGCTCCCCTTGTGTCGAATCAACAAATTTGGGTTGAATACTCTACCCTCGAAAACTGTTGCGATCCCCTATACTTGTGGGTTATCACCCCGCAAAAAAAAGAATAACATAATCCAAATGTGCATGAAACTGAACTAGTCCCATTTTAGTTCAGACAATGTCCTTTCATCCTCAAGTTTTGCAGATGAACTGCTGATCAAACGAATTTATCAAGATTCCATGAGGCTAACGAATCCATCAACAATTGAGTTAAATGATAGGAGTATAAGCACATTGTATCCACAACCCGAGGGAATGTAACACGAACGTCTTCCAGAAACTTTTTATCTTCCTCCCCAGTAGCAATACTTTCATCGATGACAATTCTTGCAATCTCACTATCATCTGAAGAACAAGCAAAATTATAGAAATAATGAAAACCGGTGAAGAGGATTAGGATCTCTAATCCCAGTATCTACTAAACAGTGTGAAATGGTGACTTTGCAATAGCATTCATGGTAATTGCAAAATAAAGTAAGGTTCAGCCTTAACAAGCTCAAAGCATTTGGACCTTCAGATCTTGATATACCAAGTAAGTTTGCAATGAAGGATATATCACACCATCAAGACATCGCCAGTTTGAGCATTAAATACCATAACTGGCTGGTTCTACAGGAAAGCAAACCAAGCTTAAGGCGAGTACGACTTCATTTTTCCACTTATGAACTAGAACAATGGACACCTACACCAGGAATATGTTCGAACACTCTCACACATAGCATTTCTCATGTAGGCACCAACTACTGAGACTACTACTACTATGCATTGACCGACCACCCCCAGAACTGACCATAGCTACTAGTACTAGCTTGAAGAGCTAACAAATAAACCGGACTAGACTGACTCTGATACAATGCTACTACCACAATCAACACCAAGATTACTACTAGTACGTTGTTGACACGGAGATAACTACTAGTACTACTAACTAAGACCGGCGGCAGGGTTGTTGTATGTCACAATCAATGCAACTAGCAAGCCTTGGCGATTCGATCGGACTAACGAAACTGCAATTAATTCATTCTTTCCTGGAGTAGTAGGTAGCTAGCTCCCCGCCCGTCCCTCCGGCCGGCCCTAATACTTGCGACAGTCACCGCATTGGCTGCCTACACACAACCAAACATGGGTGTTTTTAGAGATAGAGATGAATGCATGAACTTAGAGACTAAGGCAAGATGATAGAGATGAATGCATGAACAAAGTTATTAAGGCAAGATTGTAGAGGGTGAGAGAGAGAGAGAGAAAGAGAGATGAATGAATGCATTAACGGCACGTACCTCTGCTTGGACCGTATCGAAGGAGGGGCTTGCATGCCTTAGGTGGGCACGTAGAGGCAGATGCCGGCCGCGATGCTCTCCAGCACACATCACATTTGGAAGCGCACTGCGGCCTCCTAGGCCACCATCATGTTCGTGTAGGTGTTGGCCTCATCCAGGTGGTCATTGACACGGCCACAGACCTCCTCGGCGTTGGTCGCCCTAACCTCTAGCACCTCCAACAGCGCCAACACCGTGTTGACCCTTATGGACATGCCCTTTGATGTGCTACACATGATCCTGGCACTGACCTCTGCTTGCGACATGCATTGATTTCCCACATGGAAAAATGGCGGTAGGTTGGGCGCCTCCGCCGGAACCATCACCGCCCCAACCGCCATGCGGAACATGCGCCGCAGCTTGCGCATGTGCAAGCCTTCGCTCATGAAGTGACTCATGAGCAGTGTCAGGTGTTGAACCACCGACGTGAGCTTGGCCCTGGCACCAGCGATGCTCATGGCATGCGCGTTAGCGCGGACAGCGAGCATGATGTCTCGCAGATCGCCCACGGCCTCCTCCGTCCACTGCCCGTTTCTGGTGTCTAGGCTCGTCGACTCGACCAGCACGGTGTTGAACAGGGCAGTGGGGCTTGGGTGGGGGAGGTATGACAGGTTTCCTACCGCGGTCATCTCCGTCTACATAGCCTCCCTCTACCTACGTGTGGAACGGGTGGGTGTCTTCTTAGCTATACCAGCAGAGCTACAATAAAATGGATGGACACAACCTTGTGTATCCCTGCCTTTATATATAGATGAGGTGAGGTGGATAGATTTGGCCGTCAAAGCATTTTGAACGAGCCGAGCCAAGTCTTTATTACCATATCTATTGGTCGTGCTAGTAAGTAGTACACCACCACGTACGCCACACTTGCAGGTTGCTTTCGCGCTTCTTGTGCATGCATGCATGCCAACAAAAAAAAAGACACTACTTTCTCCTAGCAACGAGTTTGTACACATGTAATGTGTGTCAGCTTTGTACGTCTGCTCCGTGTACTCGCTCGTAAATAAATAAACAAACAAAAAGTACCTACCTTATTATCTACTCCCTCCGTCCGGAAATACTCATCCTAGAAGTGGTTAAAAATGGATGTATCTATAACTAAAATAAGTGTAGATACAACCATTTCTAGGACAAGTATTTCCGGACGGAGGGAGTATCTATCTAAACAAATATGAAAGATATCTCCTTTTTCTTTTAGATAGAATCAGAAAAGGGGCTAGCCATGCAACGTGCAGCCCGCGAGGACCATGCGGCGGTAATTTCACAGTAATTACGTTATCTGAAAATCAACATAACCATGCATGTCGCGCATGAAGAATTGAAGAGGCCATGCGTGCGTACGAGTCAAACTTGCAGCTAAAACATGGAAACGCTTGATGGCACGGCAAGCCAGAACTGGCCTACTGCCCATCTGAAACGGATGGCCACGCGCGATGAAGATAGCCGAAGGGGGCGATGCACAGCAGGTGGAGGCGTGGAGCATAGCACTTACCAGCTAGCAGGCCATAATATGTACTCCTGCTATACTAGTGTATGTGATGCAATGCAACTCGAGTCTGAGCTAAGCTAGGAGTAGTACTCCTATCCTATGCGGTGTGGGTGCGAACTGGCCCGGTGCAGCTAAGCGATGTACAAACATGTGCATCGATCTTTAGCCCTTACGTGGCGCACATGGACATGCACTACCCTTTGGAAGATTATTTTTCTTTCTTTTCTGAATTCAATCTAATTACTTTATTGGCATGCAAATCACACTTGTGCTGCTCCTTTATTAGTTCCAAATGAAAGAAAAGGTGAGTGAATATCCCTTCTTGCACGTAAGGAGAATATATATGGAAGGCATATTGTTTCCTTTAGATAGAATCAGACAAAGGACCAACCGTACAATTGTGCAAGGTGCACAAGACGATCGTATCAACATAGCCATGGGCCACGCGCGCATGCATGAAGAATTGAAGAGGCCATGCGTCCATTATGAGTCGAACTTGCAGATGCGTGATGGCATGGCATTAGCGGAAAGGGCCTCCTCGCCCTCTGAGCCGGGTGGCCACGCACAACGAAGATTGCCGGAAGGGGCGGAGGCATGGAGCATACCACTCACCAACAGGCCATAATGTGTACTCCTACTATACTGGTGTTTGTGTGATGCAATGCAACCTAGGTCTGAGCTAGCTAGTGCTGGTATGTAGCATACGTATATGCAGATTCTTCTCAAAAAACAAAAACAAAAACCGTGTATGCAGATAATGAAAGACAATGATAGTTAGTACACATAATAATCAACTGGAACTGGGCTACTAACTTGACTCTGATACACCAACGCATTACAAGCAACATCTGTTGCAACAACTACTACTACTATGCGTTGACCGACCACCACCAGAACTGACCATAGCTACTAGTACTAGCTTGAAGAGCTAACAAATAAACCGGACTAGACTGACTCTGATACAATGCTACTACCACCACCAGCACCAGGATTACTACTAGTACGTTGTTCACACGGAGATAACTACTAGTACTACTGGGTTGTTGTATGTCGCAATCAATGCAACTAGCAAGCCTTGGCGATTCGATCAGACTAACGAAACAGCAACTAATTCATTCTTTCTGGGAGTAGTAGGTAGCTAGCTCCCCGACCGGCCATAATGCTTTCGACAGTCACCGCATCTGCTGCCTACACACAACCAAACATGGGTGTTTTAGAGATAGAGATGAATGCACGAACTTAGAGATTAAGGTAAGATGAGAGAGATGAATGCATGAACAGAGTTATTAAGGCAAGATGGTAGAGGGGGGGAGAGAGAGAGAGCGAGAGAGTGAGAGAGAGATGAATGAATGCATTAGCGACACATACCTCCGCTTCGACCGGATCGAAGGAGGGGCTTGCATGCCTTAGGTGGGCATGTAGAGGCGGACGCTGGCTGCGATGCTCACCAGCACACATCACATTTGGGAGCGCAGTGCGGCCACCTGGGCCACCATCATGTTTGTGTAGATGTTGGACTCGTCCAGGTAGTCATTGACACGGCCCCAGACCCCCTCGGGTTGGTCGCCCCAACCTCTAGCACCTCCAACAGCTTCAGCACTGCGTTGACCCTTCCGGACATGCCCTCTGATGTGCTACGCAGGATCCGGTTGTTGATCTCCGCTTGCGACATGCATTGATCTCCAACATGGAAAATGGCGGTAGGTCGGGCGCCTTTGCCGAAACCATCAGCGTTCCCACCGCCATGCGGCACATGCGACGCAGCTTGCGTGTCTGCAAGCCTTCGCTAATGAAGTGATTCATGAGCGGCGTCGGGTGTTGAACCACCGACGTGAGCTCGGCCCTGGCGCCGACAATGCTCCTGGCATGAGCGCTGGCGCGGACAGTGAGCATGATGTCTCGCAGCTTGCGCGCGGCCTCCTCCGTCCACTTGTCATTCCTGTTGTCTAGGCTCGTCGACTCAGCCAGCACGGTGTTGAACAGGTTAGCGGGGCTTGGGTGGGGGAGATGGGGTTGGTTTCCTGCCGCGGCCATCTTGATCTACATAGCCTCCCTCTACCTACGTGTGGAATGGGTGGGTGTCTTCTTGGCTATACCAACAGAGCTACTGTAAAATGGATGGACACAACCTTGTGTATGCCTGCCTCTATATATAGACGAGGTGCGGCGGATGGATTTGGTTGTCGAAGCATTTTGAACGAGCCGAGTCAAGCCTTTATTACCATATCTATTGACCCTGGTAGTAAGTAAATGGCATGTACACCATCACGCACGCCACACTTGCAGGTTCCTTTCGCGCTTCTTGTGCATGCATGCCAACACAAAATAAAATAGAAATGACACTGATTTCTCCTAGCAACGAGTGTGTACACATGTAATGTATGTCGGCTTTCTATGTTTGCTTCGTGTACTTGCTCGTAAATAAATAAACAAGCAAAAAGTACCGACATTATTCTCTATATATCTAAACAAATATGGAAGGCATCTCCTTTTCTTTTAGATAGTATCAGAAAAGTGGCAAGCCGTGAAACGTATTTTATACTGAAATTTTATACTTACTACACTACCGTGTTAAGGAGCAAACTTTTTTGATGGGAAGGAGTATATTTTTATATATTGGGCATATTTAACAATATTATTTAATTATTTATTATATATTTAGTATATATTTGTATTATATATTATTTAATTATTTATTATATATTATTGGGCAAACGTATTATATATTTTTAATTTTTTTATACTTGTGTAATTTATGTAGTTTACACATATGTATGTTAGATATCTCTAAAATGTGTGGTTTCACAAATATTGTAATAGTGGTTGTAATATATGATTAGGAAAATATATTTGTAGAAAGTTCTAGTGGTCGTATTATATAATTAAGGAAGTATATATGTAGAAAATTCCAGAGTACAATATACTTGTTTTTGGAACACCTGCGTATAAGTTTGACAATATATTTAATAATATATGTGAGGGGCGCACAATGTACGAATTTAACAAAATACTGTTTAAATCATATGGTTTAACGATGTATCTATATACTCTTTTTTTATAAAAGACTATGGCCTCATCTTGCTCCGTCCATGCATGTGGTGTGCGTGCAGATAGCCTAAAGAAAGACAGGCACTGCTTGCTTTGAAAGAGTTCCTTTAGTTTCGAGTTGATTTTACTGCTTGCTTTGAAAGTTTTTACTACCCACCAAAGGTGATCGGCGCCCGCTGCAACAAACTCACTGCTAGGAGAAAGCAGTGTATTTTGTTTTTCCTTTGTGTTGGCATGCATGCACAAGAGGGGGAAAGTAAGAACCGCCGCGTACGTGATTCTAAAAGAAAAGGAGCATATTGGGCACTGCTACGTGTCGGTCGGTGGATCTTTTTAAAAGATCCGCGACCTCACAAGTCATCGGATCTGACGGATTAAACGGCCAGGCGTCACCTTCTACCATTGCAACACAGGTTCTGTGTTGCAGGAAATGTCTGCAACACAGATCTTGCTGCGAAAAAATTTACAACATAGGTCAAGGTGCATATTTATTTTGCAACAAACATCTTATTACAGCTTTTTTTACATTTTTTTTGCAACAAAGGGCTTGTTACAATTATTTTTGCAACAAAGACATTGTTGTAGAAAAGCGTGAAGTAACAAGTGGCCACATCATATCTAGCGATTGAGCGGCTGCTCCTTGTCCATTCGTAACATAGAAAGGAGAGATCGAAGAGTTAAAGGAAAACGCTTGGGGCCGGGGCACCGGCCAAATGCTCGGCCGGTCGCGCGCGAGCCATACAATCACTTTCGTTCGTGCATCACAGGAGCGTTCCTCGAATCGTTTTTTTCAAGTCTTCTTTCTTCTTCCCTACAACTCTGCAACTGCTCCTTTTCTCCCATCTCCGCCGCCACACGCAGTGCATCGGCAATGATGCACCCTTGCTTGCAAGGCGAGCCACGGCGGGGACGGAGAGAAAACGACGGGGCGGAGAAATCACAGCGAGGAGAGTTGAAGGAGGCAGTGCACGACGCTGGTGACCGTCGGTGGCACGCGACCAGCCATGGCAAGCGACCAACCATGGCGGGCGACAATGGAGGCAATGCTGGAACCATTCATTTTGAAAGCTTCCACCGTTTGATTCGAAAGCTTCAACGGAAGTACATGAAGCTTCAATCACACGCCGTGCAAGTGAAAAAGCTACAATGGTTCACCCGAAAGCTTCAACCATAGTTTGAAAAAGCTTCAACCACATATCTTGCAACCGGAAACCACGATGGTGATGCAATCACTGGTCTGCCACGGCCGAGCTGCAATCGACGTCGACAGTGTATTTTTGCTACAACCATGTTTTGATTTTGCAGGAACCTGCTCATGTTTTTGCTACCACCCACCCCCGCGCCATAATCTGCTAACATGCTGATTTTTGCTGGAAACAATGAACCATTCTTGCTACAATCATATTTTGATTTTGCTGGAACCGTACGTAATTTTTGCTACATCCATCTCCACGACATGCGAGCTATATCTTCTGTTTTTTCCAGTCGTTTTTGCTACAAATGTATTTGATTTTGTTGGAACCGAAGGCATTTTTGGCAACATCCACCCACCACGGTGTTTGGTCGACGGCGGTGATGGCTTTTTTTTTGCTGCAACCGTTGCTACCACCGGAGATGCCATTTTGCTGGGAACTGTGGCTGCCCCCGAGAGCGAGAATGGAGCGGAGGCGTGCTTCAAGGCCGGCGGAGAGCTCATCCATGGAGGGAGGGGCGGGGTCAGTTGGGTTTCCATGGTCGTGCGGTGGCGGTTCTTTACGTTTGGATTGTGGCGGCGGGAGATGGGAGACGGGGGAGGGACGAAGAAGAATAGGAGCCTGATCATATCTGACGTCCGAGGTTCGCTAGATCGGACGACCTGGACGCAACCGGCCCAATCGTTGCGCCGGTCTGCCGGTGCACATCACTGCCCAGAGGAAAAGCAGGACACGCATCGCACGGACATGATGGCGGATGTTCCCATGTGATCCGCCAGCTGAAGCCAAGCTTTTTTCCTTCCATATTTGGCTGGCTACTTTGTTTTTCTAAAAGAAATCAGGCACTATTGGGTATGTACGTAGTGGTGTAGTAGATGGCTAGCTGTAGCATTGAAATGGCTGTTTTCTGAAACTACTAAACTCCCATTGAATGCGCAGCGCCGGAAATCCGAAAATAAATCCAGGCATAAATGAAAGCACCAGGTATGAAACTACTAAACTCCCATTGAATGCGCAGCGCCGGAAATCCTAAAATAAATCCAGGCATAAATGAAAGCACCAGGATTTGAACTCTGGTGGGCTGGGGATACCACAGTTCCTCTAACCATCCAATCACAGGTTGGTTCACAATATAAGACATTTTTTACCAGTACATATTCTTGCAGTACAAATTATGGCAATGATCTTTACACCTGACATTCCCAGAGACGCCTCCCCGGCAACAGGTAAACATCACAGAACAACTAGACCAACAGTTTTAAACTACGGGTAACCAAGAAAAAGACTATAAGTCGCAAACTACGCAGCACACAAGTCCGAAGATGTCTCCTTCACGAATAACTTCCTCAAAGACGACTTGTGATTTACCTGGCCAAAGAATCCACCATTCCAGCAGGAATAAGAGCACACAATATATGGCATAAGCAGGGTGTTTCGGCATCCTTTGTTAAAATACCAAATCATTCCTGATGTTCCAGAGACACCACCAGATGTTGCAGAGAAACTATTAACCTAGCTCACATCTCCGATTTTGGCTAGTTTAGGTTATTTCCAACATAGCAATCTTGGGTCTGGAATGCCATGATTTTGCTGTCTAATTCACCTCAGTTTTCATCATCATGGTTGAAATGCATGCTACCCAAGCCCAAAAGGCAGATAGCTCCCCATGAAAACCCACACAAGCAGATGTGACCCATCACAAGCTTGTATTAATTTTACATCAAAAGGGGTTGCCTCCCTGCACCATTAAGCACAACGAAGCAACATCGTAGCAGTACAACGTACACAGAGGAAAGCTGAGAGCTTCCTCAGTAGATAAAAGCTCATTACAGTTCACAGGAGAGGGAAACACAGCGATCTACTAGGAAACTAAACATTAAGCCAGCTAGTGTTCTTCCACAGGAACAGGCGACGAGCTTGATCAGAAAAGTCAGGTTCACCAAGCGGTCTGCAGTAATTCGACCATGAGCTTGTCGAGGAGCACTATATTTCTGTCCAGGAGGACTGATTGAGAGGTTTTGCAGACGATCTTCCATCGATGCAGAGTGCGGCTCTAGAGCGCGCACCATACCTCCTTGACATTGCCCCAGCATCTTTCTGAAAACAGAGTTTGTTGTCCTTCCTGAAAACAGAGTTTGTTACAGAAAAATCCATCATAAGCTCCATAAGACAGCAGAACAGAAGATATTCATGACCTAAGTAGTTTCATAGACCACAACTGTTGGGGCACAGCACACTTGAAAAACAAGTGATCGCTGCATTCAATCTCAGCAAAACAAAGGCAAGTAAGATCATCTGCGGGGTTATCCCAGGCTTCCAGTTCCACCACATTATAGGTTGAAGTTGCCACAACCTTTTGCTGCCATATATTATAGTACAACATATCGTGCATTTCACACATATATACTGATATACATACACCATGGTACCATTGGTTACAAAATTTATTATACAACAAGAAGAAAATATCGGTACAAGCTGCAACCGTCAGCTGCCTCACGATGGGCCGGAGGGTGGATTGAAAGACAGCATGCTGGGAGAGTCCACTCTGACGATGACTTCTTCCCCCATGGACTCATCGCTCGAGTCATCATCTTCTCCTACCGCCCTGCGTTGCCGGCCTTCTGCTAGGGGCGGCGGAAAGGGAGCGAGTGCGGGAGCTATAGCTGGGGCAGGAGCAGATTTTCTCTTCATCGCATTGGAGCCCTCCGACCTCACCGACAGCAGAGGCCGTGTGTCGGCTGCCCTTGAAGGCACCTTTGGATACGACGCGATGTGCTTCTGGTTCGCTTCCACATGATCAAGCCTCGGTTTCCGCCGAGCAGGGCGCATGCCATCCATCTACGAATGAGTTGTTGATGTAGTTTTTCAGTCATAACTAGCTATGAGATTTGACAAAAGAAAAGAAAAGACTTGGACGTACCATGCTGCCATACATGCTGACTTGCAAGGCTCTAGCAGAGAAGCTGCCAGGCTGGCTTCTGATTTCAGCTAAGCTTGCATTTCCAGGCCCTCTGGATCTCCGGAAACTCTCCTTCCACCTGAGCAAACCGACATGCTCTTTGCTCTGTGTTCGTGAAGGTCCGAGTGCTAGAGAAAGCAACAATCCACTTCTTGCAGATCAGATTCTATATCTGGCCTCCTCATTTCAAATAAGATGGCCCTTGCTCTAGCCTCCACCTGATAACTGGGTGCGGCATAGCAGTAGTCTATATGGTTTATGGCTGTAAACAAGAGAGCACTTCAGCATTCAATTGCTTTTAAAAGAGAATAAATCACTGCTTTTGCTTTAGAAAACAGCCACTGCTCGATTGATGGAAATATAGAGAACCTGAAGACTGCAGGCCAAATAAGTTCAAATCAGTGTTTGACGGCAGCAGCACAGCTGGAGGTGTGATCAACGTTCGGTTCTCTGTCTTCAGAAATCCCTCCAATAAGATGCCTATGTAATTATGCCTTAGTTCAATCTCTTCCCCCTTAATGTAGATGTTCGTAGTAGATCTTTCTTAAATGAGAACCCTCATCTCACGCATTGCCATCTTCTCAAATATCTGAGGGAGCAAAATCCTTGCAATAACTAGAGCACTCAACTGTAATTTTGGCGCATGGATGATTAATCAAATATAAATTATGTGGAAAAAGGTAGCAATGTTGCACCAGAGTAGTGGTGATGGGTTAGTCCCGCATTGGAAGTTCAATGTCAGTAATATTACTAGGTGGCAATTTGGGCAGTAAATTTTAAAAAGTGGTACGTAAAACATTTTTTCATTCTCATGGGCACACCACTAGGGGCTCAGTCATTTTAATGCTATGTTTCTGCGACAAAAATTCAATGTGTTAATCGTGTAAGGCCCGGTTTGGAAGACTTCAACCATAATGGTCAATTTGTAATTACTTAGTATAATGTGAGTCTCTGTATAACTATTTGTGTACGGATGTGATGACCTTGTACTAGTGCAGTACACATGTGGCAATTTGAGTCGTCAGACTTCTCATTTTTTATAATCTTTCATACTCGATGTTAGTGCTGGAACTAAAAGCACTTCTAAGCAAAACTTGGTAGAATAAATGCTACCACCCACCCACTCTCCCGTTACAAGTTTTTTACAGGATTATCAGTAACCAGCAGGAACTTTAACCCTATTGAGAACCACACAAAAAGATCTACTTCACTCCTACTCACAAAATCAAGAAGGAAACAACAGAACATAAAAGGATTGTGCATTGCAGGAAATATCTAAGAGTCAAAAATGTCAATGAGCGCATGTGTAGGCAGCATTATGAGAGGATACCTGCCACATAAAATCCTCAATAGAAGGATCAGACTGGCGCAATTGCTCTATTTTTTCAGCCTCAATGAAGAAACAATGCACCACCGATTCTGTAATAATGTCACAAATATAAGGCTTTCCAATTAGAGCCTCATATAGACCCAAAGTGCTTCCATGTGACAAAATTGGATCCAATGAATGCCTCGTGCATAGTCTCTGACTTGTCCACTATCAAAAAGAAGGCCAGGGAGGTATATATTCATCATTGAACCAGATAGAGTGGGGAAGTATATACTTCCAAGCAAAATGCAATGAAGTGGCCTCGAAGAAGAAACATACCTTTACTATTCCACTCCAAACAAGCCATACACCAGCCGGCCTTCAGCCTTCTGTGTAAAGAACTGTCTCATGCCCTTTGATTGTTTCCTTTGTACTACTTAGCAATGGACCATGAAGAGCAGCAGGCAGTGCACCAACTAAAGGATGTGTATTTAGAAGTTCGCAAACTCTTGGCATTTTCACCAGTGGTGGATTCCTCTTAAGCTTCTTCAAGTCTGTCTGCCAAGTGAATCAACATACCAGAGTTAGTATGTTCTGACTTTGAACTGAAGCCAGAGAGATGAAGTTACTTTCACTTTGCAACAAGAAATGGAATCATATTTTCCAACTACCTACAAAGCATCATCGAGATGGACTATTTCCTTTTCCTCGAGCAACCCAGTCTTCCCAAGGTCTTGAATATACTCACTCAAGTGTGTCAATACCGCATATGTTACTTGTCGAGTCTTCAATACATGAAGCACCTAAACAGTGTTGAAACAGCTTCAGAATCTAGATAACAATGCCCCGTGATACGTCTCCGTCGTATCTACTTTTCCAAACACTTTTGCCCTTGTTTTGGACTCTAACTTGTATGATTTGAATGGAACTAACCCGGACTGACGCTGTTTTCAGCAGAATTGCCATGGTGTTGTTTTATGTGCAGAAAACAAAAGTTCTCGGAATGACCTGAAACTCCACGTAATATCTTAGAATAAATAATAAAAAATCCTCGCCAAAGATGAAGACCAGGGGGCCCACACCCTGTCCACGAGGGTGGGGGGCGCGCCGCTCCCCCCTGGGCGCGCCCCCCTACCTCGTGGGCCCCCTGGATGCCCTCCAACGCCAACTCCAACTCCATATATTGGCTTTTGGGGAGAAAAAAATCAGAGAGAAAGTTTCATCGCGTTTTACGATACGGAGCCGCCGCCAAGCCCTAATCTCTCTCGGGAGGGCTGGTCTGGAGTCCGTTCGGGGCTCTGGAGAGGGGGATTCGTCGTCGTCGTCATCATCAACCATCCTCCATCACCAATTTCATGATGCTCACCGCCGTGCGTGAGTAATTGCATCGTAGGCTTGCTGGACGGTGATGGGTTGGATGAGATTTATCATGTAATCGAGTTAGTTTTGTTAGGGTTTGATCCCTAGTATCCACTATGTTCTGAGATTGATGTTGCTATGACTTTGCTATGCTTAATGCTTGTCACTAGGGCCCGAGTGCCATGATTTCGGATCTGAACCTATTATGTTTTCATGAATATATGTGAGTTCTAGATCCTATCTTGCAAGTCTATAGTCACCTACTATGTGTTATGATCCGGCAACCCCGAAGTGACAATAATCGGGACCACTCCCGGTGATGACCATAGTTTGAGGAGTTCATGTATTCACTATGTGTTAATGCTTTGTTCCGGTTCTCTATTAAAAGGAGGCCTTAATATCCCTTAGTTTCCAATAGGACCCCGCTGCCACGGGAGGGTAGGACAAAAGATGTCATGCAAGTTCTCTTCCATAAGCACGTATGACTATTTACGGAATACATGCCTACATTATATTGATGAACTGGAGCTAGTTCTGTGTCACCCTATGTTATGACTGTTACATGATGAACCACATCCGGCATAATTATCCATCATTGATCCGGTGCCTACGATTTTTCCATATACTGGTTTACGCTTATTTACTTTTCCGTTGCTATTGTTACAATCACTACAAAAATACCAAAAACATTACTTTTGCTATCTTTACTTTTGTTACCGTTACCACCACTATCATATTACTTTGCTACTAAACACTTTGCTGCAGATATTAAGTTTCCAGGTGTGGTTGAATTGACAACTCAGCTGTTAATACTTGAGAATATTCTTTGGCTCCCCTTGTGTCGAATCAACAAATTTGGGTTGAATACTCTACCCTCGAAAACTGTTGCGATCCCCTATACTTGTGGGTTATCAAGACCTTTTTCTGGTGCCGTTGCCGGGGAGCATAGCTCTATTCTTTGAGTCACTTGGGATTTATATCTGCTGGACACTATGAAGAACTTGAAAGACGCTAAGACAAAAATTTATCCCTCAACTACGAGGGGAGGTAAGGAACTGCCATCTAGCTCTGCACTTGATTCACCTTCTGTTATGAGTAAGCTAGCGACACCTAAACCTACTACGGCTATGAATTCTGATATGTCGCATGTTATTGATGATGCCACTTCTGCTATGCATGATACTTATGATGAAACTACTTCTATGCTTGATACTATTGTGCCACTTGGTGAATTTCTAGATGAGCAAATTTCTAAGTCTAGAGAAAGAGAAATTAGTGAACCTGAACACGATGATCTTAGTGATGATGAACCTATGCCTGTTATTCCTGAGGGTTATCTTTTTAATAATGAATCTTACGAAGCTATTCTTGCTTGTCCGGATAAACCTGAACGTAAGAGGTTACTAATTAAGTGGAGTAAGGAATCTTTTAGAGGTAGGATGAGACCCGACCCTGCTTTTGCTACTTCACCTATCTGTGTTCCTGATCAGGATTATTATGATATTACTGTTGATCCAGATATAATTACTTTGGTTGAATCTGATCCTTTTTATGGCTATGAATCTGAAAGTGTTGTGGCACATCTTCGTAAGTTAGATGAAATAGCTGCCCTGTTTACTAATAATTTGAGATCGTGCCACTTTTATATACTCAAAATATTTCCGTTCTCATTAAAGGATAATGCTAAGAAACGGTTTAATTCTCTTGATCCTGCCTGTGTGCAAAGTCCCCAGGATATGATTTATTACTTCTCTGCTAAATATTTCCCTGCTCATAAGAAACAAGATGCTTTGAGGGAAATATACAATTTTTTGCAAATTGAAGAAGAGAGTCTCCCACAAGCTTGGGGGAGGCTTCTCAAGTTACTTAATGCTTTGCCTGACCATCCTCTTAAGAAACCTGAAATATTTGATATCTTTTATAATGGACTAACTGATGCTTCCAGAGATTACCTGGATAGTTGTGCTGGTTCTCTTTTCAGGGAAAGAACACCGGATGACGCTGAAATTTTATTGAATAATATGTTGGCAAATGAAAATAATTGGGCACCTCGTGAGCCACCTCCCGAGCCAACTCCTGAGCCATCTCCTAAGCCAATTACTGAGCCTATTCCTAAACCAACTCCGAAGAAGAGAGGTGTTCTATTTCTCAGTCCCGAAGATATGCAAGAGGCAAAGAAATCTATGAAAGAAAAAGGTATTAAAGCTGAAGATGTTAAGAATTTACCTCCTATTAAAGAAATACATGGTCTTAATTTACCGCCTATTGAAGAAGTATATGATCTCAATTACTTATTTACTGAAGAACCTCCCGATATTCCAACACAGGTAGTAAAGGTAAATTCTCTCTATAGATATGATAAAGTTGAAGTCCCTCCTACTAAAATTGCTAGTCAGTGCTTCGATGAGTTTGATGACTTTATGTTTAAGCAAGATGACTTTAATGCTTATTTTGGTAGACAATTAAAGCAGAATACCTTTATGATTAAACGCTTGAGTGATTATATGGATAATATTAGAGGTGAACTTAAACTTGTTAGCAAACATGCTTCTATGGTTACCACTCAAGTAGAACAAGTACTTAAAGCTTAGAAAGAAATGCTTGATGAAATGAATAGTAAGAAAAATGATTATGCTGTTAGAGTGGCTACTAGAACTGGTAGAATGACTCAGGAACCTTTGTATCCTGAAGGCCACCCTAACAGAATCGAGCAAGATTCTCAAAGAAATAATATTGATGCACCTAGTTCTTCTAAAAGGAAGAAAAAAGAAAAATGATAGAACTGTGCAAACTTCTAGTGAACCTATTGTTGAACCACCTGATAATCCAAATGATATCTCTATGTCTGATGTTGAAACACAATCTGGTAATGAACATGAACCTGATGAAGATGTTAATGATGATGTTCATGATGATGCTCGACCTAGTAATGATAATGATGTAGAAGTTGAACCTGCTGTTGATCTTGATAACCCACAATCAAAGAATCAACGTTATGATAAAAGAGACTTCGTTGCTAGGAAACATGGTAAAGAAAGAGAACCATGGGTTCAGAAACCCATGCCTTTTCCTCCGAAACCATCCAAGAAAAAGGATGATGAGGATTTCGAGCGCTTTGCTGAAATGATTAGACCTATCTTTTTGCGTATGCCATTGACTGATGTGCTCAAAACAAATCCATATGCTAAGTATATGAAGGATATCATTACTAATAAAAGAAAGACACCGGAGGCTGAAATTTCCACCATGCTTGCTAATTACACTTTTAAGGGTGGAATACCAAAGAAACTTGGAGATCCAGGAGTACCTACTATACCATGCTCCATTAAAAGAAATTATGTTAAAACTGCTTTATGTGATCTTGGAGCCGGTGTTAGTGTTATGCCTCTCTCTTTATATCGTAGACTTGACTTGAATAAGTTGACACCTAATGAAATATCTTTGCAAATGGCTAATAAATCAACTGCTATATATGTCGGTATTTGTGAGGATGTGCCTGTTGTGGTTGCAAACGTTACTATTTTAACGGACTTTGTTATTCTTGATATTCCCGAGGATGATAGTATGTCTATTATTCTTGGAAGACCTTTCCTTAATACTGCAGGGGCTGTTATTGATTGCAACAAAGGCAATGTCACTTTTCATGTTAATGGTAATGAGCATACGGTGCACTTTCCGAGGAAACAACCTCAAGTTTATAGTATCAACTCTATTGGAAAAATTCCATCGATTATATTTGGAGGTTTTGAATTTCCTCTTCCTACTGTCAAAAAGAAATATGATATACTTATTGTTGGGGATGTCCATATCCCCGTTGATGTCCATATCCCCGTTGAGGTAACATAGTGTTATTCGAAATTTCTCCGGTTCCATGATTATCGGAATGAGTTTGTTAACAAGACTTGATCAACCTTGTTAGTGGATTCTTTTTTATGAGCATGAGATGGATGAAACTAGAAGCACAACCTTCTGTACCCTCTTTATATTTTCTGTTCTTTAGTAGAAATAAAGTAAAATAGTATTTTTCTGTCTGTTTCCTGACTTATTCGTGCAATATAAAAATATCCCGAAAATAAAAGTCCTCAGAATGCCATGCCAATTTAATATGATTTTTTTCGGGATTATTTAAGGATTTTTAGTGCAAAAATTACCGCGGGGGGAGCTGCCACCTGGTCACGAGGGTGGAGGGCGCGCCCTACCCCCCTAGGCGCGCCCCCTGCCTCGTGGGCCCATGGTGGCCCTCCTCCACTTATCCCTGCACCCATCTTCTTCCTCTGCCTCACACAAACCCGAAAAACCAACTCAAGCTCGTGTTCCAGCAACTTTTGCTGCGATTTTCGATCTCCTTGCTCAAAGCACCTCTCGCAAAACTGCTTGGGGAGATTGTTCCTTGGTATGTGACTCCTCCATTGGTCCAATTAGTTTTTGTTCTAGTGCTTTATTCATTGCAAATTTGTGCTGCATAGGTGACCATGTTCTTGAGTTTGCATGTCAAATTTATATGGTTCCAAGTAGTTCTAATGCTTGATATATGCTCTAGGCACTTGTATGAGTAGTTGCTATCAATCTTATTGAAGTTGGTTCACTTTTGTTTGAAGTTACTAAAAATTTCAGATTGTTTCAGAAATAATGAAGAGACTTTTGAGGGGCTCGTCGAGCCGAAGTTCTAAGGAGAAACAAAAGGAAGAAGAACAGAAGCCCAAATTTAATCTGCCTCGTATCGCGGAGGTCCGGCCGTGTGAATGGCCTTCCGATGACTTCTTGAGGAATGCCGGGATTTATGAAGATTTCTATCTATTGATTGAGAACGCCAGCCTCACCAACTTCCTCCGCGACCAACGTCATCAGTATCTCTTACTCACAAATACTTTTGTGCAGAACTTCTACTTTTTTCCTAAGAAATCACCTCCAATAGTAGAGTTCCATTTATATGATGTTGCTAGGGAGATGACATTAGCTGCATTTTGCGAGGTTTGCAAAATACCTTTCGAGGGTTCTTTAGATGAACCACACCGTAATGAAGTGGAAGCTTATATTGACACTATCACTGTGGGAGAAACCAGGAAGGTTTCTGATGCAAGAATTACTAGCATACATTTCTCTGTTTTACGCTACTTTGCCTTATTTGCTAGTCGTTGCTTGATTGGTCGCGGGAACTATGGGAACCTTAGTATTCCTGATATTATTATTTTGCTCCATGGTTTATACCGCAATAACTCTGTTAGTATGGGTGGAATTGTTGCTAGACGGTTGAGTATGAACCGTACTAAGGGCCCCATCTTTGGAGGCATTTATGCTTCACGCCTAGCTGAACATTTTGAAATACCTATTAGGCATGAGGAGAAAGAAGAAACAGCGCTGCCCCGTGCTTATTTAGATTATAAGAGTATGGTAGCGCATGATTTTCTTGTTAAGAATCGCGAAGGGGCGCTTAAATATAAATTGTACTTTGATAAACATCACCCTGAGACTATTAATTTGCCTGCTCCCTCTTTGTTTAACTTGTCTGCAGGTACTTACATTGTTCCGTGGGCGGCTGTTCAAGCCTATCGGAATCCTGCACCAGCCTCGGAACTGGAGCCTCCACAAATGTCTGTTTATTCTTGGGATCCTGAGGCGGTTGCCAGCCAGTGGCAGTCAGAGTCCTCTTCATCACATTATGATCCCAACTATTCTTCATCGCAGTATGACCCCAGCTTCACCTACGGATATCAGCCAGGTTATCCCTGGCAATAGACCAACTTAGGCCAAAAGCCTAAGCTTGGGGGAGTACGTATTTCCCACCGACATTACATTCATGTTCACACACACTCATTGCTAGATGTCGGTGCTCATACTCTTTCATTGTAATATCCATGTTAGTTTAAATTTATTTTTCTAGCTTTCTTCTTGTGTGTTTGATAAACCTTAAGAAAAAAATTAGTTAGTCTACTTTCCATGCTTGTAGTAGAATTAAAAAGAAAACCCAAAAATATTTCCCGTCCTTCTTTTGCTTGTTGGGAGCTTTCCCGTGTAAATAGTTTTTATTTTTATTTTCCTTACTTTGGGGGTCGAGAAGAGTATATTGAAAATGCTTAGTGGCTCTTATATGCATGATTGTTTATTTAACTTAGAGCCCATATTACTTGTCTTCTCTCTTGAGTTGAATGCTTACAGATTCCAGCTTAGTCCAATGCACGTGCACTCTTATTATTATATACACCGTTCAGTCGTGCAAGTGAAAGGCAATAATGATGATATATGATAGACTCATTGGGATGAGAAAAGCTGGTATGAACTCGACCTCTCTTGTTTTTGTAAATATGATGATTCATCGTTCCTTATTCAGCTATTATGAAGTAAACATATTTGCAATAACATTTAGAGATTATAGTTGCTTGTGCCATGCTTGATTAGCTATGAGTTATAATGGTTAACCTTGCATGAAAACATGCTATTGAGATGATTATGATGTGGTATGATAGGATGGTATCCTCCTTTAAATGAATTGAGTGACTCGACTTGGCACATGTTCACGCATGTAGTTGAATCAAATCAACATAGCCTTCATGATATTTATGTTCATGGTGGATTATATCCTACTCATGCTTATATTCTGTGTGAATTAATTTTAATGCATGTTTACGACTGTTGTCGCTCTCTCAGTTGGTCGCTTCCCAGTCTTTTGCTAGCCTTCACCTGTACTAAGCGGGAATACTGCTTGTGCATCCAAACTCCTTAAACCCCAAAGTTGTTCCATATGATTCCACTATACCTTCCTATATGCGGTATCTACCTGCCGTTCCAAGTAAATTTGTATGTGCCAAACTCCAAACCTTCAAATGAAATTCTGTTTTGTATGCTCGAGCAGCTCATGTGCAACTATGGCTGCCTATGTCTTCCATGCTAGGTGGGTTATTCTCAAGAGGAGTGGACTCCGTTCCTCATTCACGAGAAAAGGGCCGGTAACCGGGATGCCCAGTCCCATGAACCAAAAAGATCAAAGCAAATCAAAATAATTAAATAAAAATCCCCCCGGGACCAGTTGAATGTTGGAGGCACTCGTTGTTTCGAGCAAGCCATGGATTGATGCTTGTGGAGGAGGGGGAGTATAAACCTTTACCATTCTGTTTGGGAACTGCCTATAATGCATGTAGTATGGAAGATACAGCCATCTCATAGTTGTTGCGTTGACAGTGAAAGTATGCCGCTCAAAATATTATTTATCTCTATTTCAAAAATCGAGCTCTGGCACCTCTACAAATCCCTGCTTCTCTCTACGAAGGGCCTATCTATTTACTTTTATGTTGAGTCATCACCCTTCTTATTAAAAAGCACCCGCTGGAGAGCACACTGTCGTTTGCATTCATTATGATTGGTTTATATTGGGTATGACTTGACTGGATCTCTTTTACCATGAATTACAATGTTTAGTCAGTCCTTGATCTTTAAAGGTGCTCTGCATTTATGTTTTGCGGTCTCAGAAAGGGCTAGCGAGATACCATTTTGTTATATCATGTTATGATTATTTTGAGAAAGTGTTGTCATCCGAGTTTTATTATTATGGCTCGCTAGCTGATTATGCTATTGATATGAGTAATTGTGAGACCGACGTGTTATTGTGAGTATGGTTAGTTCATAATAATTGTTGAAACTTGAATGCTGGCTTTTCATGTTTACAACAATAAGAGCAAACAGAGTTTGTAAAAGTTTTTCTTTTTCTCTTTCAGTTTGTCAACTGAATTGCTTGAGGACAAGCAAGGGTTTAAGCTTGGGGGAGTTGATACGTCTTCGTTGTATCTACTTTTCCAAACACTTTTGCCCTTGTTTTGGACTCTAACTTGTATGATTTGAATGGAAATAACCCGGACTGACGCTGTTTTTAGCAGAATTGCCATGGTGTTGTTTTATGTGCAGAAAACAAAAGTTCTCGGAATGACCTGAAACTCCACGGAATATCTTAGAATAAATAATAAAAAATCCTCGCCAAAGATGAAGACCAAGGGGCCCACACCCTGTCCACGAGGGTGGGGGCGCTCCCCTCCCCCCTGGGCGCACCCCCTACCACGTGGGCCCCCTGGATGCCCTCCAACGCCAACTCCAGCTCCATATATTGGCTTTCGGGGAGAAAAAAATCAGAGAGAAAGTTTCATCGCGTTTTATGATACGGAGCCGCCGCCAAGCCCTAATCTCTCTCGGGAGGGCTGATCTGGAGTTTGTTCGGGGCTCCGGAGAGGGGGATTCGTCGCCGTCGTCATCATCAACCATCCTCCATCACCAATTTCATGATGCTCACCACCGTGCGTGAGTAATTGCATCGTAGGCTTGCTGGACGGTGATGGGTTGGATGAGATTTATCATGTAATCGAGTTAGTTTTGTTAGGGTTTGATCCCTAGTATCCACTATGTTCTGAGATTGATGTTTCTATGACTTTGCTATGCTTAATGCTTGTCACTAGGGCCCGAGTGCCATGATTTCAGATCTGAACCTATTATGTTTTCATGAATATATGTGAGTTCTAGATCCTATCTTGCAAGTCTATAGTCACCTACTATGTGTTATGATCCGGCAACCCCGAAGTGACAATAATCGGGACCACTCCCGGTGATGACCATAGTTTGAGGAGTTCATGTATTCACTATGTGTTAATGCTTTGTTCCGGTTCTCTATTAAAAGGAGGCCTTAATATCCCTTAGTTTCCAATAGGACCCCGCTGCCACGGGAGGGTAGGACAAAAGATGTCATGCAAGTTCTCTTCCATAAGCACGTATGACTATTTACGGAATACATGCCTACATTATATTGATGAACTGGAGCTAGTTCTGTGTCACCCTATGTTATGACTGTTACATGATGAACCACATCCGGCATAATTATCCATCATTGATCCGGTGCCTACGATTTTTCCATATACTGGTTTACGCTTATTTACTTTTCCGTTGCTATTGTTACAATCACTACAAAAATACCAAAAACATTACTTTTGCTATCTTTACTTTTGTTACCGTTACCACCACTATCATATTACTTTGCTACTAAACACTTTGCTGCAGATATTAAGTTTCCAGGTGTGGTTGAATTGACAACTCAGCAGTTAATACTTGAGAATATTCTTTGGCTCCCCTTGTGTCGAATCAACAAATTTGGGTTGAATACTCTACCCTCGAAAACTGTTGCGATCCCCTATACTTGTGGGTTATCAAGACCTTTTTCTGGTGCCGTTGCCGGGGAGCATAGCTCTATTCTTTGAGTCACTTGGGATTTATATCTGCTGGACACTATGAAGAACTTGAAAGACGCTAAGACAAAAATTTATCCCTCAACTACGAGGGGAGGTAAGGAACTGCCATCTAGCTCTGCACTTGATTCACCTTCTGTTATGAGTAAGCTAGCGACACCTAAACCTACTACGGCTATGAATTCTGATATGTCGCATGTTATTGATGATGCCACTTCTGCTATGCATGATACTTATGATGAAACTACTTCTATGCTTGATACTATTGTGCCACTTGGTGAATTTCTAGATGAGCAAATTTCTAAGTCTAGAGAAAGAGAAATTAGTGAACCTGAACACGATGATCTTAGTGATGATGAACCTATGCCTGTTATTCCTGAGGGTTATCTTTTTAATAATGAATCTTACGAAGCTATTCTTGCTTGTCCGGATAAACCTGAACGTAAGAGGTTACTAATTAAGTGGAGTAAGGAATCTTTTAGAGGTAGGATGAGACCCGACCCTGCTTTTGCTACTTCACCTATCTGTGTTCCTGATCAGGATTATTATGATATTACTGTTGATCCAGATATAATTACTTTGGTTGAATCTGATCCTTTTTATGGCTATGAATCTGAAAGTGTTGTGGCACATCTTCGTAAGTTAGATGAAATAGCTGCCCTGTTTACTAATAATTTGAGATCGTGCCACTTTTATATACTCAAAATATTTCCGTTCTCATTAAAGGATAATGCTAAGAAACGGTTTAATTCTCTTGATCCTGCCTGTGTGCAAAGTCCCCAGGATATGATTTATTACTTCTCTGCTAAATATTTCCCTGCTCATAAGAAACAAGATGCTTTGAGGGAAATATACAATTTTTTGCAAATTGAAGAAGAGAGTCTCCCACAAGCTTGGGGGAGGCTTCTCAAGTTACTTAATGCTTTGCCTGACCATCCTCTTAAGAAACCTGAAATATTTGATATCTTTTATAATGGACTAACTGATGCTTCCAGAGATTACCTGGATAGTTGTGCTGGTTCTCTTTTCAGGGAAAGAACACCGGATGACGCTGAAATTTTATTGAATAATATGTTGGCAAATGAAAATAATTGGGCACCTCGTGAGCCACCTCCCGAGCCAACTCCTGAGCCATCTCCTAAGCCAATTACTGAGCCTATTCCTAAACCAACTCCGAAGAAGAGAGGTGTTCTATTTCTCAGTCCCGAAGATATGCAAGAGGCAAAGAAATCTATGAAAGAAAAAGGTATTAAAGCTGAAGATGTTAAGAATTTACCTCCTATTGAAGAAATACATGGTCTTAATTTACCGCCTATTGAAGAAGTATATGATCTCAATTACTTATTTACTGAAGAACCTCCCGATATTCCAACACAGGTAGTAAAGGTAAATTCTCTCTATAGATATGATAAAGTTGAAGTCCCTCCTACTAAAATTGCTAGTCAGTGCTTCGATGAGTTTGATGACTTTATGTTTAAGCAAGATGACTTTAATGCTTATTTTGGTAGACAATTAAAGCAGAATACCTTTATGATTAAACGCTTGAGTGATTATATGGATAATATTAGAGGTGAACTTAAACTTGTTAGCAAACATGCTTCTATGGTTACCACTCAAGTAGAACAAGTACTTAAAGCTTAGAAAGAAATGCTTGATGAAATGAATAGTAAGAAAAATGATTATGCTGTTAGAGTGGCTACTAGAACTGGTAGAATGACTCAGGAACCTTTGTATCCTGAAGGCCACCCTAACAGAATCGAGCAAGATTCTCAAAGAAATAATATTGATGCACCTAGTTCTTCTAAAAGGAAGAAAAAAGAAAAATGATAGAACTGTGCAAACTTCTAGTGAACCTATTGTTGAACCACCTGATAATCCAAATGATATCTCTATGTCTGATGTTGAAACACAATCTGGTAATGAACATGAACCTGATGAAGATGTTAATGATGATGTTCATGATGATGCTCGACCTAGTAATGATAATGATGTAGAAGTTGAACCTGCTGTTGATCTTGATAACCCACAATCAAAGAATCAACGTTATGATAAAAGAGACTTCGTTGCTAGGAAACATGGTAAAGAAAGAGAACCATGGGTTCAGAAACCCATGCCTTTTCCTCCGAAACCATCCAAGAAAAAGGATGATGAGGATTTCGAGCGCTTTGCTGAAATGATTAGACCTATCTTTTTGCGTATGCCATTGACTGATGTGCTCAAAACAAATCCATATGCTAAGTATATGAAGGATATCATTACTAATAAAAGAAAGACACCGGAGGCTGAAATTTCCACCATGCTTGCTAATTACACTTTTAAGGGTGGAATACCAAAGAAACTTGGAGATCCAGGAGTACCTACTATACCATGCTCCATTAAAAGAAATTATGTTAAAACTGCTTTATGTGATCTTGGAGCCGGTGTTAGTGTTATGCCTCTCTCTTTATATCGTAGACTTGACTTGAATAAGTTGACACCTAATGAAATATCTTTGCAAATGGCTAATAAATCAACTGCTATATATGTCGGTATTTGTGAGGATGTGCCTGTTGTGGTTGCAAACGTTACTATTTTAACGGACTTTGTTATTCTTGATATTCCCGAGGATGATAGTATGTCTATTATTCTTGGAAGACCTTTCCTTAATACTGCAGGGGCTGTTATTGATTGCAACAAAGGCAATGTCACTTTTCATGTTAATGGTAATGAGCATACGGTGCACTTTCCGAGGAAACAACCTCAAGTTTATAGTATCAACTCTATTGGAAAAATTCCATCGATTATATTTGGAGGTTTTGAATTTCCTCTTCCTACTGTCAAAAAGAAATATGATATACTTATTGTTGGGGATGTCCATATCCCCGTTGATGTCCATATCCCCGTTGAGGTAACATAGTGTTATTCGAAATTTCTCCGGTTCCATGATTATCGGAATGAGTTTGTTAACAAGACTTGATCAACCTTGTTAGTGGATTCTTTTTTATGAGCATGAGATGGATGAAACTAGAAGCACAACCTTCTGTACCCTCTTTATATTTTCTGTTCTTTAGTAGAAATAAAGTAAAATAGTATTTTTCTGTCTGTTTCCTGACTTATTCGTGCAATATAAAAATATCCCGAAAATAAAAGTCCTCAGAATGCCATGCCAATTTAATATGATTTTTTTCGGGATTATTTAAGGATTTTTAGTGCAAAAATTACCGCGGGGGGAGCTGCCACCTGGTCACGAGGGTGGAGGGCGCGCCCTACCCCCCTAGGCGCGCCCCCTGCCTCGTGGGCCCATGGTGGCCCTCCTCCACTTATCCCTGCACCCATCTTCTTCCTCTGCCTCACACAAACCCGAAAAACCAACTCAAGCTCGTGTTCCAGCAACTTTTGCTGCGATTTTCGATCTCCTTGCTCAAAGCACCTCTCGCAAAACTGCTTGGGGAGATTGTTCCTTGGTATGTGACTCCTCCATTGGTCCAATTAGTTTTTGTTCTAGTGCTTTATTCATTGCAAATTTGTGCTGCATAGGTGACCATGTTCTTGAGTTTGCATGTCAAATTTATATGGTTCCAAGTAGTTCTAATGCTTGATATATGCTCTAGGCACTTGTATGAGTAGTTGCTATCAATCTTATTGAAGTTGGTTCACTTTTGTTTGAAGTTACTAAAAATTTCAGATTCTTTCAGAAATAATGAAGAGACTTTTGAGGGGCTCGTCGAGCCGAAGTTCTAAGGAGAAACAAAAGGAAGAAGAACAGAAGCCCAAATTTAATCTGCCTCGTATCGCGGAGGTCCGGCCGTGTGAATGGCCTTCCGATGACTTCTTGAGGAATGCCGGGATTTATGAAGATTTCTATCTATTGATTGAGAACGCCAGCCTCACCAACTTCCTCCGCGACCAACGTCATCAGTATCTCTTACTCACAAATACTTTTGTGCAGAACTTCTACTTTTTTCCTAAGAAATCACCTCCAATAGTAGAGTTCCATTTATATGATGTTGCTAGGGAGATGACATTAGCTGCATTTTGCGAGGTTTGCAAAATACCTTTCGAGGGTTCTTTAGATGAACCACACCGTAATGAAGTGGAAGCTTATATTGACACTATCACTGTGGGAGAAACCAGGAAGGTTTCTGATGCAAGAATTACTAGCATACATTTCTCTGTTTTACGCTACTTTGCCTTATTTGCTAGTCGTTGCTTGATTGGTCGCGGGAACTATGGGAACCTTAGTATTCCTGATATTATTATTTTGCTCCATGGTTTATACCGCAATAACTCTGTTAGTATGGGTGGAATTGTTGCTAGACGGTTGAGTATGAACCGTACTAAGGGCCCCATCTTTGGAGGCATTTATGCTTCACGCCTAGCTGAACATTTTGAAATACCTATTAGGCATGAGGAGAAAGAAGAAACAGCGCTGCCCCGTGCTTATTTAGATTATAAGAGTATGGTAGCGCATGATTTTCTTGTTAAGAATCGCGAAGGGGCGCTTAAATATAAATTGTACTTTGATAAACATCACCCTGAGACTATTAATTTGCCTGCTCCCTCTTTGTTTAACTTGTCTGCAGGTACTTACATTGTTCCGTGGGCGGCTGTTCAAGCCTATCGGAATCCTGCACCAGCCTCGGAACTGGAGCCTCCACAAATGTCTGTTTATTCTTGGGATCCTGAGGCGGTTGCCAGCCAGTGGCAGTCAGAGTCCTCTTCATCACATTATGATCCCAACTATTCTTCATCGCAGTATGACCCCAGCTTCACCTACGGATATCAGCCAGGTTATCCCTGGCAATAGACCAACTTAGGCCAAAAGCCTAAGCTTGGGGGAGTACGTATTTCCCACCGACATTACATTCATGTTCACACACACTCATTGCTAGATGTCGGTGCTCATACTCTTTCATTGTAATATCCATGTTAGTTTAAATTTATTTTTCTAGCTTTCTTCTTGTGTGTTTGATAAACCTTAAGAAAAAAATTAGTTAGTCTACTTTCCATGCTTGTAGTAGAATTAAAAAGAAAACCCAAAAATATTTCCCGTCCTTCTTTTGCTTGTTGGGAGCTTTCCCGTGTAAATAGTTTTTATTTTTATTTTCCTTACTTTGGGGGTCGAGAAGAGTATATTGAAAATGCTTAGTGGCTCTTATATGCATGATTGTTTATTTAACTTAGAGCCCATATTACTTGTCTTCTCTCTTGAGTTGAATGCTTACAGATTCCAGCTTAGTCCAATGCACGTGCACTCTTATTATTATATACACCGTTCAGTCGTGCAAGTGAAAGGCAATAATGATGATATATGATAGACTCATTGGGATGAGAAAAGCTGGTATGAACTCGACCTCTCTTGTTTTTGTAAATATGATGATTCATCGTTCCTTATTCAGCTATTATGAAGTAAACATATTTGCAATAACATTTAGAGATTATAGTTGCTTGTGCCATGCTTGATTAGCTATGAGTTATAATGGTTAACCTTGCATGAAAACATGCTATTGAGATGATTATGATGTGGTATGATAGGATGGTATCCTCCTTTAAATGAATTGAGTGACTCGACTTGGCACATGTTCACGCATGTAGTTGAATCAAATCAACATAGCCTTCATGATATTTATGTTCATGGTGGATTATATCCTACTCATGCTTATATTCTGTGTGAATTAATTTTAATGCATGTTTACGACTGTTGTCGCTCTCTCAGTTGGTCGCTTCCCAGTCTTTTGCTAGCCTTCACCTGTACTAAGCGGGAATACTGCTTGTGCATCCAAACTCCTTAAACCCCAAAGTTGTTCCATATGATTCCACTATACCTTCCTATATGCGGTATCTACCTGCCGTTCCAAGTAAATTTGTATGTGCCAAACTCCAAACCTTCAAATGAAATTCTGTTTTGTATGCTCGAGCAGCTCATGTGCAACTATGGCTGCCTATGTCTTCCATGCTAGGTGGGTTATTCTCAAGAGGAGTGGACTCCGTTCCTCATTCACGAGAAAAGGGCCGGTAACCGGGATGCCCAGTCCCATGAACCAAAAAGATCAAAGCAAATCAAAATAATTAAATAAAAATCCCCCCGGGACCAGTTGAATGTTGGAGGCACTCGTTGTTTCGAGCAAGCCATGGATTGATGCTTGTGGAGGAGGGGGAGTATAAACCTTTACCATTCTGTTTGGGAACTGCCTATAATGCATGTAGTATGGAAGATACAGCCATCTCATAGTTGTTGCGTTGACAGTGAAAGTATGCCGCTCAAAATATTATTTATCTCTATTTCAAAAATCGAGCTCTGGCACCTCTACAAATCCCTGCTTCTCTCTACGAAGGGCCTATCTATTTACTTTTATGTTGAGTCATCACCCTTCTTATTAAAAAGCACCCGCTGGAGAGCACACTGTCGTTTGCATTCATTATGATTGGTTTATATTGGGTATGACTTGACTGGATCTCTTTTACCATGAATTACAATGTTTAGTCAGTCCTTGATCTTTAAAGGTGCTCTGCATTTATGTTTTGCGGTCTCAGAAAGGGCTAGCGAGATACCATTTTGTTATATCATGTTATGATTATTTTGAGAAAGTGTTGTCATCCGAGTTTTATTATTATGGCTCGCTAGCTGATTATGCTATTGATATGAGTAATTGTGAGACCGACGTGTTATTGTGAGTATGGTTAGTTCATAATAATTGTTGAAACTTGAATGCTGGCTTTTCATGTTTACAACAATAAGAGCAAACAGAGTTTGTAAAAGTTTTTCTTTTTCTCTTTCAGTTTGTCAACTGAATTGCTTGAGGACAAGCAAGGGTTTAAGCTTGGGGGAGTTGATACGTCTTCATTGTATCTACTTTTCCAAACACTTTTGCCCTTGTTTTGGACTCTAACTTGTATGATTTGAATGGAAATAACCCGGACTGACGCTGTTTTTAGCAGAATTGCCATGGTGTTGTTTTATGTGCAGAAAACAAAAGTTCTCGGAATGACCTGAAACTCCACGGAATATCTTAGAATAAATAATAAAAAATCCTCGCCAAAGATGAAGACCAAGGGGCCCACACCCTGTCCACGAGGGTGGGGGCGCTCCCCTCCCCCCTGGGCGCACCCCCTACCACGTGGGCCCCCTGGATGCCCTCCAACGCCAACTCCAGCTCCATATATTGGCTTTCGGGGAGAAAAAAATCAGAGAGAAAGTTTCATCGCGTTTTATGATACGGAGCCGCCGCCAAGCCCTAATCTCTCTCGGGAGGGCTGATCTGGAGTTTGTTCGGGGCTCCAGAGAGGGGGATTCGTCGCCGTCGTCATCATCAACCATCCTCCATCACCAATTTCATGATGCTCACCGCCGTGCGTGAGTAATTGCATCGTAGGCTTGCTGGACGGTGATGGGTTGGATGAGATTTATCATGTAATCGAGTTAGTTTTGTTAGGGTTTGATCCCTAGTATCCACTATGTTCTGAGATTGATGTTTCTATGACTTTGCTATGCTTAATGCTTGTCACTAGGGCCCGAGTGCCATGATTTCAGATCTGAACCTATTATGTTTTCATGAATATATGTGAGTTCTAGATCCTATCTTGCAAGTCTATAGTCACCTACTATGTGTTATGATCCGGCAACCCCGAAGTGACAATAATCGGGACCACTCCCGGTGATGACCATAGTTTGAGGAGTTCATGTATTCACTATGTGTTAATGCTTTGTTCCGGTTCTCTATTAAAAGGAGGCCTTAATATCCCTTAGTTTCTAATAGGACCCCGCTGCCACGGGAGGGTAGGACAAAAGATGTCATGCAAGTTCTTTTCCATAAGCACGTATGACTATTTACGGAATACATGCCTTCATTATATTGATGAACTGGAGCTAGTTCTGTGTCACCCTATGTTATGACTGTTACATGATGAACCACATTCGGCATAATTATCCATCATTGATCCGGTGCCTACGAGTTTTCCATATACTGGTTTACGCTTATTTACTTTTCCGTTGCTACTGTTACAATCACTACAAAAATACCAAAAACATTACTTTTGCTATCTTTACTTTTCTTACCGTTACCACAACTATCATATTACTTTGCTACTAAACACTTTGCTGCAGATATTAAGTTTCCAGGTGTGGTTGAATTGACAACTCAGCTGGTAATACTTGAGAATATTCTTTGGCTCCCCTTGTGTCGAATCAACAAATTTGGGTTGAATACTCTACCCTCGAAAACTGTTGCGATCCCCTATACTTGTGGGTTATCACCCCGCAAAAAAAAGAATAACATAATCCAAATGTGCATGAAACTGAACTAGTCCCATTTTAGTTCAGACAATGTCCTTTCATCCTCAAGTTTTGCAGATGAACTGCTGATCAAACGAATTTATCAAGATTCCATGAGGCTAACGAATCCATAAACAATTGAGTTAAATGATAGGAGTATAAGCACATTGTATCCACAACCCGAGGGAATGTAACACGAACGTCTTCCAGAAACTTTTTATCTTCCTCCCCAGTAGCAATACTTTCATCGATGACAATTCTTGCAATCTCACTATCACCTGAAGAACAAGCAAAATTATAGAAATAATGAAAACCGATGAAGAGGATTAGGATCTCTAATCCCAGTATCTACTAAACAGTGTGAAATGGTGACTTTGCAATAGCATTCATGGTAATTGCAAAATAAAGTAAGGTTCAGCCTTAACAAGCTCAAAGCATTTGGACCTTCAGATCTTGATATACCAAGTAAGTTTGCAATGAAGGATATATCACACCATCAAGACATCGCCAGTTTGAGCATTAAATACCATAACTGGCTGGTTCTACAGGAAAGCAAACCAAGCTTAAGGCGAGTACGACTTCATTTTTCCACTTATGAACTAGAACAATGGACACCTACACCAGGAATATGTTCGAACACTCTCACACATAGCATTTCTCATGTAGGCACCAACTACTGAGACTACTACTACTATGCATTGACCGACCACCCCCAGAACTGACCATAGCTACTAGTACTAGCTTGAAGAGCTAACAAATAAACCGGACTAGACTGACTCTGATACAATGCTACTACCACAATCAACACCAAGATTACTACTAGTACGTTGTTGACACGGAGATAACTACTAGTACTACTAACTAAGACCGGCGGCAGGGTTGTTGTATGTCACAATCAATGCAACTAGCAAGCCTTGGCGATTCGATCGGACTAACGAAACTGCAATTAATTCATTCTTTCCTGGAGTAGTAGGTAGCTAGCTCCCCGCCCGTCCCTCCGGCCGGCCCTAATACTTCCGACAGTCACCGCATTGGCTGCCTACACACAACCAAACATGGGTGTTTTTAGAGATAGAGATGAATGCATGAACTTAGAGATTAAGGCAAGATGATAGAGATGAATGCATGAACAAAGTTATTAAGGCAAGATTGTAGAGGGTGAGAGAGAGAGAGAGAAAGAGAGATGAATGAATGCATTAACGGCACGTACCTCTGCTTGGACCGTATCAAAGGAGGGGCTTGCATGCCTTAGGTGGGCACGTAGAGGCAGATGCCGGCCGCGATGCTCTCCAGCACACATCACATTTGGAAGCGCAGTGCGGCCTCCTAGGCCACCATCATGTTTGTGTAGGTGTTGGCCTCATCCAGGTGGTCATTGACACGGCCACAGACCTCCTCGGCGTTGGTCGCCCTAACCTCTAGCACCTCCAACAGCGCCAACACCGTGTTGACCCTTATGGACATGCCCTTTGACGTGCTACACATGATCCCGTTGCTGACCTCCGCTTGCGACATGCATTGATTTCCCACATGGAAAAATGGCGGCAGGTTGGGCGCCTTCGCTGGAACCATCAGCGCCCCAACCGCCATGCGGAACATGCGCCGCAGCTTGCGCATGTGCAAGCCTTCGCTCATGAAGTGACTCATGAGCAGCGTCAGGTGTTGAACCACCGACGTGAGCTTGGCCCTGGCACCAGTGATGCTCCTGGCATGTGCGTTAGCGCGGACAGCGAGCATGATGTCTCGCAGCTCGCCCACGGCCTCCTCCGTCCACTGCCCGTTTCTGGTGTCTAGGCTCGTCGACTCGACCAGCACGGTGTTGAACAGGGCAGCGGGGCTTGGGTGGGGGAGGTATGGCAGGTTTCCTGCCGCGGTCATCTCCGTCTACATAGCCTCCCTCTACCTGCATGTGGAATGGGTGGGTGTCTTCTTGGCTATACCAGCAGAGCTACAATAAAATGGATGGACACAACCTTGTGTATCCCTGCCTTTATATATAGATGAGGTGAGGTGGATGGATTTGGCCGTCAAAGCATTTTGAACGAGCCGAGCCAAGTCTTTATTACCATATCTATTGGTCGTGCTAGTAAGTAGTACACCACCATGTACGCCACACTTGCAGGTTGTTTTCGCGCTTCTTGTGCATGCATGCATGCCAACACAAAATAAAAATAAAAGACACTACTTTCTCCTAGCAACGAGTTTGTACACATGTAATGTGTGTCGGCTTTGTACGTCTGCTTCGTGTACTCGCTCGTAAATAAATAAACAAACAAAAAGTACCTACCTTATTCTCTACTCCCTCCGTCCCGAAATACTCGTCCTAGAAGTGGTTAAACATGGATGTATCTATAACTAAAATAAGTCTAGATACAACCATTTCTAGGACAAAGATTTCCGGACGGAGGGAGTACCTATCTAAACAAATATGAAAGATATCTCCTTTTTCTTTTAGATAGAATCAGAAAAGGGGCTAGCCGTGCAACGTGCAGCCCGCGAGGACCATGCGGCGGTAATTTCACAGTAATTACGTTATCTAAAAAATCAACATAACCATGCATGTCGCGCATGAATGAAGAATTGAAGAGGCCATGCGTGCGTTCGAGTCAAACTTGCAGCTAAAACATGGAAACGCTTGATGGCACGGCAAGCCAGAACTGGCCTACTGCCCATCTGAAACGGATGGCCACGCGCGATGAAGATAGCCGAAGGGGGCGATGCGCAGCAGGTGGAGGCGTGGAGCATAGCACTTACCAACTAGCAGGCCATAATATGTACTCCTGCTATACTAGTGTATGTGATGCAATGCAACTCGGGTCTGAGCTAAGCTAGGAGTAGTACTCCTATCCTATGCGGTGTGGGTGCGAACTGGCCCGGTGCAGCTAAGCGACGTACAAACATGTGCTTCGATCTTTAGCCCTTACGTGGCGCACATGGACATGCACTACCCTTTGGAAGATTATTTTTCTTTCTTTTCTGAATTCACTCTAATTACTTTATTGGCATGCAAATCACAGTTGTGCTGCTCCTTTATTAGTTCCAAATGAAAGAAAAGGTGAGTGATTATCCCTTCTTGCATGTAAGGATAATATATATGGAAGGCATATTCTTTTCTTTTAGATAGAATCAGACAAAGGACCAACCGTACAATTGTGCAAGGTGCACAAGACGATCGTATCAACATAGCCGTGGGCCACGCGCGCATGCATGAAGAATTGAAGAGGCCATGCGTCCATTATGAGTCGAACTTGCAGATGCGTGATGGCATGGCATTAGCGGAAAGGGCCTCCTCGCCCTCTGAGCCGAGTGGCCACGCACAATGAAGATTGCCGGAAGGGGCGGAGGCATGGAGCATACCACTCACCAACAGGCCATAATGTGTACTCCTACTATACTGGTGTTTGTGTGATGCAATGCAACCCAGGTCTGAGCTAGCTAGTGCTGGTATGTAGCATACGTATATGCAGATTCTTCTCAAAAAACAAAAACAAAAACCGTATATGCAGATAATGAAAGACAATGATAGTTAGTACACATAACAATCAACTGGAACTGGGCTACTAACTTGACTCTGATACACCAACGCATTACAAGCAACATCTGCTGCAACAACTACTACTACTATGCGTTGACCGACCACCACCAGAACTGATCATAGCTACTAGTACTAGCTTGAAGAGCTAACAAATAAACCGGACTAGATTGAATCTGATACAATGCTACTACCACCACCAGCACCAGGATTACTACTAGTACGTTTTTGACACGGAGTTAACTACTAGTACTACTGGGTTGCTGTATGTCGCAATCAATGCAACTAGCAAGCCTTCGCGATTTGATCAGACTAATGAAACTGCAACTAATTCATTCTTTCTGGGAGTAGTAGGTAGCTAGCTCCTAGACCGGCCCTAATGCTTTCGACAGTCACCGCATCTGCTGCCTACACACAACCAAACATGGGTGTTTTAGAGATAGAGATGAATGCAAGAACTTAGAGATTAAGGCAAGATGAGAGAGATGAATGCATGAACAGAGTTATTAAGGCAAGATGGTAGAGGGAGAGAGAGAGAGAGAGAGAGAGAGAGAGAGATGAATGAATGCATTAACGACACGTACCTCCGCTTGGACCTGATCGAAGGAGGGGCTTGCAAGCCTTAGGTGGGCATGTAGAGGCAGATGTCGGCCGTGATGCTCACCAGCGCACATCACATTTGGAAGCGCAGTGAGGCCTCCTAGGCCACCATCATGTCCGTGTAGGTGTTGGCCTCATCCAGGTGGTCGTTGACACGGCCACAGACCTCCTCGGCGTTGGTCGCCCTAACCTTTAGCACCACCAACAGCGCCAACACCGTGTTGACCCTTATGGACATGCCCTTTGACGTGCTACATATGATCCCGTTGCTGACCTCCGCTTGCGACATGCATTGATTTCCCACATGGAAAAATGGCGGCAGGTTGGGCGCCTTCGCTGGAACCATCAGCGCCCCAACCGCCATGCGGAACATGCGCCGCAGCTTGCGCATGTGCAAGCCTTCGCTCATGAAGTGACTCATGAGCAGCGTCAGGTGTTGAACCACCGACGTGAGCTTGGCCCTGGCACCAGTGATGCTCCTGGCATGTGCGTTAGCGCGGACAGCGAGCATGATGTCTCGCAGCTCGCCCACGGCCTCCTCCGTCCACTGCCCGTTTCTGGTGTCTAGGCTCGTCGACTCGACCAGCACGGTGTTGAACAGGGCAGCGGGGCTTGGGTGGGGGAGGTATGGCAGGTTTCCTGCCGCGGTCATCTCCGTCTACATAGCCTCCCTCTACCTGCATGTGGAATGGGTGGGTGTCTTCTTGGCTATACCAGTAGAACTACTATAAACTGGATGGACACCACCTTGTGTATCCCTGCCTCTATATATAGACGAGGTGAGGTGAATGGATTTGGCCGTCAAAGCATTTTGAATGAGCCGAGCCAAGTCTTTATTACCATATCTATTGGTCTTGCTAGTAAGTAATTGGCCAAGTACACCACCACGTACGCCACACTTGCAGGTTGCTTTCGCGCTTCTTGTGCATGCATGCATGCCAACACAAAATAAAATAAAAAAGACACTACTTTCTCCTAGCAACGAGTTTGTAATGTGTGTCGTCTTTGTACGTCTGCTTCGTGTACTCGCTCGTAAATAAATAAACAAACAAAAAGTACCTACCTTATTATTTATCTATCTAAACAAATATAAAAGACATCTCCTTTTTCTTTTAGATAGAATCAGAAAAGGGGCTAGCCGTGCAACGTGCAGCCCGCGAGGACCATGCGGCGGTAATTTCACAGTAATTACGTTATCTAAAAATCAACATAACCATGCATGTCGCGCATGAAGAATTGAAGAGGCCATGCGTGCGTACGAGTCAAACTTGCAGCTAAAACATGGAAACGCTTGATGGCACGGCAAGCCAGAACTGGCCTACTGCCCATCTGAAACGGATGGCCACGCGTGATGAAGATAGCCGAAGGGGGCGATGCACAGCAGGTGGAGGCGTGGAGCATAGCACTTACCAGCTAGCAGGCCATAATATGTACTCCTGCTATACTAGTGTATGTGATGCAATGCAACTCGGGTCTGAGCTAAGCTAGGAGTAGTACTCCTATCCTATGCGGTGTGGGTGCGAACTGGCCCGGTGCAGCTAAGCGATGTACAAACATGTGCATCGATCTTTAGCCCTTACGTGGCGCACATGGACATGCACTACCCTTTGGAAGATTATTTTTCTTTCTTTTCTGAATTCACTCTAATTACTTTATTGGCATGCAAATCACACTTGTGCTGCTCCTTTATTAGTTCCAAATGAAAGAAAAGGTGAGTGATTATCCCTTCTTGCACGTAAGGAGAATATATATGGAAGGCATATTCTTTTCTTTTAGGTAGAATCAGACAAAGGACCAACCGTACAATTGTGCAAGGTGCACAAGACGATCGTATCAACATAGCCATGGGCCACGCGCGCATGCATGAAGAATTGTAGAGGCCATGCGTCCATTATGAGTCGAACTTGCAGATGCGTGATGGCATGGCATTAGCGGAAAGGGCCTCCTCGCCCTCTGAGCCGGGTGGCCACGCACAACGAAGATTGCCGGAAGGGGCGGAGGCATGGAGCATACCACTCACCAACAGGCCATAATGTGTACTCCTACTATACTGGTGTTTGTGTGATGCAATGCAACCCAGGTCTGAGCTAGCTAGTGCTGGTATGTAGCATACGTATATGCAGATTCTTCTCAAAAAACAAAAACAAAAACCGTATATGCAGATAGTGAAAGACAATGATAGTTAGTACACATAATAATCAACTGGAACTGGGCTACTAACTTGACTCTGATACACCAACGCATTACAAGAAACATCTGCTGCAACAACTACTACTACTATGCGTTGACCGACCACCACCAGAACTGACCATAACTACTAGTACTAGCTTGAAGAGCTAACAAATAAACCGGACTAGATTGACTCTGATACAATGCTACTACCACCACCACCACCAGGATTACTACTAGTACGTTTTTGACACGGAGATAACTACTAGTACTACTGGGTTGCTGTATGTCGCAATCAGTGCAACTAGCAAGCCTTCGCGATTTGATCAGACTAACGAAACTTCAACTAATTCATTCTTTCTGGGAGTAGTAGGTAGCTAGCTCCCAGACCGGCCCTAATGCTTTCGACAGTCACCGCATCTGCTGCCTACACACAACCAAACATGGGTGTTTTAGAGATAGAGATGAATGCACGAACTTAGAGATTAAGGCAAGATGCGAGAGATGAATGCATGAACAGAGTTATTAAGGCAAGATGGTAGAGGGAGAGAGAGAGAGAGCGAGAGAGAGATGAATGAATGCATTAACGACACGTACCTCCGCTTGGACCGGATCGAAGGAGGGGCTTGCATGCCTTAGGTGGGCACGTAGAGGCAGATGTCGGCCGCGATGCTCACCAGCACACATCACATTTGGAAGCGCAGTGCGGCCTCCTAGGCCACCATCATGTCCGTGTAGGTGTTGGCCTCATCCAGGTGGTCATTGACACGGCCACAGACCTCCTCGGCGTTGGTCGCCCTAACCTCTAGCACCTCAAACAGCACCAACACCGTGTTGACCCTTATGGACATGCCCTTTGATGTGCTACACATGATCCCGTTGCTGACCTCCGCTTGCGACATGCATTGATTTCGCACATGGAAAAACGGCGGTAGGTTGGGCGCCTTCGCCGGAACCATCAGCGCCCCAACCGCCATGCGGAACATGCGCCGCAGCTTGCGCATGTGCAAGCCTTCGCTCATGAAGTGACTCATGAGCAGCGTCAGGTGTTGAACCACCGACGTGAGCTTGGCCCTGGCACCATCGATGCTCCTGGCATGCGCGTTAGCGCGGACAGCGAGCATGATGTCTCGCAGCTCGCCCACGGCCTCCTCCGTCCACTGCCCGTTTCTGGTGTCTAGGCTCGTCGACTCGACCAGCACGGTGTTGAACAGGGCAGCGGGGCTTGGGTGGGGGAGGTATGGCAGGTTTCCTGCCGCGGTCATCTCCGTCTACATAGCCTCCCTCTACCTGCGTGTGGAATGGGTGGGTGTCTTCTTGGCTATACCAGCAAAGCTACTATAAAATGGATGGACACGACCTTGTGTATCCCTGCCTCTATATATAGACGAGGTGAGGTGGATGGATTTGGCCGTCAAAGCATTTTGAATGAGCCGAGCCAAGTATTTATTACCATATCTATTGGTCTTGCTAGTAAGTAATTGGGCAAGTACACCACCACGTACGCCACACTTGCAGGTTGCTTTCGCGCTTCTTGTGCATGCATGCATGCCAACACAAAATAAAATAAAAAAGACACTACTTTCTCCTAGCAACGAGTTTGTAATGTGTGTCATCTTTGTACGTCTGCTTCGTTTACTCGCTCGTAAATAAATAAACAAACAAAAAGTACCTACCTTATTATTTATCTATCTAAACAAATATGAAAGACATTTCCTTTTTCTTTTAGATAGAATCAGAAAAGGGGCTAGCCGTGCAACGTGCAGCCCACGAGGACCATGCGGCGGTAATTTCACAGTAATTACGTTATCTAAAAATCAACATAACCATGCATGTCGCGCATGAAGAATTGAAGAGGCCATGCGTGCGTACGAATCAAACTTGCAGCTAAAACATGGAAACGCTTGATGGCACGGCAAGCCAGAACTGGCCTACTGCCCATCTGAAACGGATGGCCACGCGCGATGAAGATAGCCGAAGGGGGCGATGCGCAACTGGTGGAGGCGTGGAGCATAGCACTTACCAGCTAGCAGGCCATAATATGTACTCCTGCTATACTAGTGTATGTGATGCAATGCATCTCGGGTCTGAGCTAAGCTAGGAGTAGTACTCCTATCCTATGCGGTGTGGGTGTGAACTGGCCCGGTGCAGCTAAGCGACGTACAAACATGTGCATCGATCTTTAGCCCTTACGTGGCGCACATGGACATGCACTACCCTTTGGAAGATTATTTTTCTTTCTTTTCTGAATTCACTCTAATTACTTTATTGGCATGCAAATCACACTTGTGCTGCTCCTTTATTAGTTCCAAATGAAAGAAAAGGTGAGTGATTATCCCTTCTTGTATGTAAGGAGAACATATATGGAAGGTATATTTTTTCCTTTAGATAGAATCAGACAAAGGACCAACCGTACAATTGTGCAAGGTGCACAAGACGATCGTATCAACATAGCCATGGGCCACGCGCGCATGCATGAAGAATTGAAGAGGCCATGCGTCCATTATGAGTCGAACTTGCAGATGCGTGATGGCATGGCATTAGCGGAAAGGGCCTCCTCGCCCTCTGAGCCGGGTGGCCACGGACAACGAAGATTGCCAGAAGGGGCGGTGGCATGGAGCATACCACTCACCAACAGGCCATAATGTGTACTCCTACTATACTGGTGTTTGTGTGATGCAATGCAACCCAGGTCTGAGCTAGCTAGTGCTGGTATGTAGCATACGTATATGCAGATTCTTCTCAAAAAACAAAAACAAAAACCGTGTATGCAAATAATGAAAGACAATGATAGTTAGTACACATAATAATCAACTGGAACTGGGCTACTAACTTGACTCTGATACACCAACGCATTACAAGCAACATCTGCTGCAACAACTACTACTACTATACGTTGACCGACCACCACCAGAACTGACCATAGCTACTAGTACTAGCTTGAAGAGCTAACAAATAAACCGGACTAGACTGACTCTGATACAATGCTACTACCACCACCAGCACCAGGATTACTACTAGTACGTTTTTGACACGGAGATAACTACTAGTACTACTAGGTTGCTGTATGTCGCAATCAATGCAACTAGCAAGCCTTGGCGATTCGATCAGACTAACGAAACTGCAACTAATTCATTCTTTCTGGGAGTAGTAGGTAGCTAGCTCCCCGACCGGCCATAATGCTTTCGACAGTCACCGCATCTGCTGCCTACACACAACCAAACATGGGTGTTTTAGAGATAGAGATGAATGCACGAACTTAGAGACTAAGGTAAGATGAGAGAGATGAATGCATGAACTGAGTTATTAAGGCAAGATGGTAGAGGGGGAGAGAGAGAGAGAGAGAGCGAGAGAGAGAGAGAGAGATGAATGAATGCATTAGCGACACATACCTCCGCTTGGACCGGATCGAAGGAGGGGCTTGCATGCCTTAGGTGGGCATGTAGAGGCGGACGCTGGCTGCGATGCTCACCAGCACACATCACATTTGGGAGCGCAGTGCGGCCTCCTGGGCCACCATCATGTTTGTGTAGATGTTGGACTCGTCCAGGTAGTCATTGACACGGCCCCAGACCCCCTCGGGTTGGTCGCCCCAACCTCTAGCACCTCCAACAGCTTCAGCACTGCGTTGACCCTTCCGGACATGCCCTCTGATGTGCTACGCAGGATCCGGTTGTTGATCTCCGCTTGCGACATGCATTGATCTCCAACATGGAAAATGGCGGTAGGTCGGGCGCCTTTGCCGAAACCATCAGCGTTCCCACCGCCATGCGGCACATGCGCCGCAGCTTGCATGTCTGCAAGCCTTCGCTAATGAAGTGATTCATGAGCGGCGTCGGGTGCTGAACCACCGACGTGAGCTCGGCCCTGGCGCCGACAATGCTCCTGGCATGAGCGCTGGCGCGGACAGTGAGCATGATGTCTCGCAGCTTGCGCGCGGCCTCCTCCGTCCACTTGTCATTCCTGTTGTCTAGGCTCGTCGACTCGGCCAGCACGGTGTTGAACAGGTTAGCGGGGCTTGGGTGGGGGAGATGGGGTTGGTTTCCTGCCGCGGCCATCTTGATCTACATAGCCTCCCTCTACCTGCGTGTGGAATGGGTGGGTGTCTTCTTGGCTATACCAGCAGAGCTACTGTAAAATGGATGGACACAACCTTGTGTATGCCTGCCTCTATATATAGACGAGGTGCGGCGGATGGATTTGGTTGTCGAAGCATTTTGAACGAGCCGAGTCAAGCCTTTATTACCATATCTATTGACCCTGGTAGTAAGTAAATAGCATGTACACCATCACGCACGCCACACTTGCAGGTTGCTTTCGCGCTTCTTGTGCATGCATGCCAACACAAAATAAAATAGAAATGACACTGATTTCTCCTAGCAACGAGTTTGTACACATGTAATGTGTGTCGGCTTTCTATGTTTACTTCGTGTACTTGCTCGTAAATAAATAAACAAGCAAAAAGTACCTACATTATTCTCTATATATCTAAACAAATATGGAAGGCATCTCCTTTTTCTTTTATATAGTATCAGAAAAGTGGCAAGCCGTGAAACGTATTTTATACTGAAATTTTATACTTACTACACTACCGTGTTAAGGAGCAAACTTTTTTGATGGGAAGGAGTATATTTTTATATATTGGGCATATTTAACAATATTATTTAATTATTTATTATATATTTGTATTGTATATCATTGAAAAATACTTTTAAGTGTTGCACTGAATTTAATTTCTGCTTTCTAACGATTTTTAATTTTTTTATACTTGTGTAATTTATGTAGTTTACACATATGTATGTTAGATATCTCTAAAATGTGTGGTTTCACAAATATTGTAATAGTGGTTGTAATATATGATTAGGAAAATATATTTGTAGAAAGTTCTAGTGGTCGTATTATATAATTAGGGAAGTATATATGTAGAAAATTCCAGAGTACAATATACTTGTTTTTGGAACACCTGCGTATAAGTTTGACAATATATTTAATAATATATGTGAGGGGCGCACAATGTACGAATTTAACAAAATACTGTTTAAATCATATGGTTTAACGATGTATCTATATACTCTTTTTTTATAAAAGACTATGGCCTCATCTTGCTCCGTCCATGCATGTGGTGTGCGTGCAGATAGCCTAAAGAAAGACAGGCACTGCTTGCTTTGAAAGAGTTCCTTTAGTTTCGAGTTGATTTTACTGCTTGCTTTGAAAGTTTTTACTACCCACCAAAGGTGATCGGCGCCCGCTGCAACAAACTCACTGCTAGGAGAAAGCAGTGTATTTTGTTTTTCCTTTGTGTTGGCATGCATGCACAAGAGGGGGAAAGTAAGAACCGCCGCGTACGTGATTCTAAAAGAAAAGGAGCATATTGGGCACTGCTACGTGTCGGTCGGTGGATCTTTTTAAAAGATCCGCGACCTCACAAGTCATCGGATCTGACGGATTAAACGGCCAGGCGTCACCTTCTATCATTGCAACACAGGTTCTGTGTTGCAGGAAATGTCTGCAACACAGATCTTGCTGCGAAAAAATTTACAACATAGGTCAAGGTGCATATTTATTTTGCAACAAACATCTTATTACAGCTTTTTTTTACATTTTTTTTGCAACAAAGGGCTTGTTACAATTATTTTTGCAACAAAGACATTGTTGTAGAAAAGCGTGAAGTAAGAAGTGGCCACATCATATCTACTCCCTCCGTTCCCAAATACTTGTCTTTCTAGCCATCTCAAATGGTTACAACATACGGATGTATGTAGACATATTTTAGAGTGTAGGTTCATTCATTTTGCTTCGTATGTGGTCACTTGTTGAAATCTCTAGAAAGACAAGTATTTAGGAACGGAGGGAGTAGCGATTGAGCGGCTGCTCCTTGTCCATTCGTAACATAGAAAGGAGAGATCGAAGAGTTAAAGGAAAACGCTTGGGGCCGGGGCACCAGCCAAATGCTCGGCCGGTCGCGCGCGAGCCATACAATCACTTTCGTTCGTGCATCACAGGAGCGTTCCTCGAATCGTTTTTTTCAAGTCTTCTTTCTTCTTCCCTACAACTCTGCAACTGCTTCTTTTCTCCCATCTCCGCCGCCACACGCAGTGCATCGGCAATGATGCACCCTTGCTTGCAAGGCGAGCCACGGCGGGGACGGAGAGAAAACGACGGGGCGGAGAAATCACAGCGAGGAGAGTTGAAGGAGGCAGTGCGCGACGCTGGTGACCGTCGGTGGCACGCGACCAGCCATGGCAAGCGACCAACCATGGCGGGCGACAATGGAGGCAATGCTGGAACCATTCATTTTGAAAGCTTCCACCGTTTGATTTGAAAGCTTCAACGGAAGTACATGAAGCTTCAATCACACGCCGTGCAAGTGAAAAAGCTACAATGGTTCACCCGAAAGCTTCAACCATAGTTTGAAAAAGCTTCAACCACATATCTTGCAACCGGAAACCACGATGGTGATGCAATCACTGGTCTGCCACGGCCGAGCTGCAATCGACGTCGACAGTGTATTTTTGCTACAACCATGTTTTGATTTTGCAGGAACCTGCTCATGTTTTTGCTACCACCCACCCCCGCGCCATAATCTGCTAACATGCTGATTTTTGCTGGAAACAATGAACCATTCTTGCTACAATCATATTTTGATTTTGCTGGAACCGTACGTAATTTTTGCTACATCCATCTCCACGACATGCGAGCTATATCTTCTGTTTTTTCCTGTCGTTTTTGCTACAAACGTATTTGATTTTGTTGGAACCGAAGGCATTTTTGGCAACATCCACCCACCACGGTGTTTGGTCGACGGCGGTGATGGCTTTTTTTTTGCTGCAACCGTTGCTACCACCGGAGATGCCATTTTGCTGGGAACTGTGGCTGCCCCCGAGAGCGAGAATGGAGCGGAGGCGTGCTTCAAGGCCGGCGGAGAGCTCATCCATGGAGGGAGGGGCGGGGTCAGTTGGGTTTCCATGGTCGTGCGGTGGCGGTTCTTTACGTTTGGATTGTGGCGGCGGGAGATGGGAGACGCGGGAGGGACGAAGAAGAATAGGAGCCTGATCATATCTGACGTCCGAGGTTCGCTAGATCGGACGACCTGGACGCGACCGGCCCAATCGTTGCGCCGGTCTGCCGGTGCACATCACTGCCCAGAGGAAAAGCAGGACACGCATCGCACGGACATGATGGCGGATGTTCCCATGTGATCCGCCAGCTGAAGCCAAGCTTTTTTCCTTCCATATTTGGCTGGCTACTTTGTTTTTCTAAAAGAAATCAGGCACTATTGGGTATGTACGTAGTGGTGTAGTAGATGGCTAGCTGTAGCATTGAAATGGCTGTTTTCTGAAACTACTAAACTCCCATTGAATGCGCAGCGCCGGAAATCCGAAAATAAATCCAGGCATAAATGAAAGCACCAGGTATGAAACTACTAAACTCCCATTGAATGCGCAGCGCCGGAAATCCTAAAATAAATCCAGGCATAAATGAAAGCACCAGGATTTGAACTCTGGTGGGCTGGGGATACCACAGTTCCTCTAACCATCCAATCACAGGTTGGTTCACAATATAAGACATTTTTTACCAGTACATATTCTTGCAGTACAAATTATGGCAATGATCTTTACACCTGACATTCCCAGAGACGCCTCCCCGGCAACAGGTAAACATCACAGAACAACTAGACCAACAGTTTTAAACTACGGGTAACCAAGAAAAAGACTATAAGTCGCAAACTACGCAGCACACAAGTCCGAAGATGTCTCCTTCACGAATAACTTCCTCAAAGACGACTTGTGATTTACCTGGCCAAAGAATCCACCATTCCAGCAGGAATAAGAGCACACAATATATGGCATAAGCAGGGTGTTTCGGCATCCTTTGTTAAAATACCAAATCATTCCTGATGTTCCAGAGACACCACCAGATGTTGCAGAGAAACTATTAACCTAGCTCACATCTCCGATTTTGGCTAGTTTAGGTTATTTCCAACATAGCAATCTTGGGTCTGGAATGCCATGATTTTGCTGTCTAATTCACCTCAGTTTTCATCATCATGGTTGAAATGCATGCTACCCAAGCCCAAAAGGCAGATAGCTCCCCATGAAAACCCACACAAGCAGATGTGACCCATCACAAGCTTGTATTAATTTTACATCAAAAGGGGTTGCCTCCCTGCTCCATTAAGCACAACGAAGCAACATCGTAGCAGTACAACGTACACAGAGGAAAGCTGAGAGCTTCCTCAGTAGATAAAAGCTCATTACAGTTCACAGGAGAGGGAAACACAGCGACCTACTAGGAAACTAAACATTAAGCCAGCTAGTGTTCTTCCACAGGAACAGGCGACGAGCTTGATCAGAAAAGTCAGGTTCACCAAGCGGTCTGCAGTAATTCGACCATGAGCTTGTCGATGAGCACTAGATTTCTGTCCAGGAGGACTGATTGAGAGGTTTTGCAGACGATCTTCCATCGATGCAGAGTGCGGCTCTAGAGCGCGCACCATACCTCCTTGACATTGCCCCAGCATCTTTCTGAAAACAGAGTTTGTTGTCCTTCCTGAAAACAGAGTTTGTTACAGAAAAATCCATCATAAGCTCCATAAGACAGCAGAACAGAAGATATTCATGACCTAAGTAGTTTCATAGACCACAACTGTTGGGGCACAGCACACTTGAAAAACAAGTGATCGCTGCATTCAATCTCAGCAAAACAAAGGCAAGTAAGATCATCTGCGGGGTTATCCCAGGCTTCCAGTTCCACCACATTATAGGTTGAAGTTGCCACAACCTTTTGCTGCCATATATTATAGTACAACATATCGTGCATTTCACACATATATACTGATATACATACACCATGGTACCATTGGTTACAAAATTTATTATACAACAAGAAGAAAATATCGGTACAAGCTGCAACCGTCAGCTGCCTCACGATGGGCCGGAGGGTGGATTGAAAGACAGCATGCTGGGAGAGTCCACTCTGACGATGACTTCTTCCCCCATGGACTCATCGCTCGAGTCATCATCTTCTCCTACCGCCCTGCGTTGCCGGCCTTCTGCTAGGGGCGGCGGAAAGGGAGCGAGTGCGGGAGCTATAGCTGGGGCAGGAGCAGATTTTCTCTTCATCGCATTGGAGCCCTCCGACCTCACCGACAGCAGAGGCCGTGTGTCGGCTGCCCTTGAAGGCACCTTTGGATACGACGCGATGTGCTTCTGGTTCGCTTCCACATGATCAAGCCTCGGTTTCCGCCGAGCAGGGCGCATGCCATCCATCTACGAATGAGTTGTTGATGTAGTTTTTCAGTCATAACTAGCTATGAGATTTGACAAAAGAAAAGAAAAGACTTGGACGTACCATGCTGCCATACATGCTGACTTGCAAGGCTCTAGCAGAGAAGCTGCCAGGCTGGCTTCTGATTTCAGCTAAGCTTGCATTTCCAGGCCCTCTGGATCTCCGGAAACTCTCCTTCCACCTGAGCAAACCGACATGCTCTTTGCTCTGTGTTCGTGAAGGTCCGAGTGCTAGAGAAAGCAACAATCCACTTCTTGCAGATCAGATTCTATATCTGGCCTCCTCATTTCAAATAAGATGGCCCTTGCTCTAGCCTCCACCTGATAACTGGGTGCGGCATAGCAGTAGTCTATATGGTTTATGGCTGTAAACAAGAGAGCACTTCAGCATTCAATTGCTTTTAAAAGAGAATAAATCACTGCTTTTGCTTTAGAAAACAGCCACTGCTCGATTGATGGAAATATAGAGAACCTGAAGACTGCAGGCCAAATAAGTTCAAATCAGTGTTTGACGGCAGCAGCACAGCTGGAGGTGTGATCAACGTTCGGTTCTCTGTCTTCAGAAATCCCTCCAATAAGATGCCTATGTAATTATGCCTTAGTTCAATCTCTTCCCCCTTAATGTAGACGTTCGTAGTAGATCTTTCTTAAATGAGAACCCTCATCTCACGCATTGCCATCTTCTCAAATATGTGAGGGAGCAAAATCCTTGCAATAACTAGAGCACTTTCCTGTAATTTCGGCGCATGGATGATTAATGATCAGCTGGGCAATAGACCTAACCAGCCGCCGGAGAAGAGCTGCAAGTAGCGGATCAGCCCCATCCACAGGAGATTGAAGTATTTTAGCAAGGATTCAAGTGCACATGTAGTCAAACGTCAGATATATGCATCTCATTGGTAAGCAAAATTTCAGTTGCCAGATCATCATATTAGTTATGGTACATACATAGTCATCCAAAGTATTGAATTATGGGCTATCGAGAGGCATTTTTATTAGTGCTATTAGTAATTTTCTAAGGTTGCTTCATGGCCAGTTGATAATCAAGCAAATCTTAATTATTTACTTCATGCGATGTTGGATATGTAGCAATAATACATTCTGTGCAGTTTTGCAAGAATATGTGAGTACTGTATTTGTTAAGACTGGTATTTTTGGAACTTCCAGAACTCTCTTTTGTTTTTTTTTAAAAGTCACCGACGATAGAGATGCACTGTTGGCCCTATGTTCTGAACTTCTGGTTTCATTTATTTCAGTACCCAGCTCATCCTTCCTGTCACCGTGGCTCATGATAGGAATTATTTGCTTAACCCATTCCAACTATACTACTACTCTTTTTCTACAAATCTAGTTTTACTAATGAAGTTTTTGTTTAAGAAAACGGTTTATGCACGGAGAAGTGGCGTTCAGGTGGGAAGGCAGATACAAGCCAACTGATGCAATTTGTTTGCACACTCTTAATTCATTGCCTATCTAATCAAATGTAGTATCTGGTTTACAGATCGCGAGGAAAAAGAATCGATGAATGTTAGTTGCCTCCAGGCCAGGGTATGCTTGATCAAGGGCCTTTCTGAGCAACTTGGCCATTAACGCTACTTCAAGTACCAAGAATCGGCATGGAAGGTCAGGCAATTAAGCTCACGTGTATACCTACTGCTTTTTGGATCAAGCTATGCATGATTAGTACTACTAATAATTCATTCAAAAATGTGAATGATATGCATTCAACTAAACCACAAATGACTGTTGAGGGATGAGCGCGGCAACGCGCGCCATTATGTTCTAGTACAACAATGTATATCACATCATGTCTTGACCATATCACATCACAACATACCCTGCAAAAACAAGTTAGACGTCCTCTACTTTGTTGTTGCAAGTTTTACGTGGCTGCTACGGGCTTCTAGTAAGAATCGTTTTTACCTACGCATCAAAACCACAACGGTGTTTCGTCAAGTTTGTTGTTTTAACCTTCAAAAAGGACCGGCCGTAGTCAAACTCGATTCAACTAAAGTTGGAGAAACAGACACCTGCCTGCCACCTTTATGCAAAACTAGTTGCATGTCTGTCGGTGGAACCAGTCTCATGAACGTGGTCATGTAAGGTTGGTTCGGGCTGCTTCATCCAACAATACCGCCGATTCAACATAAGACGTTGACGGTAAGCAGTATGACTATCGCCGCCCACAACTCTGTGTTCTACTCGTGCATATCATCTACGCATAGACCTAGCCCGGATGCCACCATTGGGAAACATAGCGTGCAATTTCAAAAAATTGCTACGCTCATGCAAGATCTACCTAGGAGATGCATAGCAACGAGAGGGGGAGAGTGTGTCCACGTACCCTCGTAGACCGAAAGCGGAAGCGTTTGACAATGCTGTTGATGTAGTCGAACTTCTTCTCATTCCGACCGATCAAGCACCGAACGTACAGCACCTCCGAATTCTACACACGTTCATCTCGATGACTTCCCTCGAACTCTTGATCCAGCAAAGTGTCGAGGGAGAGTTCCTTCAGCACGACGGCGTGGTGACGGTGATGGTGAAGTGATCTACGCACGGCTTCGCCTAAGCACTACGTGAATATGACCGGAGGCGTAAACTGTGGAGGGGGCGCCGCACACGGCTAACAATTGTTGGTGTGTGTTCTAGGCGCCCCCTCCCCATGTATATATAGGTGGGAGGGGGAGGGGAACAGCCCTAGGGCGCCCCAACTAGGAGGAATCCTACTTTGGGGCCTAGTCCAATTCGCCCCCCCCCCTACCATATTTTCCGGAGGGGGGAGGAAGGAGGAGGAGGGAGAGAAGGAAGGGGGAGGCCGAATCCCTCCCCTTCCTTTCTATCTTCCTCTTTCCTTTCCCCTTCCTATTCATCCTACATGGGGGGCACCGCAGCCCATGTTGGTTGATGTGTTTCCCCTCTTGGCCCAATAGGCCCATATAGTTGTTGGGGGTGCCCGGAACCCCTTCCGGTGACCCGATATGTACCCGATACTCCCCGAAACACTTCCGGTGTCCGAACACTATCGTCCTATCTATGAATATTTACCTCTCAACCATTTCAAGACTCCTCGTCATGTCTGCGATCTCATCCGGGACTCCGAACAACATTCGGTCACCAATCACATAACTCATATAATACAAAATCGTCAACGTTAAGCGTGTGAACCCTACGGGTTCGAGAACTACGTAAACATGACCGAGACACCTCTTTGTTCAATAACCAATAGTGGAACCTAGATGCTCATATTGGCTCCTACATATTTTACGAAGATCTTTATCGGTCGTACCGTAATGACAACATACGTTATTCCCTTTGTCATCGGTATGTTGCTTGCCCGAGATTCAATAGTCGGTATCTTCATACCTAGTTCAAGTATCTTTACTCGTTCTGTAATGCGTCATCCCGTAACTAATTCATTAGTCACATTGCTTGCAAGGCTTCTTATGATGTACATTACCGAGAGGGCCCAGAGATACCTCTCCGATACTCGGAGTGACAAATCCTAATCTCGATCTATGCCAACCCAACAAACACCTTCGGAGATACCTGTAGAGCATCTTTATGATCACCTAGTTACGTTGTGATGTTTGATAGCAAGGTATTCCTCCGGTATCCGGGAGTTGCATAATCTCATAGTCAAAGGAATATGTATATTTCATGAAGAAAGTTATAGCAATAAAACTGAACGATGAATATGCTAAGCTAACGGATGGGTCATGTCCATCACATCATTCTCCTAATAATGTGATCCGTTCATCAAATGACAACACATGTCTATGGTTAGAAAACTTAACCATCTTTGATTAACGAGCTAGTCTAGTAGAGGCTTACTAGGGCTCGGTTTTTGCTTATGTATCCACACATGTATCAAGTTTCCGATTAATACAATTCTACCATGAATAATAAACATTTATCATGATATAGGAAATATGAATAACAACTTTATTATTGCCTATAGGGCATATTTCCTTCAGTAAGCCCGTGGTCGACTCCTTCACGACCGACCCGTGTGACATGGTGCGAGCCTACAAGGCGTCGCCAAGGTAGTTAATTTACCTGGTAAATACAACTGTTCTTGTACTTGTTCATGCCAATTCTGCTCATGTGTGATGATGCATTTTTTTGTAACTTCGATTTGATGATGTGTTGCTACTGTTCTTGGTGCTTTGGCAGTCTATTTTGGACAATTTGTTTCACTGTTAAGTACTCCAGAGAACCAAGTTGGTTGATGGGTAAAATATTAGTATCTATGGTTGTTCTGTTTATCGCCGCAATATGCATTCAATGAGTGAAAAACTGATGGGACAGTGAGCTCTTTCTAATTGTTAAGATTACAATTACCAATTCATATAATAAAATGTATTGTACTACTACAATTAACCAGTTCTAGACACACTGTTCTGAGCTCTGGCCATTAGTTCGAGACATGGACGGATCATGGATGGAGTCATTAGCAAACACGATCCATGATCATACATTCTATACGTGTAAATTGGTGAAAAGAAAAGACAAAACAAATTAACCAATGTAACATTTGGGCAAGTAGAAGCTGACCAGAATAGTAAGGGACAGAAAGTTGTGCAACCTGAAATTCCTGTCTGAGTGGCACATATAGAAAGCCTAGATTTATTTTTCTTCTCCTTATTCTACTGTATGTTAAATGATACTAGTACATCCTTTAGTACTACTAGTGCTACTGTAATATATACATACATACATACATACATACATACATACATACATACATACATATATATATAAGTGGGTAGGAGAGAAATTAGCCTAGGACTGGAAGAATGGAATGCCAAAGAATTATTACGAGTAGACTACGACAACAAACTTAGGATGCACTGATGAAATGTTGTTAGTTCTTGTTTAGTTCCTCTCTGGTCAAACAATAATCATAAAAGCCCAACTGAGTTAGAAATCATCAGTTCTATGATGAACATTATTGATAAACCTTGTTAAGAGATAAATCTTGAACCTGCATTTCACATTTTGTTGTGGCTTTGTGACCTTATTATGAGTTTTGTCAACTGTGAGCATTTCCTGTTTTTGTTTTGAGATTGTATTGTATCCACTATGTCATTTTCCTTTTTTCTCACATTTTCCTGCGGCTTTGTGACCTGAATCTTGTACAACACCGGCTGCATGCACTGCTTTTGTTTTGAAGTTCCAACATTGGCAATTGCATATCACAGGACTAGGCAAAGAAAGGAGAGGGATATACTAGCAGCCACAAAAACAAGAAAATGAATCACTGGACAAGCTTGCTATAGTTTGCTTAGAGTAGATTTTCGAGATGGCATTGTGGAATTTTTTTCATCTTGTCAGATGTTGTACATGGGAACAAACTAATCTCATCTACTCCCTCCGTTCCGAATTAATTGTCACGGGTATGGATGTATCTAGATGTATTTTAGTTCTAGATACATCCATTTCTGCGACGAGTAATTTGGAACGGAGGGGGTACCTGTTAGAGTACCTGAACGTGATGTCCTTGTTAGCACAATACTGAAATTCATTACACACTTGCAATATGTGCTACTTCACTTATTTCAGAGAGTTCACCATCTAGATGTCCAATCTTGCCAAACTAAAATCATGATAGTTTTGGCTTGGTGAAAAAGTTGTATTAGCTCTTTGCTCTTCCTCACTTGTTTTTTATAACACTCCAGTTGTAAAAAGAACATATGCAACTTTTTTACCTAAAAAGGAAGACTTTCTTTCTGTTTTTCTTTTAATTTGCAACCTTGGATTTGGGGCTGATTTCTCATTTTGTTATATTTTGGCGTGATATTGGAGAAAACACAAATTCTGCTCTGGGTATGATAGATAGATCAGAGCTCGTCGACTAGTACTAAGCTTCTCCTCTGTTGTTTAGCTGCTGCATCTCGAACTGATAATGGAGGGAAGTAGTGGGACATCACCTTTAGGAGAGCCCACGGTTCCAGTAATCACAAACTGTGTACCACCACCCTCAGGTGAGAACACATAGTCAAAAAACGCAAGAATATCTTGTCATTAGCTAATATTCTCTTGATCCGCTCTTTGATAGTTTTTGCTGAAAATTTGTTTGCAGCCGTGCAATCGGTCAACAATGTTCAAAATCAAGATTTCAGCAATGCCTATTAGAGTGTTTGCAAATAATATTGTCAGATACATTTGCTCATTGGACTATCCAAACAATAATTACCAAGTTCTTTTCTGTAAAAGTAGTGTAGCAGAAGATGTTATGTCAACCGTAGAAATGACTACGCAACACACATTTTTTGTTCCTGCTTCTCATGTGAAACAATGCCATTGTTGTGTGTCTAATATTCATTTATCTATGTGGTTACCTAGTTATTGTTCTTGAAGTAATAACTGATTCTTAGTGATAAAACTGCCAAGTGCCTTCGAGGGTTCAACATAATGTTTGATAATACGATATGCTATTTTCTTATTTGAACATACGATGGTCTATTTGAAAATCCCAAGGTTTATTGGATTGATGTCTAATATGACTCTGCATTTGCATGTTAATTACCTCAAGTTTATTTCAACTTTACATGTAAGTATTTGTATTGCCTAATTCCGCCGGTGGTTGCCAATCTCACTATATGAACAGAATGCACTAGTGTCTTTATACGAGATAAATAATGTTTTATAATCTGTTTCATTATGAGTAAGTTAGGATGATGCACAAAATAGCTGGCTTCTCTGCTAGTTCCAGAATAGAGGCATACTTTAGGTTGTGTTTTGGAATGAATTTGATTCATCTCTATTTTTCCTTGCATGGTATGTGTAGCACATAGTCAGATGGTATTTTTTATGTATATTCATTCAATTAGATCATGGGTAATAAGATTAAGTATGAATGTATGACACTTGTACTCACCTGTGCTAACTTAATCTTACTTGTTATTAGGTATTATCTCTCCCAGCACAAGAAGCTCGATGAGCAATAAGCACTGGGATACCGTAAGCACTACGGAGGCAAAGGCTATTCTGTTGTATACCATCAAGTAGCAAAAGTTGATGCAGTTTGGCCATGCTTGTTGAACAATGATTCATTTAGTCCTTCATATTTATCCTGATGTACCAAAAATGATCCTCTCATTCTATGTAACACTTGATATGTATGTGTATCTTCTGCTGTTGTGTTTGGTTAGGATCGTGCAATTTGAAATGACCCCATGTCTTCGCCATTGCTCACAAACACGCATGTTCAGGCATACACGTGCATCCTATCCTTATGAGCACCTTGAGATTGTCGAAGTCATCGCATACACCTCATAGTCGACGGTAGAGGCTGCGACAAACTATACTTCCTAATCCTAGCACAACATGGAATAGGCAACGCTTTCAAATTCTACACTTGACTCAATTTGAGCATCATCAGAGCCAGCTAGGACACGTGCACCTCACATTTTATTGTTCCAATTGCATCTAACTTAGTATGAGAACTAAACCAGTGCACCCCTATGATTTTGGCAAGTTCAGATTACTTCCAACATGGTGCATGCATGCATGCTGCCCTGGCCTAAAATGCAGATATCTCTTGCTCGCCATGAAAACCCACACAAGCACCTTTGACCTAAACTATACTAGGCTTCTCTTTTACAAAAGGGCTTTGCCGCCTGCTCCATTAACCATAACCAAGCATCAACTACATTTATTTCCTGTACCAAAGCGTGAAAAATACATGTATTTCCTGTACCAAAAAACAAAAGAATAAACATCAACTACATTTTTCCACATTATTAATATGTTAGACAAAAATAAATGATAAATCATTGCATATTTAATAACACTATAACATGAAACTACCCCAAAAAACATTTAGGATGTATTGCACCGTTTAGGGGGCCACACGACCTATTTTGTGTAGGCACTCATGACCTTAGGGTTTGGGTTAGATGAGCACCATGCTTGCTCAGTTTAAATATGCTCATACATTTGTTGAGATTTATTTCACTGGACATTAAATAAAATGTCCGACCTAATTATTTGCATATATGAAAACTACTTTTATGGTGAGCTCTATTAAAAATGTTCATACATTTGAAACAAAATATAAATGATTATAAAAAAATTACATATATCAATGATATGCTCGTGTATTTGGAAAATGATCATGGTTATTAAATAAATATTCTTGCATATGCCGCAAAAGGAAAAATATATAAATAGAAAGAAACAATTATAATAGGTATAAAATAAATATTTACATTTTAATTAAATGAAATCATATTTACCGAAAGTTAATTGGAAATAAAAAGAATTTAGAAAAGAAAAATGCAGATGCCTTACTGGGCCGCCTAACACAGCAAAGGTTGTGGGCCGTGACACGAAGGGTCCTTTCTTTTTTTCGGCCTCACTCACTCGCGTGGGTCCCATCTCTCTCTCCAGTCTTTTTCTCAAAAAAAAATTCTCTCTCTCCAGTCTCCAGTACGATTCGAGGCGACAGGCGGCGGCGGGCGGCGGTGACGGTCGCTGCGTAACCTACCGGACGGCGGGTGCGTGCTCCCCTCTCCCACCTCTCTGTCCGCGGCTGTGGGAGGCGAATCCGGACGGTAAGTTCCTCCTCCCCCTCCTCTCCCAGCTCCCAATTCTAGGGTTGTTGTAACCGGCTAGATTTCTTGGATCCGCTCGAGCTTCTGATGCGGTATGGTGCATGAGTTCCACGTAACCTTGGGATCAAATTCGATGAAGAAATCTTGAGTTTCCAGCGCATCATATCAACTTGCCACCCTGAATAATCTACCTGAACTCAAGAAGTGTTGCTCAAGGGTGCCAATGGTGACACAGTTTGCGAGTAATCTTTGCCCCTCATCCAAAGAGACATTGCCGTTGTTTGTAACTTGTTTTGTACATTGCTGGTGCTGTGTGTTGGCTGTGAGCCCTGTTCATGTCATGCTGCCAACAAGCCTGTTACTGTGTGCCAGCCCAGAAATAAACGAGTTCGCTGGATTACACCACTAGAAATATATTAAATTAATCAGCTTCAGCTTCTGTTCCTTCCAAAGGGTGTTAAGATTCGTTTTAACGCTTATTGTTTCACCGTGTGTTAAATTGGTCACTTGGTATGGGTTGTGGCTTATGAAAGTTGAAATTCAGTTTATAGCTAATGGCTTTCATCCGTTTTAAATTGATCGGTGTCATTATTGCTGCAGGTCAGTAAGCACAATGCCGCTATCAAACGAAGTCTTGCCCGCTGTGCTGGCCCCAAAAGTTACCGCAGCACGTCATCAGGTCCATGAGCTCGTTGATTTGATAGCAGAGGTTTTGGCCCAAGTCGGGTTTCGACGCTGTGCTATCGGCGAGCGCGACGCTGGCCAAATCATGGGTACTGGGGACTGGATGGCTGAGATTGAGGGGGCCCATCGAGTTCTTGTGCCCGCCTTTGCATTTGTTACAGGGCTGTTAATGGTGTACGAGTCTCAGTTTGGAGATATGACGGGGACTGAGCAGGAAGTAGAGATGAAGAACAACCTGTCCCAAGCCAAGCATGCAGTTCAAGTTATGAACCGTTCACTTTTTCTATTGGGATACAATGTTTTGGAATTTGACCATGTTGTGAGCAACTACTCGCTCTTGGACCCAACAGCACATGTTGATGCAGAAAGTTCACTGTGCAAGGCAGCTAATATGTGCCGCTTAATTCAGACCTTTGCCGGCACTCTGCTGTTCCACCTAGAGGTTTTTGAAGGGATCTACAGTTCTGGTGTGTTGTTTCCGCACCCCCAGTAACCAGGAGAGGTAAATACTTCTATATCTCATAGCTATGCGTTTTTTCTTTTAATTGGTAGCCTTTTAAGGAGCTTTTAACATTAATTGGTAGACTGAATTGATGCACTATTTCTATTGCTTCTGTTCTGTATGCAGTAGGGCAGAGCTGTACAAATGCTCTTATTCTTGTATAGTAGTTTCATGTTATCCAGGAAGTACCCCCCTCACTGAATTTTCTCATTATTTAGAACATAAATCGGGTATGTGTCCGTGCCACGGCTGAGTTGATAGGTTGTAATTTAGAACGTAGATTATGACACCGTCAGTCGCTTAAGATATGTTCTGTGTTGGTGAATAGAGATATTACGCATACTCTTCTGCACATCAAGCTAAGCAGTACTCCTGTCTAGGTATTTGACAAGGACTAGGTCGCTAGGATTGATACTATCGCGTGATGTTATTCAATCATGACTGTTTCCTTTTGCTCTGCCATAGGTTCTTATGGCGATTTTGTTTGTGCAGGCCTGCAGGGTAACGTAGAAGCTGTTGCTTTGGACAAGTCGTGCTAGCAGGGAAAGGTCGGGTTCATTTGAAGCAGATGAGATTCGCCAAGGTTTTCGTAGAGTAGATTGGTATGTAGTTGGTGGTAGTAAAACGAACGTTGGAACCGTTGGTATGGGCGTCTTATCCCCCGCCCCTTCGCGGGTCTATGTTGAGATGGTAGACTTGATGCACTATTTGCAGATAACATGTTTGTGGTAATCTTGAACGGGTCGAGGCATTAAGTTAGCATTGCCTGGTGGATGTTAAACTGGTTATCTTGTTGGGTACCTGTGGCCTATTGTACTGATAAAAGCAGCATGGATGCATGCGGTCTCCTTTGTCTCCTACTGTCCTACACGAATAACTTCCTCGAAGACAGACTTGTGATTTAATTGGCCAAAGAATCCTCCATTGCAGCAGGAATAAGAGCACACAAAATATGGTATCAACGGGGTGTCTTGGCATTTTTTTGGTTCAAAGATCAAATCATTCCTGATGTTCCAGAGAAACTACTAACCCAGGTCGCCTCTATGATTTTGGCTCGTTTAGATTACTTCCAACATAAGTAGCAATCTTGGATCTGGAATGCCATGATTTTCAGGTCTACTTCACCTCAGTTTTCATCATCATGGTTGCAATGCATGCTACCCAAGCCCAAAAGGCAGATAGCTCTTGCTCCCCATGAAAACCCAGACAAGCAGCTGTGACCTAAACCATCACAGGCTTGTATTTTACATCAAAAGGGGTTGCCCCCCTGCTCCATTAAGCACAACGAAGCAACATCGTAGCGGTACAACGTGCATGGCGGAAAGATGAGAGCTTCCTCAGTAGATAAAAGTTCATTACAGTTCACAGGAGAGGAAAACACAACAATCTACTAGGAAACTAAACATTGAACCAGCTAGTGTTCTTCCACAGGAACTGGGGCGACGAGCTTGATCAGAAAACTCACGTTCACCAAGCGATCCAAGGTAATTCGACCATGAGCTTGTCGAGGAGCGCTAGATTTCTGTCCAGGAGGGCTGATTGAGAGGTCTTGCAGACGATCTTCCATCGGTGCAGAGTGCGGCTCTAGAGCGCGCACCATACCTCTTGACATTACTCCAGCGTCTTTCTGAAAACAGAGTTTGTTATCTTTCCTGAACCCAGAGTTTGTTACGAAAAGTCCATCATAAGCTCCATAAGACAGCAGAACAGAAGATATTCATGACCTGAGTAGTTTCATAGACCACAACTGTTGGGCCACAGCACACACTTAAAAAATAAGTGATCGCTGCATTCAATCTCAGAGCAAAAAAGAAAGGGAAGTAGGATCATCTACAGGGCTATGCCAGGCTTCCAGTTCCACCACATTACAAGTTGAAGTTTCCACAGCCTTTTTCTGCCATTTATTATACAGTACGACATATCGTGCATTTTACACATATACTGATATACATACACCATGATACCATTGGTCACAAAATTCATTATACAACAAGAAGAAAATATCGGTACATACTGCAACCGTCAGCTGCCTCGTGGTGGGCCGGAGCGTGGATTGAACGAGAGCATGCTGGGAGAGTCCACTCTGACGATGACTTCTTCCCCCACGGACTCATCGCTTGAGTCGTCATCTTCTCCTACCGCCCTGCGTTGCCGGCCTGCTGCTAGGGGCGGCGGAAAGGGAGCAAGTGCAGGAGCTATAGCTGGGGCAGGAGCAGATTTTCTGCTCATCGCATTGGAGCCCTCCGACCTGACCGAGAGCAAAGGCCGCGTGTCGGCTGCCCTTGAAGGCACCTTTGGATACGACGCGCTGTGCTTCTGGTTTCCTTCCACATGAGCGAGCCTCGGTTGCCGCCGAGCAGGGCGCATGCCATCCATCTACAAATGAGTTGTTGATGTACTTTTTCAGTCATAACTAGCTATGAGATTTGACAAAAGAAAAGAAAAGACTCGGACGTACCATGCTGCCATACATGCTGACTTGCAAGGCTCTAGCAGAGAAGCTGCCAGGCTGGCTTCTGATTTCAGCTAAGCTTGCATTTCCAGGCCCTCTGGATCTCCGGAAACTCTCCGGCCACCTGAGCAAACCGACATGCTCTTTGCTCTGTGTTCGTGATGGTCCGAGTGCTGGAGAAAGCAATGATGCACTTCTTTGCAGATCGGATTCTATATCTGGCCTCCTCATTTCAAATAAGATGGCCCTTGCTCTAGCTTCCACCTGATAACTGGGTGCGGCATAGCAGTAGTCTATATGGTTTATGGCTGTAAACAAGAGAGCACTTCAGCATTCGATTGCTTTTGAAAGAAAATAAATCACTGCTTTTGCTTCAAAAAACAGCCACTGCTTGATTGATGAAAATATAGAGAACCTGAAGACTGCAGGCCAAATAAGTTCAAATCAGTGTTTGATGGCAGCAGCACAGCTGGAGGTGTGATCAAAGTTCGGTTCTCTGTCTTCAGAAATCCCTCCAATAAGATGCCTATGTAATTATGCCTGAGTTCAATTTCTTCCCCCTTAATGTAGACGTTCGTAGTAGATCTTTCTGAAATGAGAACCCTCATCTCACGCATTGCCATCTTCTCAAATATCTGAGGGAGCAAAATCCTTGCAATAACTAGAGCACTCTCCTGTAATATCGGCGCATGGATGATTAATGGCTATCAGATACAAATTATGTGAAAAAGGTAGCAATGTTGCACCAGAGTAGTGGTAATGGGTTAGTCCCACATTGAAAGTTAAATGTCAGTAATAATACTTGGTGGCAATTTGGGCCGTAAATTTTAAAAAGTGGTACGTAAAACATTTTTTCATTTTCATGGGCACACCACTAGGGGCTCAGTCTTTTAATGCTATGTTTCTGCGACAAAAATTCAATGTGTTAATCCTGTAAGGCCCAGTTTGGAAGACTTCAACCATAATGGTCAATTTGTAATTACTTAGTATAATGTGAGTCTCTGTATAACTATTTGTGTACGGATGTGATGACCTTGTACTAGTGCAGTACAAATGTGGCAATTTGAGTTGTAAGACTTCTCATTTTTTATAATCTTTCATACTCGATGTTAGTGCTGGAACTAAAAGCACGTCTAAGCAAAACTTGGTAGAATAAATGCTACCACCCACCCACTCTCCCGTTAGAGGTTTTTTACAGGATTATCAGTAACCAGCAGGAACTTTAACCCTATTGAGAACCACATAAAAAGATCTACTTCACTCCTACTCACAAAATCAAGAAGGAAACAACAGAACATAAAAGGATTGTGCATTGTAGGAAATATCTAAGAGTCAAAAATGTCAATGAGCGCATGTGTAGGCAGCATTATGAGAGGGTACCTGCCACATAAAATCCTCAATAGAAGGATCAGACTGGCGCAATTGCTCTATTTTTTCAGCCTCAATGAAGAAACAATGCACCACCGATTCTGTAATAATGTCACAAATATAAGGCTTTCCAATTAGTGCCTCATATAGACCCAAAGTGCTTCCATGTGACAAAATTGGATCCAATGAATGCCTCGTGCATAGTCTCTGACTTGTCCACTGTCAAAAAGAAGGCCAGGGGAGGTATATATTCATTATTGAACCAGATAGAGTGGGGAAGTATATACTTCCAAGCAAAATTGCAATGAAGTGGCCTCGAAGAAGAAACATACCTTTACTATTCCACTCGAAACAAGCCATACACCAGTCGGCCTTGAGCCTTCTGTGTAAAGAACTGTTCCATGCCCTTTTATTGTTTCCTTTGTACTACTTAACAATGGATCACGAAGAGCAGCAGGCAGTGCACCAACTAAAGGATGGGTATTTAGAAGTTCGCGAACTCTTGGCATTTTCACCAGTGGCGGATTCCTCTTAAGCTTCTTCAAGTCTGTCTGCCAAGTGAATCAACATACCAGAGTTAGTTCCTTTAAAAAAAAACATACCAGAGTTAGTATGTTCTGATCTTGAACTGAAGCCAGAGAGATGAAGTTACTTTCACTTCGCAACAAGAAATGGAATCATATTTTCCAACTACCTGCAAAACATCATCGAGATGGACTATTTCCTTTTCCTCGAGCAACCCAGTCTTCCCAAGGTCTTGAATATACTCACTCAAGTGTGTCAATACCGCATATGTTACTTGTCGAGTCTTCAATACACGAAGCACCTAAACAGTGTTGAAACAGCTTCAGAATCTAGATAACAATGCCCCGCAAAAAAAAAGAATAAAATAATCCAAATGTGCATGAAACTGAACTAGTCCCATTTTAGTTCAGACAATGTCCTTTCATCCTCAAGTTTTGCAGATGAACTGCTGATCAAACGAATTTATCAAGATTCCATGAGGCTAATGAATCCATAAAAAATTGAGTTAAATGATAGGAGTATAAGCACATTGTATCCACAACCTGAGGGAATGTAACACGGACGTCTTCCAGAAACTTTTTAGCTTCCTCCCCAGCAGCAGTACTTTCATCGATGACAATTCTTGCAATCTCACTATCACCTGAAGAACAAGCAAAATTATAAAAATAATGAAAACCGGTGAAGAGGATTAGGATCTCTAATCCCCAGTATCTACTAAACAGTGTGAAATGGTGACTTCGCAAAAGCATTCATGGTAATTGCAAAATAAAGTAAGGTTCAGCCTTAACAAGCTCAAAGCATTTGGACCTTCAGATCTTGCTATACCAAGTAAGTTTGCAATGAAGGATATATCACACCATCAAGACATCGCCAGTTTGAGCACTAAATACCGTAACTGGCTGGTTTTACAGGAAAGCAAACCAAGCTTAAGGCGAGTACGACTTCATTTTTCCACTTATGAACTAGAACAATGGACACCTACACCAGGAATATGTTTGAACACTCTCACACATAGCATTTCTCATGTAGGCACCAACTATTGAGACAGACATTTCTTCTCTACATTTTTCTCCACTTTATAGGCCAAACAAATGGTATAAAACTAGGACAGTACAACATTTAAAGACTGCCAAGGATAGTACCAAGGAAATCATGTAGTTGTCTCCTCGCAATTCTGTGAGCACGGAGAAATGCCGCGCAGATGTAACATCCTAACTCCAATCTTTCTACTGTGAAGTATGTGACAAGCCTTCGTGGCAACCTGCTCATCTGAAGGAACCTATAGTAATTTGGGAAATGAACATTGGACCGCAAACCCTTCCAATCACATAATGATTGGCTAGAGACAAGATCCATAGCTTCATCAACTGATCTCATTAAAATATTTGCTGTAGATTGAGTTATTCGTCCCTCTTCGAGCATTCCCCAGTAAGCAGCTTGCACACCTGACAAAAATATATAGTCAATAATCGTTTTTTAAACCAATCACGTTTACTCCCTCCATTTCAGACTTAGTGCTTCATTGGTAGGTCATAGACAGATACAGTGAAACAGAGGTAGTAGTATGAGACTGCACATTCTCATACCTACTTCAAGAGAAGGTAGAACCATAAATGAAATATTAAGTAATAACTCGAGAGCAAAGATAGCAAAGAAAATAAAAGGATGCAAAACATTAATAAGATACACAGAACTCATAGAAATCAAAAGTTCCTACCATAACAAATGAAAGATGGTCCTCCCAAAAAAGAGTGATGTGATGGCCCCAATAAAGTGCAAATTCCCATTCATGTAGAGATTAAATAAATATTTACCAAAAGTACGACCGACACAAAAATAAAAGACGGCCTACAGTTCAGCTACAATCATGTATAGTGAAATTTTGCCTATACGACAACCGTGTAGTAAAAATTTGTGTGCTTTGCTACTAGCAAGATATTTGATAGGATATGGACAACAAGAATTGGTCAACAAAGGGCAAATCAAGAGAGGCTTTTCATGTGGTCAATCCGCAATGCTGGAATCGCTTAACCCTTCCCATCAGGTGTCCCAATCTACTCTAATGACCTTTGTAACCTGTGGTGAACCACTTAACGTTCAGTGGCCTTGATAAGCATGAAGAGCTTCATGGAACTAGTTCCGTTGCCAAAAGTTTTAGGGCCCAGAGGACATAGTGCATTTTACTCTTTTATATATGTGTGTACTTCCTAAACAAACACATCTTGACATTCTGGAAAAGATATAGCTAAAACAAAGGCGGATGCATCAATCAACCTAACATCAAATTTAATCAGCACATTATCATGTAAGTATATTGCATACCATTCAAAAATCGCACTCGAGTATCCTTCAAATTCATGGTATGTACGTGATCATCCTTGTCAGGAACATCATGGGGATGTGCTTGTTCATCTTCCAAGTTATTCAAACATGTGATATATTTCTTCACATTAACCCAATCAACAGGCCCAAGTTCCTCATCATCCCTGAGATCACCAAAAGCCTCCAATGCCTTGTTTAGCATTTCATATTGTGTATACTTCAATACACGAAGCTACAGTTGCAGGAAATCAGATTAGAAACTGGAGCATGAAGAGAACATAACTATGCTACTCCGCATTCATAGTGAAACCAAATTACTGTTGTTTCTTATTGCAGGTAACAATCACAGCAAACATATGCACCCTTGAGAAGATAAAAGAAGAGGCTTAATGATAATAATAGTAATGAAAGGCTCTATAAACAACTTTTGAAGCTACAAGGGGTCAGGGGTTCAGCCAAAAGAGACTATTAATTATTTTCTCATAATTTAACATGTAAAGTTCACAAATGGAGCCTAGACATTCAGAGTAACCTTCAGGTAAATAACCAACATCCTGAGAAGAGTGGCATCTTTGTGCCAACATGGGTTTGACCCCTGTGGGGCAGATCAAATCCTGTTGATCTATTTCGTGGGGCGAATAAACCTGTTGTCTTCTTAATAATGTGTCGGGCGTGTAAGTACTCTCAGCCTCATTATTTGTGTACGACGAATCGATTCATCACTATCCTTGAGCTCATAGATTGGGACAAAATATTTGCATAATTTAACACCTTATCTGGGCCAGTTCACTTATTAATCTTATGAGTAAGAGCTCAAAGGGTTAGTAAAACATGCAAATGTACAGTTAAGCAAAATCTTTAATCCTAAGATCAGAAGAAACCACAGGTAAATAATTTGTTAAGCTAACCTTCGTTGCTGACAATTTTCCCAGACCAAGTAGGTGCAACAAAAATTGTGTGGTAGAACCATTCAAAATCAATGTCAGAAAAACGATGCCACCTGTGAAGAACACAAACTGCAAAAGAGTTATAAGATCAGCAAAGCTCAAATATAAAAAATCATACTTTTCAGGAAAAGAGAAAGAGCATACCATTGTTCCAACTTCTGGTTTCAGATAAGGTTGAAATGAATCACTAGCACGCTAGCAAAATAATTTCAGTTAATATCTCAAAAAAATGGTGGATTAGTTTTTAAAAAGATGTCTACAAATATGCACATAATGGTAACAACAGATAAGTGAGGATCAAAGGCACTGGTGCAATAATCTTACTTTAACGGACAGAGAGAGTGATAGAGCAACAGCTCCTCGCAGTCCTGACCAAACAAGAACTGTGGCTTCTTTGATGTCCATACCATACCCAAAGTGACGCAACAGTGGATACAAAACACCGACAACTACAGCACGCGATATTTGCACAAAAACATAGAGCAGAAGAAGGAACCCCCATGATGTGCCTACAATAGTAAGAGATAAGAGAATTATACCCACGATGCAAAGATGGGTTAGAACCAAGCTTAATATAGAACGGAAGAACATATCAGGTGCACCCACTCCTTAGGTGCTACTGTGTTCTCACCCTCCCAAAAAATAGAATGAAAATATCAAAATCCGAGAAATGTCCCTATTGATACAAAATAAACATTGAAGAGTGGATAGAGATACATGAAGATTCATACCATGCCTCTCAAAATGAATATTATCTTGTAGTACACCATCTGCAATAACAACCCCACTGAAGGGAGTTCAAATGTATGAAACATTGTGATGACAGTACCCATATTTGAAGCATTAATCATACCAAACAAAAGCAAGCATGGTCTAGTTTCTAGCCAGGCAAAAACAGAAGTATCAGAAATTATCTTTGCGACATGTAGAGAAGTTCAAAGTTGTTGATACCTCAGTATGAAAATAAGTGTGTTTGCAATGTAAGCAACCATTTCCCTGAATACAAGTAAAAACAGTAATCAGACATGAAGTGCACACATCACATAAAACGTAAGAAAATCTAACGTGAACTGGAGAAATCATGTGTGTCTCCAACATGGAGAGCACATATCCTTTTACAAGAGCTTTGCACTTAGGCCCTCACACAAGTTACGACTACAAAGACACTCCAAAAGAATCAACAAGCCATTATATGATGGCTTAAATGAGAATTCATAGTAATGCCTAATGTACCGTGAACTGAAGGATCACAATGCACATTCCATAATCCAATTTCCCAGTAAAAGAAAGAGACAAGAATGCAATGACACATGTATGATGATACCAGCATCTTGCACTAAATGATAAATTTGTTGTTGATGCTTTATGGCATCATTTTTCTCATGCAATTTATTTTGGTGTTTAGAAACTCCGATATAAGCTGTGAATGACATTTCAGGGCATTGATGATGAAATTGCATGTCATTAAAAACTATACAAATCTGGAGTTTAACAGGTAGACAAATAACTGACTGCTACAAACTTGTTAACTTACATTTACAAGAGGGCACAGGTTTAAAGTAAATCTACTGAATTCCAGGCAATGCTCACAGAAATCCAGCATCAACAGCTTCATGGAACTCGCGGGATACATAAGGAACAGAGAAAAATAATATATTTGACTAAAATTACTACGGTTGATCATATGCTGAGAATTCGATCTTTTCTGACAATAGAAAGTGACATATATTGCTTGAACATACCAGAAATGATGTAAACTTTGCTGGCTGTCACCCTTAAAAGCAGTTTTTGCAAAAGCAGCATAGAACCTGCCGACATGACAAAGTTAATATTGGAGGGAAGATAGCAAAGGATATGCAAATCAGAATGTGATGACAAGTTTTACTAACATCCCCAAGGTCATGACGGCCAAAACACCAGAGACCTCCAATGCATCTTGCGCCTGATACAAACAATATTAGTAATAGAAAATAGCCCCAGAAAACTGAAAGACTGATCATTGTCTTGCAGCAGACATGAGAGAAAAATAATAATTCATGCACAAGCAATGGCAACCTTTAACCAATCGACACTGATATTTATTATCCTAAACAAAATTGACAGCTCATATGGATTAACTTCAGTTTAATGGTACACAGTAAATAGGTTCAAAAGCTTGTAAGAAAGTAAATTATTGGACTAGGTAAAAAATGGCAATCGAACCAGTTCTTGGTATATTAAAAATCTAGAATGCTGTTCTTAGGAAAGCCAATGTTCTTTCTCATGATATACATTCAGTTAGTTCACCAAACATCCCCCAAGTTAGTTGAAGTTGGAATCAGGAGTACAAGTTCGTAATAGAATTTTGATTCCAACATGAATCCTCTAATATACCCTTGAAACTGGGATGTTTGTTCAAACCAAATAATTATATCTGAGGAAATTCATGAAGCTCTGTCCAGTTCCGCTACAATCACACAAGGACTTTGCTATTGTGTATCTAGGAGACTTGAAAGCCATTTCAGTTGACCAGTAAAACAGCATCCTAGTGTTGCAAAAAGGGCTGCTTGACAATCATTCTATGACTAGTGCTAAAAATATGCCAGGCAGTGACCCATTTCAAAACACTGAGCAAATCATGTCCTTATACACAAAAAATATATAATAAACAGAAATATGAGAGCTTCGATAGTTTGTCATCTGGTTATCTTACAGTGAAGAAAGCAATATAGCTGACAGCAAGGGTAAGTGAAATCTCTATGATTGTATCATTGAAAATAAAGCCCAGCCATAGTACTGATGCAATTCCAAACGCAAGGCCCAGAGCAACACTGGTCAGAGAAGATATTGATTAGCATTAGTAGCATGGTTTTGTATCATCTAGTTCAGACTTATAAACCATTCACATACGCTCCAAGTGAAACTTGTGACAAGAACTTTATGATGGACCCTGCATCGAAAGTTTTTCCAAGCACCATTCGATAGAATAGCTGATAGACAACAATAGCAGTCCTGTAGAATACAAGGCCATTTAGTACGAATACAGTCCAAAATAATCTTATAATTGTGCATGGCACAGTTTGGTAACTATGCAATAAACCACTGGTGGGTGCGCTAGCTAGGGTTCAAAGTTCTGTGGGGGCAGAATTATCACTGTCGGTTACTTCCAGTATCAAATAAGCATGAGCTTTTCATTGTTTTTTCTTATGAACATGCAGAGCGGGTTCCTTCCCCACACACCCCACCCCACCCCACCCCATCCCCGACCCCTTCCTGTGTCTTCTTCCTACATGGTGTGATTTCAAAATAAAAGACCAAAGTGAAAACACAAAAACAACTGTACTAGTGAATACTTCAAATTTAAGTGTGAAGCACACATTCTAAAGCACTTACCCCGGTAATTTCTAGACACGACAAACATAACACAAAATCTTGTAATCGATATATTGGGTCAATCATTCTGTTTTTGTTCTCAAGAATGGACTTGATCCCAATAAAATACAGAGGAACAGAGAAGCAGGCAGAAAAAAAAAACATGCATTCTAAGAATCAAAAGATGAACAATTTGGGAGTCAAAGAAGCATACCCGTCGTTCATTAAGGATTCTCCTTCAATTATCGTACTGAGCTTTTTGCTTGCTCCTAGGTCTTTTAGAAGAGCAACCACAGCAACAGGGTCGGTTGCACTAAGCAGTCCACTGAACAAGAACGATGTTTTCCAGCTCCAATCGTACGGAAAAGTAAGCTGTGGCAAATTAACTAGCCAGCATCAGAACATTAGAATGAATGGCCTACGTCCGTTATCAATCCACGCACATACATACATACCTTTACAGCGGCGCCAAGCAAAACTGTTGAGATCACCACGCCCGGGACAGCAAGTAACACCATCTGCGCCATGCATTTCTGCAAAGCAAACACTTCAGTATGCACTGAACAAACATGTATGCAGTTGGCGGTGCTACATAACAGTTCAGAACTGGAAGCTGGCAGAGAAGATTTGGATATATATAGCACTACCGGAAGCACGAACATTCTACATCCTGTGAGAAAACTTGGAGAAGCCAAATTTGATGTGTGCAGAGCTATTTTATTTAGCAGACAAGAGGGGTTGCCTTGCCGGACACAATTTGTATTAGTGGATTATGATTACCACGGATTATCTGCATCAGCCTATGACACTAACCGGATCGATGGCAAATCGGTTCATAATGACAGACTGGTAGGAAGACTGAATGGTCACCCAGCAAGAGCCTAATAATAAGATAAGAGGTAAATAAAAGTCTGGACAAGGGGGGGTGAGTGAAGCATGATTCTCTTCTTCACTGTAACCAGCCTTATTCAGTGATGTGACTCAAATCTCATAGCAGACAGACAGACAGATGGACAGCTCTGTGAAGATAGATACCTTGATCTGGTGCACTTCCATGGAGAAGGAGCTCTCGAAGAGGAGGGCGGGGAGGAAAACAGCCAGGAGGAGATCAGGATTTATGGCAGCCCCTGCAACATTGGAATGACAGTTAGTGATAGCAGGGGATTGAGGTTAGTCAACTACTAGTAGTACTACCGAATTGATTCCGAAAATAGATACTGATATCCATCCAGGCCAGGGTGAAGTGAGCTTACAGATACGGATGCCGGCTCCGAGCTTGCCGAGGCCATGCTTGGTCCCGTACTCTGAGCAGCATCAAAGAGAGGGGATAAAATGAATAAATTGCGAACTGGCATCTGACGGATGAGTTGAGCAGAGGTGGGACGGGGACTGGGATGGGAAAGGGAGAGGGGGAGGGGGGGCGCGCACCGAGGCCGCCGAGGGCGACGCCGAGGACGAGGAGGGCGACGGTGTAGGGGACGCGGGTGCCGCGGAGGAGGTGGCGGGAGGCGATGCCCAGCACGAGGGCCACCCCGAAGAAGAGCACCGCGTCGTCGGGGCTGGGGGACCCGGGCTCCTCCGTCCCCATCGCCGCCGCCGCCGCCGTCGCCGAGGGAGAAGAGAAGAGAAGAGACGGCGCAGCAACAAAGCTCAGGGGAGCTGGCTGCCCCTTCTTTCTTTTTCTTCTTCGCTGTGGGATGAGACAAGGCGAGGTGGACACATCAGATCAGATTAGATCAGTAATCGCTTAGATTATTTTTTATGACGATGATGCGGATCTCATCAGACGGCACCACATTAGTTTGTACCAGTACTCTGTGTGTGTCCCGTCACGTGACAATTGGCGTTTTGGATCGCCATCTGGCTTCTTCTGGTGTAAACGTAATCAACTTTGCTGCCCATTTCCTTGTCCGTGGCTATGTCGCGGCCCTCGTGACCCAAGCCTCGCCGTCGTCGACATCATCCATCGCGCTCGTGACCCCGACGACTCTGACTTCACCGTTACCATGAAGGTGTCGTAGGTGGGGAGAGCAAGCTTCATCTGCTGCATCGGAAGCTTAGCCGCTAGGATCAAGTCCGACGATCCACGCTACGCCGATAAGAGAAGTCGGGTAGCCTCTTATTTGCCCAAGGGCCGTCAAATGCGAGTCGTCCAATGCCATATATCCATCGGCATCGACCTCCCGCAACCAAGGCACTCCAATCAGTCTCCTCTCCGAAAACAATGCCTTAGAGAAAGGAATGACCTCCCCCGCCCCGTGGAGGGCGTCAGACATCTTCGATTTGACAACTTGAATCTTGATTCTCACGAAGAGAAGAGCCACGAGATTGGAAGAAGTGCCATGAAACAATTTCTACATGTCCCGTACGTTTTCCTTGGATGGTATGAAAATGTTTCTTACATTGTATAAACATTTTTTACATGTCACGAACATTTTTCTAAACAAATGAATATTTTTTTACATTGTACATACATATTATAATGCTATGCAACATTTTTTTTGAACCCCACGTATATATTTTTGAATGATATGAAAAAAAATATTACATTGTATATACGTTCTTAAATGTGATGAAACATTTTTTGAAACACGTGAACATGTTTTAAATGTCATTAACATAATTTTAAAGTTAAGCAAACTATGTTTCCATTTCAACCATATAAATAAACAAAGTTTTATACATGGCAAATCAAGTTTTCCTTGGCAATTTATGTTGACGATGGGATGAAAATTTAGTTGGCGAGCATGGCAACTTTCTTGCAAAAAATGATTTGAGATTAATTTGAGATGCTCACCAACTAAACTTGCCACCCTTGGCAAACACAAATTCCCACAAAAAATGTTCGATTTGCCAATGCCAAAAAATCTGTCGTTCGCTGAATATTCAGTCATAAATAAATAAAAGTAATACAAAAATGGGTGCTAACTGCAGCACTCCTCCCGCGCTGGGCCGTCCCGTTTAGGGTATCCGTGAGGTGAGGGGTTCTTTCGGCTCACATAAGTTAACGCCAATCCCTATTTAGTGCCTTAAGCGTCGTTTTCTTCTGTTATGGCAACTTGGCGCACAACGCCTTCATCATGGGCTCAGCCCATTTACTTTTTTTTCTTTCTTTTAACATTCCAAAAATACGAGTGCGTCATGGGAGATTCAAACTCCAACACTACAAGTTTAGTCCTGGGAGCAACAACCACTTATCACAAACTATAAATCATATTTTATTTTCTTAATTTGCAAACTATTTTCAAATTTCTGAACTTTTTATAATTCACAAATTTTGTAAAAATTGATCATCTTTCCTCAACTTTAAGAACTTTTTCTGAATCCATGATTTATAGTCATATTGATGAACTTTTTCCAAATCTATGTACATTTATCACAAAAATCATGAACCTTTTTCAAAACTTGCAATATTATTTTCAAATCCGTGAACTTTTACTCAACTTCGTAAACTTTTTCAAATCCATGAATGTTTCAAAATCAGCAAACATTTGTTTCAAATCTATGAACTTCTATTCAAATTCTTGAACTTTTTTCAAATACATAAAAAATCAAATTAGTGATATTCTTGAATAATTCTGAAACTTTTTTAATTCAAAATTTCAAATAGATGAACTTTTCCTTAAAATGATGAAAAAATTTCAAATCCTTGAAAGTTTTTTCAAATGCATGAATCTATTCAAAAATCCGTGAACCTTTTTTGCAAAAAATTTGATCTTGTTCGAATATTTTCATATTCATGAACTCTTATGCAAATTAGGAAGTTTTTTACAAATCCACGATTTTTTTGTCAAAGTTTTGTTCTTTTTACCTATTTTTTGTTTTCTGTCTTACCAGCGAAATGACAGAATGGTCGAAACAATCGTCTGAATTGTTACTGGCTAGATATATGGAGACCAACTCGAAGATTTGAGAAAAGTACATGAAATTAGGAATAAAAGTTCATATAGATTTTAAAAAGAAAAAGAAATTTGAAAAATTGATCAATCTTGGGCCAAAAAAACACGAGATTTGAAAAAAAATTGTAATTTGGATAAAGTTCATGAAATTTGGAACAAAATGTTCACAGAGATTTGGAAAAGGGGAAAAACATTAAAAAAATCATTGAATTTGGAAAAATCATGATTTTTGAAGAAAAAATCGTGAGTTCAAAAGAGTTCACGAAATATGGAACAAAAGTTCATAGAGATTTGGACAAAGAAAGTTTAATGTTACAAAAGTTCACAGATTTGTGAAAAAAATATCACATATTTAATAAAAAATGAAAAAAACACTAAAACAAAAATGGAAAATAGAAGTCAAAATTCAAAAATAAAATGAGAAAACCTGTAAAAAGGCAGTATGGTGAAAACCAGAAGAAAAATCCATCCAGATAACTGTCAGTACATTCATTGCAAAGGTTCCCAAAAAAACCAATAGAAAAAGAACACCTAATTGGGCTGGCCCATGTACAGACATAGTATAGTCAATGATGTGCACCGGTTAGGCTGGTTGTAATGGGGAGTATCATATACTAGTATCATGCATATGATACTAGTGTATGATACTATCTCTCTAATGCATAGTACCATATATTACTATCATGTAGTACTCTATTTATTGCCATGCATGACACAAAGTAGCATAGCATTTAATATGATACGGTATCATGATATGATACTAAACCCTCTCTTTCTTCATTTAATGCCATGACACCTCATCAAAATTGCCTAGTTGGCATGCATGATACTAGCTATGATACTACCATTACGATCAGCCTTAGCGAATGGGACTGTAACGGCATTTAAGGCGCGGAATAAGAACTGGGTGTCCCCTCCTTGACCAGCCCACTTTCCTTTTGATATCTTGTTTCATAGAACTTCAAATGCCCATATAGGAAATTTAATCCATATAGGAAAACTTATTGTGGGCCAACTATGGCCATGCTTTTGTTCACCCTACATTATGCTACTTTACATTTTTGCAAGACAAAAATGTGTGCCTTATCGTTTTCTCACATGTCACAGGTCGCAAATGGCCGTGTCCCATCCTTCATAGCATAAAACTTGCACGTAAAAACCCTCCCTGCACATGAATCACCATCGTCAGGAGGTAGAAGATTTTCATCGGTCCTAGGTATGCTACTGTAATAATTTGTCGCAAATAATGAAGACTGATGTAATAATTTGATGTTTCTCAACAAATAGTCTTAACATATTGCATTAGCAATCAGGTGTTTAGTGTTAAGTGCATACTAAAAAAATATTTTGTAATATTTTGATGTAGTCCCTCCCGTCCTTTTACTCCGTGTATTAGATTTGCATCAAGTCAAACTTTGCATAGTTTGACCAAATTTATATTGAAAAATATCAACACCTACGACACCAAATATATATACTATGAAACTACATGTCATAATGAATCTAACAATATTGATTTGACATTGTGAATGTTGATACTGTTTTCTATAAGTTTAGTCAAAGTAGATATACTTTGACTTTGGACAAAACTTATATGAAAACTAAAAAGGACCGGAGGGAATAATATTTTGTAATTTTCGAGGGAGGGGTGCCATGGTACCCCACTAGATCTACCTCTGCTCCTGACCAGTACGCACCTACCCGCACCTTTCTCATATGACCTGATTCTCTTTCATCCGTCCACCTGCGCCACGACCGTTGAACGTCAATCACATGCCCAGGTGGTTTTGCCTTTACGAGTCTGACGGCCACCCGTGTTGCTGGCGTGATCTGCACATCGACGAAACTTCTCCGTTGCATGGTCTAACATTTTTCTGACCGAATGTTGTGGTCACTGGCAGAGCTTGACGAAAATTGTAGAGGGGGCTAATCCGAGTTCAGGGGGCGAAGAGGATAAGTTATGCATTAACTCTGAGAAACCTTTGATATTCAAGCCTGATAATATTAGGGGTACATTTAAGAGTTTTTTTAGAATAGGGGGGCAATGGCCCCCTTTGGCCCCATGAAGCTCCGCCATTGGCTGTGGTGCTTCATAATTTTAGCACAAGAATTAAATCGGCCTCCAAAGGAAAAGGAGCCAAAATATACCGGCTGCCATACTAACTGAGCTCACCAATGTATTGTATGCGCTCTGTTTCTCTTTTGTTGGAATTGCGCCATCAAGAACGGAATGGAGCAGTCACTGTGTGAACTACAGCTCCATCGAGCCTGTCACGGCCGATTTTGTTTCGGTAATGTTAACTGGCGACCGTCGGCCGGAATGGATTTTGCAGCGACCCCCTGTTGGTTTCCGAGGTCGTTTTAGCTGGATTTTTTTTCCCGAGATTTGCAGTTAGTACAAGCTAGAGTACAACTGTATGTGAAAGGTTGTCGTCTCCTTCAAATGAGAAGGAAGAAAAGTCCATTAGGATTCAGGGAAGAAAGTCGATTAATTCTCTTGGGGCGGCCGAACATGCGAAAAATGTGGCACGCAAGTCGGGCATTGTTGGGCCGCTCCTAACAAATGCATTTCTCGTGTTGGTCACTGCATGCGTCCCTTGTTTGAATATTCCTTTTTTTTCGTGAATCCTTGTCTGAATATTCCCCCTCTAGTTCGGCAGCCAAAGACGATCACTTTCTCTCTCTCTCTCTCTCTCTCACTCACTCTTGCCGACATGCCGATCAACCAGTGCAGTGCAGTGCCAATCACATGATTCACACCGTGGCGCCGACGGTACAAAAATATAGTCCACCGGCGCGGCGCGGCGGGCTACCGCGACGTGGAGAGGACGAGGCGTACGTCGCCATTAGCGGCGGCGATGCGCAAGTGCGACCAAAACAGGATTCTTTGGGTCATTTTCTGCTGGTATGGATGTTGCAACAACCACCACATCGATCCATCCACATCTACATTCCCTGATTGCATCATCGTTCGCTACGGATAGCATTTTGGCCGACGATCTTGCCCGTACGTCCTTGGTAACGTCCGGCCCTACCCACACCGATCTCATCTCCTCTCCATCCACCCGGCAACGTCCGGCAGGCTCTACCTAGGCATATGGCCGTGTCTGCCCATCCCAGAGATGGCATCGAAAATGCAGTTAGCAACCGGCCAGGAGCGGTGGAGTGGCCGTCTGCTGTACCTGTACGTAGATATGCATGCAGTATTCATTGATTGCATTCGCCTGTCCTCGATCGGTGCAGCTATAGCCACACACTGACACACATACGCACTCACAAACAAATTTTCGGCAAGTTGCTGAAAACATCTGCGAAAGCTTGTACGTACGACCGAATTAACTCTCTAGTTTCCTCTGGTTCATGCGAGAAGAAAATAATAATAATAAGAAGTTTTTGCTACAATAATAATAAGAAGTTTTTGCTACAGTATCCACATAGGCTGGTTGGCAGGCAGGGTTTCTGTTTCTAACAGCAAGAATGTTGATGGCATTTAAGCAGCGGGATTAGGTTAGGAGGAAGTGACCACTTGGCCGAACGAGGAAGGAATACGGTCGATGTCGACTGCTATCGGCCCGCTGAGAAACACCATTAGTTATTAATTCATGCACGGAGAATGCAGTTCAATCCCGTGCCCGTTCCGTTTCTTTTTACTTTGCGTATTACTAGTATGTTTGTATGATATCAAACTTCACAAAGTTTGGTACCCTCTTCATTCCCATATACAAGGCCACTTCATATTTTTATATCCAAAAAGCTTTGATCATTAATTTTACCAACAAAAAATGAGTTACATGCCACAAGAGTTATCTTGCTGGATGCGCATTTCAAAGAACTTTCTGATGCTATAATTTTTATGACATATAATTCATATTTTGTTGACAAAAACTATAAGTCAAAGTTTGACACGAAAAACAAAGTGGCCTCCCAAAAGGGAATGGAGCGATTGTATTAAAAACATTAATATCTATAATAGCTAATAAATACACACATTACGAAAAAGATGTTTTGATGAATCTAATGATATTAATGTTGTATAGTGGATGCTAATATATTTCTATATAAATCGGTCAAACCTTGAAGAGTTCTATATACTACTTGAAACCAAACCAAATAAGGGGAGTGAAAACTGATACTAGTACGTACTCCCTCCATCCTTTAAAGAGTGTACTTCCAACTTTGTTGGAGGGTCAAACTATCTCAATGTTTGACCGAGTTTATGCAAAAATATATTAATACGTGTGAAACCAAATAGGTATATGATGAAAATATATTTTATCATGAATCTAATGCTATTAATTTGATGACGTAAATGTTGATGCATTGTTGTATAAATACGGTTAAATATAAAAAAGTTTAATTTTCCAACAAAGTTGGAAGTACACTCTTTACCGGACGGAGGGAGTACTCACTAGATACAGCCATTTGATTCAAATTTGGGAATGAACTTTTTCAGACGGAGGGAGGGAGTATGTGTTTTTGGCATTTGTCATTCGCAATAGATGCAGAGCATTTTTACACCGCTGATAGTTGTAGCGGCAGTGATTAACTCTCCCGGATAAGAGTAGTGCTACCAGCAGAGTAATCAGTGACCGCATGGGCGACGCGTAAGCTGCAAGCGAGGTGGAAACACGGCCCGTGGTTCGTGCCGTGCGGTGCGGTGCGGAGAGCACGGAGGGACGGGGACCCATGTCCGTCGGATTCCGCGGTCCAACGGACCGACTTCTCCGGAAGCATGGCAGCGTCACAACGGAGAGATCGCCGGCATCGTTGTTCGTCCGGATCCAACACAGCATGATGGATCAATCATGAAGCGCACACGTTCGCAGCACAGGCACAGCACGGAGGAGCCACGTACTCGCTCCCTGCTCCTGCTAGGCATCAAAATCACAAGAAGAAAAAAATACATGTGTCAAATTGGTAGGGGCGTCGAGGAGGAGAGGGGAGACGGTAGTAGTTTCTCGGTTAACTTAAACCGGACCTACGGAGGTACTACTACATGAGATACTATGTGCTAATAATTACAGAATGTTAACACTATTCTTCAGTTGGCCGTACATAGCGCTTGTGATGGGGGCGGCTAACCATCATTTGACTCTACTAATTTAATCCACCATCATCGAACCGACGAGCCATGCTCTCACCCGTCCGTTGGATACACGGTGATGCTCCTGCACACTGCTGAAAATAAAATAAAAATGTGAGTGTGCAGATTTGTCGGCACGGACTTGTCATGCCTCCGAGGCAGTACCAGTACAGTACAGTACAGTAGGCTTTACTTATCTGCTTTTTTACCTGTATATAAAATATCTTGGTAAAATACTCCAAACTCACACGCCCTTGCCTAAAAAAATTTAAAGAGCTCTACCAGAGAGAGAGAGAGAGAGAGAGAGAGAGAGAGAGAGATTCGTCGCCGATTGACCATTTTTTTTCCCAAGAAAGAAAACCTGTCCAAGTTTGGCATCTTCTGTAGAACACGCCACAGTTGACCAATCAACAAGACGTGGTGCCCTGTCGGAAGCGTGTAGTAGAAGCGGTAACAGATGCCATGAGGTTTCTTGTTGCTAGCCTGAGACGGATCGTGTCACCTCGAGACCAAAAGAAAAGAGATTTTCTGTTGCTCCTAATGTCAAGAAAGAAAACAAAGAACGATGAAGTTGGTACTGAATGCCTCTGAAGAAGGCGGTGGCGGCCGCGCCCGGCCGACAAAGGCGGCGGGCGCTGGCTGCGCCCTCTGGGCCGCTCCCCTTCGCGCGGAGCGGGACGTCTCTGAGGCGGCCATAGTGGTGGGGGGCTCTCACGGCGGGGAACGCGGAAGTGCGGCGGCGCGCGGATCCAGGGACGTAGCAGGGAGGCGGAGGTAGGTGGAGCACCGGCTCTGTTGGTGGCGGCGGTGTGAGCTCACCCATGGCGGCGGCGGCGCCGAAGAGGCCCTGCCAGGAAGGGATCTTGGCGGGCAGCGGGTGGCCGGGCGGCCGCCGTGTGAGGAGCGCACGGTGTCACCCCGATGGAGTTGGCCCCGGAGTGTGGCTGGAGGCACGGGTCAGATCCATGCTTGCGTCAGTTCCCTGGTGTGGGTGAAGGCCGACTTTGCTGGATCTGGCCCTTGCACGACTTGGTGGGATGTTGTTGCTCCTCGTATGTGATGTTGATGGTGGTGTGGGTCGCATTCTCTCGGCGGTGAGGGTCCGAGGAGACCATGGCTGTGCAGCCTCGCCATCAATTTGCTGCGGTGGCGGCGGTGCGAGGCATCATGGACGGTACTGCCCAATACCTCGGAGGAGTGGAGTTGCGCGGCATTACAGATGAAAATCCAGTCCGGTTTTGGCCGGGCCGGCGACGATGGCACCCGTGGGTGTCATTCCCCTCCGTGGAGGTGTCGCCGTGTGTGTCGCCAAGTCCCTCGCTTGCTTGGTTTTGGCAGTTGTCTCCGGGCGAAAGCCTTGATTCAGCGCTGAATCGGCACGATGGCGGCGTTCTCGACGACGTCTCTCTGTTGGGAGCATCGTGCTGGAAGATTTGGAGTTCCTATGTTGCGCTCCTCCGGAGTTCGCCGTTGCCCTGATCGTTCTTCCCCGGCGTAATGTACGGTCGTCGCCGGTGATTCCAAGACGGTGCCTTTCTCAGGTCGGATAGAGGCCTGCCATCCTCTTGCTCTCTCATGGGGGATGGTGCGTTGACAAGGGAAGCTTGGAGGGAGCGGCCGTTCTTCGGGCGACCGACGTCGCCCGAGACGCGGCAAGGTTTTTGGTTTTGGGAAGGCTTTTTGCGTTGTGGTTGCGTTGTCGTGGGTTAGCTGTTCTTGGACTAGCCGGAGTTGTGCTACGCTCGTTGTTCGCAGCGAGTAGTAGTCGTCTTGTACTTAATATTCTCTTCTTCTATGAAGCTAAGGTACGCAATTTGCGTACTTAAAAAATGCCTCTGAAGAAACCATTCATCATCTAACATCTCTGACCATCTCATCTACTACACCTGATCGCCATGCCTGCCATATCATACAATTTTTTGTCGGTCGATCAAATCTCATCTCATCTCATCTGCTAGACTGCTACATACACTGGCATATATAGATACATACATACTACTACATGTATATCATCATAACTACTGGAAGAAGAAAAATTGTTAAAGAAGAAGCGATCCAAGTGATGGATGGATTCACTGTAGCTTGTTCGCTCTGATGTGTGCGATGGCCTTCTTGAGCAGCGGCCGGAAGCGCTTGAGGTCGAGCCGGACGTCCTGCTTGTCGAGGTACACCTGCTTGAGCGACTCCCACCCCTTGCTCTTCACGCCGTCGGGGTCGGTGAATATCGGGTGGTCCGGCGGGTACTGCTCCGTCAGCGTGCTCTCCGCCGGCGCGATCCGGTACTCGAGGTACTTGAGGCCCATGTCCCTGGACGGCGCCCGGAAGTAGCCGGCGACGAACTCCAGCCCGCCCAGCGGCACCACCTGGATCACCACCCCGCCCGTGGGCAGGAACACCATGTTGGTGAGGCCGGCGCCGTGCACGCCGAGCATGGCGTCGCAGGTGTTGGCCAGCTCCGCGAACGGCGCCACCTCGTGCGTGCCCTCGGAGACCACCACCTCGAACCCGACCTTCTGGGCCGCGCGCACGATGTCGTCGGCGTTCACGAACCGGCGCGTGCTTGCGCGCGCGATGAGTAACAGCCGTGGCCTGGCGCCGGCGGCGGGCACGGCGAGGCCGCGCGGGAGGCCGTAGACGCCGCGCATGTGCTTGGTGAAGTCGACCATGGAGTAGCCGTTGGGGGCGCGGAGCGGGTCGATGCTGAAGTCGGCGTGGCAGGTGAGGCCGACCTGGACGTGGGGGAAGCAGCGGGTGCGGTCGTCGGCGGCGAGGTCGACGAGGTCGTAGTTGGAGAGGCTCTTGAAGACGGGGAGGAACTTGCCGACCCACCACATCTGCATGTCGGAGACAAGGAACTGCACCTCCCCGCCGTACCGCTTGGCCGTGAGGAAGAGCGGCAGGATGACGTCGGTGTAGGCGTGGAAGTAGTTGCCCGTGTACCCGCGGTCCGAGAAGAGCAGCGCCGGCACCGAGTGCCTGATCGCGCACTCCTCGTCCTCGCCGGCGCCGGGGAGCGTCGTGGTGGAGCGCACGGTGATGTTGGTCACGTGGCGCATGGCGTTGGGGTCGACCTTGCGCGGGTACGGCCTGACGCGCCACTCCTCGGCCCGCGGCGCGCCGACCAGGGTGACCGTGGCCTTGGCGCCGTGGACGCGCACGTCGCCGTCCAGCTCGCACCAGTCGATGCGCCGGTTCGACGTCAGGTCGCACAGCGGCTTCCACTCCCGCCGGGGCGCCGTCGCGACCTCCTCTGGGCCTGAATAATAATTCCACGCAGCAAAAACACGTTGATCTTCAGTTAGTAGTTGGCCATGAATGATCAGAAAAATGATTGGCAGACAAAAGTGAAGCAGCGGCCAAAGAAAATCTTTTTCTCGCGAGAGCTTAGCAGACAAGAGCATTGTTCCCGTAGGCCCCCTGCACTACTACTCCTACACTAGTAGACCACGAAATGAAATGATCCAAGCAAAGGAGGGGTCTAGAAACGGGGCTTTCGCGTCGTCAGATAGGGGAACGGGATGAGGCATTGCCCACGTTGCTCTCCTCTCACGAAAGCTGGAGAAGAGGACGCAATGGGTAAAAGCGAAGGAGTGGACCAGTGTAGCAAGGACACTGTTTCTTTGGGATAGGGAAATGGAACTGCAAATGTAAAAATATGTGTCTGCATTTCGCAGCAGGACGAGTGATTGATTGCTCAACCTGGTAGAACAAATCCCAGTGCTAGAGGTGTTCCATTTTTACCATGCCATTGAAATGGAAGAAGAATTACTAGTAGTTGATGAGATGAGATGAGATTTGTACCTGGCTGCTGCTTGACAGGCTCGGGGATGAGGGGAATCTGCTGGACTGGAGGAGCCTTGGCCTCCTCCTGCTTGGGAGCAGCCTTTGGAATGGCAGGAGGAGTCTGCTGGACTGGAGAAGGAATCGTCGCCGGGTCGGATTGAACCACGCCATTGCTGGAGCTCTTGTTTGCAGAATTAGCAGCAGCAATGGCATCCTGCACAAGCAGCTCCTGGTCCTCAAGAACACCTGACCAACCACAAAGCTCAGCTTGTCAAATCCAACAACTCGCTCCATGTTCTCCCCCAAGAACAAAAAGATTATGCAAGTCGCATCTTATCTACTAAGCGGTTGGTGGATTGGATTCTCGCTCACCTTGCTCTTCTTGCGTGCCGTTCGCCGACAGGGGAGGGAGAAGAGCGCCGCCGCCGCCGTTGGTTCCGGCGGCGTCATCGTCCTTGGCGGCCGCATCGCCGTCCCTGGCAAAGGTGTCATCTTTCTTCGTGTCCGCCAGCGACGCATCGTGGACCAAATCTAAAGCGAAAAGGAACGGGGAGATTAAAAAAAAATACACCAGTCTTTGTCACCGGATTGCCTGGATGGACGTTGCGTGCGAGCCAGTAGAAGCAGCGAAGTAGCAGCGGGCGGCGGCCGCGGCAGCTCGAGGCCTGGCGCCACGGCCGTGGCCGGACCGCCGGACGCATACATACATACACAGTATGATAAGCAAATGATTTGTTGCTTACCTTGCGCCGAGGAGGAGGAGGAGGGGGTGGAGGTCCTCCCGCCGTCGTCGCCGTCCGTGTCCAGCACCTCGGCCTTGCTCCCCTCCCTGGACAATGCCGCGTCCTGCTCCGGCACGCCCAAATCTGAAGACAAGAAGGAGGGGGGAACAGACAGGCCGTCAGTGAGTCAAACTTTGGGATTGGCGCAGCGGATTCGGCCGAAATGTTGCGCGGGGGATGGATTGAGCACCTAATTGGTTCTTGGAGCCGGCGGCGGCGGCGCTGGTCGGCGAGCCAATCCGGGTCTCCAGGGGGCTGACTGCACACAGACACGTCGAGATTGGTCCGCCAGAGCCGCGGGGGACAAGGGGGGTAGAGGAAGCTGGAAGCGAATGCAGATGCGCGGAGGGAGGGAGGGGAGGGGCGGCGTGGCTTACCGAGGGGAGCGATGTGGATGGCGTCGAACCTGGCGGTGGAGAAGTATGCGCAGGTGACGAGGAGGAAGCCGGCGACGAGGCCGATGCCGAAGTTGCGCGGCTCGACGGTGCGGGTGAAGGCCTTGAGCAGCCTGGCGGTGTCGTGGTGGTGGGCGTAGCCCATGGCCTTGCCGCCACCGCCCTCCATGGCCGCGCTCTGCCTCTGTTCCCCTCTTCCCCTTAGTTTGCTTGGCTCTGCTCTGACTCTGACTCTGCTCGCGCGAGAGAGAGTCGTGTCGAGGCCGAGGGTGAGCGGAGCAGAGCAGGGGCGCGGCGCGTATATATCTCTGAGGTAGCGAGAGAGAGAGGCTGACCTCACGTGCTTACAGTACAGACAGCGGCGGCACCGGGTGTGGGGCGAGCGACGCGGTGTTTACTTAACTTACCTAACTCGCGAGCAGATTCAGTAGTGAGTAATATGGAGCGAGACGAAGAAGAGACAGGCGAGCGAGGCATGGCAAGGCAACGCGGCTTTCGTTCTCCAGTAATCCCTCCGTAACTCGTGGCCGCCTTGTTTGCCAGAAAGGAAAAACAATAAAAATTGTGGCTTTCTCCCCTCCCCGTTTCAATCAAGCTGTACTACTACCACGCACTGCTCTTTCTTTGTCCCCGTAAAGAGTGGAGAGATGGGTGACCGGGCCAAGTGACGGAGTGGGGAGCGGCTGCTACCGCTACTGCTGCCAACGTGTGCTCCATGATTGATTGGTTCATCTTCTTGGGGCCGTGCTGGATATTCCGTTCCGGAGGAGCACCGACGCTGCGTGCAGCGCGATCTCGCCTGCTCTCCTGCTGGATGGAATCCTTGGACTGCTTGCATTGCGTCATGCATGGCTGATCAGATCGAGGTCAGGTGCAGCGACGAGCGGCCTTCACGATTCCGTGCACGCACGCACGCACGCACTGTCGCCTCGCCTCAGATTCCTCCGGCCCGGTGCGCCGTGCATTGAGATTAGAGATTAGGCCCGCAGCGTTTATCTCGTGACTGACCAGACCCAACCCATCGCGTCGTGTTGTACTACTACTTATTAATCGGCACTGATGAAATATTTGGTCGATGCGTACTGCTGTGAACGTGGCCACCGGTAAGTGAGTGAGTGAGTGAGGTGAGCTAGCGAGCGAACGAGGCCAGAAGAGCGGCTTCAGACAAACTGGGATGCCTCTCTCTTTCCGCGCCCTCCCTGCTTCCCGTGTGTGCCTGTGCCTCCCTTGTTGGACCGCAAAGAAAATTCCGACCGACATGGCTTGGGTCCCGGTTCGTGCACCGCACCGCACGGCACGAATCAGGGGCCTTGTTTACACCTTCAGTCAAGTTTACGCAACACCCATGCCTTCCTTCCTTGAGTGATTGATTATCCGCAAGTGTTAATCACTGCCGCTGCCAAGATGAGCAGTGTTAATGCTCTTCATCTACTTCCAATGACACGTACAGTAGTACTAGTGCAACTACTCTACTGGATTGAACTAGTAGTAATGCTGGGGATTCTCCGTGCATGCATTAACCAATGGTGTTTCTCATCGGGCAGATAGCAGTCGCCATCGACCCATTCCTTCCTTCATTCGGCCAAGTGGTCAGTTCCTCCTAACCTAATCCTGCTGCTTAAGGAGTAGTACGTAATTCCGACGGACAAGGGCTCCTAGACTGAGAGGGTGTTTGGATACATTTTAGTCCCATGACTAAAAGTAGTGGGACTAAAACTTGCTAGCCTCACCCATGCTTGGATCCAAATACTAAAGAGACTATTGAGCATTTATTATCGTCAAAACCCTCCAATCCAGAACTTGCATGTGTTAAAGAAGAGGTATTAAATGAGGAGAGAGAGGGCTAATACATATTTTAGTAGGTTTCCTATGACTAAAAATTTTTAGCCTCAAGACTAGTCCTAGCCTCTCTTTAGTCAAGGGTGCTTGGAACTTTAGCCTCTAAAAGAGACTATTTTTAGTCAGACTAAAAATAGTCCCTTGGATCCAAGCACCCTCTGATTTAGCAGCAGAAACAGGATCGAGGGAATTTCTACTCTTTGCGAGTCACCCGGTGTGAATACTGCGTGCACATCTCAAGAGAAATACTACGTGCTACAGTAGTACACGGCCGCTCCACCGCTCCTGGCTGCTAACCACATTTTTCCATGCCAATTTGGGATGGACAGATAGTACATCCGCACGCGTTGGTACAGCCGGCCGGTCGTTGCTGGAGTGGATGGATGGATGGCTACAGGACGAACAAGATCATCACACCAAAATACCAAAATACTGTAGCACTACCGGTAAGGAACGATGATGCAACCAGGGGAACGATCGATACGTATCGATGCGCCCGTGTGTGGCGGCGTACGTGTACGTGCTATGTGGATGGAGACCGACGCGGTGGTTGTTGCCACATCCATTCCATTCCAGCAGAAACTGGCCGGAATAATCCTGTCTTGGTCACACTTGCGCATCAATTCGCGACGCCGCTGCTAATGGCGACGGCCGTCCTTGTTCCGGCGCGGCGTACGCCTCCTCGTCCTCTCCACGTCTCGGCGGATTGTTGCGTGTTTTTCTACCGTCGGCGCGATGGTGTGATTGGCACTGCACATGTTGACTGGCATGTCGGCGGCCGCACAAGGACGGTGATCAGTTTGGCTGCCCAACTGGAGGGAGAAAATTCAGATAAGGAACTGTAGTAATCAGCAAGAAATGAATTAGTTTGGAGCAGCCCAACAATGGCCGACTTGCACGCCACATTTCTCGCACGTCCGGCCGTCCCAAGAAATTAGTCGACTTTCTCTCTCAAAAAAAAAAACTAATCGATTTGTTCCTGCACGGAAGTCAATTCTTCGCGCCAAGCATATGACTTTCAGTTATGTTGCTCCGCCTGGTACCCAAATTGTTGGGTTTACGTCGCGGCCAGGGAGTACAAGCCGCGGGGCCCTACGTGGAAGTGTGACGACAACGTGTATTCAAAGTACTCCTAGCTGGGATGGTTAACTTCCTTGATGAAACCAGCCAAGCAGGTTCAAGTTCCGTTGGCCGTTCTTCATTCGCTCAGAGAAGGCGTTCCGGCCGACTATGAATGCGCACATGACGACTATGGCAATCTAAGACCTTTGTGCTGACTTTGAATCTCAAAGGCGCTCCTCGCGATAGGGTGTACGTATTTGTTCATAGAGTTAAGTTTATGTTTGTGTACATGAGCATCTGCGTTTGTACTTAATTCGAATGCCGACGAAGAAGACAAAGGGACTCTGCTTATCGACCATATACAGCGTGCTCACCGATGAGCGTCGCAAACAGCAAATCATGGACCTCTAGGCCTGACCGAGCTCCGCCCTTGCGACCACAACGGCCACCGCTCCCACCAAGACGAGCTTCGGGTCCGCCGCCCCAGGCATGAGCTCCGCCACTCGTCACAGCAATCGAGGATCCCCCACCCACCTTCTCGTTGAGAAGAACAACACGGTCGTGTTATATGTGCGTGAATGGTCCGTCGAAATTTAGATTGTGACCTTACAAGCGCATGGTTTCCTTTTAGTGTTTATTTTTCTGGTTTCTTGGGCGGTAAGTCTTTTAGCTGGAAAGTTAGTCAATTTACGTCGTGATCACGACACGAAACCATTCGCTTCTCATATATATATGACCTATTAATCACCACCAAAGATACATCAAATAGAGCTAGTGCTTTTGTGTTTTTCTCGCCGTTGTGTTGTCCTCGTATCCTACTCCACCCCGAGCGTGTGTGTGCACCGACGAATAGGGAAGCAAGTCTCCAAAATTGTTGGAGGTGGCATCAGAAGAGGGTGAGATATATTTTTGCGAACCGATTCAGGCGATTGCTTGCATTCTTCACCACGGGTCACCTTCCTCCTCACCACCGATGTTTCCGCTGCTGTTTGCCTTGGTCAATCTTTGCTAACGTCATTGTCAACAACATCGTCTCGGCACCAGTCACGATGACTTCATCTACAAACGATCAGTACATACTAACGGATGTGACATACTCTCTTCGTCTCATAATATAAGATTGTTTTGCAAGGTAAAACAACTTACAAAACGATCTCATATGATGGGACGGAGGGAGTATTATTTTATCATGGTTGTTACTTACATGATGTTGTTTTACTTGTTGTTCAATTCATCTAGTAATGCGTTGCATTTGCCATGATATATATATATATTCAGGAATTAATCATATTGATTAATTTTTCAACAGCAAGATTTCTTTTTCTTTTCAAATAATAAATCATATAGAAGTTCACATTCATATATCGTATTAGTTGGTAGGTGCAAGGATAGAATATGATACGGGAAGCTCACATGAAATCGGCACAAGCTAAAGAAACAAATGTCATGGCATCCGTTGCCGCGTCTACAGGCGCTAGTGACACGACAGCACGTCCTCTCTTTCCGTGGTCAAGTGTGGTGTGTACCAGAGAAGACGCCAGGCCAGGCTTAGATAAAATGTTTGTTTTTTTCACCTCGGGAGAGAAAAGGGCAGACCAGAGACGAATATCTGGGGTAGGTGTTCCTTTTTTCTTTTTCTTTTTTGCGGGGAAAGGTACTATCTTTTTAACCAGAAAATGTAGGAGTATTTTACTGTACAAAGAATGGAGCATGTTAGTACTAATTTTTTTACAGGTATAAAAATGCAGACAAGTAAACCTAACGTTACCTCGGAAGCATCACAAGTCCGTGTCGACAAATCTGCATCATCACTTGTTCTTTTTTGGTTTTTGTTTGGAGAAGTGTGCAGGACCATCAGTGTGTGCGTGTGTGTGTTTGGGACGCCGTGTGCACGTTTCGGCCCAGAGCATCTCCTCCCCATCAAGGCACCTTGCGCATAAACAAATTGTTTTCCGCAAAGATCGTCGATCAGAACAACTCTAACGCGGCGACCCATTTCGTCTGCACGTGTCTGTTTTGATTGATGCGGACAGAAAAATCGACCCAACACGTCGATCCAAATAGACGCACGTCCACTTTTTGTCTGTCTGTCGTTCCATTTTTGGTCTATTTTTTAGCCGGATTTGCGTCGGTGCGGACACGCGACAGAGGCGCGCGCCCGCCTTCTCCTCCACTGTGGCCAGCTGGTCGGTGGCACATTGGCCATCCTCTCACATTCCAATAAGCCCTCGCCAGCCTCCTTCGTCGTCGTCGTCGCCGCCGCACACACCGCCCATTTCTCCGGTGGCTCTGCCAGCCGCCGGCGCCACAACGCCCCCTCTGCAACGCCGCCACCTCCCACGTCGCCCACCACAGTCGTCTTGCCGTCGGGGAACCGAAAGCTTCCCACCCCCGCTCCCCTAACACACCCGCGACCGCGATCAAGAAGCCGCCTCGCCGCCCCGGCTAGATCCTCACCGGCACGCTCGTCGGACGTCGTCAAGGCAGCTAGCTGGTCCGTGCGTGTCGTGACTCCCTTCGCCGGCCGTCTCCTTCGTTGACGCCCGCAAGCTGCTCGACAGTTTGCCCAAGGTACAAAATGGACTCCGCCGACGAGTTCTTTTTTCACAATTTCCTTTGCGACTCCGACGATTCGTCGTCCGATACGAGGAGGAGATATTGGCAGCCGTGTTGGTCCATCACCACCTCAACAACCAGCGGCCGTTGTTCGGTGGCTCCATTTCGGGCCACCTTCCGACGTTGAACCACAATCGAGAGAGCGGCATTTTCTTCTTTGGAAGGACTACTTTGATACAACAAACCCGTTGTTCAAACATCAAAAATTCCGCCGCCGTTTCCGTATGAGTAGCCATCTTTTCAAACGTATAGAGAGGGCGTGGTCGGCTATGATGACTATTTCGAGTGCAAAGAGGATGTCGTTGGCAAGATTGGTTTCTCCTCTTATAAAAAATGCACTGCCGCCATCCGAATGCTTGCATGAGGAGTGACCGGTGATCTCATTGACTAGTACGTCCGTATGAGCGAGTCTACATGCCTAGAGTCCCTGTATAAGTTCTGCAAGGCTGTTATTGCTGTGTTTGGCCCTGAGTATTTGGGAGAGCCGACTCCTGAAGATACAACCCATTTGTTGGCGATGAATGCAGGTGCAGTACTGGGGGTGGAAGAACTGCCCTTGTGCTTGGCAGGTGCAGTATAAGGGCCATGTCAGGGCTTGCACTGTCATACTAGAGGTCGTGGCGTCTCAAGATCTCTGGATTTGGCACTTTTTCTTTGGCATGGCTGGATCACACAATGATATCAACGTGCTTCAGCGCTCACAGGTGTTTGCTAGGCTTGCCGAAGGCAACAGTCCACCGGTGAACTTAACTATCAATGGCCACAACTATCACACGTGAAACACATCGTGAACCTGAGAAAGGTTTGACGGAAGCTCCAGCTGATATGCCACTTTTCCACGCCGCTCGAGAATAGTGAAAGGACCAATATAGCGGGGAGCTAGCTTTCCTTTGATCCCGAAGCGGTGTGCACCCTTCATTGGTGTAACCCGAAGATAGGCCTTTTCGCCAGGTTGATAGACCATGTCTTTATGATGGCGGTCATAATTACTCTTTTGGCGTGACCGAGCAGTCTTGAGATTCTCGCGAATAATGCGGACTTGTTCTTCGGCATGTTGGATAATATCCGGACCAAAGAGTGGACGTTCCCCAGTTTCTGACCAGTTCAGAGGGGTTCGGCACTTTCGTCCATATAACACTTCGAAGGGGGCCATCTTCAAACTAGCTTGATAGCTATTATTATAAGAGAACTCAGCATATGGAAGAGATTCCTCCCATTTCTTGCCGAAGGAAATAACACAAGCTCGAAGCATGTCTTCGAGAACTTGGTTGACATGTTCAACTTGCCCTTGTGACTGCGGATGAAACGCAATACTGAAAGATAAGTGAGTTCCCATAGCTTCTTGGAAACTTGCCCAGAATCTTGAAGTGAATAAGCTGCCACGGTCTGAACTGATAACCAGGGGAATACCGTGAAGTGAAACAATTCTGGACATGTAGAGGGTTGCAAGCTGACTAGCAGTGATCGTTTCCTTGACCGCCAGAAAATGTGCAACTTTAGAAAGCCGGTCAATGACGACAAAAATAGCATCATTACCTTTCTGCGATTTGGGAAAACCAGTGACGAAGTCCATTTCAACATGGTCCCATTTCCATTCAGGAATAGAGATAGGTTGCAGAGTTCCAGCAGGCCTTTGATGTTCTGCTTTGATACGACGGCAAACGTCACACTCAGCAACATAGCGAGCAATGTCTTGCTTCATATTAGACCACCAGAATCTTTGACGAATGTCCTGGTACATCTTAGTACTACCAGGATGGATACATAGAGGCGTATCAATAGCCTCTTTCATAACCTTCTGAGACATATCCATGTTTTCCCTCTTACTCGGAACCACTAGGCGACCTTTGAAGAACAAGGTGCCAGCGTCATCAACGGTGAAGAATGAGGGCTTTCCTTGTGCGATATAACGTTTAATCCTCTCCACTTCATCGTCACATTTCTGTATCCATTTGATGGCTTCCACAAGATCTGGCCTAGCAACCAGTGTATTGAGAGAACCTTTAGGGACAACATGGAGGTTCATCTTGCGAAACTCCTTAGGAGGGGGGGCGAGTGCACCCGGAGGAACAATATGGAGGTTCAGCTTTCTGAATTCTTCTACAAGCGAGGGCTGAACTTTATGAACCTGGAGGTGGTTGCAGTAAGACTTGCGGCTCAAGGCATCTGCCATTACATTAGCCTTGCCTGGCGTATAGGAAATACCCAAGTCAAAGTCTGCTACGGTCTCCATCCATCTCTGCTGACGGAGGTTCAGGTCTGGCTGAGTAAACAGATACTTCAGACTTTGATGGTCGGTGAAGATCTCGCAACGATTACCGAGAAGGTAATGTCGCCACTGCTTCAGTGCATGAATGACAGTAGCAAGCTCGAGGTCGTGAACTGGGTAGTTCTCTTCGTGAGGGCGCAATTGACGAGAGGCATAGGCAATCACTCTGCGCTCTTGCATTAGGACACAGCCTAATCCTTGACGGGAAGCGTCAGAGTAAATGACGAAGTCCTTCTTTGTATCAGGTGGAGCTAGCACTGGGGCAGAAGTCAACTTGTCTTTAAGTGCCTGGAAGCTTTCCTGACATTTGTCTGTCCATTGGAACTTGACGCCCTTATGCAGCAAGTTAGTCAGAGGCCTGGCAATCTTGGAGAAGTTCTCGATGAATCGACGGCAATAGCTGGCGAGACCGAGAAAACTTCTGACTTGCTTGACATTCTTCGGAGGAGTCCAATCAAGAATAGCCTGAACTCGTTCAGGGTTAACGGCAATACCATCCTTAGAGATGACATGTCCAAGATAGGTTACTTCAGGAAGCCAGAATTCACATTTAGCGAACTTGGCATACAGCTGATGCTCTCGTAACTTTTCCAGCACAAGTCGAAGATGTTCAGCATGTTCTTCTTCGTTCTTGGAAAATACCAGGATATCATCCAGATAAACCACGACGAACTTGTCGAGGTAATCCATGAATATATAGTTCATCAGGCGAGAGAAGGTGGCTGGGGCATTGGTTAAGCCGAAGGACATGACAGTGTACTCGTATGAACCATAATGAGTCACAAAGGCGGTCTTTGGGATATCCTCTTCACGAACACGGATCTGGTGGTAACCCAACCTCAAGTCGAGTTTAGAGAACACTGATGAACCAGCCAGTTGATCATACAGATCATTGATCCGAGGAAGAGGATACTTGTTCTGAATGGTAGCTTGGTCAATAGGACGGTAGTCTTGGACCAGTCGGTTTGTCCCATCCTTCTTCTTGACAAAGAGAGAAGGTGCTCCCCAAGGAGAGCAACTTGGACGAATGAAACCATTTTGAAGATACTTGTCAATTTCCTCCTTAAGCTCGAGGAGTTCATGCGGCGGCATCTTGTAGGGTCGCTTGGCAATAGGAGTGGTGCCTGGTTTCAAGTCGATGACGAATTCGACAACTCTAGCAGGGGGAATCCCTGGAAGTTCTTCAGGAAAGACGTCGAGGAAGTCACGCACGACGGGGATGTTTTCAATGCCCTCGAGTGGTGCAGAATTCAATGCATTCAAGGCATAAAGCCTTGCCTCGGCATTTTGCACCAGGCGAGCATGGTATGTAACTATTTCATCTGAAGGATGTAGCAGATGGACGGTCTTAGTGGCACAAACTATGGAAGCAGTATGCGCTTTCAACCAATCCATCCCCAGAATGAGGTCGATGTTAGACGTCTTCAGGATTATGGGCGAGGCATAGAATTCCAGCCCTTCGATTTCCATGGGGACGTCGACGCCAACCATGGAGGTTTGACATTGTCCCACAGGGGTTTTTACCACTACCGAAGTGTTCATCTCCTCACATTTAACGTCGTGCTTGTATGCAAAATCTTCTGACATGAATGAATGCGATGCTCCTGTATCGAATAAAACAGATGCAGGTACTGAATTTACGAGGAGTGTACCCATCACAGTAGCAGGCTGGTCTTGATCTTCGTTCAGATCAACGTGGTTGGCATGAACACGACCATAAGACTTGGCATTGTTGTTACGGTTCTGGTTGCTTCCACGGCCAGTTGCTGGAAGGGCCAGTTGATTCTGATGGCAATCCCTAGCACGGTGACCTGGTTGGCCACACTTGTAGCACAGGCCATTATTGGGAGTGGGAACAGGAGCTTGGGGTGGTGGAGCTGGAAGTCTTGGCTGCCTAGCAGGAGCAGTAGGCAGACGAGGTGCAGCATAGGACTGCCTTGGGGCAGGTGCATTCGGCTGGTACATGCTGTTGGGTATCCATATCCTGCGCTTCTGCGAGGACGGGCCCAAAGATGAGCTCGTGTCACGGCTGCGCCTGTGCGAGCTCTGGTATTCCTGCAGACCAGTTTCGACATTGATGGCCTTGTTCACCAAGGTGGCGAAATCAGCAAAGTCGTGCACTAGAAGTGCGAGCTTGATGTCAGCTTGAAGGCCGTCACGGAACTTCTCCTGTCTGCGTGCATCAGTAGCAATGTCCTCTTCAGCATAGCGGGACAAGTCCAAAAACTCTCGCTGATAAGCTTGAACAGTTTTGTTGCCTTGGATGAGGCTGCGGAACTCACGCTTCTTCCGGTCCATGACTCCCTGAGGAATGAAGCGGGCACGGAAAGCAGCTTGGAAGTCTGGCCAGGTGATTGTTGTTCCAACTGGCAGAGTACGCCTGTGGCTGTCCCACCATTGAGCTGCGGGTCCCTTCAGGAAGAAGGAAGCAAATGTCACATAGCTAGCAGGGGCTACATCAGCAGACTCCATCTCATAGGTGATGTCACGGAGCCAGTCATCAGCGTCCAGAGGCTGAGTTGAGCTGCGGTACACTGTTGGGTCCAGGCGCATGAAATCCTGCAGAGTTACTGTGTTTGGCTGCTGGTTCATATTGGGGCAAGGAAACTGAGCCATCATGTTCTCCATGAACTGGCGATTCATCTCAAGCTGTTGGATCATACCAGCCATGTACTCAGGGGGTGGTGGGAAGTTGTCACCCCGACCACGACCACCTGGTCTAACCATCCTGCTAATATATAACAGGGGTAGTTCAGCATTTGAGAATATTTGCAAAGACAAGAATCAGTCAAGACGAAACATCCATAATGAAAGCAGCATGATAGATACCACATAATAGTCGGCACATCTTACAAAAGAGATCATGCACAGGGTTCGGCACACAGAGTTCAGTACATAGACTAAGACATCATAGCCGACACGCAGGCTCGCGGCGAATGCATCTAACATAAGCAAGCAAGTCTACATCAGTCCCACACGACACTGCGGAGGTAGGTGTAGCCTGAAAGCTGGTAGTGTGGCAACGGGTACACCACGTCGGCAACCTGGGGTCCGCGGGTGCTCTGGTGCTGAACCCGACGCTCTGGCGGCAGAAGTGGACCAAGTGCGGGAGAGTAGCCTCCCACCTCTGGCCAACCGACACCCTGAGGCATCACGGTCCTGGCTGGGTAGATAGCAGAACGCGGCAGCTCCCCAGATCCGACGAAGGGGTGCAACATCGTCAAAGCACGGTAGAGGTGCTGACGAGTGGTGTACAACTCGTGGCGAAGAGCTCGGTGAGCTCGATCCAGCCCATCAGCATGTAGAACCAGGTTCTGATGGTAGAAGGGCTCGCGGGTGACAGTGGAGTAGGCAGCAGTGTAGTAACCCTCCGCCCCAAAATCAGACGCGATAGCAATGTGCCTGAAGGGGGAGGTGTCCAACTCCCGGTACTCCCTACGAAGGCGTGTCAGAGCAGCATAGGCAGCATCGTGAACTGCCATATCGATGGTCACTCCAACACCATAAGCGGTGTGCAGCACAGTAGTGGAGTCATACTCCCGAGAGTAGAGGTGGACGGTGGCACGGTACTGCTCCTGGTTAAAGTCCTGGTACTCCTTGGTGACGGTGTACTCGGGGTGCCAGCGATAACCCAGATAGGTCATCATCTCAGCTAGCACGACCGGTGATCCCGAGGCGCCAATGGCCGCCGTGTGGCGCACGACCTGCCTCGTGGGTTCCATCTGAAAACAAAGATGTTTCAAAGGAGTCAAATGACAGTGTGGAAATTGTGCAAAACACTATACTAAGGAATAACTATGGCTTTTATCCAACTTTGGGGTGAATGTCGTCACGGGATCCTAGTGTCAGAGTTAGTAAATTCATTTAACCCGAGTAGAAGAGAGTTCAGAGTCCCAGAGTAAAGGTCGAGGAGTAAAAGATCCTAGTACCATCCGATGGCGACGTGGGCCCGTAAGGCACACAGCCAAGTTAGTAAAAGTTTTTGTAATGTCTAGACTCGACTTCGGCCAAGGAGTGTGGAAGGGGATTCCTACAGGCAGTCGGCTCTGATACCAACTTGTGACGCCCCCGATTCAATCGTACACTAATCATGCACGCAAATGTGTACGATCAAGATCAGGGACTCACGAGAAGATATCACAACACAACTCTACAAATAAAAATAAGTCATACAAGCATCATAATACAAGCCAGGGGCCTTGAGGGCTCGAATACAAGTGCTCAATCATAGACAAGTCAGCGGAAGCAACAATATCTGAGTACAGACATAAGTTAAACAAGTTTGCCTTAAGAAGGCTAGCACAAACTGGGATACAGATCGAACGAGGCGCATGCCTCCTGCCTGGGATCCTCCTAACTACTCCTGGTCGTCGTCAGCGGGCTGCACGTAGTAGTAGGCACCTCTAGAGTAGTAGGAGTCTTCGTCGAAGGTGGCGTCTGGATCCTCGGCTCCAGCATCTGGTTGCGGCAACCGGGTAGAAGGGAAAGGGGGAAAAGGGGGAGAAAAGAAACCGTGAGTACTCATCCAAAGTACTCGCAATCAAGGAGCTACACTACATATGCATGGATATATGTGTAAAGGGCCATATCAGTGGACTGAACTGCAGAATGCCAGAATAAGAGGGGGATAGCTAGTCTTATCAAAGACTACGCTTCTGGTCGCCTCCGTCTTGCAGTAGGTAGAAGAGAGTAGACTGAAGTCCTCCAAGTAGCATCGCATAGCATAATCCTACCCGGCGATCCCCTCCTCGTTGCCCTGTTAGAGAGCGATCACCGGGTTGTATCTGGCACTTGGAAGGGTGTGTTTTATTAAGTATCCGGTTCTAGTTGTCATAAGGTCAAGGTACAACTCCAAGCCGTCCTGTTACCGAAGATCACGGCTATTCGAATAGATTAACTTCCCTGCAGGGGTGCACCACATAACCCAACACGCTTGATCCCATTTGGCCGGACACACTTTCCTGGGTCATGCCCGGCCTCGGAAGATCAACACGTCGCAGCCCCACCTAGGCACAACAGAGCGGTCAGCACGCCGGTCTAAACCTATGCGCGCAGGGGTCTGGGCCCATCGCCCTGAGCACACCTGCACGTTGCGTACGCGGCCGGAAGCAGATCTAGCCCCCTTAATACAAGTGCGGGCTTACGATCCAATGCGGCGCGCGCCACTCAGTCGATGACCTCAAGAAGTGCTTCGACTGATACCACGACGCCGAGTGCCCATATCTTTCCCGCGTAGTTGGTTAGTGCCTATAGACCAAATGGCCAGACTCAGATCAAATACCCAAATCTCGTTAAACGTGTTAAGTATCCGCGAACGCCAACAGGGCCAGGCTCACCTCTCACCCATGTAGCCCCGAACTGCCCTGCCGCTCCGCCACAAAGATCCACACAGAGGGCCGTCGGTACAAAGGTCCTTTCAGCCCCCAATCCATGAATCACTCGCGGGTACTCCTCGAGCCAACCCGACTTTGGTCACCACATGTATCATGTTTAAAGTATAGTATATACCCGTGATCACCTCCCAAGTGATCACGACCCGATAGTATAGCACAGCTGACGGACAAGAATGTAGGGCCACTGATGGTAAACTAGCATCCTAAACTAAGCATGTAGGAGAGCAGGTAAAGGTAACAACAGTAGTAACAAGGACAGGCTATGCATCAGGATAGGATAACGGAAAGCAGTAACATGCTATACTACTCTAATGCAAGCAGTATAGAAGAGAGTAGGCGATATCTGGTGATCAAGGGGGGGCTTGCCTGGTTGCTCTGGCAAGAGAGAGGGATCGTCAACTCCGTAGTCGAACGGGGCAGCAGCAGCGTCGGTCTCGGTGTCTATCGAGAGAAGAGGGGGGAGAAACAATAAATATTTAAGCAAGAAGTTGCATAGTGATGCATGACATGACAAGTAACGGTGTTAGAGGTGCCCTAACGCGGCATGGGACGATACCGATGAAGGGGGGAAACATCCGGGAAAGTTTTCCCGGTGTTTTGTGTTTTCGAGCACAGGAGCCGGAGGGGGAAAGTTGCGAGTTTGATATGTTAGAAATGTGCGGCGGACGAACGGGCTGCGTATCCGGAATCGTCTCGTCGTTCTGAGCAACTTTCATGTTGAAAATATTTTAATCCGAGTTACGGATTAAAAGATATGATTTTCTAAAGGTTTTATTAAAATTCTGGAATTTAATTAATTAATTAATTCGAAATTAGATTTATGTCATCAGCATGATGACATGCTGAAGTCATCAGTCAACAGAGTTGACTGGGTCAAACTGACATGTGGGTCCAGTGGGACCCACCTGTCATTCCCTGATTAGGTTAATTAGAGTTAACTAACTAATTACTGTTGTGAATAAACTAACAGTTAATTAGGTTAATATAGTTATGATTAATTAACTTAATTAATTCCTTAATCAATTAATTAATTTAATTATTATTATTTATTTAATTATTATTATTATTCCTTCTTTTTTTTAAACGTGTCTGGGGCTGGTGCCCCTTTGTCATTGGCCCTAGGGGCCATAGTGGTACGGGTGCTGCGGGCGCAACGGGTGCCCAGCACCCGCTCGTTCAGGCGCACGCCCAGGGGAGGCACAGGGGCACGGCCAGGGGCGCGTGTGGTCGCAGCGGACAGTGGCCACGACATGGCCACGACCGAAGCGGGGCGAGGCCATAGGTGGACGACGGCGAGCAGTGGCCAGAGCCGCGTCAGGGAAGGAAGGGGGCGGCCACGACGCGGGCGATGCGCGTGCGGGCGCGGCCGGTGGTCGCGGGGCGCGGCCCGGACGCGTCGTAGGAGAGGGGGTCGGGGCGCGGTGAGGCCGCAGCCGCGGGAATAGAGGGGCTACGGCGACGAGCGCGGCGGACGCGAGCCCGTCCGGAGCTCGGGCGCGAGGTGCACGGGGGAAAGGGGGGGTGGCGCGAGAAGAGGTTGAGTGCGGCCCGAGCGCGGATGGCGGGGGCACGGCGCGGTGAGCGAGAACTGGACGCGGCCGGAGCGGGCTGCTGCGATGGTGGAGAAGCGCGGGTGGCAACGGCTACAGGAAGGAATGGGGCGTCGCGGTGAGGGAGAGACGAGGAGAAGGGGGCGCGCGCTCACAGTGAGGGGTAGGGTCCGGGGCAGTGTGCTCGGGGAGGGTCGGGGAGGTTCGGCGAGGGAGAGGTCGAGGCGGCGGCAGTCCGGCGACGACAGGGTCCCGAGCTCGTGCTCGAGGTCGAAGAGGAGGTAGCAGACGATGGCGCCGAGGGCGGAGAGGAAGGAGGCCGAGAGGAACCGGCGAGGACGAGGCGTGGTCGAGGCGGCGAAGGGGCTCCCGCGGCGGGGCGGCGTGCACGGTCGGGCCACGATCCGATCTGGATCGTGGGGGGGGGAGGGGGAAGGCGAGTGGGGGGGGAGTGGGTGTCGGTGGCTAGGTCACAGGGGGGAGTGGGGGTTATGGGGCGCGGGAGTGGGCCGGCCTGGTGGGTCGGTGGGTTGGCCCAGTGGGGTTGTGGCCTGCTGGGCCGGAGCCAAGTGGGGGGGTTGCTTTCTTTTTTTTTTGTTTGATTGTTTTCTGTTTTCTTTTATTTATTTTCTTTACTGTTTCAAATCATTTTAAATTATCTAGGCATTTTATAAAAATGTGTTTGCTGCATCAAAATTACCTTTGTAATATTTGGCGACCACCGAACATTTTTTGTTTCAATTTTTAAAAACTTTTATTGTTGTCATTAATTTGAATTTGAATTTTGAACGGTTTGAATTTTCCGAGCATAGCTACAGTAAACGAGGTGTCATGGCACGATTAGCGTGGGATTACTGTAGCAAGATTATCCGGGAGTTACAGCCCCCCCCCTTTCCTTCCCCCTCTCTCTCTTTCCCTCTCCTCTCCTAATCCAACAAGGAAAAGGGAGTGAGTCCTACTCCTGGTGGGAGTAGGACTCCTCCTGGCGCGCCCCTCCTGGCCGGCCGCCTTTCCCCCCTTGCTCCTTTATATACGGGGGAAGGGGGCACCCTAGAGACACAACAATTGATCTGTTGATATTTTAGCCGTGTGCGGTGCCCCCCTTCACCATAGTCCACCTCGATAATACTGTAGCGGTGCTTAGGCGAAGCCCTGCATCAGTAGAACATCATCATCGTCATCACGCCGTCGTGCTGACGAAACTCTCCGTCAACACTCGGCTGGATCGGAGTTCGAGGGACGTCATCGGGCTGAACGTGTGCTGAACTCGGAGGTGCCATGCGTTCGGTACTTGATCGGTCGGATCGTGAAGACGTACGACCACATCAACCGCGTTGTGCTAACGCTTCCGCTTTCGGTCTACGAGAGTACGTGCAAAACACTCTCCCCTCTCGTTGCTATGCATCACCATGATCTTGCGTGTGCGTAGGAATTCTTTTTAAATTACTACGTTCCCCAACATCAGTTTCAGGGTGAGAATGTTGTCCCTGAGCATAGAGGAGCGGCAACGTTTGAACAGTTCACCCAATTTCATCATGACATGCGTGATTGGGAAACCCACGTGCAACTGCAAAATGATTTGGTTTAGCATATGTGGGATTATGTTAGCAACCAATAGATGTATCTTTTATTCGGCTTGCAAAACTATCTAAGACATTCTTATTTTTATTCGGCTTGTAAAACTATGTGAGAAATTTTTATTTGGACGTGGCTAGCAGGAGCCCGTTGATGGGATCGAGCGCTCTTTCAGATATGGAAAGAGCTGTTCGCGCGCCTGACGCAGCCCATCAAAAAAGGAATCTTGTCCCACGTGTATTTATTTGGAGGTCCAAAAAGTTCAAAAGTTATAACTTTTGATTTAAGCATCGAAATCTAATTTCGCTTTCACAGCTGGGTTTCTCGCGACGAGTTCTTGAAAACTAGATCTCATATAGATAGGTTTCGTCGAACTTTTATTGAGGCAACTTTGGGTACGATAGAGGCAACTTTAGTGCTATATAGGAAAGGAACTTCTTTTTTTTGCCTAGTAAGACTATCAATAGGTTGGTTTGTGTAAAAATGGGAAAATCACAAAAAATATGAGGCACCTTTAGTGCTATATATAACTTCATTGCACTATGTGTATCAATGAATTTTGTTAAAATTATCACAATTGGCCTACCATGGTTGCTCAGTTGCCTAGCATGGATATTTAGTTGCCTATCAGTGATGTCCAGTTGCCTACAATACTATGAAATTGACCTACTATTTATGTTACCTGCTATTAATTAGTTAACTATCATTACTGCTTAATTAGTTGTCTAACTTTGCAAATTAGTTGCCTACCATTGTGAAGCTGCCTATCATTGTGTTTTTTCTAAGTTGTCTAAAACACTATGAAATTATATCTCAGTGATGCTCGGATGACTGTCATTTTAAGATCATTATGCAACCAGAATATCAAACAAACAAAGTTAGCAATTTTTGGGGTGTTTTTGTGCAACTCCAGTGCATTCAACAAGCAATTCGTGTGTGTTTTCCATCATTATATCTGGAGATTTCAATAATTTTCACGGGCAACTCATGCAAAAATTATGAACAACTTGTGTAGGGTTGTGGGCAACTGTCTAATCCACCCCTATGAAACTTCTCATCACCCCCTATGCAATTTATCATCTGTCACTACTTATGTAACCAGCCAACACCCACGACTTGGCTAGCCAACACCCACACGCACTCCCCCAGAAAAGGAAAGAATAAGGCTATCACACCATCCATCTCCACATAGTTTAGAAATTTGAAATCATGATAAACAACTTATACCCACAAAAACTTTTGAATATTGTAGGCAACTTAGGTCCCTTGATGGACAACTTCCATACTATTTTAGGCAATTGGGGTGTGTAGGCAACTTCGTAGCAATATTGGCAACTTGGTTTCTGAGGCAAACAACTTAGAAGCCATGTTAGGCAATTTTCCACTCTGCGGTAAGCAACTTTCACAGTATCGTAGGCAACTAAACTATCGACAACTTAGTTTTTGATGTATGCAACTTAGCAACCATGGTAACCATCTATTAGACTATTGCACACAACTATTAGTAGGCTAGTAGGTGAATCACCAATACACACAATGCACTTCATCTAGCATCAAAATTGCTTCAATTTAGCACTAAAGTTGCCTCATCTAGCATCAAAGTTGCTTTAAAAAAGCATCAAACCATATTCATATGGGATCCAGTTTTGAAGAGTTCATCACGAGGAACCCAACGACGAAAACGGATCATAATTCCAACACGCGGTTTGAAAGTTATATCCTTTTCGAATTTTTTTGTAATGAAATTAATGTATCTTATGTCATCGTTGGGTTCATATGGTTGGTCGGACGAGTTCGTGAAAGATCAACGTACTATAGTGGATGAATCCTTCCATATATGGGCAACTTAGGATGATGTTAAGCTACTCGTTAGTCATGGCACACAACTTAGGATATTGGTAGCCTACCTCGAAAACTAAGTTGCGTATAATACTATCAACTTGGAGGCGAAACTAGTTATGGTGGAAACCTTAGAGATGAACCTAGTTAACCTGGTAGTATGGTAATCAACTTTGAAGGAATTTTTGATGATAGGCATTCATACTACACAGGCTAACTAGAAGTTGCTTTCCTATAGCACTGAAGTTGCTTCTGTAGTATTCAAAATTGCTCCCAAAAAAAGTTAGTCAAAACATACTCATATGACATCTACTTTTGAAGAGTTGGTAGCCAGGAACCTAGCGGTGAAAGCAGATCTTAATATTTATACCCGGTTCAAAAGTTATAGTTTTTAAAAAATTTGAAACACGCATTAAATCTATGCGCCTGATATCTTGCTGAGAAACTCACGGGATGGGTTGGTACGCGGATACATCGGGGACCATGTGCTTTCCATGCATGTTAATCCTCTCTGTGGACCCTATGATTAGGTTGACTTAATTGCACTTTGTATTAGCCACATGTCGGGAAGGAAATTGGCGGACATGAGCGTGCGCTCAAGACGACGATCTAGCGCAGCTGCGCGTTTAAGAATTCGGGTTTTTATTTTTATTCGGCTTGTAAAACTATGTTATTTTATTCCATTCAAACTATTTTACTATATGTCTAAATGCAATTCATCAATGCAAAAATGTATTGTTTGTTGAAGTAAGGCGGCAGTCAGCCACGCCGGCATATATGGGTTGGCATATTGGGCGCGCTGCCAACCCATATCTAAAACAGGGCGGACATCGGGCAGGCGGCCGATCCAAACGGACAAAAGGCGGACGAAATCGCGGTCCGTTTGTGTCGCCCCATTGGACTACTCGGCAGTGATCTGCCGCTGCCAAGATCAGCAGTGTAAATGCTCTCCATCTACTACCGCGAATGACACTTAATGCTAGTGCTGTACTACTCTACTGGATTGAACTACTCCGTGCATGCATTAACCAATGGTGTTTCTCAGCGAGCAGATAGCAGTCGCCATCGACCCGACCAATTCCTTGCTTCGTTCGCCCAAGTGGTCACTTCCTTCGAGCAGCAAAGAGCCGGACGCATGCCTCCTACCTAATCCTGCTGCTTAAATACCATCACCATTCCGCCTTAATTATGTAGTGTTGTGCGTCTCCTGGGCTGATTTTCAGCAGCGTCGGAAGACAGAATCAAGGAAATTTCTTCTCTTTGTGAGCCACTGGGTCCGTGTCAAGCTGCACCAAGAAGCGGCGATGAGAGCAATGAATACTGCATGCACATCTGAAGATAAATACGTACAGTACACGGCCGCTCCACCGCTCCTGGCTGCTAACCAGATTTTCCCATGCCAATTTTGGGATGGACAGGTACGTCCACACGCGTTGCTGGAACGGATGGATGGACGGATGGAGGAGAATCAGATCGGATCGGATCGGTGTGGGTAGGTGCCTACAGTAGAGAGCCAGGACGGACACGGCCATCACACCAAAATTCCAAAATACTGTACTACCGATAAGGAACGATGATGCGATCGGGGAAACGATCGATGCGCCCGTGTGTGGCGGCGTACGTATAATGTGGATGGATGGAGATCGATGCGGTGGTTGTTGCCACATCCATTCCATTCCAGCTCAAAATGGCCCAAAGGAGTCCGTCTCGGTCGCACTTGCGCATCGCCTCGCCACGCCGCTGTTAATGGCGACGGCCGTCCTTGTTCCGGCGCCACGTACGCCGCCTCGTCGCCTCCACGTGTTTTTCTACTGTCGGCGCGCGACGGTGTGACTGGCACTGCACTTGTTGACCGGCATGTCGGCCGGAGAGGCGGTGACCGACTTGGCTGCCAAACTCGAGGGAGGGAGAAAATCCAAAAAAGGCACGGTAGCAATCAGCAAGGAATGAATTAGTTTGGAGCAGCCCGACAATGGCCGACTTGCACGCCACATTTTTCGCATGTTCGGCCGAAACATTTTGATTTTTTACGCAAGCCAATTGTTCGTGCCAATTGCTCCTTGTGGTACGCAATTGTTGGGTTTACGTCGCGGCCAGGGAGTACAAGAGGGCGAGATAAGTGCTTGCAACTTGCAAGCGCTTCGGGCGATTGAGTGCGTTCTTCACCCTAGGTCGCCTTTCTTCCATGTCAAGCGACACCTCATGCCGTTGTTTTCCGCCTCGGTCGGTCTTTGCCAACATCGTCGTCAACAACATTGTCTCAGCACCAGCCACGACGACTACATCTACAAACTGAATATGATCCACTATTTAATCACGGTCCTTGCTTACATGATGACGTTTTACTTGTTGTTCAGTTCATCTGGTAATGCGTTACGTTTGCTAGGATGTATATCCGGGAATTAATCGTTTTTTTTCAAATAATCAATAATATGGCAGCTCACATTCATATACCATCGTATTAGTTTTTTTTACGGTGTCATATATCTGATTATCAGTGATATAGGAAGCTCACATTAAATCAGCACAAGCTAAAAGAACAAACGTCATCGCATCCGTTACCGCGTCTACAGGCGTTAGCGACACGACAGCACGTCCTCTCTTTCCGTGGTAAACTGTGGCGTGTACCAGAGAAGATGCCAGTCCAAGCCTGGTTAAAATATTTGTTATTTGCTCCTCGGGAGGGAAAAGAGCAGACCGGAGACGAATATCTGGGGAGGATTGTAATTTTTTTTAAGCAGAAAGTATGAGTATTTTACTCTACAAATAAAAGGAGTAAAAAAAATGCATGCATAAAAATGCGTATAAGATAGCCTAATGTACTGCCTCGGAAGAATCACAAGTCCGTCCCGACAAATCTGCACCATCCCTTTTTTTTAGTTTGGAGAAGTGTGCATGACCATCAGAGTGTGTGTGCTTGGGACGACGTGTGCACGTTCGGGCCCAGAGCATCTAGCCCCGTCAATGCTCCTGGCAGCGCATAAACAATGTGTGTTTTTCACAAAGATGGTGGATTAAATTAGCGTCAAATGATGGTTAGTTGCCCCATCACACACGCTAAGGCTGGTCACAATGGGGAGAAACTTAGAAGTAACATCACACACTTCAATGCAACTTTGCTTATGTGGCACATATTTAATGAAGAGAGAGGTGCTTGTGGTAACTAGCTAAGTTACCGGAACATCACACACTCCAAGAAGCAATGAGTCTATAACCTAATAAATACATGGTTGCATCACACTATATAGATGTTCCTATCCACTGTGGAGGTAGTAACATAGTCTAGTAAAACGTGAAGTTCCTACTAGCTTATGTTCTTGCCCATTGTGACCAGCCTAAGTAGTACTACTCTCTGAAGATGAGTTGATCCTACTCTCTGATTAGTCCGTGAGTGTGGCTTGGCTGCTTCATTAGTCCAGTGAATAAGCCCCCGCGGGTTAATTTGCTAGTGCTCAGTGTTAATAATGAAAAGGAAATGTATCGGATGGCATGTACTAGGTCGGCGTGCTGGTGCATAGCAGAGGACCAGTTGATCGGCGGTAGATGCAAACCCGTGGTTTTCTTTTCCCTCGGATAATTACCCGACGATAGTTAGGCTCGTGCATTAGCAGTACCATTTTCATCATGCAACCGAGTGTGATGGAACACAAGTGCAGCAGGAGGTGGCCTAGAACCTGCCGAGTGTGATGGGTGAAGTGGGATATAATAATGGTAATAATAGGCAAAGTTTGACAGAAAGTTGATCCCTGACCTGACTGCTGTGGTGTGGTAGCACATGGCGTAATTCACTGATACACACTGGCACACTCGGCCCAATCAGCCAAAGCTCCTCCATGCATCCATGTCACGCGCCAGCCATGTGATGTGTGAGTAAAAGTGTCGGTACGGGTTCCGGGCGGCCGGGGAGCACCACCCGGGATCCGAACCATGCGTGAGTGTGACGGCGAACGTAACACACGAACGTGGAATCCCCGGAACCGCCGTGACAGGACTCAGGAGGCTCGATCGCCTTGATCCGATCACTCGCTTGCATCGGACAACCGCTGTACGTAGTGGTCGCAACACAAGCAGGACACGACAACGTTGGTATAAAACCTAGACCCTCCAAGGCCAAAGTCCGCCCGATTTCTTCCGCCGTGCTCTGCCCGATCCAACTTATCGTTACAAGCACCGCTTTTTTTTTTTTTTGCTTCTTTCCCTTCTCTTTTCAAAGCTAGGCGGCTTGGAAGTTTGAACTGAAAGATGGCTTGAAGCGTATGCCTAGCAGGGACGCGTTGCGTGTTATATATAGCCATAGGGCTAGGGTTTACAGATCCGGTAGTTGGTTAGGCTTGATCCCAAGTTAGCTATTCTACAGATAAGGATCGAAGCTTTAAACCTAACTACCGGTTTACATATTGATCACACACGCAACACCAAGAGTATATACGGTTTCATATACCCAACCGTATATACATACAATATATTCTAACACACCCCCTCAATCATAACTTCACCAAGTTGAGATTGTTCTTGAACTCTTCTAACTTGCGCCATGATAAGGCTTTAGTGAATCCATCTGCAACTTGATCATGAGTGGAGATGAACCGAATATCAAGAAGCTTCTTAGCTACCCTTTCTCGCACAAAGTGATAATCTACCTTAATGTGTTTTGTTCTAGCATGAAACACTGGGTTTGCTGATAGATATGTAGCACCAATGTTATCACACCACAATCGTGCAACAGGAGAGTGATTAACACGTAGCTCATTCAACAAGGTTTGAACCCATATCAACTCTGCCGTGGCATTAGCCAAAGCTTTGTACTCAGCTTCTGTACTTGATCTTGATACAATAGCTTGTTTCCGTGCACTCCATGATATAAGATTTGGTCCAAAGAAAACAACAAAGCCCCCTGTTGATCTTCTATCATCAGGGCAACGTGCCCAATCAGCATCAGAGAATGCACTCACCAAAGTTGACATTGACCTTGTAACTTTCAGTCCTGTACTCATAGTACCTCTTAAATATCTCAAGATTCTTTTCACTGTTGTCCAATGTGCAAAGGTAGGAGCATGCAAAAACTGACATACTTTATTGATAGGAAAAGATATATCAGGTCTTGTAAGTTTTTTTTCGCGAATACGCAAAGCTTGCGTATCATTGCATTGATAGAAGGAATAGAATGAGTACAGCGGGGGTACAATGAAGGAAATATGCCCTAGAGGCAATAATAAAGTTATTATTTATTTCCTTGCATATCATGATAAATGTTTATTATTCATGCTAGAATTGTATTAACCGGAAACATAATACATGTGTGGATACATAGACAAACAGAGTGTCACTAGTATGCCTCTACTTGACTAGCTTGTTAATCAAAGATGGTTAAGTTTCCTAACCATAGACAAAGGAGTTTTTATTTGATTAACAAGGTCACATCATTAGTTGAATGATCTGATTGACATGACCCATTCCATTAGCTTAGCACCCGATCGTTTAGTATGTTGCTATTGCTTTCTTCATGACTTATACATGTTCCTATGACTATGAGATTATGCAACTCCCGTTTACCGTAGGAACACTTTGTGTGCTACCAAACGTCACAACGTAACTGGGTGATTATAAAGGTGCTCTACAGGTGTCTCCGAAAGTATTTGTTGGGTTGGCGTATTTCGAGATTAGGATTTGTCACTCCGAATGTCGGAGAGGTATCTCAGGGCCTTCTCGGTAATGCACATCACATAAGCCTTGCAAGCATTGCAACCAATGAGTTAGTTGCGAGATGATGTATTACAGAACGAGTAAAGAGACTTGCCGGTAACGAGATTGAACTAGGTATTGGATACCGACGATCGAATCTCGGGCAAGTAACATACCGATGACAAAGGGAACAACGTATGTTGTTATGCGGTCTGACCGATAAAGATCTTCGTAGAATATGTAGGAACCAATATGGGCATCCAGGTCCCGCTATTGATTATTGATCGGAGACGTGTCTCGGTCATGTCTACATTGTTCTCGAACCGTAGGGTCCGCACGCTTAAGGTTTCGATTACAGTTATATTATGAGTTTATGCATTTTGATGTACCGAAGTTAGTTCAGAGTCCCGGATGAGATCACGGACATGACGAGGAGTCTCGGAATGGTCGAGACATAAAGATTGATATATTGGACGACTATATTCGGACATCGGAATGGTTCCGAGTGATTTCGGATAATAACGGAGTACCGGGGGGGTTACCGGAACCCCCCGGGGGGTTAATGGGCCCATATAGGCCATAAGGGAAAGGAGGAAGGGGCGGCCAGGGCAGGCCGCGCGCCCCCTCCCCCCTAGTCCGAATAGGACAAGGAAGGGGGGGCGGCGGCGCCCCCCTTTTTTTCCCTCCCCCTCTCTCCTTCCTTCTCCTACAAGGAAAGGGAGAGGAGTCCTACTCCCGGTGGGAGTAGGACTCCTCCCTGGCGCGCCCCTCTAGGCCGCCCGCCCCCTCCCCCTTGATCCTTTATATATGGGGGCAGGGGGGCACCCTAGGACACACAAGTTGATCTTCGTGATCGTTCCTTAGCCGTGTGCGGTGCCCCCCTCCACCATATTCCACCTCGGTCATATCATTGCAGTGCTTAGGAGAAGCCCTGCCTCGGTAGTACATCAAGATCGTCACCACGCCGTCGTGCTGACGGAACTCCTCCCCGAAGCTTTGCTGAATCGGAGCCCGGGGATCGTCATCGAGCTGAACGTGTGCTAAGAACTCGGAGGTGCCGGAGTAACGGTGCTTGGATCGGTCGGATCGGGAAGACGTACGACTACTTCCTCTACGTTGCGTCAACGCTTCCGCTTCGGTCTACGAGGATACGTAGACAACACTCTCCCCTCTCGTTGCTATGCATCACCATGATCTTGCGGGTGCGTAGGAATTTTTTTGAAATTACTACGTTCCCCAACAGTGGCATCCGAGCCTAGGTTTTTATGGTTTGATGTAATATGCACGAGTAGAACACAAGTGAGTTGTGAACGATATAAGTCATACTGCCTACCAGCATGTCATACTTTGGTTCGGCGGTATTGTTGGATGAAGCGGCCCGGACCGACATTACGCGTACGCTTACGCGAGACTGGTTCTACCGACGTGCTTTGCACATAGGTGGCTGGCGGGTGTCAGTTTCTCCAACTTTAGTTGAACCGAGTATGGCTACGCCCGGTCCTTGAGAAGGTTAAAACGGAGTCTATTTGACAAACTATCGTTGTGGTTTTGATGCGTAGGTAAGATTGGTTCTTGCTTAAGCCCATAGCAGCCACGTAAAATTTGCAACAAACAAAGTAGAGGACGTCTAACTTGTTTTTGCAGGGCATGTTGTGATGTGATATGGTCAAGACATGATGCTAAATTTTATTGTATGAGATGATCATGTTTTGTAACCGAGTTATCGGCAACCGACAGGAGCCGTATGGTTGTCGCTTTATTGTATGCAATGCAATCGCCCTGTAATGCTTTACTTTATCACTATGCGGTAGCGATAGTCGTAGAAGCATAAGATTGGCGAGACGACAACGATGCTACGATGGAGATCAAGGTGTCGCGCCGGTGACGATGGTGATCATGACGGTGCTTCGGAGATGGAGATCACAAGCACAAGATGATGATGGCCATATCATATCACTTAATATTGATTGCATGTGATGTTTATCTATTTATGCATCTTATCTTGCTTTGATTGACGGTAGCATTATAAGATGATCTCTCACTAAATTATCAAGAAGTGTTCTCCCCGAGTATGCACCGTTGCCAAAGTTCGTCGTGCCCAGACACCACGTGATGATCGGGTGTGATAAGCTCTACGTCCATCTACAACGGGTGCAATCCAGTTTTTGCACACGCAGAATACTCGGGTTATACTTGACGAGCCTAGCATATGCAGATATGGCCTCGGAACACAGAGACCGAAAGGTCGAGCGTGAATCATATAGTAGATATGATCAACATAATGATGTTCACTATTGAGAATTAATCCATTTCACGTGATGATCGGTTATGGTTTAATTTGATTTGGATCACGTGATCACTTAGAAGATTAGAGGGATGTCTATCTAAGTGGGAGTTCTTAAGTAATATGATTAATTGAACTTAAATTTATCATGAACTTAGTCCCTGATAGTATCTTGCTTGTTTATGTTGATTGTAGATAGATGGCCCGTGCTGTTGTTCCGTTGAATTTTAATGCGTTCCTTGAGAAAGCAAAGTTGAAAGATGATGGTAGCAATTACACGGACTGGGTACGTAGACAACACTCTCCCCTCTCGTTGCTATGCATCACCATGATCTTGCGTGTGCGTAGGAATTTTTTTGAAATTACTACGTTCCCCAACATACAACACATAACACGAACGCAGACAGGTGTGTAATGGTGCCCGGAGCAGAAGGAGAGGGGTGCTCAGCCCAAACAAAAAAGAACAACACAGCTAGAACCAACCCAACCCGGACCAAGAGCGACAGTGCCGAACAAGCGATAAGCCTCAACATCGCCAAGCCAACACTGGGGACACCACGAGCGAGCAAGATAGCGCCTTCAAGAAGGAAGACGACGCCGAGACGTCTTCGCCATCCGGTCCGGAGCAACCGAACCTAGAGTTTCCCCCGAGCTCGAAGAGGGACGCAGCTGAAGGCCATGACAGCGCCTTCAAGAAGGAAAAACGACACCCACAGGCGCCGTCGCTGCCAGCACCGGCATGCCGAGCAAAGATTTCTCCCTGGCCTGAAGCTGAGCAATCCCATAGCCGCCATGTGTGGAATCTTGAATGAGGAAGGTAACGCTGGACGGAACCACCAGGCTGGAAGGGGGTAGGTGGTGCTGCACCTGCCGCCGGAGGGGGGGCACCGCCTCAGGGCCTACGAGCATCGGATCTGACAAAAGGAGGAGGCTTTAAGGCATACAGGGTAGGGTCAACGACGAAGCAAATACCACCGCGAGGGGAGGCGACGGCGACCGGCAACGCCGACAGCTAGGACTGGAGAGACGCAGCCCCGAGCTACCGTGGCCGAAGCCGTCGGGACATCAGCGAGCCAACGAGCTGGAAGAGACGCAACCGTTGGTCACCGAGGCTGAGGCCACCCGACAAAGAACTCCGGCAAGCCTCGGACACCGGAAAACGCGGGTACGAGGCCGCCGGGGCCGGAGCAGCGCCAGGAAGGACCCATCGCGAGGAGCCCCGTGCCTACCAGTACCACTGACGCCTTGCCACCGCCGCACGAGAGCCATCACGTCCGCACGAGGGGGAGGAGGTGCCGCCAGAGGAGGGGATGGGGCGCCTGCACGGGGCAGGCCGTGCGCATCCCACAACCCGGCGCAAGTCCCGCGCCCAGCCGCGGACGGCAGCAGCACCAGGCCGCGCCGCCGGTGGGAGGGAGAGCTGCAGGGATGGGTGCCCATGGCCGCGGCCATGGCACCACGCATCCACCACCGGACCGGCAGGGGGCCGGGGCAGCAGCTGGATGGGGGGGAGGTGGGGGCGCCCGCGACTGCTATGGAGGACCTCGGCGGTGGGGGGAAGCGCGCCAGGCCCGAGCCGCGCGGGGGGGGGGGGGGCAGGCCGACGAGGGGAGGCCGGATCCGTCCGCCTGGCACAGCCAGGGCTCACCTGCAGCCCCGCCGGACCAGCAGACAGCCGCGTCGGGGGGGGGGGGGGGCGAGGTGGAGCGCGCGAGAGGCCAGATCCGCCCCGCCGCCACCTTCATGGGGTCCGGCGCGGCTTCGCCGTCCGGCCCTCTGGCGGCGGCGATGCGGGGGAGGGCGACAGAGGTTACCGGCGGCGGCGGCTAGGGTTCCCCCCGTGTCGCCATAGGAGGGCGACGCGGGGGTGGGGGGGTATTTTTAACTTCAAATGTACACACACCGGCAAAAAAAAGCACCTACAACACTTCTATAGTTTGTAGAATCTTCAGCACTTAAAGGCTCTCCTTCTTCCTTAGATAATTTTTCAGAAGTTGAGAGAGGCATATTTGACGCTTTGCAATTCATCATACCTGCTCGTTCCAGCACATTTGACACATACTTTTCTTGACTCAAGACTATGCCATCTTTAACCCTTTTTACTTCTATTCCCAAGAAGTAGTGCAAATCACCAAGATCTTTAAGAGCAAAGTCTCTCCTTAGATCTTCAAGCAATGCTTTGGTTGCATCCTGCGATGAGCTTCCAACAATAATATCATCAAGATATACTAGCATCAAAATGGTGATTTTGCCTTTTCTGTAGAAGAACAGTGATGTGTCAGCTTTGGATGGCTGAAAACCAAGTCTTTGGAGTTTCACACTCAGCCTAGAGTACCATGCTCTAGGTGCTTGTTTCAATCCATATAATGCCTTATCAAGCTTGCATACATAATGATACTTGTCCTTTACCTCATACCCAGGTGGTTGTCTCATATACACTTCTTCCTCTAGAACGCCATGAAGAAACACATTCTGCACATCCAATTGTTTGATACTACAATGGACAGAACAAGTCTAACAGTAGCTGCTTCCACAACAGGGTTAAAGGTATCTTCATAATCTATACCATATCTTTGTTTAAACCCCTTTGCAACTAGTCTAGCCTTGTATCTGTCTATTTCTCCATTTGCCTTTCTTTTAATTCTAAAAACCCATCTGCAGTCAATTAAGTTTCTCCCCTTTGCTGGAGGAACTAGATGCCATGTTCTATTTTTCATGAGAGCATTATATTCCTCATTCATTGCATTTTTCCAATTTTCATTTTCCAATGCTTCTACCAAAGTATTTGGTTCTCCTGTGACAGCAAGGCCAGCAAACCGACGTCCTTTGTCATACCTGACCGTACCGTCCGTACGTACTTTTGGTTTCAAGATACCATGCTGAGATCTTGTTCTCGGTGGTGACGCAGAAATTATCGCAGAAGCCGGCTGCATAGAGGATCTGGAGCCCTGCACAGCGGATCCAGACTCTGACCCGGCTGCACCAGATCCAATGTGGATCCTGTCGCCATCGCCAGCGTCCGCACCTGGGCCGGCAACGGCAGATCCGAGGCGGATGCTGTCGCCCACCTGCGACGCACCTGGGCCGGCAGCGGCAGATCCGAGGCGGATGCTGTCGCCCACCTGCGACGCGCCTGGTTGGCCCGCGTCATCATGCGGAGGGGACCGCCCCACTTGGCGTGTGGAGAGCAGCGCCTCGCCGCTCGTGGGTCCACCTGACCCTGAGTGCGCGACAGCGCCTGTGCCTGCGGGCCCGCGAGGGGACACGCGTCGCGGCGACGCTGGATCGCCCGCTCCCGAGGCTGATGCGGTGCGAATCCCGCGGTCCGGCGCGGCAGGCGAGGGAGGATCTTCCTCGGGATCCCCGCTGGCTGGATCCAGCGCAGCACCTGAATCTGCATCGTGCTCCACACCTGTCTGCTGCATAAAATCATAGCCAAAAACAGAATTGCCACCAAAATTTACAGCAGGATTTTTATGAAGATTAACCGAAGGATCAGCTGTCTGTTCGCCCCCATGATCAAGAGGTTCGGATGGAGCAGTTTCTGCAAGAAGAAGAACTTCGGAACAAAGAGGAACGCCGGCATTTGGATTTAGCGAGGCAAACGAAAAAATAGTTTCGTCAAAGATGACATCTCGAGAAATATAGACACGTCCTTCTTTGACATCAAGGCACTTGAACCCTTTGTGAAGATTGCTATAGCCAAGGAAGACACATTGTTTTGAACGGAACTCTAGCTTCTTAGCATGAAAGGGCCGGAGATTTGGCCAGCACGCACAACCAAAGGTGCGTAGGGCATGGTAGTTTGGTTTTTCATGGAATTTTTTTTCCAAAGGAGTGTCAAGATTAATCACCTTGCTAGGAGTACGATTGATAAGATAGGTGGCAGCTAGAAAAGCCTCGTCCCAAAATTTTAAGGGCATGGAAGCATGAGCTAAAAGTGAGAGACCCACGCCCACAATATGCCTGTGTTTTCTCTCGGCAGACCCATTCTGTTGATGGGCATGTGGGCATGAAACGTGATGTGTGATCCCTACTTGACGAAAGAAGGAGTTGAGGCGCTCATACTCACCGCCCAATCCGTTTGCATGGTGATAATCTTGCGATCAAAAAGTCGTTCAACTAGTGCTTGAAACTCATGAAACACTTTGAAAACTTCTGGTCTATGTTTGAGGATATATATCCACATGAATTTGCTGAAATCATCGATGAAACTCACATAATAATTTTTCTTATTAATTGAATCTCGGGCAGGCCCCCATACATCAGAGAAAACTAGCTCTAAAGGAGTTTTTGAAATACTACTAGAATTTGGGTAGGGAAGTTGATTGGCTCTTGCCTTGTTGGCAAGCATCACACACTCCCTCTTTATTCAACTCTTTGCTAGAAAAGGAAATTTGATTGTGTCTAAGAACATGTTGAACTATTGCCGAAGAAGGATGTCCTAAACGATCGTGCCACCTTGATGAAGATATCTTGGTGGCCCCAAGTGCATGTCTGCCCGAGCTTATTGGAGCTGATGAAAGGGGATAGAGCCCGTTTCTACACCTGCCGTGGAGGAGGGTTTTCCTCGTTGCCTTGTCCTTGACAAAGAAAAAATGAGGATGAGTTTCAAGAAACACATGATTGTCATTGGCTAGACGATGAGCAGAGATCAAGTTTTTAGTGGCTTTGGGCACATGCAGAATATTTTTTAGATGAAGATTACGAGTAGGGGTATGAACATATGCATGACCTATATGGCAAATCTTCATACCTGCGCCGTTTGGCACGTTTACTTGATCGTGTCCATTGTACTTGTCACGGACGGTGAGCTTGTCGAGCTCACTGGTAATGTGGTCTGTTGCACCTGAGTCCACATACCAGTTTGTGTCCACGCCGTAGGAGGAGTTGGTGTTGACGGCTGCCGCGGTTTTCTCCTTGTTGAAGGAGACATCAAAACGACGATGGCACTCCATGGCCGTGTGATTTGGCTTGGAGCAGATTTGGCAGAAGACTTCTGGCAGGTCGTTGCGGCCTTCTCCATTGCCGCGGCCCCCGCCGCGACCACGTCCGCCGCCTCCATTGCCACGGCCGCCTCCATTGCGGCCACCGTTTCCACCGCGGCCACCACCGCGGTTGGATCCACCGCGTCCGCCACGAGACACGGCGTTGGCAGAGGAGTGGGAGGACTGCCCTCCGCCTTCAAACATAGGCAGCCTGCTTTCGAAGCTGATCAGCTACGAGTAAAGCTCGCTCACCTTGATTTGCTGAGTGCGGGCGCAGATCGTGGAGACAAAAGACACGTAGTCGTAGTCGAGTCCCGCCAGGATGTAGGACACCATGTCGTCATCGGTGAGCGGCTTGCCCACCGATGCCATCTCATCACCGAGCGCTTTCATGCTCCCGATGTACTCGGACATCGTCGAGTTGCCCTTCTTGGTGGTGGAGAGGGCGATTCTGGTGTTGACGACGTGCGCCTGGGTTTGGGAGATGAAGATCTCCCTGATGGCGGCCCATGCTTCGGCCGCCGTGTCACAGTGGGCGACCTAAACCATAACAGGAGTTGAGATAGAGTTGAAGATGAAGCTCAGCACCTGAGAATCTCGAGCCTTGTCGATGTCGCATGCAGGGTTGGGCACGTCCGTGGGCTTGCCGTCCTTGTCGCGAAGCTTCTGCTCCGGCTGCTCCTGATCTGGGTCGAGGTAGGAGACGAGTTGTGCCTCACGGATGGCTGCCATGGCTTGCGCGCGCCATACCAGGAAGTTGGAGCGATGGAGTCGGTCGGCTATGGGGATGAGGGCAGGCGCGGCGACAGCGGAGCTTGAGGAGGCCATGGCTACGAGAGATGTGCTTTTAGAGGAGATAGGCTCTGAATACCATGAAAGATGGCTTGAAGCGTATGCCTAGCAGGGACGCATTGCGTGTTATATATAGCCCTAGGGCTAGGGTTTACAGATCCGGTAGTAGGTTAGGCTTGATCCCCAAGTTAGCTATTCTACAGATAAGGATCGAAGCTTTAAACCTAACTACCGGTTTACATATTGATCACGCACGCAACATCAAGAGTATATACGGTTTCATATACCCAACCGTATATACATACAATATATTCTAACATGAACAACATACAGTTTTTGATATTTGGGTAGTAACATAATCCTGCTATCTGATAAATGTCATTCAAGGCCAAATGAGGAGGGGCTCAGGCAAAGTCCCAGGCTTTGCGCTCGGCTCCGTTGGACCGCGGGTTCCGACGGTCATCGGTCGCCGTCCGTCCGATCCGTGCACCGCACGGCCAGAGCCACAGACAGGGGCCATGTTTGCGTCTTAAACTCCGCCTTCAGTACACTTCACGCAACATTCGGACAGTCATTACTCTAGAAGTAGCATCATCATGGCGTAGACAGGCCCCAGGCAAGGGGGGCCATGGCGGACTGAGATCAGGTGACATGCGCTACGATGACATGCACCGTGACATGCGGCCTAAATTCAAATTTAAACATTGTGAAAAAATCTAAAAAAAATTATGCATGTTCACATCATATTTTTTTTGGACATCACAGCATATATTAAGATAATCCCTAAAAATTTCAGATCAAAATTCGAAACATACATCGAGAAATAAAAAAGAGAAACCCAGATGTGAATAGTCTACATAGAACCGTTCGGGAACTATTCTTGACAGATTTCTCTTTTTGGGTGATGCGGTTGATATCCTTTGGTAATTGTAGCAGCCTAAGCACTGTAGCTACTGTAGCACAAACTGTTGGCCCAGGGCTTGGCTTAGGGCTGCCTACGCCACTATTCATCAATGACTGCCACGCAAGAGTACACTAGGACTAGTGTAAATGCTTGCAGCTGCTGTGGTACAAAGGCAATGAATTTTGTTGGGGCTTCCCCGTTCATTAAAACTGGTCTTTCTTCGCGCTCGCCATCACGGTTTCTTTCTTTCATTAGGGCGGCAAAGATATCAGTTCCAGGGAAGTTGCGGGTACCATCATTCTGCCTTAATTGGGCGTCTGCTGAGTTTCCTACACATTGGCCTCACTCCGGGCTGATTTAGCAGCTTCGAAACGGAAAGCTTGCCAACCAGCCGCACTCTGTCGTCCCCGCGGTCACTCGATACAAGAGGAGGGAGCACCCCTGCCTTGCATCCGCATCGACTCATATAGACATAATGCCGCAAGAAGAAAACAAATTCTTCTTTATTCTTTTCTCCTCTCGCATGCATGAAGAAACAGCTTCTCCAACAGAGCCTTTCGCAGATGTTTCCAACAACTTGCCGCCAAATTCATTGCCAACAATCCGCACCAAGAAACGGCAACCGCAATGAATACCGCATGCACTTCTCAAGAGAAACACGTACGGTACACGGCCACCCCGCCGCTCCTGGCTGCCAAGCACATCTGCCATGCTGCCGTTTTGGGGGTCAACAGACACGGCCATCCACACGCCGCTGCCGGACGGATGGATGGAAGCGAATCGGATGGAATCAGATGAGATCGGTATGGGCGTGTACTGCTAACGAACGATGATGCAACGAGACGATCGTTCCGTCCGTGTGTATATGCGGATGGATATGTGGATGGACATCGATGGACCGATCGATGTGGTGGCTGTTGCAACATCCGTGATCCGTCCCAGCAAAAAATGGCCAAAAGAATTTTGTCTGTGTAGGTCGCACTTGCGTGTCCCTTAGCCGGTACAGTAGCTACTGTTGATGGCAACGTCTGGCTTTTTTTTTTTTTTTGCGGGGGTAAAAGGGATTTGTATTACTCAAGAGCCAAGAAGGCTCTCCCTACACAAACTGATATTTTTTACATTTTTAGAAGGCCAATATTATTACAGTAATGTTTAGGTTATTTTAAATATTCAAATATTCAAATTCCTGAACATAATATCTTCAGAATAAGACCAATCTTGAATATATTTAAACTAGTTTGATTTTTAATATTTCTTTTTTTGCAGGGTTAATTTTCACTATTTCAATCATATCAAAATATTAATTTCACTAATTTCAAATTACAATTTTTGAAAATTTGATATCAGTTATTGATATGATTGAAACCACTTTTCTGAATATAGTTTTCTTTGTGAGTTTCATATTCCGCCTTATTAAACTGTTTCTCCAAAGGAGTGACTGTAATGCGTTTTTCTGAAACTAGTGAAATCTATTTTTTAGTGAGTGTAATAAGCTTTTTGAAACAAGTGAAATATAATATTTCAATTGACCGATTGTAACGTGTTTTCCGAAATGAGTGAAATAAGCTATTTGAAAAAAAGAAATGTATTTCTTTGGTGTGGAACGTCCTTTTCAATGTTTGAAACTAATATTTGTGCTGAGTGAAATACATTTCAATATATTTCTGAAAGAACAGAAATAGGTTTTTTTAATGTTTGAAACTGATATTTGTGCTGAGTTAAATGACTGTTTGAATGAGTGAAATCCTTTTTGAAGTGAGTGAAATATAATTTTTGAAACGAGCGAAATCTGTTTTATGAACCGAGATGATTTTTTTTGAATTGATAATATTTTTAATTGAGTGAAATCAGTTTTTTCAAACAAGTAAAATGAGTTATTCAAAAATAGTGAAGTTAGTTTTATGAAACATGTTTTTCTTTCAGTTGAAACAACTGAAATCAGTGTGTCAAATTAGTGAAATCAACTGTATGAAATGAGTGAAATCAGTTTTCTAAAATAAGTGAAATAATTTTCACTCATTTGACACAACTGATTTCACTTTTGATTGAGCATAAATCCATCTTTTGAAAATGAGTGAAATATCTGTTTTAGAATCAGTGAAATCAATGCTTAAGAGAAGTGAAATTAGTTCTTTTTAAACGAGTGAAATAAATTTTGAAATTAGCGCAACAATCAAAAACACTTTTATGAAATAGCAAAACAATATTATGTTTTATGAAAGTGATTTCAAATGTAATTGAAATATATAAAATAAAAAGTAGTTCAAATATATCCAAGACTGATCTTGCTATGAAGGTCTAGTCACCACGAATTCAAATACGTAAAAAGTTCCAAAAATGGACATTGGGTTTAAAACATATCAATCATTCAAAAAATAAGGATGAAATAAAATGCATGAAATTGTGTGAGGAGACAATGCATGCATGCGGCAGTCACTCTCAGCCCAAGGACACACTCTCTCTCTCTTCTCTGGCAAAAAGGCTAACATGATCAGGTGTATTTCCAAATATTCTTGTTGGAAAGAATTCTCTTGTTTATAACTAAACAGCTGCAGGAAACTTGATGAATTGAATGAATGATGGATTGAGCACGGGTACATCCCGGCTCCCGTAAAAAAACTTATTCGGCTCCCTTTCACTTATAAGATGCTTCGCTTTCGAGACCACCATGGCGTACTACGAATGGTCTTGTCCTGAGTCCGGCCTTGTTCCGGCGCGACGTACTTCTCGTCGTCACCATGTCGCCGGTGGACTGCCTTCTTCTTCTTTTTTGACTGCCTTCTACTGCCGACGCAAGTAATGGTTCGAATGTGAATGGTTTCACTGTAGTACTGGTTGCAGTGGTTGACGGGCCAGCATGTCTGCGTCGAGATGTTTTGACTTGTCTGCCAAGCCAAAACGGAGGTAGAACATTCAAACAAATTTAATTAGGACCGGCCTAACAATGCGAGACATGCATGTCACATTTCTCACACGCATGTTCGGTCATAGTACGTACAAGAAATTAGTCAAATCGTCCTTGACAACACATTTGGATCGGATTTTGGACCCAAGCTGGGTCTTTCTTCGGACGTTGCAAGTCTTAGCATGCACTAGAGCAATTTGTTACAGTATGTTATGTTACTCCGCGCGTGCACGTAATTGTTTACGTCGTGGTCAGGGAGTACGATCGTTTGTCGACTGATTAACAGGGAATTAAAGGCGGGCGATGTGTATGTGCGATTACGACATCACGTCACGATCGTCCGATTCGATCAAAGTGACGATGGCAATGTATATGCTGTGAAGCATCGATCTGAACGTGTCCACATATGCTGGGGTAAGAAGAGCAGTGCCATTGTTTCTGACACATAGGAGAATGCTAATGGAGATTTAGTTCTTAGATCATTTTTTAACAGATGAAAACTTTGTCTAATCTCATTAGAAAGGAGGGGAGAACAAACTTAGTTCGACGAGCTCAATTGCGCCTCAATAAATAGGAAAGAAAAAGCCTAATCTCGCGGCAACAAAGAACTCAAATGTTTCTACCCCGCGAGAATCCAATTCCTAGCTTTCATTTGATGTTGTCTATCAAGATAGTTGTCATTGTCGATTTGGTGCAGAAAACTCTTAGATCTCTTTAATTCCACACCTCCCGGGTGCCAAGCATGAGAAACAATGAGATCGCATTTTTCCCATGACCACGCCGAAGAACCGTCGCCTCCCACCAAGTATGAACCATGCGAATACCTCCCAAACTCGCGATGTCCAACTCCGGCACATCAAGCCAACCTTGATGTCCGACCATATTCTGAGAGTGTATCTCCACGCGAAGGTTCTTGGATCATCAACTCTCTTGGCGGTTCTATTTTCTTGTTCATGGCACTCGTCGAGCAAGACTTTGGTCGTGATAACTCACCATTCATGATCAAGAACGACAATAGTCTTACAGTCCGCGACAAATAAGCGACTCCGACAATGGAGAGTTTTCCATGTAGAGTTACCCACTTCCGGTTACAAGCATCTACAATCACAATTAGCAAATGTGAGCCCCTATACATCTGCGGACAAGCCCAGACGCGTTCGCGAAGAGCACCGAGCAAGTCCCTACTTGCCCCCTCCACAACCACACTCCTCATATCTCAATACCCAAATATAAGCAAATCCATACGCGTTGATCATACAACGCAAAATTATCATAAATTCAATGATATAAAGATAGTGTTGCACGAATAAGTTCATTACATGCCAAAATAGAATTCAACAATTCATACATAGATAGGCGATACACGAATGAATTAATGACTTTAGTTGTCTTGGTCATTGATCCTCTTCATGCCGACCAACCATTTCTTCCCTTCATCATCCAAAAGGTTGATGTCTTGCAACATGATACTTGACTCCTCCGTCTCTCTCGCAAGTCTCAACTTCCCTCTCTTGAACTCAAGCCTTTGCACTGTCACCGTTTGTTGAAGCTCCCATTTTGCAACCTTCTCTTGCCTCTCCAATTCAGTTTTGTCCTTCTCCAAGGTCAACCTTTCGCAGTCGAACTCTATCTTCTCGCTTTGCACATCAACGAACATCCTGTACCTTTCCTCCTTCTTCATCTCATCGTCGGAAAAAGTGTTCGTAGAAGTGGCGAAAATTCTCTTGGTGCACCTTCACGCGTCACCCTCTCCTTCTCCCACTTGTTCCCCATCATCTTCACGTTTCTCTTCGGCACGGTTGCTCACATGTCCGCCCCACCACTTTCCTCTTCCACCTTGTCCAATCCAATTGATTGAGCGGAGCTAGAACCATAGTTTTCCTTCATCTTCTTCATGTCGTTTTCAATCTCCTTGAGGACGGTTCTCCACTTGGGTTTCCCATTCAATTTCATCCAAGAATGGAAAAAAGGTGAATGCTTTCTTCTCCACTTGATGGTGCAAAACTGCCACCAAAGTGGCATGGGCTTGAACTCCGATAATGCTTTGGTTCCAACCAACAACTTGTTTGAGATAACCAACAAATTTTATCATGACCTCTTGGACGAGTGACCATCTATGTTGGAAAGAGCACGTGACACGGTTGGTAGAGATTGGCTGTGGCTACACATAGTGTTTGTTCTCATGGTAAAGTTTATGAATTTTTCTCAATATTTCTCGCCTTTTTTGCTTTATTTCATGAGTCAGATCCAGGATAGTATCACACCAACTTATCGCCCAACAAAATATCTTCAAATTGTGTGAATGCCAGACCTCTTGGCTTCACTACTTCCACACCAACTTTCTTCTTTTTAGTGCATGATGTTTGCCCAACTTCAAACACTCAGGCATTGGTACCCCCATGGTGAATTGCAAAGATTCTTGATCATCATTTATCATATCTTGCTATATTTGTTTTTACAATATGTATCACAACTTAACTATCGTCTTACAAGTTTGATCATATGGTACGTTCAACTAAGGAATCTATGGATGCAAGTGTGAATGGGGGCAAACAATGTACCGAGTCTTGGTCGGGCGTCCCGTCAAACAGCATGTGGGCATGCCCGGAGCTGGCATTGCCCGATGCCTTTGGAGCTGCGGCGAGTCAGCAATCGTGGATGCGTAGAGGATGGCTTGCATAGGCCTGATTGGTTTGCAATTTTGTGTCCGGATAGTGGTCGGACAGGCCGTCCGGGGATGGACTTGAGGGCTATGGTTATAGATGCTCTAAGCGAGAGGCCAGTGCCTTACGTAGGCCTTTGATTTACTTCACATGTTAATCCAGCCTACAGATTAGTCCATGTCGTCGGTAATCATGAGTGGTTAATATTTACATGATCGAAGGCGATGTGGGACCATCTCCCCTGCCGCGTGGAGCAGTTGATCACGAGGGATCCTGGTCGAGGAGTACTCCTACTACTACCAATGGAAGCAAACACGTCGTTTTCACTCAGATAATTGCACTAGTAGAGAGCGTCTCGTGACGCGATCCTATCGTCGCTGTTGGCCGGACTGTTCCGTAGAGGGTCGCTAAACTATTAGTCCACGTCACCGTCTGACCGTGGTAGCACGTCCGTTGATGCAGTATCAGCCGTTGATAGATTGAGGTTGAAACATGGATTGCGCCGACAGTTCAAACTTGAAAGCCTTGAAATCGTCGACACCAGCACACTCATGGTCATGGGCGCTCTTCCGTGCTTCGTTTCAATCAGCTGAAGCTCCCATGTCCCATGCATCCATGTCGCCCGCCATGTGTCTCAACAGAGTGTCGGTCCCGCGGGCTCCGGTCACCCATGGGGCAGAGCCCGCGCGAAGCATGTGAAGTTCACGGGAAATACGTTGTGCAGCCTCGTGTTTTTTCTTTTCATTTTCCCATATTATGATTGATGGATTTTTACGTGGGGTCTTTGGTGGACATGACAGGCTAGTTCGCCCTGACCACTCCGGTCCGCGAGACAAGTGCCGCGGTACCAAGGGGCCATATGTATAAGCACAAGACAAGGTGGCGCCGAACGCTGCCCACTTTCCTTGTCATGCTCCCTGGCTACGTACCCAACTATGACCGACTGAATTTATTCTTCTTCTCGTGAAAGCGCTCACATACACATGGATGCACTACTGCAAATCTCCAAATCGTTCACATAAACCAACGTTGTCCTGCCTTGGAAACCAACTTGAGACTCGATAGGTTGAGGACGTGTACTGGACACGTGCGTTGGATCGATAACCTGGCTATGGTTAGCTAGGCGAAGCACTCCTACAGTCTACAGAGAAAATGCGACCGCATTTCTTTGGGTATTCAGTCAATCAATGCGTGCCGATCGACGTGTGTCACGGGTCGGGCCGGTGGCACCTCGGAGTCGATGGAGCTGTCGCGCCGACGTGCGTCCACGCAGCGGCCGTTAGCGCTTGTGTTGTGCGCTCGTGGACACTCTCATGCATTCCTCCCTCGTAGCAAGCTAGCCGGTCCATTCTTTGATGGCGTTCCAACAGTTCGCGCTTGTGTTGTGTGCTTGTGTTTTTGTTTCTTTCTTCATTTTAATTTCTTATTAGTTTTCATCGGTTCCATTGTTTTTTTTGTTTCTTTATCGATTTCCATCAGGGTTTTTGTTCAGCACAAGTCAACTTTTTATTGCATATTCAACATTATAATATACATTAGAAACATATTTTCTATACACGTTTCATATTTTGAAGTGGAAAAGGTACAAAAGAGACCTTAAACTTGTGGAGGAAAGCTATATCGAACCCTGAACTATCAATCCCGGAAATCAGCACACTAAACTTATTGATACCGATCTATTTCGAACCTTCAGAGCCTTCCTAAAAAGGATTGTTGACGTGGCAGGTTGAATTCCAGGATTGTTGACTGCGGTCGCGGCTGGCCGGCCCATATGTGAAGTGATTTTTTCTTTTTTCAAAATAACACGCGAATTAAAAATCCCAAAAGAGTGAAGTCGAAATTGCGACCTGGATCCTCTCAACTCATTCCGCTAGCCATTAGAAGCATTGGATGTTATTGCTACAATGAGAGGCCGGAACAATTTAACCACTAGAAGCGGGCCGCTAGCGGAGGGCATGCTGGCGGCGGCACCTTGGGTGTGGAATCTCGGATTCCCGATCCGGCAGGGTAGAAAATCTGATATTCTGCACGGACTGCTAGACTGATATTTTTTTTTTGAGACGGCGTGTAAAATCTAGGCATACTTGCCTCTGTTGGTTGTGATGATCGGACATTTGATCCTGCGCTGGTGTGATCCGGCGAGCGCTATGGATCGGAGTTTATTTGAATTTCGAATTATCATTTAGTGATGGACATATACAAAGCAACATTTGATGGCCAGCTCCCGCATCCCCTTATCCGCGGACGGATGCCGGAGCCAATCTACATATCAGCCATTGGAGATGCCCTCATGCATATTCATTTAAAAAAATGGTTTTGCATATTCCAATTGTTATGTGCAAGTAGGACACACTAGGCACGTGACTGGGTCACCGGAGTGACGAGGTGTCAGGGGAAGGAAACAAGTCAAGGATGGTGGCCTGGAATCTGCCGACTGTGATAGATCAACTTGAGATATAATAATGCCAATAATTACTAGCAAAATTTGACAGCAAGTAGATCCCTGACATGAATGCTGTGCTGGCACGCACATGGAGTAATTGGCTGACACACACCGGCACACTTGAATCAGCCATAGCTCCATGTATCCTTGTCAGCTGTCACACGCCATGTGTGTGGGTACGGGCTTCGGGCGGGATTCCCGGGGAGCAGGACCCAGGATCCGAACCATGCGTGCTTTGGTTACGGCAACCGTAGCAGTAGAACAAGGAAGCCCCAGAATCGGCCATGACAGGAAGGCTCGATCGCGCACTGCTCCCCGCCGGTGAGCCCATCCGTGCTCCTGCGTACGTGGATTGCTTGCCGTGTCTGCCTGTTGGACCCGACATGGGTCCCCGTCCGTGGCACGAGCCGTGTTTCTTTCCTAGGAGTAACTAGAATCCTGCGGAAAAATCGAATCTGAGCCCGAGCTCATCTGCACCTGCGCTCACGAAAAAAATTAAAATAAATATTAGAAAATTTTTCTGAATTTTTTATGATTTTTTTTCGAACGGGTGCAGATGTACCCGGGCACCGAAACGCCACTCTCGAATCCTGCTGCTTAGTTAGGGGCACGGAAAGCTTTCCAAGCAACCTCGTCGAGAAGTTGGACGAACAGAACAAATTCTTCATCTTTTCTCCCGCATGAACAAGAGGAGATGAGGTGGTGGTATACTTAATTCCAGTCGTAGCAAACGGCATCTCCAACAGAGCCTTTCGCAGATGTTTTCGACAAGGTGCCGCATAATTCAATCTGGTAACCACATCTGCCATACGACCCTTTCTGGGATGGACACACACGGGCATCCTCACACGTAGGTAGAGCCGGATGGACGGAGGCGGATCAGTTGAGATCGGCGTGGATAGATACAGATGGCCAGGACGGACATGATCATCGGCCCATCATCGCGTACCAACACGGCACTGCTAACGCACGATGATGCAACGAGACGATCCATCGGCCGATGCGTCCGTGCGTGGCTTAAACGTGGATGGATACAGCTACAGCGGTTGTTGCAACATCCATTCCAGCAGAGAATCGTACGGCTGCAAGAATTTGTCTTGGTCCAACTTCGGCATCGCCGGTAGCTATCCTATTAATGGCGACGGCCGACGGGCTTGTTCCGGCGCCACGTACTTCTCGTCGTCACCGCGTCGCAGTACCACGCCCGTCGGACTGCTTTCTGCCGTCGGCGAAGGCAGTGGTGTGATTGGTTTCACCGCCCTGGTTGTTGACGGGCCAGCACGTCCGTCGGCCAGCCAGAGAGGCAGTGATCCATCGGCGTCGAGATGTTTTGACTTTTCTTGCCAAACCCAAACCGGAGGAAAGAAAATCCAAACAAATTTTGGAGCAGAGCAGCTTTTTTTTTTTTTTTTTTTGCGAACTGAAGCAGAGCAGCTTAACAATGCCAGACTTGCGTGCCACATTTCTAACACGCATGCTCGCTCGTCCAAGAGTTTTGTCAAATTGTCTTCGGTAACACATCTGGATTTTGGACGCAAATTATTACGTCTTTCTTCGGTTGTTGCAACTCTTAGCATGCACCAGATCAACTGTCTCACCCCGTACGATGCACGTAACTGTTTACGTCATGGTCGGGGTATACCATCGTTTGTCGACTGATGATGATTTACCAGGGAATTAAAGGCGCGCGATGATATGTGCGACTAGGACATCACGTCACGCTCGTCCGGTTCGATCAAAGTGACCATGGCAATGTATATGCCGTGAAGGATCGATAGTAACGTGTCCAAATATGCTGGTACCAGGGATCGCAGCCAGCGATCGCCTGAGTGGGTAGTCTCTGGGTTAGGGCCTTCATGTTTGTTATGTTAGTACGCCATCCTCATGCTTTCCAGGGGATTGCACTTGCTACTAGTTTGCACGTATCCAGTTCGTGCATAGGCATTAGTTACTTTGGGTCTTGTAGATGGGACCGTGTTCCCATTGTGTGTGTGTGTGTTGGTGTTTAGTCAGGTTCGGCCATGGGCCATGTACCTGGGACTTGGATCCCCTCCTGGTTGTATTATTGTTATTCCATATGTTAGTCAAAGGGCATCTGCTGTGCACCCATGACAGAACAGCCTATCAATACACTCGGCTGGAATGTGAGAGGGCTTAATTGCACGGACCGTAGAGCAACTGTCAAGGCTACCATCTCTGACACCACTTGTCATTTGGTCTGTCTCCAGGAAACTAAGTTGAGCACCGTTGACAGATACATTGCTGCTTCTCTCGGTGGAAACAAGCTTCAGAGTTTCGCGCACCGCCCGGCCACCGGAACCAGGGGCGGAATCCTTATGCTATGGGATGACAGCCTCCTTCATGTCTCCGACATCACCACCTCGACGTTTTGTCTCTCTGCTATGGTGCGGATTCGCGCTTCCGACTCCTCCTTCAAAATCACGTCCGTCTATGGCCCCACCGACAGCGCCTCCAAAGATGCATTCTTTGCGGAGCTGCTTAGCCAGAAGCCACCTCCGGGAGTGGCATGGCTTGCCACTGGAGACTTCAACCAAATCTACCGTGCCAGGGATAAAAACAAACGGAATGTTAACCGTAGCAGAATCAATCGCTTTCGTACCGCTTTGCAATCTTGCGAGCTCAAGGAGATCCATCTACAGAACAGGCGTTTCACCTGGAGCAATGAGAGGACAAATCCCACCCTTTGCAAACTTGACTCCTTCTTTTGCAACGCCGAGTGGGACACCACCTTCAACACCCATGTGTTGCATGCCTTGTTGTCATCCCTCTCCCACCACTGCCCTCTCTTGCTTGCTGATGACAAAGGACCCAAAAGACCTCGGTCTTCCAAGTTTGAAAATTTCTGGACCTCCCTTCCAGGATTCCATGACATCGTCCAAAAGGCATGGGCCGAGGGCGTGTCGCACACCGAGCCTTATCTCATATTGCATCACAAGCTCAAGAAGACCGCGCTGCGTCTCAAGGAGTGGAGTAGAAGACTCTTCTCAGCAGCGAACATTCACTTCCACGCGGCACTACTCGTGATCCTAAGGCTGGACATTGCGCATGAATCGCGCCCCCTATCGCCGGAGGAGCTTGACCTACGTGCTAGACTAAAACGCAGGGTGATCATTTTGGCAATTCTGCAGAGGGCCAGAAAGAGCCAATGCGCCCGAATCTCTAACCTCAAGGAGGGTGATGCAAACACAAAGTTCTTCCACCGCCGCGTCAATGCCCGAAGAAGAAAGAACCACATCCACCGCATCAAGCTCGCAAGCGGTTGGGTTACTGACCATGGAGAAAAAGAAAAGATCATCCATGACCACTTCTCCGAGGTCATGGGGAAGGGGCACACGAGCAACCTTGACTTCAATTGGGAGGAGCTCAACGTGCAGCCGGTCGACCTTCACACCCTGGATGACACTATCACTGAGGAGGAGGTTCGGAACGCCATTAAAGAAATGCCAAGCGGCAAGGCTCCCGGCCCGGACGGCTTCACGGGTATCTTTTTCAAGAAATGTTGGGCCATCGTCAAACCTGATATCATGCGAGTCATCCATCGGTTTGACTCCCTTCACACGTCCAATCTTCATTGGTTGAACTCCGCCAATGTGGTGCTCTTGCCCAAGAAGGACGGCGCGGAGGGCATCTCCGATTATAGGCCCATAAGCCTCGTCCATGCCATTGCCAAAATCATTGCTAAGGTGCTCTCCTTGCGGCTTGCCCCGCATATGGATGCCCTCATCTCCAACGCCCAAAGCGCCTTCATAAAAAAGAGAAGTATCCATGACAACTTCATGTATGTGCGGAACTTTGCTCGACGCCTCCCCAAGCGCAAGACCCCTGCCCTTCTGTTCAAGCTTGACATAAGAAAAGCCTTCGACTCTGTCAAATGGGAATTCATCCTGGACCTCCTGCAACGTAGGGGTTTCCCTAGCAAATTCTGTGACTGGATTGCCGCACTTCTTTGCTCCTCATCCTCGCGTTTCCTGCTCAATGGGCTGCCCGGACCTCCCATCTATCATGGTCGTGGATTTCGTCAAGGGGACCCGATCTCGCCGCTGCTATTCGTCCTCGCAATTGACCCGCTTCACCAAATTCTTGAGTTGGCAACTAGGAAGGGCCTCCTGCATAAGATTCGGGGACGAGGCGCTATGATGAGAACCTCCTTATATGCGGATGACACAACTATTTTCATGGCCCCAATCAAAAGCGACGTCGACAACCTCGCCACCATCTTGAAGGGTTTCGGTGATGTCACGGGTCTATGCACCAACTTCCACAAGAGTTCGGTTGTGCCAATCAGATGTGCCAATGTTGACTTGGATCATGTCCTCAGTGCCGTTCCCGTGTCTAGAGCCACCTTCCCGATGAAATACCTGGGACTCCCACTCTCGGTCTGGCAGCTCAAGACTGTGGATTTCCAATACCTTGAAGACAAGGCGACCGTCAAGCTTGCCACCTGGGACGGCCAAAACATCACCACCATCGGGCGCACGACACTTGTCAGATCGGTTATTGCCTCCCAAGCAGTGTATGCCATCACACCTCTCATCGTGCCACCACGCTCTCTTCACAACATCAACAAATTGGAGAGGGCTTTCCTTTGGTCTGGATCAGATAAGACGACCGGTGCCAAATGCAAAGTGAATTGGAAGGTGGTTTGCCACCCCAAGGAGTATGGAGGCCTTGGGGTTCTAGACACTGACAAATTTGCTCGGGCCTTACGTCTTAGGTGGCCATGGTATGAATGGAAGGAGCCAAACAAGCTTTGGGTGGGGCTTGGGAACCCTTGCACGGAGGAGGACATGGACTTCTTCTATGCCTCAACGACCATCATTTTGGGCAACGTTGCCAAAACACCTTTTTGGAATTCCCCATGGCTTCTTGGGCGGAAACCGAAGGACATTGCCCCTTTGATTTATGAGGCCTCCACGCGCAAGAACTGGAAGGTGCGTGAGGCCCTCCATGGAGATGCTTGGATTCTTAAGATCGGTCGCAACACCATCGTCTCCGGTGCCCACATCCTCCAATTCTTCACGTTATGGATGCTTGTGCATGACCTACACTTGGATCAACAAACTGACGATGACATTATTTGGAAACACGCCAACGCGGGTCCTACTCCGCGGCCACCGCCTACAAGGCTCAGTTTCTTGGACTGACACTTTCGCCCATGGACTTTATGATCTGGAAGGCTTGGGCCCCTCCTAAGATCAAGTTTTTTGCTTGGTTGGCTATCCAAGACCGGATTTGGACAGCCGACAGATTTGAACGGCGCGGTTGGCAAAACTGTGGACTTTGCCCGCTTTGCAAACGTGTTGGCGAGACGGGTGCACACCTCTTCTACAAATGCCGCTATACCATAAGGCTATGGAATTCGGTCATCCTTGAATTTGGTCTAGCGCACATGGACACCTCCTCTTGGCATTTGGATGGATCCGTTTTGGAATGATGGAAAAAACGAACCTGCTTGCAAAACCCAAACCGACGAGCCTTGGCCTCACTTACAATGCTAGTCTCTTGGACGATCTGGAATGAGCGTAATGCTCGGGTCTTCCGACACAAGAGCGCACCGCCTCCGGTCCTTCTCCGTGCTATCATCAACGACGTCAAGCTTTGGGTTCTCGCGTGAGCTAAAAAACTGGGGTGTATTCTTGTGCGTGAGTAGTTGCCATGCCGGGCATACGGGTCATCTGTAACACTCTAAAGCACTTCTCTCTTATTTAACGAATGAGGCAAATCTTTTGCCTCCGTTTTGAAAAAAAAAATATATGCTGGTAATATGAGCACCATTGTTTGTGTCCCTGTGACACGCGAGGGTGGACTTTTTTTAGTAGATATGCAGAAGTGTGAAGTAGCATACTTATAGGGTAATCTTTGCTGCAGTACCATCACTGTGTACACAGATAATTGTTTGTGTAACCATCACTGTGTATGAATGGGACGACGTGAGAGCATGTCCGCCACGCCTTGCGCATAAACAACATGTTTTGCTCATAGATGGTGGATTAAATTAGCGTCAAATGATGGTTAGCTGTCCCATCACACACGCTAAGTACGGTTAACTGAAGAATTATAGCATTGTGCTATTATTTGTAGTAGTACAGTATATCTCCTGTACTCCCAATGTCTGATTAAGTTAGTGGTTTGTAAAACTGACAAAAAAGAGCAGGGCCGATAGATTAGTTATTGTAGAATACAGGCCAGTGCCGTACATGAGTCTCTGATCTAATCCCTCTGTCCAATAATGTTAGTAGAGCATTTTTGACACTAATGTTGTTTATATCATGGGACCGAGGGAGTCGAGCTGATTGGCCCATGACTGTGGTTTGGCTGGTTGATTAGTCGATTGAACACGCGCCCTGAACGGTCAATTTGTTGGTGGCGTGTGCCAATAATTACACTGAAAGGGATGGAAGGCGACGTGGGATTAGTATTACCATGGACCATCTTCCTGCCGCGTGGACCAGCTGACTTGATCACCAGGGATCTCGTCGAGTTTGCGCTAGCAGTGCGGGCAAACCTGTCGTTGTCTCTCAGACAATTACACCAGTCTTTTTGAATAGTTCGGATTGCTTACCACATGTGTTACGTGGTAGACAATTACACCAGTCTAGCCTCGTGCATTAGCAGTATCATTATTGTTTTCAATATGCAACCGTATTGTCGCTGTTGGACTGTTCCCGCTGAGAGCGACTAAAAGCTAAATTCCGTGTTTTGACCCTAGTTTGAATTTTTTTCGAGATCTGACCATTTTACTACCGTCAAGGTCCATGGCGGTAGGGTCTAACAGCCTACCGCCAAGGTCCCTGGCGGTAGGGTTGCATGCCCTACCGCAAATTTCTTCTAAGTGTTGAAACACAGTGCGTGCTCGTGCCTACCGCCAATCACCTTGGCGGTAGAGTTATACAGGCTACCGCCAGTATGTTTGGCGGTAGGCATGTTTCCTACCGCCAAGGTCCCTGACGATAGGCTGTTACACACTACCGCCATGGACTCTGGCGGTAGCAAAAGGGTCAGATCTCGAAAAAAATTTAAACTAGGATCAGATCTCGAATAGGTTTCAGAAAAAGGTCAAAACACGAAATTTTGCCGCGACTAAACAAGTAGACGTCATTGTCTGCCCCGCGCTAGCACGTCCGTTGATGCAGTATCATTCGTTGATTGATTGAGGTTGAATTACGACAAGAATCGCGCCGACAGGTCAAACCTTTTTTTTAGGGAACCGACAGTTCAAACTTGAAAGCCATGAAATCGTAGACGCCAGCACCCAGGCCAACTTCAACGATCTTCATGTGTCCGCTTTACCTTAAACGGACAAACGCGATGACCCAACGTGAGACTGCAACCCTAAATTATGACCCTTTGGTGTCTGGCTCAACCCATTTTTCGATCAAAATTGTTGTTGGTTTGCATCCCGACGGACAGGGAGCGGATGCACACGTGTCCTCTCCTCATCCACCCTAGGGCCCCCGTGGGTGAGCCTGCTTTGTTAGCCACTCAGTTGCCCCGTGCGCGTTCTTTTTAATGTGGAAGCCATGGACCGGCCAGTCGACACACTTTCACTTTTATAGTCGCGTGCCTCCTCGAACCCTACATGCAAACCCTAGCTCCCGCCGCCGCTGCTCCACCTCCTCGTCGCCCACCATGGTGTGGAAGTGAATCCCCAGCGAGGAGAAGCACGACCACGAGGCTCGTTTGTCCTTCGGGCCTCAGCCGCCCCTGGCGCGTCCTTTTTGATGTGAAAACCACGGATCGGCCAATCCACACACTTTCACTTCCGGAGCCAAATGCATCCTCGAACCCTGATAAACAAACCCTAGCTTCGGACGCAACTCCTCCACCTCCTCACCAGCCGCCATGTTGTGGCAGTGGATCCCCGGTAAGGGGAAGCACAACCACAAGGCTGGTTCGTCCTCCAGCTGCAGCCGCTCCTGGCGCGTCCTTTTTGATGTGAAAACCTGGATCGGCCAATCCACACACTTTCACTTCCGGAGCCAAATGCATCCTCGAACCCTGATAAACAAACCCTAGCTTCGGACGCAACTCCTCCACCTCCTCACCAGCCGCCATGTTGTGGCAGTGGATCCCCGGCAAGGGAAAGCACAACCAAGAGGCTGGTTCGTCCTCCGGCTGCAGCCGCTCCTGGCACGTCCTTTTTGATGTCAAAACCTGGATCGGCCAATCCACACACTTTCACTTCCGGAGCCAAATGCATCCTCGAACCCTGATAAACAAACCCTAGCTTCGGACGCAACTCCTCCACCTCCTCACCAGCCGCCATGTTGTGGCAGTGGATCCCCGGCAAGGGGAAGCACAACCACGAGGCTGGTTCGTCCTCTGGCTGCAGCCGCTCCTGGCGCGTCCTTTTTGATGTGAAAACCTGGATCGGCCAATCCACACACTTTCACCCCCGGAGTCGCATGCCTCCTCGAACCCTGATACGCAAACCCTAGCTTCGGACGCAACTCCTCTACCTCCTCGCCAGCCGCCATGGTGTGGCAGTGGATCCCCGACAAGGGGAAGCACGACCATGAGGCTGGTTCGTCCTCCGGCCGCAGCCACCCGCATTCAGCATCTTTCGCGGCCCCCATCGCGTGTGGTCATACGTGAAGGCCGAGATCTACCAGCGGTATTGGAAGATGGGCACGCTGCTGCTGTGGAGCGACGTCCCCCAACCCAACAACCGACACCTATTAGTAGATCGGGTGCTCGTGCCTCCGATCCGGGTGAGAGGCTGCGCGTGGTTGAGGAGATCAACCACCGCCGCGCCAGTCTGGCGCCGCCTGCCTACGGACCTCGTCAACGGCGCCAGGCTCTCCGCCGACTCCCCACTCTGGTACACGTGATTCCCGGACGAGCACGATCCCGCCACGGGCGCGCTCGCTTTTGTCGGTTGTGCTCCGAGCCCGCCACAGGCGCGCTCTGCCAGCCGCGCACACTGTCAGCCCACTCCGGGCGCGCGATCGTGTGCAGGGTAACGCCCCCTCCCCTCGCCATCCCCGCCACCACAACCTCTCATGTCCATCGAGAAGGAGGAGCTAGCGAGGAGGGTGCTCGAGGGCTCCGTCCAGGAGCACAACTGCACCCAATGGGAGGGCCTCGATGAGATGATGGCCCTCTCCGCCACAGGCGACGTTGCGACCCTGAAGTTGCAGGTTAAGGAGGCCATGGAGGAGGCCGTGGAGGATCCACCTTTCATGGCATTGGTGGGGCCGTCTTGGACTTAGACGGAGATGGTGATGTGCACATCGTTGTACGTGTCTCTGCCGCCTGTGTGGGTGGGCGCCGACACGTGGTCGTTGTTCTAGCCACGACCAAAGGTGGTGTAGGCGCCTCCGGCCTAGCAGCCGTCAAAGGGGCCGCCAGCCCACCTATGGCGGCCACCGCCTACATCAACCCAGGGATGTAAATGGTACGGATAATTTCCGCTCCGAAACCGCATCCGCACCCGTTTTTGAGGATATGGTATGCAATTATGTGAATCCGCCGGATATGGATGCGGATACGGATTTTGATCAATCGGATATCCGGCGGATATGGTAGCGGATATGGTATCCCTACTATCCGGCGGATATGGATTATCCGCTATTTTTTGTGGATTATCCGAAGTATGTAAACCGGATTATACCCGACAAAATAAGCCCAAACGTCCGGTCCATATGTATGCTCATTTAGGTTAGTGATTGTTGATTTGCGGTCACCCCATATACTCTACCGTAATCGTACGCAATCACCGCATCCAAAATTGGTAGCATAGCGGCGATAGTGCGTGCATATCCTTCTTTCCATCGCCATCTTGCATTGTTGCTTCTCCCCGGCCGCCGTTTGCATATTTGTTCTCTCTTATAGTCTCACGGTTTAACGATGGTCAAAGATGCGCGTGGCCGATCAATTCGTCCCAACAACGGAGGTAAGTGATTTGGTAGATGCATAGAGTCCTGCTCAAGTTTAGAGCCCGATGATCTGTGATCATGTCCGGCTGTCAGTTGATGCCGTGAGCACGACATCAGGCACGCCAAGTTCATAGAGCCTCGACGGCCGACAGGCGTGGCCGACGCTTACGGCGGCCATGCTCGGTAGCCCGGACACGACGATGGGCAGCGTCCGCCCGTGCGACCCACGCACGTCGGGACGGCGGTCCGCCATGGATCTGACGTGGGTTTGCATCGGTGCGGCCGTAAAATCTGATAGGAACGTGACTACTAGCAGTCTAGCATGTATGCTGTATGCACGTACTCCTCTACACTCGCCTGACTGAAAGCAACGAATCTAATAGCTAGAAATCAATTCAACTGCTTGCTTGCTTGGGGCTTGGGTTAGCTTCTTGCACTTACACCTCTCGCTGAATCGATGTAACTATGGTCAGACCGTGGTCTCTCTCATATTTGTCTGTTTTCTTTGGACTCACACACATGCTGTGTTTTAGAAAGATTGTTTGCTTTAGAGTTTCAGGTAAAAACAGATGAGATAGACAGAGACAGTAGTATTTGGTTCCGGGCAACACATGCCCTTTTCTTCTTAAAGTTTCAGTAAGCCTTTTCTGTACAACAAAGTCCTGAACATTTATACAAGATCGATTGCGAACACAACCTGACTTAAACATTGAACCGACGTACCCAGCTGGTTCAACTTAGTAGGTATATATTATTAAATATATTTCCTGGACTTCGCAGCAACGAGAAGAAGATACTAGTGATGATGACAGATCTGATTATACCATGAGTACTTAAACTTTAGGGGAGAGGCTAGCTATGCAAGTATGTCTATTTATCTCTTGATCATTACTGCTATTTTATTTATATGAAGTTATAACATTTTTTTCCCGTAAATTTGCATGCTGCTGGTACATAGGAGAATCAAGGAATGAATATTAAATAAGTGGCTGATCAAATGCATCATGAGCAAGTAATTCAGATAGCAGTTATACCGGCGATCCGCTAATATATAGTATTACCTAGCTTTTATCCTCTTTGCACATACGGATTACTTTTACTAATATATACCTTCTCGTTGCTTGAATATGTGCGTTGCCGTTGCTACTTGCTAGTTACCAATCACGTATATATACTTGCTGGTTACCAATCCCTAGTCCTGACAGTGAATATGTGTGTTCCTACTTACCGATCAGATTTTATAATATAATTTAATTAGCCATGCATCATCTCATGGTAGTTTTTGTTGCATGTGAGAAAGCATACAAGATATAACAGCCATAAGTGTGTGTGTTCTAACAAATTGATTGTTAATTGTCCACAACTAATCAGGTGGATGCATACACCTTAGAATAATGCGTGTGTGTTCTAACAAATTGATTGTTAATTGTCCACAACTAATTATAATTTCTTATTGTCAAGTATAGCATCTAAATATCTCTTATCATTCTCACAGGAAGTTGCAAGTGGACTGGAACAAATACCATGTTGAAGAGAAGTCAAGGATGTGCTATGGGCTATGGGCTTCTACTTGACCGACCACTTGCCTTTTATAATATATACAAACTTCAATTGAACATTGAATTAAGTATTTCTTATGTATGACCTTTGTTTTGGACGTGTGTAATGCTACCATTATTTTACCGGTACTATTTATTGTTGCCATATGGGTGTGAGTTATGACTTTAATTTTTTTGGCCAATCTCTAGTGTAATGCGGTTGGATCAAAACATGTTTTCATATTGTTTGGATAAGTAGAAAAAGGTTCATCTTTTTTTGCATGTATCACCCGATATTTTTTGTCCGTTTCCGGTCCGAGTCCGCTCCGAACCCCCTCCGAATCCGTAGTCCGATATAATCCGCATTCGAATCCGCATCCGGTCAATATCCGCTCCGCTCCGAATCCGACAAAAAAATATGGTAAAGGATATGGTAAAAGCATTATCCGATCCGATCCGATCCATTTACACCCCTGCATCAACCTCATCATGGACGACGAGGACGAGGACGAGGACGGAGGTGCCTGAAGACGACGGCGGCATCATAGACGGCCACGTCAGTGGCAAAATCTTCCCTGTTCAGTTTTTTTTATTTTAAGTCGAGTTAAAATATGTGTCCAGAAGTTTTGTGGACTGTTTTAAGTTTGTCATAAGTTTTAATTAAGTTTATTGTATGTTTTTTAAATGTGCGGTCGGTTTTTGTTTTAAAAAATAGTGCAAGGCAGACAAGCTAAGATGCGGCGACAAGTTGGGTACACCAGTGGTCTGACGTCCTAAGGACATGTACAACGATGTCTATTCAGCTGTCTATAAGGTCTTCCACGTAGGAAATTTATCTAGGTGGAGGAAAGAGAATGAGGAGAGAGAAGAAGGGTGTCTATAATTGTTGGTACCCCAAAAAATCGCTTGTTATCGACAGCCTTTTCCTGTTGTACGCGGCAGCGTCGGTAACGAGCCCCACGACCCTGCCGAACCGCCGTATTTCGTGCTCGACGAGCCCAATCCCGATCGATCGTTTCCTTTTCTCCGTCATATACCTGGCCCGGCGAGACCTGACACCTGAATGGCTTGAGATGCTACGCTGCTTGGAGCCTCTCATGGACGCCGCGACTAAAATAATTGATCAGTCCAATTGTACAGCTAGTTTCACGCAGAGAATCCATGAACGGAGAGTCTCCTGCTCAGCGCCGTCGACGGCGACGACATGATGCGGCTGCACGCACACCTTCCTGCCAGAGTATCTCGTTGGACTGTCGGGATGGCGACGCCGGCCGTAAGTCTTCAGGTCGTGGAGGAGCAATGGAAGTGATGATGGTGCCGACCGGAGGTGGATAAGGTTAGTATTTTTTTAGTTGATCAACATAATTTCGTGGTTTCAGGATGCTACAGACAGCAAAAGAGACAGTCCGTTGTAAAGGGTGTTTTAAGTACTGTCTAGAGCTGACGTGGATCGTTGTTCTAGACAGCAGGTGTCTAGACTGATGTACATTAAGCCGGAGACGTCGTCCGTCCGTTTTCTCGACCCAAATGTACAAAATATGAACAAAGCGGACCTCCGTTCTAGTACCGTTGGAGTTGGCGTCATGGGCGCTCTTCGTCGCTTGGCTGCAATCAGCCGACGCGCCCATGCATCCATGTCTTCCGCTATGTGTGTGAATAAAGTGTCGGCCCGGGTTCCGGGCTGCATGCCCACACGGTGCCCATGGGTCTGAACTACAGGTCCGCGGGAACTATGATTGCTATACTACGTGGGGTCTTTGGTGGACGTGACAGGCTCGCTGGCCCTGGCAAGTGCTGCCGTACGTACCTAGTGGCCATATAAGCACAGAGAAGACAAGGTGGCGGCGAACGCTGCCCAATTTCCTTGTCGTGCTCCCTGGCAACGTACGTACCCAACTCTGCCGACTGCATTTAATCTTCTTCTCCTTCTTGTGAAAGCTTTCACACAGAGAGAGAGAGAGAGAGAGAGAGAGAGAGAGAGACCGATCGATGTGTGTTGAAACTGCAAATCTCCAAGTCGTTTAGGTAAAACGACGTTCTCCTACCTTTTGAAACCAACGTAGAGACCCGAGAGGGTGAGGACATGTACGTTGGATCGATAACCTAGCCATGGTCAAATTAAAGAAAACGGAACCGCATTCGGCATTCAAGCCATCAATCAATGTGTCACGGGTCGGGCTGGTAGCACCTCGGAGTCGATGGAGAGCTGTCGCCGACGTGCGGCCACGCATGCAGCGGCCGTTCGCGCGCGTGTGTTGTGCACGCGTGGGCACTCTCATTCATTCCTCCCTGCTATTGCTACAGCTAGCTAGCCGGCCGGTCCATTCTTTGAATGATGACGCAGTTGCAACAAAAGAATGATACTACAACAGAATTCGTCGGCGAGTTGAGGTATGACGATGGGCAGTCGGTTCGGTTGGATCCTTATTCCTTGACCCGTCGAGGCCGACTGATTTATCCATTCTTCTGAAATCGTGAAGCAGCGCACCATATGAAGTTAGGCTGGACCGGAGTAGACTATGCGGCTAGCCGCCTGGTCAACGTGCAGACTTCGAGGGCGCACTGCAGCTAGACGTGCTTCCGTTTCCTTTCCGTCTTTGTTTTGTATTCCTCCGCCCGGAAATACTTGTCGGAGGAATGGATGTGTCTAGTCGTATTTTAGTTTTAAATGCATCCACTTTTACCCATTTTTGCAACAAGTATTTCTAGACGGAGGAAGTATATTAGGCAACTCCTAAGGTTGACCTCACGTCCTCACCTGCAGGAACGAAAACAACACCAACAGACGGAAGGAAGGAAGGAATACTCGGAGGAGGAATGATGAAAGGCTGTTCGATTTGTTTTACCGGAGTTCACCTCGCAAAGCCGCCGGCCGCATGTGATTGTGGTTGTGGTTGTGCTGTTGGTGCGCGGCACGTCTGCGGCCAGCCGGCGCGCGGGGAACGGAGCAACTCGCGCCGCTAACTCGGGACCAAAGGTACGGTGGCCGGTCTCTCGGTGCCGCCCACTTCGTCTCACTTCTTCTTTTTCTTTTTTTTCGAAAAGAACATCATAGATAGCTTTATTAACACAAAACAAGAATAACACCGTTCACTAGCTTGAGAATATCGTACTTCTTCTCTTAGAGCATCTCCAGCCGCGCCCTCAAAAGCCATTTTTTGGCACCAACACCCAAAAACCGGCTCAGTCACGTCCCCGGGAGTTCATTTTTCGCTGGTTTGGCCAGAAATTGGCGTCGGCAGATCCAGGCCGAACCCGGAGCGTTGGGGGGCGTCCGGGGGCGCCGGGGCAATCGGTTTTGGCGCCAACGAACGGCAGGCCCGCTGAGTCAGCGACCCCCGCCTCGTCGTCCTCACGACACCTCGTTTCCCTCGAAAAATCAATGCCAAGGCTGTCGTCGATCAGCCTTTCATTGATTTCTCACGGGCGGCGCGGTGCGGCGACGCGCCCCCTCCCACCACGCGAACACACAACGCCGCCGTTTGCTATGTAAAAAATTATTTAAGTCACCGAAGTTTATGCCCGTTTGCCGAATTGTAGCCGAATTTCTTTTCATTTTTTTAAAAAAGCCTTCTGGGGGCGACCCTGGGGCCGGCGGCTAGGAACCCGATCGGCCCCAAGCCGATTTTAGCGCCAGGTTGCCCCCAGGCAACGATTTTTCAAGCCCCCTGGGGCCAACGGCCGGAGATGCTCTTACAACCTACTCGTGCACACGACAAAACCGTGCCTGTAAGATGCCACTGCGTCTCTCTCAGAACTGTTTTTTTATTATTGAGGAAGTCCAAAAGTACGTAAAAGGCTTAGCCCAGTGCTGTTTAAAAACAGGCTGAGCTCAGCCTCTAATCAGTGCCAACAAAGATGAGGCAGCTCCATGTCTTACTTAGAGTAAGACCAAGCATCCTCTCGCGTTAGGCGCCTCACTAAATGGGACGCCCAGCCACGCGGGAGGTCATGATCTCTTTTTTTGTTTTTTTTTCATTTTTCTCTTCTTTTTTTATTTCATTTATACTTTCAAATATTCAAAGTAAACATATTACAAAAAAACTTTACATCAAAATTGGAACCATGTTAACCAAGCATTTAAAAAATGTTAAATGTGTATAAAAATGTTTCTCATGTATACAAAAAAATATATGCAATGTGTGTGAGAAATTGATTATGTATTTAAAAACAGTTAGGAAAGCATTTGAAGAAAAATGTTAGTCAAGCATTTAAAAATGTTAAATGTGTATTAAAAAATGTTGACCATGCATTCAAGAAAATGTCAAACTTGTATTTAAAAATAGTTAATCAAGCAGTTGAAAATGTTAAACCGTGTATAGGAAAGAATGTTAACCGTGTAATAAAAGATGCTAATATTTTATTCGAAAAATGTTAATCAACTATTTGAAAAATGTTTATAGAAAAACGTTGACAATGTAGTCAGAAAATGTTAACTAAGTATTTGAAAAATGTTAAATGTGTATCAAAAGGGTTTCTCATGTATGCGGAAAATATATACAAAACACAATGTGTGTGAAAAAAAGTTGATCATGTATTTAGAAAATATTAATCAAGCATTTGAAAAAAAGTTAAAGAAGTATTTGAACAATATTAACCGAGGAATTGAAAAATATTAAATGTGTATAGAAGAAATGTCAAGCATGTATTAGAAAAATGACAAATTCAACTGTGAATAGTGTCAGCTTTGTGGGAATTGTGTTTGACATTATTCGCATCTGATTTTGTCTTTTTGTTTCTCTAAGTGTAGTTTGAATTAGGAGCTTAAATTTCTCTGAGATTGTACATCAAACATAGATGTGTATCTCCAAATATTTTCAGAATTTTTGAACATGTTTGTATCTTCAAAAAGACTGGCAGATCTTATACTAGTCTCCCTCGGTGCGACACAAATCAGGGTGTTGGGTAACGTAGTAATTTCAAAAAAATTCCTACGCACACGCAAGATCATGGTGATGCACAGCAACGAGAGGGGAGAGTGTTGTCTACGTACCCTCGTAGACCGAAGCGGAAGCGTTGACACAACGTAGAGGAAGTAGTCGTACGTCCTCCTCACGATCCGACCGATCCCAGCGCCGTTACTCCGGCGCCTCCGAGTTCTTGACACACGTACAGCACGATGACGTTCTCCGGGCTCCGATCCAGCAAAGCTCTCGGGGAAGAGTTTCGTCAGCACGACGGCGTGGTGATGATCTTGATGTGTTACCAACGCAGGGCTTCGCCTAAGCACTGCGACAATATGACCGAGGTGGAATATGGTGGAGGGGGGCACCGCACACGGCTAAGGAACGATCTCAAGGATCAACTTGTGTGTCCATGGGGTGCCCCCTGCCTCAGTATATAAAGGATGGAGGAGGAGGAGGCCGGCCAAGGCTATTGGTGCGGCCAGGATGGGAGTCCTACTAGGACTCCAAGTCCTAGTAGGAGTCCATCAAGAGGGGAGGAAGGGAGAAGGAAGTGGAGGAGTAGGAAAGGTGGCCGGCCCCCTTTTCCCTAGTCTAATTCGGACTAGAGGGGAGGGGGGCGCAGCAGCCTTTTTCCTCTTCCCACTAAAGCCCATCAAGGCCCATTACTTCTCCCGTAATCCCATAACTCCCCGATACTCCCGAAAATACCCGAATCACTCAGAACCTTTCCGATGTCCGAATATAGTCGTCCAATATATCGATCTTTACGTCTCGACCATTTCGAGACTCCTCGTCATGTCCCCGATCTCATCCGGGACTCCGAACTCCTTCGGTACATCAAAACTCATATACTCATAATATAACTGTCATCGAAACCTTAAGCGTGCGGACCCTACGGTTCGAGAACAATGTAGACATGACCGAGACACGTCTCCGGTCAATAACCAATAGCGGGACCTGGATGCCCATATTGGCTTCTACATATTCTACGAAGATCTTTATCGGTCAGACCGCATAACAACATACGTTGTTCCCTTTATCATCGGTATGTTACTTGCCCGAGATTCGATCGTCGGTATCCAATACCTAGTTCAATCTTGTTACCGGCAAGTCTCTTTACTCGTTCCGTAATACATCATCCCGCAACTAACTCATTAGTTGCAATGCTTGCAAGGCTTAAGTGATGTGCATTACCGAGAGGGCCCAGAGATACCTCTCCGACATTCGGAGTGACAAATCCTAATCTCAAAATACGCCAACCCAACAAATACTTTCGGAGACACCTGTAGAGCACCTTTATAATCACCCAGTTACGTTGTGACGTTTGGTAGCACACAAAGTGTTCCTACGGTAAACGGGAGTTGCATAATCTCATAGTCAAAGAAACATGTATAAGTCATGGATAAAAGCAATAGCAACATACTAAACGATCGGGTGCTAAGCTAATGGAATGGGTCATGTCAATCAGATCATTTAACTAATGATGTGATCCCGTTGATCAAATAACAACTCTTTGTTCATGGTTAGGAAACATAACCATCTTTAATTAACGAGCTAGTCAAGTAGAGGCATACTAGTGACACTCTGTTTGTCTATGTATTCACACATGTATTATGTTTCCGGTTAATACAATTCTAGCATGAATAATAAACATTTATCATGATATGTAAGGAAATAAATAATAACTTTATTATTGCCTCTAGGGCATATTTCCTTCACAGGGTTGGGTCAGATTTCGTTGATTCTCTGAAAATTTTACTAAGGAATAGTATGAAAAAAATCCCATGGTCTGGGGGGCGACGGCCCAGGTTAGCCTCCACTAAGCTCCGCCACTTCTATGCATGAAAATACGTTGATGTTCAACGAAGTAGTGAACATATAGCAAACGAACACATAACAAACGGCAGATCCACAAAACTCGGGCGAAACTAGCATCGCAGTAGAGCCGACGGACATAGTTTTAAACTAAAATTACCTAAAAAGTAAATACAAACGGAGATGGCCGAGCTTCTCTATCACTTCCTCGCCGGTCATTTGCCCTTCCGATTACCAGCGCGGCCGTACCCTTCCGTGTAGGCATCAGCGGCAAGAGGTGGGAGGGGGGTGTTCGGAGTTGTCGGACGAGGACGAGACGTGGTCAGCCATTCAGCTGCCTCGTGAGTTTTGCCGCTCTTGCGACCGCCACCTCCTCCTCCTTCTTCGATTGCTCGATACCGAGCCGGATGACCTTGGCATACTTCCGACCGAGCCGGCGGACGTTGTATCTGCAGGTTGTCAGTGACCGCTAGTACACAGCCGCGAGGACGTGCTCCTCCTCATCGGGCAAAGTCTCCAGTCCGCGTCGGCAATGGGAGGATTGTGCGACTGCCTCCGCCGCCGCCTCCACCCTCTCCCTTGAGGTGCAGCGCCCGGAGGGTTAGGAAGGCAGCGGGCCAGTGGCGTGCAGCAGACCGAGCCGCGGTGTTGTACGGTTCTGCGTTGCGGCGGCGGGCGATTGGGGACGGAGCAGAGCCGGAGGCATCGCTTTTGTCGATCCGCAAATGTTGTAGCGCGATGTGGAGGGCCAACTCCTCCTCGTCGCCTCGCCTCGCGGAGGAAGGCGTCCCGGTTGCCTCCGCTTTTGATGCTCCAAATTAGACAAAGAGGGAGAATGGAACGGATGGTGAGTGATGTGGAGAGTGAAGTGAAGCTAGTGTTCGCTCCGGGTATGGATCTTACGTGGGGACGGTGTGGGATATGTGCAGAGTTAGAGAGGTGTTGGCCAGGCCGGACGATGCGCGTCATGGTTGAGGAGCCCGGTTGGGTCATGTTTTCGTGGCCAGACACTTATCGGCCGTCGTTTCGATCTGTTTGGGATTGAGAAGGCCGGTTGTTAGAGAATGTTTCATGGTTAAATATATCTGGTTAAAAAACCTCCGTGACTCCGGACAGCCATGGCACGTCTAGTTTTTTAAAATGGCGCTCCATGCGAAATGAGGGAGGGGCTCAGACAAACTCGTAGCGTAGGCCTGCGATTGCCTCCTCCAACCGACGTGTGTGCCCGTCCCCGTTCATGCACCGCACCGAACGGGTCCAATGTTTCTGTCCTGCTCTCCACCTTCATTACAGTTTACGCAGTATTTAAACAGTGATCACTCTAGGAATAGTTCTTCCTCCGTTCCTAAATGTTTGTCTTTCTAGAGATTTCAACAAGTGACTACATACGAAGAAAATGAGCGAATCTACATTTTAAAATATGGCTACATACATCCGTATGTTGTAGTCTATTTAAAATGTCTAGAAAGACAAATATTTGGGAACGGAGGGAGTATCAATTAGTGCCATTGCAAGAGTACTCTAGGAGTAGTGTAAATGCTTGCAGCTACGACGCAGTGGTACCAAGGCAATGAATTTTTTTGGGGCTTCCTCCCCGGGCAGTTAGCAGTCGCCATCGACCCGGCAGGTTGTTTCATTGGCAAAGAGATCAGTTCCAGCCTTGCAAGGAAATGGTGGGTGCTTGCTGCAGTACTAATCCTGCCTTATCTAGGCGCTTGTTAAATTTCCTACACAAAGACCTGCGGGCTGATTTTTTAGCACCTTTGAAACTGAAAGCTTGCCAACCAGTCTCACCCTGTCGCTCCGCATCGACTGATAAAGAGATACTGCTGCAGGCAGTAAGAACACAAATCATTCTTCTTTTTTTCTTCTCTCGCATGAACAAACAGCTTCTCCAACTGAGCCTTTCGCAGATGCTTTCAACAACTTGCCGAAAAATTCATTGCGAGTGTGTGTGTGTGTGTTTGGGAGGGGCAAGGTGCACCAAGAGCCGGCAACCGCAATGAATACCGCATGCATACCTTGTGAAGAGAAATATTAGGTGCAGTACGCGGTCATCCCACCGCTCCTGGTTGCTGGCCATACTGCCATTTTTGGGATCGACAGACACGGCCATCCACACACGTAGGTAGAGGTAGAGCGGAGGGTCGCTGCCGGACGGAAGGATGGAAGCGAATCAGATGAGATGAGATCGGTGTGGGTGCGTACTGCTAACGAACGATGAGGCAACGAAACTGGCCGAAACTGGGCGAATCAGATGAGATGAGATCGGTGTGTGGCGTATGTATATGCGGATGGTGATCGGTTGATACGGGTAGCGGTTGTTGCAGCATCCATCCCAGCAGAAACTGGCCGAAAGAATTTTGTCTGTCTTGGTCGCACATCCGCATCGCCTCCCCGATAGCTGTTAATGGCGACGGCCTGCCTTGTTCCGGAGCGACGCGCGCTTCGTCGTCTCCACGTCGCAGTAGCGCGCCCTGTGGCCTGTGGGCTACTTCTTGTACTGTCGGCGCAATGATTGGTTTCACTGCAACTGGTTGACGGGCCAGCATGTCGGCCGGCCAGAGAGACGGTGATTGCTGTCAAACCCAAACCGGAGGAAGAAAATTCAAACAGATTTAGGATCAGCCTAACAATGCCAGACTTGCGTGCCAAATTCCTCACACGCACGTTTCGGTCGTCAAGAATTTAGTCAAACTGTCCGTCCTTGGTAGTAACACATTTGGAATTTGGGCACAAGTCGGTTCTTTCTTCCGATGTTTCAGGTCTTTGCATGCACTAGGACAACTATGTACTCCCTCTGTCTTATAATATAAGAACATTTTTCAGCCTCTCGATAGATGTTCACGTGGTCTCTACTTCCTGGTCAGGGTATACGATCGTTTGTCGGCTGATGATTTTACCAGGGAATTAAAGCGCGCGATGTGTACGTGCGACTACGACATCATGTCATGCTCCTCGGGTTCGATCAAAAGTCATGACGGCAATGTATAATGCTGTGAAGGATCGATAGGAACGTGTCCTATTATGCTTTTACTAAGAAGGACAGGGCCATTGTTCCTGACACATGCGAGAAAGAGACACATGAAGAATATTTTGATCTGCTCATCAAATATCATGCCGGTACAAAAGATACAACAAGCAATAGCAATTACATCCATATTCGTAAATTTCGTAGCGAAGACTATAATCACTGAAGGGAGCTGAAGGTGCGCCGTCGTCATCGCTCCTCCTTCATCGGAGCACGGCAAATCTTATTGTAGCAAATAGTCGGAAATTAGAGCATAGTATCTGTTAGACGTGTACGTGCAGGACACGTCTAGCCGGCCGAATCAAGGAGGATTCGTATCTTAGTCTGTTTCGTTTATTTCCAAATATTGTAGCCTCCTTGTACTATATAATCCCATCACGGGATCAAATCAATCCAAGTGCAACAATTACAATTGCCTTCATGGTATTAGATTAGAGTTTTCGATCCTCTCTCTCCTCTCGTCTCACGTACGTAACCTGTACGCATGGCGCCGACGCCCCAAGAGATCGCGGCCCAGGAGGAGGCCGCCGCAGCCGCCGCAGCCCTCGCCGAGGCTAACGCCAAGGCTGCTCTCTGGGCCCTCGCGGCCGCACTTCCAAGCATCCGCGCCGTCGTTCCGGTCACCCTCGAGCTCTCCACTTCCAACTATCTCCAATGGCGCGGCATGTTCTCCGACGTTGTCCAGAAGTACGCCTTGGAGGACCATCTACTCGAGGCAGAATACCCCACCCATCCGACGCCGCAGTGGGGTCGGAACGACACCATCGTCCGTTCATGGATCAACAGCGCCGTCGCGCCTGAACTTCTCGCCATGATCGTTGACACCACCACGCCACTCCCTGCCCACTCGTTGTGGACGCGGCTCTCCAACATCTACCACGACAACTCCGAGACTCGCTCCTCCTACCTCGAGCAAGAGTTCCATGGTCTCCAGCAAGGCACCATGACCGTGGCTGACTATTGTCGCAAGCAGAAGGTCCTCTCTGACGAGCTCAACGCGCTGGGCACGACCATCACCGACAAGCGTCTCGTTCAGAACACGCTCCGCGGCCTCGGATCACGGCTTGCCTACATGCGCACGTTGACCCTCAAGCAGCGCCCACTCCCGTCCTTTCTGGATGTGCGCTCGTCCCTTCTGCTCGAGGAGCTCACGCTGCAGCAGTCAGAGTCCTCCTCCTCGACTCCGACTGCCTTCGTCGCCCGAGGCGTCTCTGTGCCTCCCCCATCGCACGGACCTGCAGCTACCATGCCGCCTCCACGTCGCCCCGACACATGCCGTAACTTCCAACGTGGGAGTTGCCGATTTGGCGCGCGATGCCGCTATCTCCACTCCGGACCTTCCCAACAGCAAGGCGGCAACACAAACCCACCGGCGAAGGTCTCGCCGGCACTATGGCCATCCATGCAAAACCCTTGGGCAGGGTCCATCCAGATGTGGCCAGGTCAGCCTCAGCGACCGTCCCTTCTTGGTCCGGCACAGGCACATCATGCCATGATAACCCACCCGCCTCCCTGGCCCTATGGTGCCGCCTCGCCAATGCCCTGGTCAGCCGGAACGCCTACGCCACCCATATCTTGGCCGACCGGAGCGCCGCTACCCGCTCCATCATCTGGACCGACATATGCTAATCCGCATCCGTCCTTCGACCAAGGATCGCTCATGCAGGCTTTCAACACAATGTCCTTGACACCACCATCTTCAAACGAATGGTACATGGACTCAGGCGCTTCCGCTCACATGACCGGCAATCAGGGTAACCTTTCACACCTCCTCCCTTCTAACTCCTCTTACCCTCATGTCATCGTTGGCAATGGTCAAGCCCTTCCCATCACGTGCACCGGTCACACCACCCTCTCTACTCCTAATCATTCATTCTCTCTTAACAATGTTCTAGTTACACCTGACATTATCAAAAATCTTATATCTGTACGTAAGCTCACCACTGATAATCTTGTTTCTGTTGAGTTTGATCCTTTTGGTCTCTTTGTGAAGGACTTCCGCACCAAGAACGAGATCGTCAGGTGCAATAGTTCCGGCGAACTCTACCCTTTCTGGTGGCCGTCTTCCACTCCGCAAGCTCTCTCCGCCACCACATCATCCTCAACATTGTGGCATCATCGCCTAGGCCATCTCAGTAGTCAAGCTTTGTCACACCTAGCACGTGCTTTTTCTTTTCCTTGTAACAAAAACAATAACGACGACCATTTATGTCATGCTTGTCAATTAGGAAAACATATTCGCCTACCTTTTGATACATCTACTACTCAGACTATTTGTCCGTTTCAACTCATCCATTGTGATTTGCGGACTTCGCCTCTTCCTAGTGTGTCTGACTACAAATACTACCTAGTTCTGTTAGATGATTTCACCCATTACCTTTGGACTTTTCCTTTGCGATTAAAATCTAAGACTTTCTCTACACTCAAACACTTTTTTGCCTATGTCTCCACTCAGTTTAAAGCAACCATCCAATCTGTACAGTGTGACAATGGACGCGAATTCGACAATACCAGTGCTCACACGTTTCTCCTATCCCTTGGTGCCACCCTTCGCATGTCTTGTCCATACACCTCTCCACAGAACGACAAAGCTGAACGTGTCATCCGCTCCACTAATAACATGGTGCGTTCCCTTCTTTTCCAAGCCAGCTTACCACCGGCCTATTGGGTTGAAGCTCTTCACACTGCCACTTTCCTCTTCAACCTACACCCAACCAAAACATTGCAACAGCGTACACCTTATGAGGCTCTTCGCGGCCTACCTCTCCCCCTAGAGCACTTGCGTGTTTTCGGTTGTCTGTGCTATCCTAACCTATCCGCTATAGCACCACACAAACTAGCTCCACGCACGACCGCATGCGTTTTCCTCGGGTACCCCTCTAACCATCGCGGATATCGCTGTCTTGACCTCACTACACATAAAATCATCATCTCTAGACATGTTGTCTTCGATGAGAACACCTTCCCTTTCGCTAAACAATCCACACCACCCCCTACTGCCATTGATCTGTCCTTTTTAGATGATCATCCTATCATTCTTCCCTCACAAATCAACCAACCTCCAGCACCGATGCCGGCCACACCACATCCACCTGAGCCACCCATGCCTCCTACACCTGAGCCGCCCACCCCTCCCACTCCTCCAGTTACACCTCCAACTCTACCTGTAGTTTTGGCTCCCGTTGGACCTCCCCTTGCCGACAATTCTCACTCGATGTTTACCCGTGGAAAGCGTGGCCTATCTTTGCCTGTTAATCGTCTTAATCTTCTTGTTGATGTCCCTAGTCCTCTACCTAAGAGCTACCGAAGTGAAGGAAATATGCCCTAGAGGCAATAATAAAGTTATTATTTATTTCCTTAATTCATGATAAATGTTTATTATTCATGCTAGAATTGTATTAACAGGAAACATAATACATGTGTGAATACATAGACAAACAGAGTGTCACTAGTATGCCTCTACTTGACTAGCTCATTAATCAAAGATGGTTATGTTTCCTAACCATGAACAAGGAGTTGTTATTTGATTAATGAGGTCACATCATTAGTTGAATGATCTGATTGACATGACCCATTCCATTAGCTTAGCACCCGATCGTTTAGTATGTTGCTATTGCTTTTATCCATGACTTATACATGTTCCTTTAACTATGAGATTATGCAACTCCCGTTTACCGTAGGAACACTTTGTGTGCTACCAAACGTCACAACGTAACTGGGTGTGATTATAAAGGTGCTCTACAGGTGTCTCCGAAGGTACATGTTGGGTTGGCGTATTTCGAGATTAGGATTTGTCACTCCGATTGTCGGAGAGGTATCTCTGGGCCCTCTCGGTAATGCACATCACATAAGCCTTGCAAGCATTGCAACTAATGTGTTAGTTGTGAGATGATGTATTACGGAACGAGTAAAGAGACTTGCCGGTAACGAGATTGAACTAGGTATTGGATACCGACGATCGAATCTCGGGCAAGTAACATACCGATGACAAAAGGAACGACGTATGTTGTTATGCGGTCTGACCGATAAAGATCTTCGTAGAATATGTAGGAGCCAATATGGGCATCCAGGTCCCGCTATTGGTTATTGACCGGAGACGTGTCTCGGTCATGTCTACATTGTTCTCGAACCGTAGGGTCCGCACGCTTAAGGTTTCGATGACAGTTATATTATGAGTTTATGAGTTTTGATGTACCGAAGGAGTTCGGAGTCCCGGATGAGATCGGGGACATGACGAGGAGTCTCGAAATGGTCGAGACGTAAAAATCGATATATTGGACGACTATATTCGGACATCGAAAGGGTTCTGAGTGGTTCGGGTATTTTCGGAGGTACCGGGGAGTTACGGGATTACGGGAGAAGTAATGGGCCTTGATGGGCTTTAGTGGGAAGAGGAAAAAAAGGCTGCTGCGCCCCCCCCTTCCCTCTGGTCCGAATTGGACTAGGGAAAAGGGGGCCGGCCACCTTTCCTTCTCCTCCTATTCCTTCTCCCTTCCTCCCCTCTTGGTGGACTCCTACTAGGACTTGGAGACCTAGTAGGACTCCACACCCTGGCGCGCCAAACCCTAGGCCGGCCACCCCCTTCCTTGCTCCTTTATATACGGGGGCAGGGGGCACCCCATAGACACACAAGTTGATCTACGGATCGTTCCTTAGCCGTGTGCGGTGCCCCCTTCCACCAAATTCCACCTCGGTCATATCGTTGCAGTGCTTAGGCGAAGCCCTGCGCCGGTAACACATCAAGATCGTCACCACGCCGTCGTGCTGACGGAACTCTTCCCCGACACTTTGCTGGATCGGAGCCCGGGGATCGTCATCGAGCTGAACGTGTGCCAAGAACTCGGAGGTGCCGGAGTAACGGTGCTGTGATCGGTTGGATCGCGAGGAGAACGTACGACTACTTCCTCTACGTTGTGTCAACGCTTCCGCTTCGGTCTACGAGGGTACGTAGACAACACTCTCCCCTCTCGTTGCTATGCATCACCATGATCTTGCGTGTGCGTAAGAAATTTTTGAAATTACTACGTTCCCCAACACGAAGTGCTCTTAAAGATACTCACTGGCACTCTGCTATGGTGGACGAATTCAGTGCCCTTCAAAACAATCAGACTTGGGATCTTGTTCCCCGTCCGCCCGGTGCCAATGTCGTTTCTGGTAAATGGATATTTCGGCACAAGCTTAAGCAAGATGGGTCCTTGGATCGCTACAAAGCACGTTGGGTCCTCCGCGGCTTCACCCAGCGTGCTGGCGTCGATTACGGCGAGACTTTTAGCCCCGTTGTCAAGCCAGCAACAGTTCGAACCATCCTCTCTCTTGCTGTTGCACAAGACTGGCCGGTTCACCAGCTCGACATCAACAATGCTTTTCTACATGGTACACTCAATGAGACAGTCTACTGTGTGCAGCCGTCGGGATTCGTCGATGTCGCCAAACCGAACCATGTGTGCCGCCTCAATAAGTCTCTCTATGGGCTTAAACAGGCGCCGCGAGCATGTTACAGCCGTTTCACCGACCATCTTCTTCGCCTCGGTTTCGTTAGTTCCCGTGCGGACCCCTCGCTCTTCATCTACAGCCACAATAGTGAGATTGTCTACCTCCTGCTATACGTTGATGATATAGTCCTGACAGCTTCATCTGAACAACTTCTTCAGCAAACCATTATGGCTCTAGAGCGGGAGTTCTCTCTCAAAGACCTTGGAGCCCTGCACTACTTCCTCGGTATCGCCGTCACTCGGTCCTCCGATGGCATGTTCCTCTCCCAGCGACAGTACATCATTGACATCCTCGAGCGTGCGGGCATGAGCGAGTGCAACACCTGTTCCACTCCTGTTGACACACAGTCAAAGCTTGGTGCTACTGGCACTGTTGTCGATGATCCATCCTCCTATCGAAGTCTCGTGGGTGCTCTCCAATACCTGTCATTCACCAGACCAGATATCGCCTATGCTGTGCAACAGGTATGCTTGTACATGCACGACCCACGGGAGCCACACCTTAATGCTGTCAAAAGGATTCTTCGGTATCTTCGCGGCACCATCAATCATGGACTTCAGATACATCGCTCATCGCCAGCATCGCTCACTGCCTACACTGATGCCGACTGGGCTGGCTGCCCTAACACACGCAGGTCCACCTCCGGCTACGGCGTCTTTCTTGGTGACAATTTGGTCTCTTGGTCCTCCAAACGACAACAAACTGTTTCCCGGTCAAGCGCAGAGGCTGAATACCGCGGTGTCGCCAACGCCGTAGCCGAGGCATGTTGGTTACGCCAGCTTTTGTCCGAGCTCCACCGTCCTCTTCAGCGAGCTACTGTGGTCTACTGTGACAACATCTCCGCCGTCTACCTCTCGACAAAACCGGTTCAACATCAACGCACCAAGCATGTGGAAATTGATCTTCATTTTTTCCGTGAGCGGGTTGCTTTTGGAGATGTCCGTGTTCTCCATGTGCCGACGTCTTCTCAGTATGCTTACATCTTCACCAAAGGGTTACCGTCGACTGTGTTCAACGAGTTCCGCTACAGCCTGAACGTCCGCCCAGCTCCCGCTCCGACTGCGAGGGGGGGGGGTGTTAGACGTGTACGTGCAGGACACGTCCAGCCGGCCGAATCAAGGAGGATTCGTATCTTAGTCTGTTTCGTTTATTTCCAAATATTGTAGCCTCCTTGTACTATATAATCCCATCACGGGATCAAATCAATCCAAGTGCAACAATTACAATTGCCTTCAGTATCCAACAACTGCAGTGACGGATGGGGGGCTTAGGACGGATGGGGGGCGACTCCGTGGGTCGACGCGCGGCGAGCGCCGTGACTCGGCCCGGGGAGGCGGTGGTTCGACCGAGGGCTGGTGGCCGGTTTTGGGCGCTTGCCGGATCTGAAGATGACGAGGCAGACGAGGACGGGGAGGATCCGGTGTCGTCTCCGCCAACGCCAACGCCATCTGATCTTTTTTGTGAGTTTTTCCATGCAGGCTATGATGAGGATGAGGTGGCTTCAACGGTGGACAGGATTTTGCCGGTGGACGATCCGGCGAGGGTTGGGCTGCACGCGGGCGAGACGAAGGAGATGGTGCGGCGCGTCGTGCACCGGCGCACGGCGGCGACGGCTGTTAGGCCTTGGAAGGGACCCCTTCCAAAGGTTCGTCTTCCAAATCTCACCCTTTTTGATTTGATTCGGCCGGACTCGTGGATTCATGTTAAGAAGAAGAAGAGATCGGTCCGTGCTGGTGCCGATTCCCGGCGGCCGATGGCGGCCGTGGCACCGTCGCCGGCGGAGCGGCGGATCGGGATCGCTCGCATGCGGGAGACGTGTTTGAACGCGCTCCTGGGCCGCGATCTCGGCTTGCCGGGGGGTGGGCCGGTTCCGAGTGAACCGGGCCCGGGCGAAGTTGGGCTTCTGTTAACCGGGTATGAGGCCCAGTGTAACAAGCCACGTTCGACGATCCCATCTACACCCCCATGCACGATCGACGTTCCTCCTGGGAGGTTTCGCCTCGATCGCTCTAGGGTTTCTGGTGGTCTGCGCCGGCCGTGCTTTGCTGATCGGGGTGCGGGGCGTGCTAAGCGTATCCCCTCTCTCCGCGTCATGGCCGGTCCGGGGGTGCCCTCTGGCAAGACCGGCGCCTCGAGTGGCGTGGGCCATGGAGGGCAGGTGCTGCCGGCAGAAGGTGGCCGCGATGGCGGTGGTTTGCCACCGGGAACGGGGCGCGGTGGCGCTGGGGGGCCGCTCGGGGCTGGCCGTGGTGTCATACCCCCGCCCTCGGGCGCTGGGATCGGCCGGGCGGCGCCAGACGCCGGTGGCCCTAGGCCGCCGCCACCAGGAGGTGCTCTCGGGTCGACCACGGGCGGCCGCGGGTCTAGCATGGTGGGTGCGCGGCTCCCCATGCCGGTGACTTTGCCGTTGCCTGCTGTGGGAAGGGGTGGCCCTCGCCCGCCGGTCCCGAGCCCTGCAACCGTCGCGGGCCGTGGCGTCCCAACTCCAAGGCCGCCGCCTCCAGTTTCCAGTGGCCAACTACGACCGGTGGCGATTCAGTACGGAGCCAGACCGCCACATTTTGTGGCTAGGCAGGCGCAGAACTCGGCGGCGCCGGTGTTGAAGCAGGCTCAGTTGCCGCAGGTTTCGGATAGTGGGGGAGGTTCATCAGCGCCTCGTGGTCAGTGGGGTGATGATGGGCATAACGCGTATGGAGAGGGTCTGCACCAGGGATCCTCGTCCACGGATGGTGGCCGGGGTATGCCTGGCAGAGCGATGGCTCGGCCGAGAAGCCCTTCATGGGGCCAACGGGCGGCTTCGTCGAAGGGGCGTCTGGACCGACTCATCATAACCGCGGTGGTTTCCGTGGTAACCGTGGTGGCCGAGGTGGCCGGGGTGGCCGCTATCGCCCACGGCAGCACCATGTGGTTGTGGACCAGACAGCTGGTGGCGAGGCTACTACAGAGCATGGGCTGTCTAGCCAGGCTATGGAGGTGGTGACGGCACTGGCTGACGCGGTGGTTCCTGCTAATGATGAGACTGGGTCTATGTCGGTGGAGGGGTCTGACAGGGCTGAGTTGGACAGGGCAGCCAACTATGCGCGCAAGAAGGAAAGGATGTTGTGTTTCCCTGTGGCGATAAGGGCCATTTCATTGCTGAGTGTCTGGCTGTTTTATGCGATACGTGTGGCAATCCTGCCCATGAGTCGGGAAGTTTCCCGCTTTTGAGGGAGGAGATTCCGACTCATATGATGTATGGAGTTTACTGTGCTGAGCTCACGTTTTTTGAGTCTCCGACCGAGAGGGAGGTTCCTGATGAGGTTCAGAGTGTGACAACTGGGGTTGTTAAAGTGACTAAAGGAGAAGTCTCTGAGTCCCAGATTGTGCAGCGGCTCCGGGAGCTCGCCCAGGGGACTTCCACTGGGAGCTTGTTAGTCTTGAGGCAAACTTGTTCCGGGTTGAGTGCCCGTCAGTGCAGGATTTATAGAGGCTGTTGAGTTTTGGGATGTGCAAAGTGCCAGGTACTGAGGGCATCCTTGAGTTTCACGAGTGGAAGTTGATTGAGCCTCAGGGTAAACCCCTTACTCAGGCCTGGTTACGTTTTTCGGGAGCTCCTTCCGAACCTATGCAAGATTCTAGGGTCGTTGCTAGTTTGGGCATCATGGTGGGAAAGCCTGATAGAGTGGATATGGCTTTTACTAGAGCTCATGGGGTTGCTCGCTTACTGGTCAGTATTTTGGACATCGAGTTTGTGCCGGATGTGGTTAAGTGGGCTTATCAAGGGCAGGTTTACAACGTTCAGATTGAGTTTGAGGATGACAGCCTGTTTGCTGAGGCACCTGCTGCCACTGATGTTGATATGCACGAGGATGATGAGGGTGCGGGGGTTAAGGAGACTCCCACCGCTGATCCTGGACGAGAGATGTCCGAGGGACCGGGGTCTGTTACTCAGACGACCGGAGTTGGGACTGCGCCGCCTTCTTCACTGTCGTCGACCACTCTAAGATTTGGGTCTATTGAGCCTGCTACTGCACCTCCGAGGCTTTGGAGCGAGCGAGTGGAGTCGTTGGAGGATTTTGAGCACTCTTTACCTGCGTTGGACTTTGAGGGTCCGGGTGTGGAGGGTTCTTGCGAGGAGGCGGGTTTGGAGATAGTGATCTCGCCCCCCTCGGTTATTGTTGAGACGACAGACCTGCAGGCGGTGGTTCCGAGCTGTGCAGGGGGGGTCAAGGCAGGTGGCCTCGGGGCCCACTTGTCCTCTCGCTCCAGTCCGTGCTACCGTCACGGAGGGGTCACCTTCGGGAGGGGGGTCGAGGCAGGTGGCCTCGGTGCCCCCTTCTCCTCTTGCTTCGGTCGGTGTTACCGTGAGTGGGGGGTCACCGTCGGGAGGGGGGCCGGGGCAGGTGGCCTCGGCGCTCCCTTCTCCTCTTGCTCCGGTCGGTGTTACCGTGAGTGAGGGGTCACCATCGGGATGGGGGCCGGGGCAGGTGGCCTCGGCGCCCTCCTCTCCTATCGCTGGGTCAATGGTGCAGGACTTGGGCCCAGTCGTTGGAGGGGGCTTGGGGCGGGTAGCCTTGGGGTCCGCTCCATCTTCCGCGCCTTGGGGGACCGCCCCGCAGATGGTGCCGGCGACCACGCCCGGCCTTCAGTCCGGGGTGGATGGGGAGCGGGGGCAGGTGGCCCTTGATTCCCCATCAGATGACTCGGCGCCCTCACCCGGTCGTGGAGACCGGTTGAGTGTTCGGGGGATGACAGGTGGTCAGACCCCGGGAAACTTCACTCGGGAGGAGGTTATTCAGTTCGGCGGGATTCCAGACCAGGCGGCTGAGGGCCGACGACTGAGCTGTCGTCTTCAGGGCCGTCTGGAGGTCGACGACATGCAGCAGCGGTGCGCCGTGAGGGTGGCTAAGCTTCGTGACGTTCAGGTCACTACGGGTATGTCAGTTAATATTTCTAATTCCATCATGCATTTTTCGAACGATGAGATTGTTGATAATGCAAACCAACTAGGGATTTCACTAGGTAGTAACGAGGGTGAAATTTCTAATTCCATCAATGATTTGCTCGATCTAGAAGCTGAGAGGGCTTTAGATATGATTCGAAACTTAGCTGCTGTCAAACCCATGAATGATTCCGAGATTGATGCTTTGGGAGTCCGGGTGCTTGATGATTTTCGTGCCGATCTCGCGCCTCCCCTTCCGGAGCCGGAGGAGGAGGATGAGAGTGTCGAGATGGAAGATGTTAGAGCCCCTGTTACAGGGACAGAGGACCGGGCAGGCGCGAGGACCAGCCCTAAGCGCAAATGGAAGCGCAAGATTTACCCTGCGTCCGCAGTGCGTAGGAGTCTTAGGATCCGCACGGCTAAAAAATTCCATGGCGAGATATGAGAGGAATCTTTTGGAATAGCAGAGGTCTTAAGGACTTGGCTAAAAGAAGGTTTCTTGCAGATGCATCCATCGAACAACGACTGGATTTTATTGCGTTGTCGGAAACGGGTAGATCAAATTTTTCACCACAATTTCTCAACACTCTTTCGGGGGGTATTGAGTTTGACTGGCATTGTCTGCCACTGAGAGGGAGATCGGGAGGGATCTTACTTGGTGTTCGATGCGATTCTCTCGAAGTTTGAAGTGTGGTCATGGGAGATTTTGCGGTCAAGTTCAGGGTGCGGTCCAAGGTTGACGGGTTTGACTGGGCTCTGGTGGCGGTGTATGGTGCGCGCAGGCAGAATTCAAACCGGACTTCTTGGCCGACCTAGTTAGAATTTGTGGTTCTGAGCAGCTCCCCATTCTCGTTGGGGGAGACTTTAACATTATTAGGAGACGTGATGAAAAGAACAATGATAATTTTGACGGGAGATGGTCGTTTATGTTCAACACTATCATCGAAAGCTTGAATCTGAGAGAGATTGAGCTTTCAGGTAGGAAGTTCACTTGGGCTAATGCCATGCCAAATCCAACGTTTGAAAAGTTGGATCAGGTACTCGCAAGTGTTGAATGGGAACAGAAGTTCCCCTTGGTAACAGTCCAGGCTCTCTCTCGCGGGATTTCTGATCACACACCTCTTTTTCTTGACTCTGGTGGGGCTACCTACTCAGGTAACAAGAATTTGTTCTCGTTCGAGCTTGCGTGGTTTGAAAGAGAAGGGTTCCTGGAGCTCATAGCCAGAGAGTGGGCTAAGGATGCAGGCGGAAGGAATGCGCTTGAGCGCTGGCAGAATAAGATTAGGCATCTGAGAAGTTTCCTACGTGGGTGGGCTAAACATCTCAGTGGGGTCTATAAGGTTGAAAAGGAACGGCTCCTTACCCTTATTCAGTCTTTAGATGTAAAAGCAGAAACCACGGTGTTGCCTGCCACCGAGCTTCATACCAAACTTGATGCTGAGATGAGGCTCAAAGAACTCCTTCGTGAAGAAGAATTAAAGTGGGCTCTGCGGGCCAAGGTTCGAAGAGTGGTCCAGGGGGATGCGAACACTCAATTCTTCAACATGATAGCCAATGGCAAACAAAGGAAGAAACGAATATTCCAGCTAGAACAAGATGAGGGTATGATTATCGGGCAGGAAAATTTGAAGCTTTACATTATGGAATATTACAAACGATTGTTTGGACCACCAGAGGAGAACTGTGTGTCTCTGGATGAGTCTAGAGTCGAAGATGTACCTCAACTTACGACTGTGGAGAACGACATATTAACCGCCCCTTTTTCGGAAAAGGAGGTTTACGAGGCTGTGTCCCAGATGAAAAATAGTAAGGCACCCGGTCCGGATGGCTTTCCGGCTGAGTTTTATAAGAAGTGCTGGCATATTATTAAAGGGAACCTGTTGCCGATGTTCCATGATTTGTTCTCGGGACATCTGCAGCTTTTCCAGCTAAATTTTGGAACAATAACGCTGCTCCCTAAGAAAACAGCAGCCGTGAGAATCGAGCAATTTCGGCCTATCTGTCTTCTGAATGTTAGTTTCAAAAATTTTACCAAGGTTGGGACGATTAGGCTATCACAGATTGTGCACGCCGTGGTGCAGCCTACTCAGACGGCTTTCATGCCGGACAGAAATATCCTGAAAGGGGTTGTGGTCCTTCATGAAACGCTCCATGAGATCCACACGAAAAAACTTGATGGAGTTATTTTCAAAGTGGATTTCGAGAAGGCTTATGATAAAGTCAAATGGTCGTTCCTTCAACAGGCCTTACGAATGAAGGGCTTTGATGAAGCTTGGCGACGCTAGGTGGAAGCATTCACGCAAAAAGGGAGTGTTGGAATCAAAGTGAATGACGATATAGGCCATTATTTCCAAACGCATAAGGGTTTGAGGCAAGGCGATCCGATGTCCCCGATACTTTTCAATATTGTGGTTGACATGTTGGCAATCCTGATTGGAAGGGCAAAAGAAGCCGGTCAGGTGGGTGGCTTGGTGCCTCATCTGGTCGATGGTGGTGTGTCCATCCTGCAATATGCCGATGATACAATCCTCTTCATGGAACATGATTTGGCTAAAGCGAGAAACATGAAGTTAGTGTTATGCTTATTTGAACAGTTGACGGGACTTAAGATTAATTTTCACAAAAGTGTGTTGTTCTGCTTTGGTAGAGCCAAAGAAGAACAAGACGCCTATAGACAATTGTTTGGTTGTGAAGTGGGAGCTTTACCTTTTACGTATCTAGGTATTCCCATTCACCATCGTAAGCTCACAAACAGCGAGTGGAAATGCATAGAGGATCAGTTTGAGAAGAAACTAAGTTGCTGGAAAGGAAAACTCATGTCGTATGGAGGCCGGTTGATTCTTATTAACTCGGTGCTCATGAGTTTACCTATGTTCCTCTTATCCTTCTTTGAGGTCCCAGTTGGCGTTAGGAAAAGGCTGGATTTCTATCGCTCCAGATTCTTTTGGCAGAGTGATGAACTTAAGAGAAAATACCGACTGGCCAAATGGGATATTATCTGTCGACCAAAGGACCAGGGGGGCCTTGGTATTGAAAATCTTGAGGTCAAGAACAGATGTCTGCTTAGTAAGTGGTGTTATAAATAAGCCCTAGAGGCAATAATAAAAGCATTATTATTATATTTCCTTGTTCATGATAATTGTCTTTTATTCATGCTATAATTGTGTTATCCGGAAATCGTAATACATGTGTGAATACCAGACACTAATATGTCCCTAGTTTGCCTCTAGTTGACTAGCTCGTTGATCAATAGATAGTCATGGTTTCCTGGCTATGGACATTGGATGTCATTGATAACGGGATCACATCATTAGGAGAATGATGTGATGGACAAGACCCAATCCTGAGCATAGCACAAGATCGTGTAGTTCGTTTTGCTAGAGCTTTCCAATGTCGAGTATCTTTTCCTTAGACCATGAGATCGTGTAACTCCCGGATACCGTAGGAGTGCTTTGGGTGTACCAAACGTCACAACGTAACTGGGTGACTATAAAGGTGCACTACAGGTATCTCTGAAAGTGTCTGTTGGGTTGACACGGATCGAGACTGGGATTTGTCACTCCGTATGACGGAGAGGTATCTCTGGGCCCACTCGGTAATGCATCATCATAATGAGCTCAAAGTGGCCAAGTTTTTGGTCACGGGATCATGAATTACGGTACGAGTAAAGTGACTTGCTGGTAACGAGACTAAACGAGGTATTGGGATACCGACGATCGAGTCCCGGGCAAGTAACGTACCGATTGACAAAGGGAATAGTATACGGGGTTGCTTGAACCCTCGACATCGTGGTTCATCCGATGACATCATCGAGGAGACGGTGGGAGCCAACATGGGTATCCAGATCCCGCTGTTGGTTATTGCCCGAGAGCCGTCTCGGTCATGTCTGCATGTCTCCCGAACCCGTAGGGTCTACACACTTAAGGTTCGGTGACGCTAGGGTTATTAGGAAGACTTGTATGTGATTGCCGAATGTTGTTCGGAGTCCCGGATGAGATCCCGGACGTCACGAGGAGTTCCGGAATGGTCCGGAGGTGAAGATTTATATATGGGAAGTTGTCATACGGACACCGGGAAGTTTCGGGGCATATCGGTATTGTACCGGGGCCACCAGAAAGGTTCCGGGGGTCCACCTTGAGGGGCCAGCCCTCTCGGAGGGCCTCATTGGCCACAAGGGGCAGGGAACCAGCCCCTGGTCGGCTGGGCGCGCCCCCTTCCCTTGGGCCCATGCGCCTGGGGTTGGGGGTAAACCCTAGTGGGGGCGCCCCCCTTGCTTGGGGGGCAAGCCCCCCTCCCCTTGGCCGCCGCCCCCCTCTAGATCCCATCTCGAGGGGCCGGACCCCCTTGCCCCTTCCCCTATAAATAGTGGGGGTGAGGGGAGGGCAGCAATACAACTCAAGGCGCAGCCCCTCCCCTCCCCAACACCTCTCCTCCTCCGTACGTGCTTGGCGAAGCCCTGTTGGAGTACTGCTGCACCAACAACACCACGCCGTCGTGCTGCCGTTGGAGCAATCTTCCTCAACCTCTCCTTCCTCCTTGCTGGATCAAGACGGAGGAGACGTCATCCATCCCGTACGTGTGTTGAACGCGGAGGTGCTGTTCAGCACTTGGTCATCGGTGATCCGAATCACGGCGAGTACGACTCCATCATCACCATCCCCTTGAACGCTTCCGCACGCGATCTACAAAGTGGTATGTAGATGCAATCTCTCTCCCATGACTCGTTGCTTAGATGAACTCATAGATGGATCTTGGTGAAACCATAGGAAAAATTTTAATTTTCTGCAACGTTCCCCAACAGTGGCATCATGAGCCAGGTCTATGCGTAGTTCTCTAATGCACGAGTAGAAGACAATTTGTTGTGGGCGTAGATGTTGTCAACTTTCTTGCCGCTACTAGTCTTATCTTGCTTCAGCGGTATTGTGGGATGAAGCGGCCCGGACCAACCTTACACGTACGCTTACGTGAGACCGGTTCCACCGACTAACATGCACTAGTTGCATAAGGTGGCTGGCGGGTGTCGGTCTCTCCCACTTTAGTTGGAGCGGATTCGATGAAAAGGGTCCTTATGAAGGGTAAATATAAGTTGACAAATCACGTTGTGGCTTTCACGTAGGTAAGAAAACATTTTTGCTAGAACCCTAATGCAGCCACGTAAAACATGCAACAACAATTAGAGGACGTCTAACTTGTTTTTGCAGCAAGTGTTTTGTGATATGATATGGCCAGAGTTGTGATGAATGATGAATGATATATATATGATGTATGAGATCATGTTCATGTAATAGGAATCACGACTTGCATGTCGATGAGTATGACAACCGGCAGGAGCCATAGGAGTTGTCATTATTCTTTTATGACCTGCGTGTCAATGGAAACGCCATGTAAATTACTTTACTTTATTGCTAAACGTGTTAGCCATAGTAGTAGAAGTAGTAGTTGGCGAGCAACTTCATGGAGACACGATGATGGAGATCATGATGATGGAGATCATAGTGTCATGCCGGTGACAAGATGATCATGGAACCCCAAGATGGAGATCAAAGGAGCTATATGATGTTGGCCATATCATGTCACTACTATATAATTGCATGTGATGTTTATTATGTTTATGCATCTTGTTTACTTAGGACGACGGTAGTAAATAAGATGATCCCTCATTAAAATATCAAAATTGTGTTCTCCCTAACTGTGCACCATTGCTAAGGTTCGTCGTTCCGAAGCACCACGTGATGATCGGGTGTGATAGGTTCTTACGTTCGCATACAACGGGTGTAAGCCAGATTTACACATGCAATACACTTAGGTTGAATTGACGAGCCTAGCATGTGCAGACATGGCCTCGGAACACGGAGGACCGAAAGGTCGAACATGAGTCGTATAGAAGATACGATCAACATGGAGATGTTCACCGATGATAACTAGTCCGTCTCACGTGATGATCGGACACGGCCTAGTTGACTCGGATCATGTATCACTTAGATGACTAGAGGGATGTCAAATCTGAGTGGGAGTTCATTCATTAATTTGATTAGATGAACTTAATTATCATGAACTTAGTCTAAATCTTTACAATATGTCTTGTAGATCAAATGGCCCACAGTAATGTCAGCCTCAACTTCAACGCGTTCCTAGAGAAAACTAAGCTGAAAGATGATGGCAGCAACTATTCGGACTGGGTCCGGAACCTGAGGATCATCCTCATAGCAGCCAAGAAAGATTATGTCCTAGAAGCACCGCTAGGTGATGCACCATTCCCAGAAAACCAGGCCGTTATGAACGCCCATCAGTCACGCACTGATGATTACTCCCTCGTTCAGTGCGGCATGCTTTACAGCTTAGAACCGGGGCTTCAAAAGCGTTTTGAGAAGCACGGAGCATATGAGATGTTCGAGGAGCTGAAATTGATTTTCCAAGCTCATGCCCGGGTCGAGAGATATGAAGTCTCCGACAAGTTCTTTAGCTGCAAGATGGAGGAAAATAGCTCTGTCAGTGAACACATACTCAAGATGTCTGGGTTACACAACCGCTTGACTCAGCTGGAAGTTAATCTTCCGGATGAGGCGGTCATTGACAGAATCCTTCAGCCGCTCCCACCTAGCTACAAAAGCTTCGTGATGAACTACAATATGCAGGGGATGGAAAAGACCATTCCCGAGATGTATTCAATGCTGAAATCTACGGAGGTGGAGATCAAAAAGGAACATCCAGTGTTGATGGTGAATAAAACCACGAAGTTCAAGAAAGGCAAGGGTAAGAAGAACTTCAAGAAGGACGGCAAGGAGGTTGCCGCGCCTGGTAAATCAGTTGCCAGGAAGAAGTCAAAGAATGGACCCAAACCTGAAACTGAGTGCTTTTATTGCAAGGGAAATGGTCACTGGAAGCGGAATTGCCCCAAGTACTTAGCGGATAAGAAGGCCGGCAACACTAAAGGTATATGTGATATACATGTAATTGATGTGTACCTTACCAGTGCTCGTAGTAGCTCCTGGGTATTTGATACCGGTGCCGTTGCTCATATTTGTAACTCAAAACAGGAGTTGCGGAATAAACGGAGACTGGCGAAGGACGAGGTCACGATGCGCGTCGGGAATGGTTCCAGAGTCGATGTGATCGCCGTCGGCACGCTACCTCTACATTTACCTACGGGATTAGTTTTAAACCTCAATAATTGTTATTTAGTGCCAAGTTTGAGCATGAACATTGTATCTGGATCTCGATTAATTCGAGATGGCTACTCATTTAAATCCGAGAATAATGGTTGTTCTATTTATATGAGTGATATGTTTTATGGTCATGCTCCGATGGTTAATGGTTTATTCTTAATGAATCTCGTACGTGATTATACACATATTCATAGTGTGAATACCAAAAGATGCAAAGTTAGTAATGATAGTCCCACATACTTGTGGAACTGCCGCCTTGGTCACATTGGTGTCAAGCGCATGAAGAAGTTCCATGCTGATGTACTTTTAGAGTCTCTCGATTATGAATCATTTGACACATGCGAACCATGCCTCATGGGCAAAATGACCAAGACTCCATTCTCAGGGACAATGGAGCGAGCAACCAACTTGTTGGAAATCATACATACAGATGTGTGTGGTCCAATGAGCGTTGAGGCTCGCAGAGGCTATCGTTATGTTCTCACTCTCACAGATGATTTGAGTAGATATGGCTATGTCTACTTAATGAAACACAAGTCTGAGACCTTTGAAAAGTTCAAGGAGTTTCAGAGTGAGGTTGAAAATCAACGTGACAGAAAAATCAAGTTTCTACGATCAGATTGTGGAGGAGAATACTTGAGTCACGAATTTGGCACACACTTAAGAAAATGTGGAATAGTTTCACAACTCACGCCGCCTGGAACACCTCAACGAAACGGTGTATCCGAACGTCATAATCGCACCCTATTGGATATGGTGCGATCTATGATGTCTCTTACCGATTTACCGCTATCATTTTGGGTATACGCTCTAGAGACAGCTACATTCACTTTAAATAGGGCACCGTCTAAATCCGTTGAGACGACATCGTATGAATTATGGTTTGGAAAGAAACCTAAGCTGTCGTTTCTAAAAGTTTGGGGATGCGATGCTTATGTCAAGAAACTTCAACCTGAAAAGCTCGAACCCAAGTCGGAAAAATGCGTCTTCATAGGATACCCTAAGGAAACCGTAGGGTATACCTTCTACTTAAGATCCGAGGGCAAGATCTTTGTTGCTAAGAATGGATCCTTTCTGGAGAAAGAGTTTCTCTCGAAAGAAGTAAGTGGGAGGAAAGTGGAACTTGATGAAGTATTACCTCTTGAAACAGAGAGTAGCGCAGCTCAGGAAAATGTTCCTGTGGTGCCTGCTCCAATTAGAGAGGAGGTTAATGATGATGATCAAGATACTTCGGACCAAGCTCCCACTGAACTTCGTAGGTCCACAAGGACACGTTCCGCACCAGAGTGGTACGGCAACCCTGTCCTGGAAATCATGTTGTTAGACAACGGTGAACCTTCGAACTATGAAGAAGCGATGGCGGGCCCGGATTCCAACAAATGGTTAGAAGCCATGAAATCCGAGATAGGATCCATGTATGAAAACAAAGTATGGACTTTGACAGACTTGCCCGATGATCGGCGAGCGATAGAAAATAAATGGATCTTTAAGAAGAAGATGGACACGGATGGTAATGTCACCATCTATAAAGCTCGACTTGTCGCTAAGGGTTATCGGCAAGTTCAAGGGGTTGACTACGATGAGACTTTCTCTCCCGTAGCGAAGCTGAAGTCCGTCCGAATCATGTTAGCAATTGCCGCATACTATGATTATGAGATATGGCAAATGGACGTCAAAACGGCATTCCTTAACGGCTATCTTAAGGAAGAACTGTATATGATGCAACCGGAAGGTTTTGTCGACCCTGAGAATGGTAACAAGGTATGCAAGCTCCAGCGATCCATTTATGGGCTGGTGCAAGCATCTCGGAGTTGGAACATTCGCTTTGATGAGATGATCAAAGCGTTTGGGTTTATGCAGACATATGGAGAAGCCTGCGTTTACAAGAAAGTGAGTGGGAGCTCTGTAGCATTTCTCATACTATATGTAGATGACATACTTTTGATGGGAAATGATATAGAACTTTTGGACAGCATTAAGGCCTACTTGAATAAGAGTTTTTCAATGAAGGACCTTGGAGAAGCTGCTTATATATTAGGCATCAAAATCTATAGAGATAGATCAAGACGCCTCATAGGTCTTTCGCAAAGCATGTACCTTGATAAGATTTTGAAGAAGTTCAAAATGGATCAGTCCAAGAAAGGGTTCTTGCCTGTATTGCAAGGTGTGAAATTGAGCTCGGCTCAATGCCCGACCACGGCAAAGGATAAACAAGAGATGAGTGTCATCCCCTATGCTTCAGCCATAGGATCCATTATGTATGCCATGCTGTGTACCAGACCTGATGTAAACCTTGCCGTAAGTTTGGTAGGTAGGTACCAAAGTAACCCCGGCAAGGAACACTGGACATCGGTCAAGAATATCCTTAAGTACCTGAAAAGGACTAAGGACATGTTTCTCGTTTATGGAGGTGACGAAGAGCTCGTCGTAAAGGGTTACGTCGACGCTAGCTTCGACACAGATCTGGATGACTCTAAGTCACAAACCGGATACGTGTATATGTTGAATGGTGGAGCAGTGAGCTGGTGCAGCTGCAAGTAGAGCATCGTGCCGGGATCTACATGTGAAGCGGAATACATGGCAGCCTCGGAGGCGGCGCATGAGGCAATTTGGGTGAAGGAGTTCATCACCGACCTAGGAGTCATACCCAATGCGTCGGGGCCGATCAAACTCTTCTGTGACAACACTGGAGCTATTGCACTTGCCAAAGAGCCCAGGTTTCACAAGAAGACCAGGCACATCAAGCGTCGCTTCAACTCCATCCGTGAAAATGTTCAAGATGGAGACATAGAAATTTGTAAAGTGCACACGGATTTGAATGTCGCAGATCCATTGACTAAACCTCTCCCTAGGGCAAAACATGATCAGCACCAGAACTCTATGGGTGTTCGATTCATCACAATGTAACTAGATTATTGACTCTAGTGCAAGTGGGAGACTGTTGCAAATATGCCCTAGAGGCAATAATAAAAGCATTATTATTATATTTCCTTGTTCATGATAATTGTCTTTTATTCATGCTATAATTGTGTTATCCGGAAATCGTAATACATGTGTGAATACCAGACACTAATATGTCCCTAGTTTGCCTCTAGTTGACTAGCTCGTTGATCAATAGATAGTCATGGTTTCCTGGCTATGGACATTGGATGTCATTGATAACGGGATCACATCATTAGGAGAATGATGTGATGGACAAGACCCAATCCTGAGCATAGCACAAGATCGTGTAGTTCGTTTTGCTAGAGCTTTCCAATGCCGAGTAACTTTTCCTTAGACCATGAGATCGTGTAACTCCCGGATACCGTAGGAGTGCTTTGGGTGTACCAAACGTCACAACGTAACTGGGTGACTATAAAGGTGCACTACAAGTATTTCTGAAAGTGTTTGTTGGGTTGACACGGATCGAGACTGGGATTTGTCACTCCGTATGACGGAGAGGTATCTCTGGGCCCACTCGGTAATGCATCATCATAATGAGCTCAAAGTGGCCAAGTGTTTGGTCACGGGATCATGAATTACGGTACGAGTAAAGTGACTTGCCGGTAACGAGACTAAACGAGGTATTGGGATACCGACGATCGAGTCTCGGGCAAGTAACGTACCGATTGACAAAGGGAATAGTATACGGGGTAGCTTGAACCCTCGACATCGTGGTTCGTACGATGACATCATCGAGGAGCATGTGGGAGCCAACATGGGTATCCAGATCCTGCTGTTGGTTATTGCCCGAGAGCCGTCTCGGTTATGTCTGCATGTCTCCCGAACACGTAGGGTCTACACACTTAAGGTTCGGTGACGCTAGGGTTATTAGGAAGACTTTTATGTGATTGCCGAATGTTGTTCGGAGTCCCGGATGAGATCCCGGACGTCACGAGGAGTTCCGGAATGGTCCGGAGGTGAAGATTTATATATGGGAAGTTGTCATACGGACACCGGGAAGTTTCGGGGCATATCGGTATTGTACCGGGGCCACCAGAGAGGTTCCGGGGGTCCACCTTGAGGGGCCAGCCCTCTCTGAGGGCCTCATGGGCCACAAGGGGCAGGGAACCAGCTCCTGGTGGGCTGGGCGCGCCCCCTTGCCTTGGGCCCATGCGCCTAGGGTTGGGGGGAAACCCTAGTGGGGGCGCCCCCCTTGCTTGGGGGGCAAGCCCCCCTCCCCTTGGCCGCCGCCCCCCCTCTAGATCCCATCTAGAGGGGCCGGCCCCCCTTGCCCCTTCCCCTATAAATAGTGGGGGTGAGGGGAGGGCAGCAATACAACTCAAGGCGCAACCCCTCCCCTCCCCAACACCTCTCCTTCTCCGTACGTGCTTGGCGAAGCCCTGTCGGAGTACTGCTGCACCAACAACACCACGCCGTCGTGCTGCCGTTGGAGCAATCTTCCTCAACCTCTCCTTCCTCCTTGCTGGATCAAGACGGAGGAGACGTCATCCGTCCCGTACGTGTGTTGAACGCGGAGGTGCTGTCCGTTCAGCACTTGGTCATCGGTGATCCGAATCACGGCGAGTACGACTCCATCATCACCATCCCCTTGAACGCTTCCGCACGCGATCTACAAAGTGGTATGTAGATGCAATCTCTCTCCCATGACTCGTTGCTTAGATGAACTCATAGATGGATCTTGGTGAAACCGTAGGAAAAATTTTAATTTTCTGCAACGTTCCCCAACAAGTGGCTATATAAGTTGTCACTTAAGACCGAGGCAACATGGGCGCAGATTTTACGTAGTAAATATCTGCACTCCAAGACCCTATCTCAGGTCACTGCCAGACCTACTGATTCGCCGTTCTGGAAGGGGCTTATGAGAATCAAAGCTACCTTCTTCAACAGAACTAGGTTTATTGTCGGTAATGGTATCAACACTCGATTCTGGGAAGATACGTGGCTTGGCAACGCGCCATTGGCGACCCAGTATCCGGCCCTTTATCGTATTGTTCAACGTCCTGAGGCTCTTGTTGCCACGGTTTTGCAGTCTATTCCACTCAACATTCAGTTTAGGAGGATGCTCGTGGGTGATCGATGGGAAGCATGGCTTCACTTGGTTCGTAGACTGATGGAGGTTCAGTTAACCCCTCAACCCGATCAGTTGTGGTGGAAGCTTACTAGATCTGGGGAGTTCACAGTTAAATCGATGTATATCGATATTATTAACTCTAGTGTGATTCCTAGTTCCAAAGAGGTTTGGAAAGTTAAGGTCCCTTTGAAGATTAAAGTGTTTATGTGGTTTGTTCATAAACAAGTAATTTTAACAAAGGACAATCTAGTTAAGCGTAACTGGACAGGATCTACTAGGTGTAGTTTCTGTGATCGGGAAGAGACTATCCAGCACCTCTTCTTTGGCTGCCCGTTGGCGCGAGGGTTGTGGCGCTCGGTGCAAATTGCCTTTAACATTACTCCTCCGACTTTGGTTAACACGTTATTTGGGACGTGGCTTGCTGGGATAGAGCCCGAAACAGCTAGACACATTCGTGTAGGAGTTTGTGCGTTGTTATGGGCAATTTGGAACTGCAGAAATGATTTGGTATTTAACAGAACAACAACTATTCATTTTTTGCAGGTTTTATTCCGGGCTACTGCGCTGATCCGTATGTGGTTCTCACTCACTCCGACGGTGGCCAGGGAGCATTTGGTTACTGGATCTGTCCGGTGGGAGATGGTAGCGCGGGATATCTTCAACCGGTTTGGATGGCGGTCATGTAATAGGATAGGCGATTAGATTACCTATCTGTTATTTTACCCGCCGGTTGTGGCTTGTTTTTTTTTCTGTTTCGGCGCTGATGCTCTGTGTGAGCTAGCCCAGCATTAAGTTGCAGACTTGAAGACTTTGTTGAATCTTATTACTTTCTAATAAATGTGGCTGTATGCATCGTTCTGATGCAGAGGCCGGGGAAGCCCTCCTTTTCGAAAAAAAAAGATAGTCGGAAATTCGTCGTGCTAAGACCCCAAAAAACCAACACATGAGGACAACGACCGTCACCCAAAAAAGCCACCCAAGCGGGTTCCCTACACATAGCCCAAACATCCACGCTGTCCGGCACCCCCCTTACCCAGCTCATATGTGAGACGGATATGAGGAGGCCCGGACGCTCTAACACCGTCGCCCACGTCAGACCGGTCCATTATGTTTCACGTCGCCCCTATCATTGTCGTACGAAAACCCCATCCGGTCATTTGAACCCTAATCAAACCCTACTCGCTCGAGTCCTCACAGCCTCTCCGCTCCCCTCCTGTCTCCTCCCCTTCCTCTTCCTAATACCTCTCGTCACCTCCGCCAAGGGCGGAAGCAGATCCGAAAGCGGCTCCGACGAGATCAACTGGGCTAAGCTGGCCGCTGACTAGCTGAGCTCGCCCGCGCCGGACCGGAGGAGCTCGCGCTCCACATAGTGTCCGTTCGCCCAATTTGACAAATATTCCAAAATTAGAATTGTTTGTTTATTGTGCTTTCTAAGTATTTCCATGGAAATACACAAGTATTTAACTAGTGCTACAGGTAATACAAATGACTCATAAAAAGGCAGAGAAGCCTGCCTCAGTAGCAACACGAGACAAGTCCGCACGTATCACCACTGTGTTTGTTTGAAGATGGGTGATTTAATTAGCATTAAACGATGGTTAGTAGCCCATCACACACGCTAAGTACGGTTAACTGAATAATATTAATACCAATGACATTGTAGCATCCTGCATCTGATTAATTTAGAGGCCAGTGCCGTACATAGGCCTTTGATTTGCATCACTTGTTAATCCTACTTACCCCATTAGCGTAGCTTGGTTGGTTGTTGATGTGGGAGTGGCATGGACCATCTCCCCTCCGGCGCGTGGACCAGTTGATCACGAGGGATCCCGACGACTCGTACTAGCAGTACCAGTGCGATGTCAAGCAAACCTGTCGTTTTCACTCAGATAATTGCACTAGTTTAGCGGTAGCGTATCGTCGCTGTTGGCCGGGCTGTTCACGCGGAGGGTCGCTAAACAAGTACTAGACGTCACTGTCCACTGGTAGAAAAAAGCCCTTTAGTCCCGATTCGCCCCAGTCTTTAGTCCCGGCTGTGCAACCGGGACTAAAGATGCGCGACTAAAGACCCCCCCTTTAGACGCGCCTCTTACGGACCGCAACTAAAGGCTTTAGTCCCGGTTCTTGTGGCCGGCCGGGACTAAAGGCCCGTCCACGTGGGCGCCTGTGGTCCGTGGGGGCGGAGGACCTTTAGTCCTGGTTCTCGTGGTCAACCGGGACTAAAGGCCTCCTCCGCAGGTTTAGGGTTTCAGCCCCCCTAAATCTGGTTTCTTTTTAATTTGTAGTGTTTTATTTGTTTTATATTTTATTTTGTGTTTTATTTTATTTTTGATGAAGTTTCAGTACACATATTCTACGCTACTATATACATGCATATGAAATTTCAAACAAGAAGAATTCAAGAGGAATATATAATATATATTCAATCTCGGGTGACCATATACAACTTCGAACAAGTTTCCATACACAATTAGGATGGATGACCATATACAACTTCGAACAAGATTCAATCTCGGGTATGCATATAAATTTCTTCGTCCTCGGTATAGTGTTCTCCTTTAGGATTGATGACTTCCCTCATGAAAAATCCTGCTAATTCTTCTTGAATTGGTCGGAAGCGAGCTTCTGGACTAAGCCTCCTCCGCAAGTTATCCGTCGCGTTCCGCACGCTATCTGATGCCTTCCGCTTAGTGGTGTGTCTCCGGATGTTCTCACAAACATAGTATGCACATAGATTGGTCTCCGGTGGCTGCTTATCCACATTAACTAACCTTCTGAAATCTAGCTCATGTTTGAATTCACCGACAATTTCTTCTGAGAACCGTCTCCAAACCCTACAGGGCAAAGAAAATTAAATGAATAAGGGAGTTATTAGTTACTTGATATTAGAAAATGAACGAAAGAGACCGATCAATATAGAGCTCAAATGATTGAAAATAATTACTTTTGCAGCATTTTTCTCATGTCGGCCCAACGCTTTGGATCCGAATCCATAGAGTCCATGATTAGAACTCTGGAGGTGTGAAGTTCAATATTTAGCAGAATCCAGTGGAACCTGCGGACACGTTACATGCACAGTCATGCATAACTCATCGATTAGACATACCATGCATGGAGTAAACAAAAAAGAATGGGCACAAGAGAGAAACACTCACTCAAAATTGTAAGGAAATAGAATATGACTTTTGAGTTGATGCTTTCTAAGAAACATGTACAGGTCTTTCTCCACGTCTTTGGGGTGATGTTGTAACACATGTCCATTAACGATATGTGGGTCAATGAACCCAACATCATGGATGTTTCTTATTTTGCATTCCCAAATCTTCAATCTGCATAATAGCGTACGCAACAATATAGTTAGGACAATATATATATATAGTGCAGGCAATGAAGAACGAGATGAGGTAGAAATAAATCACTTACAGAACGTAGCAACTCAGCATAGATTTGTCGAGCTCGCGCAGATTGAACAGCTGGAACAATTCACTCATATGAATTTCTACAGAGTACCGTTTGGTGTGATGCTGTTCTGTAACATCCGCATAAACATATTCTTTGTCGGCCCATGTTATGAATTGCTTGTACCAACGTAGCAGATTTCGCATTTGTGGTGGTAGACTATTTTCCTGCGCAGGCTCGACGAGAGGCCCATTCGGCACATATTATAATGCTATCTCACATACTGGCGCATCCTCAAGGTCTAAGAAGGCACGAAGAGTCAAACCCATCTCGGACGCTTGTTTCATGGCACCCGCTACAGTCAATCCAAGTGCTGCCGCAGCTGCTATGATCTCGGGGTCCTCTTCCGGACCGGCTTTCACTATGAGCGGGGGGATCGATTATTTCTTCTGCATCCCGAGCTGGTCAACTTGTTTCCCGCTTTTTTTACTTTCTTCCTCCTTCAATATTTTTGCTTGCCTACGAAGTTCATGTCCATAGTCGTCAGGCATATTCAGCTCGGCTTGGGACGGTGTCGTCAAAAAATCCTTAGCCCACTTCTTTTGCTTCTCAGTGAATACTTGCTTGGGCTCAGGCTCTTTTTTCGCCTTCATATCCGCCTTCCATTTCTCATAATCAGCAGACGCGGCCAATTTGATTTCAGCTTCACTAAGTTCCCCAGGCCTTGGGAGGAGAGGCTTCAGTCATGGCTCCGGTACCCTTGTGGTCTTAGGTACATAAGGGTCCGGGTTAATAGTCCAGGAGCGGGTTTCCTTGTTGTCCGCTTGCTTCTGCTTCTTCGACGGAGGTGGATTGGGGGGCGTCGTACCCGCCGGAGGAGGATTGGGGGGCGTCGTACCCGCCGGAGGTTGTGGATCGGGGGACAGCGTCGAATGGCGTGAAGGAGGTGTAGGTGAACCACCACGACCACCACCACCGCCACCACCGCCACCACCACCACCACCATCGGAGGGGGGTGGACTTGCTAGCCTTGGCGCCTCGCCTGGAAACACTATGTACTTCTTTTTCCACAGAATGTACTGGCGCTTGACATCTCCAAGTCTTCTCTCCCCTTCGGGTGTAGGTTTGTCAATCTCCAGGTCCTCAAACCCTTGGACTATGTCTTCCACCGTGACACGAGCATAGCCATATGCAATGGGGCTGTTGTGGTGGAGTGCTCCAGGTGTACAGGGTAAAGCACTGCCGCTAGCTACCTTCGTGGAAACATTCCCCACGGGATAATGCAGATCACATTCTTTCATCTCCTTTACATCATCCACGGGGTAGTGAGGCTCCGGTGCACGAATCTCGATCATCGGTGCACTAGCACCAGGCGGGGCATCCGTGGAAGCCACGCTGCTTCTCCGCTGCTGGCTTCCGCGATCCGCTTCATGATCTTCATGCGGCCCTGCAGCCGATTTTTCTTTCACTAGTTCATGCAAGGATAATGGGAGCAAAATGTCTCTGCCGGTGAACACACACCCCTGTCTCCGGGTCTAGCGATCCCCCATGCCCGTATCACCAGCTTTTGGCCCTTGGGTCCCATCCCTCTGTACCTAGAGGGATTCCTCGCACCCTCAGGTCCTCCTCCATCTTCTGCCACCTAGGCTCCGAAAGGAGGTATCCTCCTGGCCCCATAATATGATGGTACTTTTTCTTACTCGCATTATCCTTATTTTTTTTCGACATTTCCTTGAAATGCTCCGATTGCTTTTGCCTCACAAATTCTGGCCAATCATCTTTCAGTTTCTCACGTTGTCCATTGAAATCCGGAGTCTTACCCTTGTTGACATAGTCACGGGTTAAATTTTTCTTGAAGTTCCGGAATGCTTCGCCCATCTTCTGAAGAGCGAACTATTTAACTAGCCTCCTCCTCTTACGTCCACCCGAAACCTCGTTACCGAATTCATCGACTTTGTTGTATTCCGGAGGTAGAATGAAATGTTCCATAAGCTTTCTCCAGCAATCCTTTTTCGTTCTCTTGTCGACAAAACTGAAACCAAGACGTGCCTTCTTTGGCTCCTTCCATTCCTGGACGGTGATCGAGACGTTGTCTCTAACAACGACTCCGCATTGGTTGATAAAACTTTGAGGTGTGCTGTAGGGGCTTGCCGGTTTCACTGACAAACTCAATGGCATATGTTTCTCCTGTTTTCATCGCCTTGGATTTGCCACGCTTTGTCGTACTCGATCCGGAGGGCTAAAAAAAGAAAGAGAGTCGCGCGCGTTAATACATATGTATTCACATTTCAGTAAGTTTGTATCACGAGAGGCTCTCAATGTATATATATACCTCGCCGGAGGTGGTTGCTACTTGCAATTCGAGATCGTCGGTTGTTGACGGTTGACCTCCGTCGGCAATGTCCGTTCCTTCACCTTCTTGATCATCGACAATCTCTGTTCCACCATCAAGGTTCAGATAAGAAGAGACTACATCCTCTTGTTGCTCATATTCTGAGCCCGGCACATAAGGAATCTCGTTATTGATGATGCCCATTAAATAACGTTCAGCCTCCGGATCCCTAAGCGGCTCGGTTCTATCGTCCGTCATATGTCACTCCTGCATGTAGTAAAAATTCTTTAAGTATAAAGGAATTAAAAAATAAGATTAAGGGGACATAGAGGAGGAGGAATTAAAAAATAAGATTTTTTAAGTAAAAATTCTTTTTTTCTTCTTCTTCCTTTCTTCTTCCTCTTTCTTCTTCTTCCTTTCTTCTTCTTCCTTTTTCCTTTCTTCTTCTTTCTTTCTTCTTCTTCCTTTCTTCTTCTTCCTTTCTTCTTTCTTTCTTCTTCTTCCTTTTTCTTTTTTCTTTCTTTCTTCTTCTTCCTTTCTTCTTCCTTTCTTCTTCTTTTTTTCTTCTTCCTTTTTCTTTCTTCTTTCTTTTGGTTTTCATTTGGTTTTCATTTTTTTCTTCTTCCTTTTTCTTTCTTGTTTTTTCTTCTTCCTTTTTCTTTCTTCTTTCTTTCTTCTTTCTTTTTTTCTTCTTCCTTTTTCTTCTTTCTTTTTTTCTTCTTCCTTTGTTTTTCTTCTTCCTTTCTTTTTCTTCTTCCTTTTTCTTTCTTGTTTTTTCTTCTTCCTTTTTCTTTCTTCTTTCTTTCTTCTTTATTTTTTTCTTCTTCCTTTTTATTTCTTCTTTCTTTTGGTTTTCATTTGGTTTTCATTTGGTTTTCATTTTTTTCTTCTTCCTTTTTCTTTCTTCTTTTTTTCTTCTTCCTTTTTCTTTCTTCTTTCTTTCTTCTTTCTTTTTTCTTCTTCCTTTTTTCTTCTTCCTTTTTTTTCTTCTTCCTTTTTTTTCTTCTTTCTTTTGGTTTTGTTTTGTTTTCATTTTTTTTCTTCTTCCTTTTTCTTTCTTCTTTTTTTCTTCTTCCTTTTTCTTTCTTCTTTCTTTCTTCTTTCTTTTTTTCTTCTTCCTTTTTTTCTTCTTCCTTTTATCTTCTTCGTTTTTTTGTTCTTCCTTTTTTTTCTTGTTTCTTTTGGTTTTGTTTTGTTTTCTTTTTTTTCTTCTTCCTTTTTCTTTCTTCTTCCTTTTTTCTTCTTCCTTTTACTTTCTTCTTTCTTTCTTCTTTCTTTTTGGTTTCTTTGGCAGGGGCAGCGGGCGGTGGGCAGGGGCAGCGGGCGAGCGGTGGGCGGCGGGCAGGGGCAGCGGGCGAGCGGTGGGCGGCGGGCAGGGGCGGCGGGCAGCGGGCGGCGCGCGGGCGGCGGCGGCGGCCGGGGGCAGGGCCAGGGGCGGCGGGCGGCGGGCAGGGGGGCGGCGGGCGGCGGGTGGCGGGCGGCGGGCAAGGGCAGGGCAGGGCAGGGGCGGCGGCGGCGGCGCGCTAGGGCAGGGCACGGGCGGCGGCGGCGCTCACTGGGGGCGGAGGCGGCGGCACGCAGGGCAGGCGAAGTGGGGGCCGGCGGAGCTCACTGGGGGCAGGGCGTCGGCGTCGGGGCAGGGCGTCGGCGTCGGGGCAGGGCTTCGGCGTCGATCGGCGTCGGGGCAGGGCTTCGGCGTCGAGAGAAGAATGGGAAGTGGCGAAAACTGCTAAGTGCAGTATATATAGACAGACCTTTAGCCCCGGTTGGGGAGGCGGACCGCGACTAAAGGGCGACTAAAGGGTACCTTTAGTCGCGGTCCGCCACACCAACCGCGACTAAAGGGATTTGGCGCCGCTTTCGTTCCCGCGTAGAAAGAGCCTTTAGTCGCGGTTGGGGACAACAACCGCGACTAATTCATTTCAATATCTTAAAAATATAATTATATATCAAAAAAATCAGAAAAATAAAACTAATTCATTTTAAAATCTAAAAAATACAATTATATATCAAAAAAATCAGAAAAATAAAACTAATTCATTTTAAAATCTTAAAAATACAATTATATATCAAAAAAATCAGAAAAATAAAACTAATTCATTTTAAAATCTTGAAAATACAAATAATATATTAAAAAAATCAGAAAAATAAAACTAATTCATTTTAAAATCTTAAAAATACAATTATATATCGAAAAATCAGAAAAATAAAACTAATTCATTTTAAAATCTTGAAAATACAAATAATATATAAAAAAACCAGAAAAATAAAACTAATTCATTTTAAAATCTTAAAAATACAAATAATATATAAAAAAATCAGTTCATCGATCCTTTGAAGGTTTGACAAAAGGTTTGATACATCATTCAGTTCATCGACCAAGTACAAATCATCCGGATTCGCCATCGTACGTTTTAATTCACATGATCCATTCAACAAAGTTTGGTACAATAAATTATTACACATCAATTCTTCCCTTGTGTCCCTGCTTGCTTACGGTTGTGCCGTATCCATGGAGCATCCTCATCATTTAACTTAATGCTTGGGTCAGTGTTCACTTTGAAGGGCGGAATTTCACCAAACATATTATAATCTTCTGACATGTCTGTCTTGTCCTCCATTCCCACGATGTTTATTTTCCCTGAAAGAACAATGTGGCGCTTTGGATCATCGCATGATGTACTGATCGTTTTCTTATCTTTCCGTTTCCTCGGTTTGCTACTCATGTCCTTCAAATAAAAAACCTGAGCGACATCTTTGGCAAGGACGAATGGTTCATCAAGGTAACCAAGATTGTTGAAATCCACCATTGTCATTCCGTATTGCTCGTCCACCTTTACCCCACCTCCTGTTAGCTTGAACCATTTGCACCGAAACAAAGGGACCTTAAAGGAGGGTCCATAGTCAAGTTCCCATATCTCCTCTATGTAACCATAATATGTGACCTTTTGCCCATTCTCGGTTGCTGCATCAAAGCGGACACCACTGTTTTGGTTGGTGCTCTTTTTATCTTGGGCGATGGTGTAAAATATATTCCCATTTATCTCGTACCCTTGGAAAGTCGTTATAGTCGAAGATGGTTTCTTGGCCAACATGTACAGCTGATCTCCAACATCATTGTCATTCATTAAATGTTTTCGCAACCAACTGCCGAAAGTCTCCATGTGGGCCTTTCTAATCCAGGATTCAGGCTTCCCCGGGTTGTCCGAGCGTAAAATATTCTTGTGTTGCTCGAAGTACGGAGCCACCAAGCTGGAATTTTGCAGAACTGTGTGGTGTGCTTCAGTCATAGAATGACCGTCCATACATATCGTGGATTCCCTTCCGATCTTGCCTTTTCCACTTAGTCTCCCCTCGTGCCGCGATTGAGGAATACCAATCGGCTTAAGGTCAGGAACATAGTCAATACAGAACTCAATTACCTCCTCATTTCCATAGCCCTTGACGATGCTTCCTTCTGGCCTAGCACGGTTACGAACATATTTCTTTAATACTCCCATGAACCTCTCAAAGGGAAATATATTGTGTAGAAATACAGGACCGAGAATGGAAATCTCTTCGACTAGGTGGACCAGGAGGTGCATCATAATATCGAAGAAGGATGGTGGGAACACCAACTCGAAACTGACAAGGCATTGGACCACATCGTTCTGTAACCGTGGTAGATCTTCTGGATTGATTACCTTCTGAGAGATTGCATTGAGGAATGCACATAGCTTCACAATGGCTACTCGAACATTTTCCGGTAGGAGCCCCCTCAAAGCAATCGGAAGCAATTGCGTCATAATCACGTGGCAGTCGTGAGACTTCAGGTTTTGGAACTTTTTCTCCGACATGTTTATTATTCCCTTTATATTCGACGAGAAGCCAGACGGGACCTTCATACTGCTCAGGCATTCAAAAAAAATGACCTTCTCTTCTTTGGTAAGAGCGTAGCTGGCACGACCTTGAAACCATTCCGGATGCCGGTCATCTGGGTCTTTCAAAAGTTGCTGGTCCTGCCGTGCTTCCTTTGTATCATTTGTCTTCCCATACACGCCCAAGAAGCTTAGCAGGTTCACGCAAATATTCTTCGTAACATGCATCACGTCGATTGCAGAGCGGACATCTAGGACTTTCCAATATTCTAGCTCCCAAAATATAGATTTCTTCTTCCACATGGGTGCGTGCCCGTCAACTCCCCGCGGAACTGATTGTCCGCCAGGACCCTTTCCAAAGATGACTTTCAAATCCTTGACCATATCAAATATCTCAGCACCAGTACGTTCCGCATGCTTCGGCCGGTGATCTGCCTTCCCGTTGAAATGCTTGCCTTTCTTTCTTACGTTATGATTTCGGGGAAGAAATCGACGATGACCCAGGTACACGTTCTTCTTACAATTAACCAAACGTACACTTTCAGTCTCATGTAAGCAGTGTGTGCATGCATTGTATCCCTTATTTGTTTGTCCCGAAAGGTTACTGAGAGCAGGCCAATCGTTGATGGTTACAAAAAGCAACGCTCGTAGGTCAAATTCCTCTCCTTTGTGCTCATCCCAGACACGTACACCAGGTCTGGCCCACAACTGTAAAAGTTCTTCAACTAATGGCCTTAGGTACACATCGATGTCGTTGCCGGGTTGCTTAGGGCCTTGAATGAGAATTGGCATCATAATGAACTTCCGCTTCATGCACAACCAAGGAGGAAGGTTGTAGATGCATAGAGTCACGGGCCAGGTGCTATGGCTGGAGCTCTGCTCGCCAAAAGGATTAATGCCATCAGTATTTAGACCAAATCTTATGTTCCTTGCGTCAGCTGCAAAATCTTTTAAAACTCTGTCGACCTTTCTCCATTGCGTTCCATCAGCGGTGTGTCTCAACTCCCCGTCGGACTTACGGTCCTCTTTGTGCCATCGCAACGACTTGGCATGCTTTTTGTTCATGAACAGACGTTTCAACCGTGGTATTATAGGAGCATACCACATCACCTTGGCGGGAACCCTCTTCCTGGGTTTCTCTCCCTCAACATCGTCACCAGGGTCATCGCCTCTGATCTTATAACGCAATGCAGTGCATACAGGGCATTCATTCAAATTCTCGTATTCACCGCGGTAGAGGATGCAGTCATTAATGCATGCATGTATCTTCAGAACCTCTAAACCTAGAGGGCAGACAACCTTCTTTGCTTCGTACGTACTGGCGGGCAACTCGTTATTCTTCGGGAACATATTCTTCAACATTTTCAGCAAATTTTCAAATGATGAGTCACCTACACCTTCCTGTGCCTTCCATTTTAGCAAATCCAGTGTGCAGCCCAGCTTTTTCAGACTATTATCGCATCCTGGATACAACGACTTTTTGTGATCCTCTAACATGCGATCCAAATTCTCCCTCTCCTTGTCAGTTTCGCAGCGTCTCCGTGCATCAGCAATGGTCCGACCAAGATCATCAGCGGGCTCATCATGTGCCTCTTCTTCACCTTCACCTAACCCTTCCCCACCTTCAGCATCATCCTCCATGAAAGTATCACCGAAATGATCACGATAGATGTCATCGATATCATCCCCTTCTTCATCTTCTTCCATTCTAACCCCTCTTTCTCCATGCTTGGTCCAACAATTATAGCTTGGCATGAAACCATGCTTCAGCAGGTGCATGTGAACGTCTCTTGAGGAGGAGTAACCCTTCCCATTCTTACAGACAGCACATGGACAGATAATAAAACCTTGCTGCTTGTTCGCATTTGCCACTACGAGGAAATCTTTCAAACCCGTAGTGAACTCGCCGGAGACTCGGGGACCGTACATCCATTGCCGATTCATCTGCATTATTATTATATAAAGTATATAATTAACCATCATGCATTTGTTAAACTAACTAGCTAGAAATAATACAAATTAAACAATGAACTACACACATGCGTATTTTATCAATGACGCATGAAAGGTTCAAGTTGCTAACCGCGATCGCGGAGGAAAAATAAATAAGAAAGCTCAAGTGTGGCTCGGACACTTCATACCATGTTTGTTTCAGGCTCTCGGGCATTTCATCAAACACCTTGTGTGCATAGGCTCTCGGGCATTTAATCAAACACCTTGTGTGCATAGGAGAAACCAAAAGCAAACCCACCACCACCTTCTGAAAATTGTGAAGTGAGCTGAGTGAAGTGAAGTGAGCTGAGTCATATATATAGGGATGGGCCTTTAGTCGCGGTTGGCCAGGCCACCGGGACTACAGCCCCTCCCGTCCGCCAGCTGGATGGGCTTTAGTCCCGGTTGGCCTGGCCAACCGTGACTAAAGGCCTTCGGGGACCTTTAGTCCCGGTTGGCCAGGCCAACCGGGACTAAAGCCCCTCCCGTCCGCCAGCTGTCGACCGAGCGCGCTGGGCCCAGATAGCTGGTCGCGGGTCTTCTCCCGAACTGCGACTAAAGACCCCTTTGGTCGCGGTTCGATTGGTTTGGGGACTAATGGGGGCGTATGGAAGCCTCTTTTTCTATCAGTGGTCTATCCGCGCTAGCACGTCCGTTGATGCAGTATCAGTCGTTGATTGGTTGAGATTCGATTAAGACGTGGATCGCGCCGACAGTTCAAACTTGAAAGCCATGAACTCGATCGTAGACACCGGCACACGCATGGCAGGGCGCTCTTCCTGGCTCCGTTTCAATCAGCCGAGGAAGGTCCCATGCATGCATCCTCGTGGCCCGGGTTCCGGTTGTCCATGGAGCTCAACCTGCTGTGTACAGCCTCGTGTGAAGCATGTCAAGTTCACGGCAGCTACGCCTGCACAGCCTCGTGTTTTTCCTTTTGCCATACTTGTATGCTTGTTATTGTTACGTGGGGTCTTTGGGGGACGTGACAGGCTCGTTCGCCCTACCCTCATCACTCGGGTAGTCGGGTTCGGCTCAGACAAAGTGGTGCCGTACCTAGTGGCCATATATATGAGCACAAGACAAGGTGGCGCCGGACGCTGCCCAATTCCCTTGTCCTGCTCCGTGGACGTGTCACGTGTACTGGTACGCGCGTTGGATCAATAACCTAGCTAGCTATGGTTAAGGGATCTCCAGCCGTTTGCCCCCGAGAGGGGCAAAAAATCGCCCCTGAAGACGCACCGGCGTTAAACCGTGCACTGGGGGCGTGATGCCCCCTAGTCGCGGCCCCATGGATTTTTAAAATGTTCAAATTCAACGCAAACACAACGTAAACACGGGTGAGTTCGATTTAAACATATTTTACAAAAAAAAAAACTACCGCGGGCTACCCCCGCCGTCTCCCTCGCCGCCCGCCCACGGGCTGTCGTCGTCGTCGTCGTGTCACCGCCGTCGTCGTCGTCGCCGTCCCCGTCGTCGCCTCCGCCGTCCCTGCTGCATCCCTCCCCCGATTGGCGCTGCGGGTTGGACGGTCCGGGGGCGTCGTCGTCGTCGCTATCGAGGACGACGACACTGTCCTCGTCCTCGCGCCCACGTTTGCGGGCGGCGATCTCCTTCAGGGTCCGGCGCTGCCGGACCATCTCCTCGCGCACGTAGTCGTCGCGCGACCACCGCATGGCGTCCTTGTCGGAGAAGCCGCGCCGGGCTATCTCCTCGTACTCCGGGGGGAGGCTGGACTCCACCTTCGGCTCGACGAGGGCGCCGGAGCTGCGGGTACGCGCGCTGACAGGCGTGTCCTGGGGCTCCGGCTTGACGGGGCGGAGGTGGAGGCAGGGAGAGCCGTCGGACGAGGAGGAGGACACCCCGGTCTACATGCGCCTCGGCATCCAGGAGCTTCCCCGGCGGCGTGAGAAGGACGGGGGAGCGGGGTACTTGAGGCGTGACGTGTTGCCGCCCTCGATGTACTCGAGGACGGCCTCCAACGTGCGGCCGGGCACGCCTCACCACCGGCGCCGGCCATCAGAGTTGAGCCTGCCGGAGGGCACGACGCCGTTGGTGGCCTCGAGCTGCTTGGCGTGACGGCGACGGAAGTAGAGCTCCCAGAGCGGGCTGTCGGGGACGTACCGTGGCCCCTCCCTCGCCGCACGCGGCAGGGACGAGCGGATGCATGCGATCTCCGCACGCCGCGCCGCGCCGGTGGGTACCGGGGGCACCGGCACGCCGTAGGCGTTGATCCTCCACGCTCCGGGCACCCGCATGTCCGACAGGACCGAGTACTCGGCCTCGAAAAGGAGGCGAGCCTCGTCCTCGTGCAGATGACGGCGCCCGAATCCGTTCGCCGCCGCGCCGTCGCCTGGAAAACGCTCGGCCATACTTTCTCAACTGGTGACGGCGAGAGGAGGAAAGGGGGAGAAATGAGCGCGTCGTCGGTGGATGATCGGGGTGAGTCTCTCCGGCGCGCTTGCAGTCGGCTTTTATAGGCGGAGACGCCGCGTGGTAGGCTTGGCCGGCGCGTTACGCGTGGCGTGATTGCGTGGCGGCCGAGGACGCGTCGCCCAGCCTTCACTGCGCCGCCCGTGAGGCATCAATGGAGGCTGACCGGCGCGGCAGCTTTGGCATTGATTCGCCGCGGGAAACGAGGCGATGAGGACGACGAAGGGGCGAGAAGATTGTAGAGTCGCTGACGCGGCGGGCCCGCGGCTCTTCGCGCCAAAAACGATTCGCCCGGCGCCCCCGAGCGACCCCCGGCGCGCCCGGTTCGGGTTGGGTCCGGCGGCGCCAATTTCGGCCCGAGCCGGCGAAAACTGGGTTCTTGAAGACGCGACTGGGCCGATATTTTGGCGCCGGCGGACGAAAAAACGCCTGGCGGGCCTTCTTGAAGACGCGGCAAGAGATGCCCTTAGCTAGGCCAAGTAGTACTCCTACGAGGAGAACGGAACTGCGCGCATTTGGCGTTCGTTGAACCGATCAATGTGTGCTGATCGACGTGTTACGGGCCGGGCTGGTAGCACCTCGGAGTCGTCGATGGAGAGCTGTCGTCGACGTCCTCATTCATTCCTCGAGCGACGCAGCGGCCGTTCGTGCTCGTACGTACGCGTGGTCACTCTCATTCATTCCTCCCTGCTATTGCTGTAGGTAGCTAGCCGGTCCGTTCTTTGAATGATGACGCAGTTCCAACAGAAGAATTGAGACAAGAGAGTTCGTGGGTGAGTTGAGTTATGATGGGCAGTGGGTTCGGTTGGGTCCTTCCACCCGTCGAGGCCGATTGATTGATTCATTCTTCTGAAATCGTGAAGCAGCGCATCATCTCGGGGGATGTTACTAAGTTAGGCTGGACCGGAGTAGACTACGTATGCGCCTAGCCGCCTGGTCAAAGTGCAGACCACGAGGGCGCAGTGCAGCAGAAAACACAACAGCATCAACAGACGGAAGGAAGGAATACTCGGAGGAATGATCAAACGCGCTTCGTTTTGTTTTACCGGAATTCAACCCGCAAAGCCGCCGGCGGGCGCGCGGGATAGCATGCGCCGAATGTGGATGTGGTTGTGGTTGTGGAGTTGCTGCGCGGCACGTCTGCGGCCGGCCGGCGCGCGGGGAACGGAGCAAATCGCGCCGCTAACGCAGGACCGAACGTACGGTGACCAGGTCGCTCCACCGTGGCCCGGTCTCTCTCTCGGCGCTGCCCAGTTCGTGCACGAGGGAGAAGACCGTGCCCATACGGTGCACCTAGGTCTCTCCAGAAGTACTAACTTTTTTTTTCCAGGGGTTTCAGATGTAGTACACTACTAGTACGTACTCCATCAGATGATTAAAAATGGCTTAGCCCACCGCTATTTTAAAAATGGCTGAGCCAGGCCTCCCTCAGATGCACAAGTGCCGAACCTGCTAGCCCAACCAGTTCAAAGGCACAAGCAGAGACCGACCGGCCCATCTACGCTAATGTTTTTTCTCTCTCTGCGGTTTCTTATTATTATTTTACTGTTTGTAGCCGTTTTATCTGGTTTTCCCTATTTTTTATTTTTACTAGTAAATATGCCCGTGAGACAAAAAAATTATGCTAGCCAAATAAGTATGACTCAATACCCTGACATATGAGCGTCCTCTGTTTTAACACTGTGGCTCATCATGTTCTCACTTATTTTTCTTACTAACCTCGCTGATGATGATCACCATTTTCACGTGATCACAATGGATTCGACATGGTAAATGCCAAGGCTATGAGCTTGCCAGTGCACACGACACTTGTCAATATGTTGCACTAGAGAATATTTAAAACTTTAAAAACAAATCTCATCGACCACGAACTACTCACAACGCCTAGACATGTAAAGACTTTCGAACAACTAATCAAATCCTAGACATAAAAGACTTTTGAATCAGTGAAAGGTTTTTAAAATGGACATTCTTTTGAAATTTTGGATTTTCTAAGAAAAATCACGAACATTAATATTGTTTACGAACAGTTTTTGAAATGAATGAACAGTTTTTGAATTTATGAACATTTTTTACTCAACAAACATTTTTTGAATCGATTAACTTTTTTTAAAAAAATTGGGAACAAATTTTAAAATTTGTGTTTTTTTTAATTTCTGTGAACATTTTCGAAAATTTCATGGTCATTTTTTTCAGATTCCCTAATATGTTTTGAATACACGATCATCTTTTAAAAATCATGAACATGATTTTATTTCCTGACCATTTTTTCCAAGTCATGATTTTTTTACAATTTGCGAACAGTTTCGCAAAACTACCAACATTTTTTGAATCCACGAAAATATTATGATTTCCTAAATATTTTTTGAATTCACATACATTTTTATGAAAACTTGTAGCTTTTAAAATTTGGACATCCTGAATTAGTTTAAAGAAGGAAGAAAACTGAATGGGAAAACAAAAGACAAAACACGAAATGAAAAAAGGGGAGTCAAGCACCGCACATGGGCCGGGCCATGAACGCATACGTGGGGGGAGGACGTGCGTGAGAAAAGAGAGGGAAAAAGTGTGGAACCTAAGGATCAAACCCTTGTCTGCTGGATAGAAGAGCTAGGTATTAGCCATTGTGGTGCTTGTGCTTCTATCATTTGTATTGGTATCACATCTATAAAACGACGAAGCAAGATGACGACTTTGAAAAGAAAAATTGAATTGTTTTCTTCACTTATGGGTGGCATAGTGGGTAATTTATAGCTATTTTGGGGGTATTTTTTTGGACGGACGGACAGAAGTAGTAGCCCCTTTATTATTAGGTATAAATTTTATTCTTTATTTTCTATATTAAACTCATGTCTACATTTTTTTAATACCTGAACATTTTAAAAAGTATGACATACTTTTTGTGAATAGTCCAAACGTTCGTTTTATATTACAATGTATTTGCTTAAAATGTATGTTTCAAACACATGAACATTTTTAAAAATGTAATGAACATTTTTTTTGAATTTTTGAAACTTTTTTAGAATTCCAAAAACTTGTTTTACAAAAATAATAATCAACAATAACACTAATTTTTGTAACCACGTCAACAATTTTAAAATGGCACACATATTTTTTGAATGGTATCAACATATTTTAAGAAAATACATTAACTGAAATGTTACACTAGGTCAACTTTGTCCAATTCCATGTTATACTAGGTTTTTTGGAATTTACATTTTCATAATATTGAAAAATAAAAAAATATGAATACCGAATTGGGTAGGCCCATTAAACCCCACTCAGCAGTGCGGCGGCCGATAGCACAAAGCAAGCATATGAGCCACACGACTAGGCTGGCCATAGCGTTTCGGTGCGATGGTTCTGAGAAAGTTAACTCTGGTTTTAGTTATTCTTTCTTCTGTTATTTCCTCCACTATAGTCAATAGGTTTTTTAGTTTTCTTCCATCTATTTTTAATAAAAATTCAGAAATTTTCCCGAAAGTTTCGGTGAACTTTTATAAATTTCACAAATGTCCATAAGTTTCAAAAAACGTTTTAAAAGTATTTCCAAATTATCAAAAAGAGGGTTATATTTAAATAATACTTAATATCCATATTTTTGGAATTTTTCTCCTTTGTCAAAAAATAAAATAAATGTTCACATGATTAATGAAACTATTCCCATTTTTCAAAAATGTGATGTCCAATGATTTATTTTTGTCACAAATTCGAAATGTGTTCATGACCCTGGGTGAGGAATTGTTATTCTTCACCCCCCCCCCCTCTATTTTACCATCAATGCACTGTAATTTTACGCTCCATAAGTTTTGTCTTATTTCTGACATAAAAAGAGACCGTAAGAAAATATATAATCACCGTAAACAATATTTTACGTTATGTAAAATTACAAACGTAAAAACATAGTGTAAAATATACATAAACTCCAAATTTTCTTGTCTTATGACCTATATTTTTATTTTCTTATACCAAATTTTACGTAGTGAATCAATAGAAATGTAATTATTTGAATTTCAAATGTAATTTAATTATAAAGTGATCGTAAGATTATCTCGGGTGAAGAATAACTTATTCTGCACCCTAGGTGATGAATAGCATCACTATTAAAATTAATAAACCGACTAGATAACCGTGGGATATAGTTATATTTTGTTTTGGAAAGGGAGCGCCCCGCGCTGAACCCGCCAATGTGAGTCGGGCCAATGAAAGTTCATCTGCACCACCCCAGTACATATGACACAATAAGGCTAGTCATAGTGGGAGTAACTTAGCAAGTAACATAGCGCACTCCGAGAAATTTTTGCTTATGTGGATGTAGTTAATGAGAAGTGGTAACATAATATGTTACTGTAACATAGCGTTTGTCAAGACAAGATGAGTGTACAAGCTAATTAATGAAGTCCTCTATGACACTACTACTATGTTAGTTTGCACTATAAAGGTAGTAACTTAGACTAGTGTCATATGCATGACAGTAGTATAAGTTACTCCCCACTATGACCAGCCTAAGCGTCATAAAGTAGGTTCCCAGCATGGGCACAAGACCAGAAGAACTTAACTTCTTTAATGTCATTGGGCCAAGATTGGCGGAGGTTGAGATTTCCCTCCATTTCGTGTTTCCTGGAATGCCAATTACGGGTAGTTTGGACCGGGTCCTCAAGCGAGAACCCTTCCTGACAGACCTCCTATTTCTTTATCTATGTGTCAAGTTGTCGAATGAACAAACAGAATGACACGGATGGGTTCGCCAAGTTGTGCTGTTAAGTGTGTCCTTCGTGCGTGCATCTTGGGTTTTATTTTTATTTTTTGGGTTTTACGGGTTTTCAAATGGGATTCAATTGTTTATTTTATACATATACATGAAAAGTATTATAAATATATATATATATATTAAAAAAATAACATTTGTGAATATTTTAATAAGTTATGAATATTTATTCTAAATTTTAGAACATTCCATTTAATAAAGGGACTAGTTTAAAAGGGGAACATTTATTACTATTTTGTGAATTGTTTTTAAAATATCTCTAATTTTTGAAAAGGAGGTATATTAAAAATATATTTGCAAAGCATGTGTAAAACAATGAACTTTTCTGAAAAAGAAAGACAAAATATAGTACTTTAGACATGGACATTTTTGTACCCCTCCGACGGAAATTAGTTGTCACAGTTTTAGTCAGACTTCAGTGCAAAGTTGTAGTAAAGCCACGACAATTAATTTAGATCTGGGGGAGTACTAACATTTTGTTTTATTTTTGCGAACAATACTATTATCTTTTTCGAACATTTGTGTGTCCATGTATTAGAAGGAAAATGGAATGCACAAGAGGGTTGTTGCCGAAGGCGAACTGCACAACGGCCATGGTTAGTAGGGCCGGCTCTGGTGTCTGGATGCAATGACCTAGGGCCCAGACCTATAGGGGGGCCGTGATCTGGTATGGATGTGTGTGTATAGCCCAGTAAAATTAGGGAGGTACTGACAATACAAATGGCAAGGAGATCGATTCTAAATTACTAATTGTCAATGATGTCACTGAAATCTGGTTCTAATTTGAGGTAATCATACAAATTTCCTTTTCTTCCAAGTCTTTGAACAATCATTATTAGACATCTTGTGATCTCAAACTAAAAATGTGTGACTGAAAATTAATTCTTTTGGTTGTAAGAGAGAGAGAGAGAGAGAGAGAGAGAGAGAGAGAGAGAGAGAGAGAGAGAGCTTAAACCTGCTTATTATACTAAAAACAAGAGTAAAATGCATCATAAGTCCTAAAACTATTGGAGGTGTGCAGTTTAGTCCTATAACTTCGAAACTGCAGTTTTATGTCCTAAAACTATTGGAGGTGTGCCAGTTTAGTCCTACGACTTTGAAACTGCTTGGGTCCCAAAACTATGTAAGTTTGTTCGTCCCAGGTCTTGTATGGCCAGCATTGACCGGCCGTCGTGTCGCTTGGAGATGCTTGAATTGTTGCCACGTTGACCCAATGTACCCACCAGGTTAACTTCCGCGTCGTCCCGCAGCAGTGACTATTTCCCACCTGTGGCCATGCTCGTGCCCAAACAACAACATGCACAACCAGCTCTACGGCAAGGGTATCGGGGCAAGGACAATGTCATGAGAGAGGGGGGGGGGTGGCGTCCTCCATCCCGATTGGCTCGGTGTCTCTCTGGCGGCCGCGCCCAAGGAGAGGGATGTCATCCTCCATGCCGACTGGCTCGCGGTCTCCCCAGCGGCCGCACCAAAACCTATTAGCGAGGCTGCCTTGTAGCTCATGGGCACGCACGTGGAGGGCGTGCAGGTTGCAACACATTGCGACATTGAAACGTATGGACCATTTTTGGGGAAGTAAACACATCTAAAGTGCTCTTTTGAAAAAATGCACCATAGATGCTGGCCATGCAAGCTTAGGACATGAGATGAACAAACTTGCATAGTTTTGGGGTCCAAAACTGCAGTTTCGAAGTTATAGGACTAAACTGACACACATAAAATAGTTTTGGGACCAAAAACCGCAGTTTTGAAGTTATAGGACTAAACTGACACACCTCCAATAATTTTAGGACCCAGAGCTGCAGTTTCCAAGTTATAGGACTAAACTGACACATCACCAATAGTTTTAAGACTTATGATGCATTTTACTCTAAAAACAATGGAATACCTCAAGTTGGATATAGGTGAGGTGGGACTTAAGAATGCCTTGTCTGAAACATCTATTCAAAGCAAGAATTAGCGTAAAGAAAGGAAGCAACATTTCCTTTGAGCTGCTTTTAAAAAGTCCCCGGGGATATAGCCCACTTCTATGCCCATGGCCAATACAACGCCCACAAAGAGTGCAAGTCTGTGCTACCTCAAGATGTGTGGCATATGCACCAGCTCTCATCCATAGGTCACTCTCGACCAAAAAGAAGCACACTAGCATTACGAGTTACATCACGGGTTGGTCGTCGGTCAGTTGAGTCAATTAGCAAGAGATCGAACACCATATCATGGTTCTGTTACTTTTATTGATACGGATACGGATGGACGGATGTAGTTTCTGACAAGTGGAGGCGAATACAAACGTCACATTAGTTTCAAAAAAAAAAAAATACAAACGTCACATGGTACGTGAACAAAATGAAATGGCTACTGGCATGTCTACTTTTATTTGTCATCTCGCGGTAAATTGGTCGGAAACTTGAGTTGTTGACGAGAGACAAGAGGAAAGCTATCCAATCCATCCATAGCCAGGCCGGCCGGCCGGCAAAAGCAGACGTGTCTGCAACTAGCTTGGTGCGCCGTCGCCTAGCAAGCCAAGCTAGTCGGCAGGGGCCGTTGTTGCGCCGTTGCCATCTCGACCGTGACCCGTACGTGCATCCTAGCATGCTCAATTCATTTCGGTCGCGTACGCGCGATGATGTGGTGCGGTCCATATGATACACGGAGGGAGATAGCACGTACCCAGTCGCTGTACATGTAGTAGGTTAACTGTAAACTTCAATGAACATTGACGTTGCAAAATCCGGCTTGTGTTACGTGCGGCTCGTCTGGAGTAGTACGTACGTACGTACAAATACAATAAGAGCAGTTCAGAAGAGGAAGATTCGCTGCTCCCCGGTTTATTATGCGGCCGTTGGCTGTGATCTAGTTCAAAAATACAAGCTCCGCCAACCATTGTGGGTGTGCCTGCAACTGCACGAGAATGTAGCCACGTACCGAACCGGGATGCCCTGCTCACCAATCGTCGTAGCCTTTGTGTTTTTCAATGTTGTCACCGACAGAAGGAGATGCCATTTTCAAAGAGAAGTCAACTTCCTTGCAAAATACAGAGGATACGTATCCGTTTGATGTTTTGCTTTTGCGAAACGACATTCTATGGCAATTTCAGTGTCCTATTTTCCGAGTTTTGTGCTTACGTTCAAGTTTTCGCTCGGTTTCCTCCGAATCAACTGGGCAAGCTCTATTAATCTCATATATCCGTGGGAGGATCCCTTGACCATATCCGTGACCCAGTTCTCTGTAGGTTTACGATTTTCGTTAACCAGGCTCGAACATCTCAACAGGGGTTGTTGAGCCGCTACACGAATCGGGTGTTGAGATAGGTTTTTACAAGTTGCTTACATCTAACCAAATATCGTAATCAAGTACTACCTAAACTGCCCCAACGTCTTATATTTAGGAATGGAGGTAGTACCGTGGATGTACACCTTGTCATTTTAAAGCTAGGTTAATCATGAGTCCCAAGGTACCAATAGGCCAATCAACCTAGCAACGACTTGATTATATCTACTCTGGCATCCGCGCCACAAGGACAAAGAAGGTGGTGATAATCTTCTACGCAAAAGGAAAGTCAAGGCTCAAGGAGGAGTGGTTTATCCAGCACCAGCAATGAACATGGGCTTCTTTCGTTTTGGTTGCTGCTGTTAGAACAACAAACATGACCATTCAAAATTGGAGGTACAAAATGGGAGTCCAGATGCTGTTGTTCATGGACGAACCGACGGCAGTTTCTTCTGCCGCTTGTTACACCTTTTCTAATAGCTAGGGTGAATCTCATATTACTAATCGCTCAACAGAAAGAGTTGAATTTACAGAGCAAACATAGGATACGGGAATAATGGAAAATGTAGAGTTTTGCTGGGCAGTCGTGCTGGCCATGTAGTCGATGATCATAATGTACGTGTGTCTACGTGCCAGTATTCCATACAAATGCTACTTTAAGAAGCGACTAGTAGATTAGTTCAGCTTAATCGCCTTTCCCAGGTACGTAGACCCCAGGCAGCAGCTTCCAGTTGAGTGTGATTAAGCTAGTCCCTCCGTCCCATAATACAAAACGTTAACGTATTGCATTATGGGACGGAGGCAGTGACGATTCCATGTGTAAGCTGTGGGGTCAGCTGACCCCACAGCCTTTTGGATTGCAAGCCTACTTCTATTAATATTTATGCAAAAAATTAGGACATTTTAGAGGGTTTAGTGCATTTGAACCCAAAGCTTTTTGGTGCTGGCACCGCCGTCATGGAGGGAGTAAGTAATTAAACCATGTATGTGCGTGAGGGTTTTGTCGTCTGATGCAAGAGCTGGCGATTACGCCTTGCTAGTTTTGCCGGATTCTCTTCCCTTTTAGGTTAAAAACAGGTTTTGTTCCTATGTAATCGAATGACAGATCAACAGCATGTTTTGCTATTTTCGCCTTGCGAGTTTCGCCGGATTCCCTTCCCCTTTTAGGTTAAAGCGGGTTTTGTTTTTCTATCTAATCGAATGACAGATCAACAGCCATTTCTGCTAAAAGAAAAGAGATGAAGGAGCAGGTTAGCTAGGTAACAGCAGGCCCACACGCAGTTAACATTATTAGAGAAGTGGCGATACTGCGACAGATTGGAGACATGCATAGCGCTAATCATTAGACGTGGGTGCAAGTGCTGTGATTGGCAGGATCACGGTTTTTGCGGATATCACCTCGCAAGTTCCTGAAGATCACACGCAGACCCTTTACGTGGATCATGTATATGGCATGACCCACAGCAGGGCCCATTAGTATTTCTCTTCGTGCGCACCATGGATGTATTCCAGGTGAAGTTCCCTAGTTTGTGTTTTATACATGCATGACCAGGTGAAGGTGATCATGTGTTTTCTCACTATGTAAATAGTATGTTTGTAAATGAAAAATGCCATTTTATGATCTTGTGTAGTACTTGCTCATTAGTGCGGTCGCGGTCGGGATGGTTGCGGCCATGTTGTTGTTGCGGAGGAAGTTAGTGATTGGACATGGGACGAACATGGCCGCGTGGCAACTGGCCAGCGAGAGGTGCTCACGTCTCGGATTAGTAGTACAACTCCCTTAATCAAACCGTTTGGGTTGGGTGATCTGTTCCAACTTGTGACCTACGAATAGCTCAAGAGCAGATCGTGAGCTGTTGGATCCTCGACCACTCGAGACGCACAAAGTAGGTTGGTCCACGTGTTGGCGGACCCGTTTGGTTAGGACAGCCTGACACCAATAAGTCGATCGACTGGGTTAAGTGCATCAATTAAAAGACTAGGTCTCGATTGCATTTTGTTGCAGTGCATGATCTTTGACCTGCTCCATGGTGGTGTGTTACTTGGTTCACGCCGGAGACCATTTCTAAACTCTACCGATCAAGAATCTACTACTAACAGTTGATCAAACGCCGCAAAAACCAAAAGTATTCTAGTTTAATTTCCACATGAAGTTAGGCCGTGTATGAAGACCGTACGTCCCCGACGTGCAAAGCAACGCACATACATATATACATCGATCATGTCGACCCAGAGTCTAGAAAGAAGATACACATTCCTGTCATGGAAAGAGACAGTGAGCGTCAAAGATCAAACTCCTCCGTGTAGTTAGGCAGGACCATCGACCCAAAACACTGTAGTTACTTACCCGAGAGGCTTTAATCATGGGTTCAGTCGATGTCGCGCCGACCTAACAAGTAACAACGACGACGATCGCACCATGTTAGACCAAAAGTCAGGAGATCGTCCGGTTGTAAAGCCCGTGTGCCACTGCTGTTGTTTCCGTTCCTTCTTTCCGTGTCATCCGTGGTAAAAATAAAATAAACCAGCGACGTGCCTAAGTACAGACAGATCACGGTCCCAACCGCCCAATCATAGGCCGACCTCACCACCAGTCACGAGCAACTAACCAACCAGCCTAGTCGCCGGTCAACCGCCGGTGCAAAAATCGTGGCTCTCCGAGGGGTGCAACTGCGAAAGGCGCCACCTGGTCAGATGGGTACAAAAGGGAGGAGAAAGCTAGCAGCAGCCTGAAGCCAAGTCCTACACCACAACACTCTCGTCTTTCTGTCCCCGTCTCTCTTCTATCTTCATGTAAAGTTGTGAGCCGTCGACGAAGAAAACAGGAGGCGGTGGAAGAGAAGAAGAAAGCTCGACCGACCTGTCGCCGGCCTCGTGCGCGGTGACGGAAGAGGTCGTCGTCGCACAAGAGGATTGGTTGTTGTGTACGCGTCGAGGTGCCGGAGGGACAGAGGAAAGGGAGATGGGCTCCGGCGAGGGGAAGCAGGGGAAGGGGCTGGTGAAGGGCTGGGCGCAGAGGTACCTCAACGTCGGCTTCGTCGCCGGCTTCCTCCTCGTGCTCCTCACCTACATCGTCGTCACCCAGCAGTTCTCCATCACCTCCCCCGACGGTACGTGCGTGCTACGTGGTTGAATTGATCAGCCGTCAAACAATACTCTTGTCTCTCGTCTGGCACGTCGCTCAACTGTTCCATTGGTTAATTCCATGGCTTCTTGATTGTTCATCTGCAGCTGTCCCCACGATGACGCCGCACCGGAAGCAGGCGATCAGCGCCCCCGGCGCCGGCGAAACAGGTGAGGAATTCGATCCATGTACTAGTACTACTACCTACGTGTAGCTCCCAATCCAAATTATACTACCGGTTATTAAGAGCGAATTCGTTCCAAGTCAACATGGTGTGCACATGGATCGATCCGCACGTAGGCGTCTCCGGTGTCTCCGCCGCCCGTTTTGTTATTCATCTGATCACGTCATGGTAATCTAATCTAGGGACGCCGGAGAGCCAAGGAGAGGAGAAGGCCGAGACGAAACCTGTCGACGCTTCTTCCGGTGATGATACTCCAAAGGAGCCGGAGCAGCAACAGCAACAGGGTAAATACATGCATATACTCCGGTTACAAACTGCTTCAGACTTCAGCAGTGGCATAGTATTCTCGTCTCTTCTTCTTAATAGTAGAACGGTTGATCTCTACCTGCATTTTCGAACTAATTGATGGATGGAACAATGAACGAAAGCGAGCCGTTGTTTTGCCAGATGCGGAGCCGGAATGGAAGAAGCCGGAAGACACGGTGGCGACGGGGCAAGAGCCCCCCAAAAGAGACGACACCGCTGCCGAACCGCTCGGTATGTCCAATATTCATTCCCCTAATTAAACAAGCAAAACCAATGTGCTGTGGTGTGATGACGCATTCGCTCCTAGTGGGAAATATATAAATGTCTTGATTAAACAAGCAGAATTAATGTGCTCGGAAATGTATATAATGAATGTCTTTGATTCGATTCGAGTAGCTTTCGGACGTATGTATACGTACGTGTATGGCCACTAGCATGTTTGGACCATCTTTCATGTTATTTAATCATTCTTTTTTATGAAACTAGGCAATTGCCATATTTTAAGCTGGGTCCCTCAAGTGTGAAAATCATCTGCATTTTGTCCCTTGTTCCACTCAGAGCTGTTTTGACAATGACGTGGCAGCAGTTTCGCATGCATGCATGACAACCAAATAAGCTATTTTCCTTATAATAAAAAGAAAAAAAAATACGATGTAAATGTTCTAGTAATTAAGTAACTGAAAAAATTGATGAATTTATAAAAGCAAAAGAACAAAGAACAAACTTTGGGAAGCTTGCTTTCTCACTCTGTTTCATTTATTCATACTTTTCTTTAACTTTTGTTTATTATTATGTCTTTTTTTTTCTAAATTTTTTGTTTTGTTCTTCAGTTTTCCAACTTTACATTTCCACCAAGTTTTCTACTAAATCTTCATTTTTTTCCCTACTAAATTTTCATTTAAAACTTGTATTCTCCAAACAAATAACATTTTCATATTTACATCCTATTAAAAAAAATATTTTGTCCTCTATTTTTTTTCAATTGAGTTGAGTTTCAAAATAATATTTATGCTTTTCCGGAATAATTTTCAACGGGACATCTGACCAAGTGTTGACCACTTTGGGGAATTTAGGGACTTTGGTGTTGAAATGTTCTAGCATCGGACCTAACAACACCAACCATGTATATGAGAAATAGAAAGACAAGTTCACCACTTAAGGGACTTCACAACACAAAAGTTCGTTGATTTTTCCTAATTTAGTTCCAGGATTTAATTTGATTTATCAGTGCATCTTCAACAAAAATGGTCGATCAATCACTCATTTTGCTGATTTGAATTTTCTTTATATTTTCACAAGGAAGGAAATGCTTCACGATTTATGAATCTTTTGCTCATCTTTTGTGTGTTGTGCAGACAACGGCAAAGTGGTGTGTACCACGGAGGGCCCCTTCTCCGACACGTGCGACGTCTTCGGCGACGTCCGGACCAACGGCACGGCGCACACCGTCGCCCTCGTCCCGGCGACCCAAACGGAGAGCCGGGAGTGGAAGATCCAGCCCTACGCCCGCCGCACCATGTCCGGCATCTCGGAGGTCACGGTGACACAGCTCGACTCGACCTCGGCGGAGTCCCCAGCGCCGGCATGCACGGTGACGCACAACATACCGGGCATCGTGTTCGCGCTCGGCGGCCTCACGGGCAACTACTTCCACGACTTCAGCGACGCGCTGGTGCCGCTCTTCATCGCGTCGCGGCGGTACGGTGGTGAGGTCCAGCTCCTGGCCAGCAACATCCAACCGTGGTGGCTCGGCAAGTACGAGGCCGTGGTGAGACGGCTGTCCAAGTACGACGTCGTGGACCTCGACCATGACGATCAGATCCGGTGCTTTCCGAGCGTCACCGTCGGGCTACGCATGCACAAGGAATTCGACATCGTGCCGGAGCTGGTCCCCGGCGACGTCCCGCTCTCCATGGTCGACTTCACCGCCTTCCTCCGCGAGACCTACACCCTGCCCCGCGCCGCGCCCATCAGCTTGATGAAGGGCATCAGCCCGCCGGAGGACCAAGAGAAGAGGAAACCGCGGCTGATGCTGCTCCACCGTGGCCACTACCGGAAGTTCGTGAACGTGCCGGAGATCGTGAAGGCGGCGGAGAAGGCCGGGTTCGAGGTGTCCATAGCGGATCCGCGGTTCGACGTGAAGGTGGAGGAGCTGGCCCGGTCGGTGAACTCGTTCGACGTGCTGCTCGGCGTGCACGGCGCCGGGCTGACCAACGCCGTGTTCATGCCCACGGGGGCGGTGGTGATCCAGGTGGTGCCGTACGGGAACCTAGAGCGCATGGCGAAGGTGGACTTCGGCGACCCCGTGGCCGACATGGGGCTCCGGTACCTCGAGTACAGCATCACGGCGGAGGAGAGCACGCTGCTGGAGATGCTGGGGCCGGACCACCCCGTGATCAAGGACCCGGAGTCGGTGCACCGGAGCGGCTGGGACAAGGTCGCCGAGTACTACCTCGGCAAGCAGGACGTGCGCGTCGACGTGGAGCGCTTCGCGCCCACGCTCGCACTGGCCATCGAACATCTCCGGCAGAAGTAGGAATTGCATCGGCCACAGAGAATTTGTTTTTTTTGTTGGTACAAATTCGGGGCATTCTGCGGCCTCTGAATTGGGTGGAGCATGCATACATAGAAGAGTTGCTGGTATATTGGTTGGTTTATTTACCTCAAGTGAATAGAAAAATTAACTTGTTTCAGTAAATGCAATGTGTTTGGTAAGGAGTTTACTGAACTAAGCAAGAGTTTTTGAAACTTCACACCACACCAAAACTCAACGAAAAGTAGCATTGGAAGCTGTTAATACATCGTTTTTGCTATTCACATGAGAATTAGTCAAGTCTCTCAACTACGGAAACATTTTGTTAATTATATGTGCTCTTTCTTTCCTACTGCCAAAAGGTTTTCACACCTGGATTACTATAAAACCAGAATTGTTGGCAAAGTGATAGCAAAAAGGCTTCGTGAACAATATCCAACCCTTTTTTTTTGGCCTTCTGCCGCATTTGTTCGTGGTAGAATTCATACATCGCGTACCCTAAAAAAAAAGATACATCACGCATGTGTTGTGCACGTCCCCGCCTAATGTATTTGTAAGAGGAATTTGGTTGGTCCTCGTTCCGCGTCATGGCAACACCTTTTTAGACTGCTTGGAGGTGTGGTGCCGCGAAGCCGATGTGGAAGACTCCATGTTCATTGACCTCACCTCCGACGACGATGACGAGTGATCGCCGCCACGCCGCAGCGTCCCCGCCGCACCTAGAGGGCTTTGGTGAGCCCCACTTTGGGCAGTTAAGGTTAGGGTTAGTCTGACGCTTCGACGAATCTACCCTGTGTAAATCAATGAACTCATATATGTGTGGATGATCAACTTCTATCTACTACCGTTTCTTGTTCACTGCAATGTTGACGTCGACGCAATGAGGCACGTGCCCCGCGGCGGATGCCACGGACTGCCTATCGAACTGCTGGGAGGCGTAGAAGTAGGGAGGCTTGTATTGTTCCGGCCAGAATAGAGCTAACAGCGCCGCCCTGCCTCCCAGGCCCTGCCCGTCCCCTACACGATTGCTGCCACACCCGCAACCCTTCTTTTTGAGCAGCACCGCCTCCTTTGCCTTCTGTTTGAGGCGGCGGGATTGTCGTGTCGCCTAGTTGATCTTTCGGGAGGCCACCTTCTTCGGATCCTCCACCACCGTCGTTTCCGGTAGATTTTCGTACAGGTCCATGCGATGATGAAAAGGGGTTGGGGTGGAGAGCTAGATAGGTGTAGTATAGGAGAGAGTTGAGACGGGGGGCTGCCGCAAAAACAGTAAGGACAACTCCAAATGCATGGGCTTCACGTCGGTATCGGGTGTGCCGGGGGTGTTGTAGTCTAACGTGGCTGGTATCTGGATCCCGCAAAGCCCCCTGGTTTGCTTCATGTTTTCAGGAAAACGGACACCCGGTCTAGTCCACGGACAAATGCGGGACACCGTTGGATTGCTTGCAGCGCCTGGTCAGCTGGGTCCGGATGGGTAGGCCCTTATAAGGGGGTGAGTGTTGGGGTACACATAAAAGGTAGGCCCATGAAGGGTCAAAATATATTAAAGCATGGGCCCACACATCAGGTGGGTCCAGATAAATTTCATATAGACATACTATCCACTCGGACAAGCAACGTACTATCCACTCGGACAAGCAACGTACCATCCACTCGGATGACAGTCGACCACTCGGTCGTATGACTCACTCGGATATGCGAAGACCAACAGTCGACAAGGCACTCGAAACATCATCTTAGTAGTAGACTGACTTTATAGCTTCAATGCCCCACTTTGTAACATAGGAGGTGAGGGGGTGGCGCACTATATATAAGCCACCCCCTACCACCACCACTAGACTTGGGGGCAGGTTCTCATTCTTCTCCCTCTACTCTCTCGCCATTAGTCTCAGGACTTAGCTCTGGCATGGGGATCCGTTCTCCTCTCTCTCTCTCTCTCTCTCTCTCTCTCTCTCTCTCATTGTAATCCCCGGATACATACACACATAAAACAAAGCCTCTCCGGAGCACGAGACATATGAGTGTTGTCTCCACCGCGAGAGGCCCGAACTCGCTAAAACCACCGTGTCACCCATATGCATCTCGATAGATCATGCTCCTTTACCCTATCCCTTATTATTGTCGGAATAGTTCCCATGACAGTGAGCGTCTACCTTATTATGCTCGTTATGGCAATGCGGAAAATAACATGGTTTTCAATGGTGAAATTTCACCTCCAATGCAGATTATCTACTAGCGTACGCACTGGCTTCATCCATGGTCTACTCTACAATGTTCGGAACAATGACTGCTGTTTACAGTGGTCTGTACGTGTTTGGAGCTAGTACCAGGGATGATGATGTCACGCCCCGAGACCGGGCCTAGGCGAGACAGCCGCCGCGTGCCTATAGACCAGAGGCCTATAGTCACGCAAGGCGTGATAAAGCAGGCATAAACCAGCAGTGGATATAAATTCCTTTGCATTTACAAATAGCCAAAATACATTAAATTCTCTAGTCGTTTCCCACCCACTGGTCCAGCCTATTCTTCGATGACGACATCTTCCGGACATGCTTAAGTTACCTCGTCTGTATCTAGGAAAACAGAGAAAGCAAGGATGAGTACGACAAGTCATACTCAGCAAGCAGGTACTTCACCAATATAACAAAATAACGAGAAGAATATAAATACAGTGATACGGCTTGACTGTATTTAAATGAATTAACCAAGATATCAATGTGATGAAATAGATAAACAAATACCAGTGAAACTGGATTTAAAGGAATAGATCATTCACCCAAGAAATGTACTTAAAGAGGGTGAACGGTTATATGTATCGGTATCACATGTGACCAGCAAGGTTCCCAGCCCGGGACTCACAGGGGTGAATATTCACACTTTTACACTCTTAAGAGGGGTACTCCGACATCGACAGCCTCGACCAGAACCACCGGGGTTCCAGAAGAGCAGAGCCCTTTGATCCCCTGAGGCACGACAACTTGACTTACTAGTATGGGCCGTTCCCAAGGAATCATCACCAATACCGTGTTCGAAACAAGTGTCGCTCTCAGCGAAGAACTCAGACAATGCCATACCTGAACCGTGACCGGTACAATACGTTTGCGGTCGTGACACCAATGTAAATAGGATATATCATGTGAAGAATAAAGATATTAGACATATGAAGGTGAGATATCCAATCTCACGTCTCTGCGTGAGTCCAACTAATCATGATGATTTCTCACCTATCATCACACACTTCTCTTGGAAGCATCATGGCTAACAACGGGTATCACGAGGCGATACCATTCATCTAATGGCACCACGAGAAATGCAGAGATAGAACCAAATGAATATCTCTTCCACGATAGCGAGATCAATGATGATATCAAGAAGAGTATAGTGCTAGTATCAGCTCAAGCACCACAATTGAAACAACAACAAGATATAAAATAGGAGTAGCAAAGCTACTACTAGCAGGATGTAGGGATTAGCAAAGAAGCTACTTGCCTCAGGTAATACCATTTCTCCTTTAGAATAATACTCTGCCAAAAGATGAAACTCCATCATCTTGTATAAAATCTAAGGAACGCGCATATACTAATATTCTTCTGACGTACACGTAGCTCTCTCCCAACCTTTCTACCACTCTATGTTTATCAGTGGCCTCGCTCTCTTGTGCTCTATGTTGGTCGACTGGTCGTTGGTGTTGCAGTATGCCTCACTAGCAGGAGCTGCAGGTATTTGTAGGAGCTGATGATCGGCGGTGCCGACGAGAATATCTCAGTTGCAGTTGCTCCTGACCTTTGCCTCTTGACTCTTGAAATACTCATGGAGCTGTCCGACATCCCTTCCAGTGACCAAAAGCTACTAGCCTTCAACCTGGACAGCATGCAACAAGTCCACATACTGCCCCCTGTGTGACTAAGCCATTACTAGCTCCTGTAGTAACAAGCCACCTTGACCCTTACTACAAAATATCTCACGCCATAGAGGCATGGTTCAAAGCATCTGAACATGCACCACGTAATCTCTTCCAAAGAATACATGCACCACGTAATCTCTTCCAAAGAATACATGCACCACGTACTACTCATGCATGCATGCATCGATGCATGCACAAACAAATCATCTTTTAACTCCAACGTGATAACTCCTCTAATTTCTGTTGCATGCATGTGTTAACACCCAATCAAAATACTCCCTCCATTTTTGTATACAAGGCCACAAACCCATATTATAGGTATCAAGGCAAAAGTAAATGTGTGCTTAAGACAATATTGCAAGCTAGCTTGTCTCCTTGTTTGTCGTGTTAATTAATGCATATTTTTTGTCCCACCTACAACAAGCCAATGCTCTCACTCCTTTTGGTTAATTAATGAGGCGCATGCAAGCCAACCTTCTCACACACACATGCATGCAAGGGATAATTAATGTCCTCTTTACTAGTACGAGGCAAACACCATCATTTTTGTCTCGATTGATGTTTGTGGCCTTGTATAGTTGCAAATTGTAATTTCGATTGTGGCCTTGTATATAAAAATGAAGGGAGTACTAGCGTTTAGCAAAACCAAAACAATTAGTACACAAATATTATTTTACTAAAATAATTAATAACTAAAAAATACGGGTTATCACAGATGACATATTTTAGGATAAGCCTCCACCCGCTGAGCCATAGTAGTTTTGATTTACTAGGAGTTTGTTGTTGCCGGCGTTTTCATTATTGTCGTGTGTGTGTGTGAGTTGTTGTTTTTTGAGATAGCTTACCAGGCTTGCTGTTGTGTGTGAGTTGATGTTTACTGTATGCATCTTAGACTCTTAGTCGTGCGATGTCGGTGTGTATACTTATTCTACCTTGTATCTTTTTATGCTACATTAGAAGTTAATAAAACACTTTTATCAGATAAAGATACGCATACCCCACGCAGTAGCTTTGCAAGCCTGATTAGATTAAGCTAGGCTAAGTGTTTTGTCTGATGCGAGAGCTGCCGACTATGCCTTGCTAGCTTTGCTCGATCCCTTCCCTTTTACAGTAGCTTAAAACATGTTCGTTTTCTATCTTTTCGTGGAATGACAGATCAACAGCCCCTTTGTTATTCTAAAAAGGAACGCGGGAGCTGGGCAGTGTCCATCCGGGCCCACACACGCTGTAACTGGCAGGCAGGAAGTGGAACGCATGTTTTTAGCACATGCCACCTCGCCAGTGGGTGAAATCTCTCGCTGACCCATTACTGCCACCATTCCTAACTCATGCACGCAGTCACTGTATTTTTTTCCCCTACTATATAAATTGTACTGTTATTAATAGTTACTACATTTGTAGTAGAAGAAAGAAAATATGTTTCGTAGTAGTAGTAGTAGTAGTATGTATGTATTTTTTGTGATCTCGTGTATGTGGCGCAGTCACGGTCGGGATGGTTGGGGTCTTGGGGGTGAGATGAATGATTGGAGGTGTATGGGATGGGAGGAACACGCGTGGCCAGCGAGGGGAGGGTTGGGGGGCTCACCGCTCACATGTCGTGTTAATTGCTGCTCTTCATCAAACCGTTGGGTTGGGTTGGGTTGGGTTGGGTGCTCTGTGCACTGTAGCGTACTAGCAGGGGCGTAAGTGCGAAAGGCGCCGCCCGGACGGGTACAAAATGACCACCGACGAGAGAACGAGTGGACACGGAAGCCTTGGAACCCCAAGCCAAGCCAGAGAAGTCCCACTGCGGACTGCCACACTGCGTCCGCATCTGCATCTGCATGCAACACCACCTCGCTGTCGCTTGTAGCCTTCTATCCCGTCCCCAGCTATCTGCCCGGCTTTCTCCCATGTGAAGCAGCCACGCCAGTCGGCAACTCAAGAACCTCGTGCGGCGCGCCGGAAGGAAGGATCCAACCCCGGCCGCGGCCGGTAGACAGAGGAGGAGGAGGAGGAGGAGGAAGAGGAGGAGGAGATGGTCAGCGTCGACGCGAAGCAGGCGGCGCCGGCGGCGGGGGGGAGGGGGCTGCTGAGCAGCTGGGCGCAGAGGCACCTCAACCTGTGCTTCGTCGCCGGCTTCCTCGTCGTGCTCCTCACCTACCTCGTCGTCTCCCAGCAGTTCGCCGTCACCTCCCCCGTCGGTACGTACTCTTCTCCCTCCGCTAGTAGCAGTACATCGCTCACTGTCCCAATTGCTTCCTTGTACCGGTTCTTGATTGTTCGTTCATCTGCAGCTGTCCCCACGACGACGCCGCCGCACAGGAAGCATCAGGCCATCAAGTCCCCCGGCGCCGGCGCCGGCGAAGCAGGTGAGGACCCATCGCCACCCCCTGCCCTGTAATTCCCAGCCGTCCAATTTCAAGCACTACTGCTCTTAGTTCGTTCGTCCCATCGAGATTAATGCCGCACTACCTCGCCGTCCGCCCGGGCCCGGCGCCGGCGTGGTGGAAGGAAAGAACCCACCCAATAAAGTCAACTTGTTCTTTGGAAGCAGTGAGGCGTGCCTCTCTGACTCTGACTGATGGAATCATGGCTAAATTGACTAGGATCAACGCAAGGGCGTCGAGGAGGAGCGGGGAAGGCGGAGGCCAGACCAGCTCACGAGCAGCAGCAACAGGGTAAGTCATAAATAAATGGAGTATCTTTCTTCTTCTTCCTCCTGTCGGTGGCATGGTATGGACGGAATGAGTGAGCCATAGGGCGCTGTGTTTTTACCAAAAGCAGGGCCGCCGAAAGCAGAGGCCCGCGCGCGCCGTGCGGGGAAGCGAGACGACGACGACGGTGCGGCCAAGCCGTTCGGTATGTGTCCAATATTCCTCCCCTTAGTAGCAGAATTAATGTGATGAGATGACGCATTTTATGGGTTCCAGCTCAAAAATAATGGTTTGGTTTGGTTTGGTTCGATTCGATTCGTGTAGCTTTCGGACGTACTCTATGTACCTACTGCCTGCTCACTAATGCTGCTATAAATGTGCTGATTCGATGCGATTAGCTTTGGGACGCACAGAGGAGTACGTATCCGGTGGTCACTAGTAGTACTACTAGTATTTGGATCAATTTTATAAATGAAACTAGGCTATTTACCCAAAGAAATGGTCCCTCAAGTGTCAAAATCGTCTGAATTTAGTCCATTCCTGCACCGGCATATGTTCTTTGTGACAATAAACAATAAAAACGGATAAATGGAGGATAGTTTTTTCATGCTGAATGTTTTTCTATTCGTCCAAAAAAGTTAGTAGCACATTTCTTGACTTCCCCTGTTTTCTACAATAATAATGCTCGACTTATGGAATAAATATACAGTAGGAGTAGAATTACCCCTTTGTACAAATTAGTTGAGTTTCAAGAAATACATGAAACTTTCGCATGTCAACATTTTTCCTTCTGTGGCATTTTTTCCCTTTATTTCCTGTTTTTCATGTTTTATGATGACTTGGCCGGAAAATGGATGAAGTCATCCCACATCACTGTCAAAATACTTTTCAACGGGACAAATGACCATGTCCAGACCACTTTAGGGACCTTATTGATTTTTGTGATGAAGGTGTTTCTTGAATTGGACCTAACAATACTAAACCAAATCTTACCACTTTAGGGACTTCTCGACATTAAAATAAGTCCACGGTTTGACTATTTTGAGTAGAGCTGGAGCTAGCAACGGGTTTACGCCTAGGCTGGGCTAGCTTAAGCGGTGAACTCACACATCATTGTCAAAATACTTTTCAACGGGACAAATAACAAGTCTAGACCACTTTAGGGACCATATGGATTTTTGTGTTGAAGAAGTTTCTTGTATTGGACCTAACACTACCAAACCAATTCTTACTACTTTAGGGACTTCTTGACTTAAAAATTAGTTCACGGTTTGAATATATTAAGTAGGGGTGGAGCTAGAAAATAAATCCGATGATGTCATCTCCATTACACTAGGTTCAACTTTCACAAAGAAACAACACTTGGTGCTAAGTCAGTACACCCTATGTTCCTAAATCTAAGACGTTTTGGCAGTTTAACTTACATTTATAAACAAAGGTAGTAGGATGTAGCGACTTCTCGACTTAAAAATTAGTTCACGGCTTGACTATATTAAGTAGGGGTCGAGCTAGAAAATAAATCTGATGGCGTCATCTCCATTACACTAGGTTCAACTTTGACAAACTAACACCACTTGGTGCTAATTTAGTACACCATATGTTTCCAAATGTAAGACGTTTTGACAGTTTAATTTGAACTGTCAAAATGTCTCATATTTAGAAACAAAGGTGGTAGGATTTAGTGACGGATCTGTAGAAGTCATTGGGGTCAGCTGATCCAGTCCAGGCAGCTGCGTCCCTTGGCGGAGCTAACAGTGGGTTACGCCTGGGCTAAGCTAGCTTAACCGATGATGTCTCGTTGTTCCCTTTTCTAACAAGCAATTGCAAGGAACGTTGTTACTAGGCATAGGGCTACAGTCATAACTCCGCTACTGATTTTGAAGGATATAATATTTCTGGTAGTATCAAAGAAGAGGGGCCGAGCACAAACTTTGAAATACACTCTCTTCATCCCAAAAGAAGTGTTTTAACTTTAGTATAACTTTGTACTAAAGTTATACTAAAGTTGAGACACTTAATTTTTTAGAGAGAGTGAGTATGTCTTTGCTTCTTCATGAAAAGATACGAATTTGTGCATAGGTCATCTAAAGATTTTTGTATAGCTAAGTCGATGTATTGAGTCTAATGTCTTCATTTTAAGATATGCTCACAACATGGAATCAAAATTAGACCGGATGGCTAACATCATCAACCAAGATATAGGAAAATTCTAAATATGCACGTGCAAATCAATTAGATCAAGGAAGAGAAATGCAGTTTAAGACTTCATTCATTTGCATGGCACATATCAATTAATTTCACTTGATCAATAAAATGCTCAATGATCAGTGAAGCTGACAAACCACTGTGCCTTTTTTGTGTTGAGCAGACAACGGCAAGGTGGTGTGCAGCGCGAGCCCCTTCTCCTACACCTGCGACGTCTTCGGCGACGTCCGGACCAACGGCACAGCCCACACCGTCACCCTGGTGCCGGCGACGTCCCGACCAGAGCGCCGGGAGTGGAGCATCCAGGCCTACGCCCGCTTCAACATGACCGGCATCCCCAACGTCACGGTGACGCAGCTCGATTCGACCTCCGCGGCGTCCCCGGCGCCCGCGTGCACGGTCACGCACCGCGTCCCGGCCATCGTGCTCGCGCTCGGCGGCCACCTGGGCAACTACTTCCACGACTTCAGCGACGCGCTCGTGCCGCTCTTCGTGGCGTCGCGGCGGTACGGCGGCGAGGTCCAGCTCCTGGCCGGCAACATCCAGCCCTGGTGGCTCGGCAAGTACGAGGCCGTCGTGCGCCGGCTGACAAAGTACGAGGTCGTGGACCTCGACCACGACGATCAGGTCCGGTGCTTTCGGCACGTCACCGTCGGCCTCAACATGCACAAGGAGTTCAACATCGTGCCGGAGCTGGTCCCCGGCGGCGTCCCGCTCTCCATGCTCAACTTCACCGCCTTCCTCCGCGAGACCTACTCCCTGCCGCGCGCCGCTCCCATCAGCCTGACTAATAAGAAGAGCAGCCCGCCGGTGGACGCGAAGAAGAAGAAGCCGCGGCTGATGCTGCTCGACCGGGGCCACTACCGGAAGCTCGTGAACGTGCCGGAGATCGTCAAGGCCGCGGAGAAGGCCGGGTTCGAGGTGACCATAGCGGACCCGCGGTTTAACGTGCGCGTGAAGGAGCTGGCCATGTCCGTGAACTCGTTCGACGTGCTGCTCGGCGTGCACGGCGCCGGCCTGACCAACTCGGCGTTCCTGCCGCCGGGGGCGGTGGTGATCCAGGTGGTGCCGTACGGCAAGCTGGAGCCGATGGCGCAGAGGGAATTCGGCGACCCCGCGGCGAACATGGGGCTCCGGTACCTCGAGTACAGCATCTCGGTGGAGGAGAGCACGTTGCTGGAGACGCTGGGGCCGGACCACCCCGCCATCAAGGACCCCGATTCAGTCCACCGGAGCGGGTGGGACAAGGTCGCCGAGTACTACCTTGGCAAGCAGAACGTGCGCGTCGACGTTGAAAGGTTCGCGCCGACGCTCGCGCTGGCGCTCGACCATCTCCGGGGGCAGTAGCTAGGGTTTGTACATGCCTGTGAGGGATGACGACAGACAGAGACCGTTTGTACATCCGCTAGCTGCAAAGGAGTTCACATTTTCTTTTTTAGTACATAATGATGATTCGGGGCATTTTACGGCCACTGAATTTGGTGAAGAACACATATAGGAATTTGTTGGTGCTATGTTGGTCGATTTGCTTTACATAATATAAGTGAATCGAAACTTACCGAAATGGCGAAATGTTGGTACTTTCTTTTTGAAAAAAACAACGAGCCTTCTCGTCGATTTTCATTAGAGAAACGCCCCACAAGTTCTATAAAGTATCATAACAAAGCAAAGGAAAGGCGCACATGCCAAACAGCTAAACGTGCTAGACAACGAGAAAAAGGAAAACAGACAAGCTAGATCAGTACTGCACGCAGGCAAAGTTAACCAGCAAGCACACCAGAAGGTTGTTATTTAAAGTAACACAGATCTCCCGGGAGCTTAAGGAATGATGCCCCAAAGACCATGAACAAAGACAGTCCAGTCAAGGATAACCCACTATCTGCTGCAGATCATTCTAGCAAGAGGATTCCATCCATGGATATCGGCAAAGGTTTCTGTCTTGGCTTTTCTGCAACATGCTCCAAGATTTCAAAATCGAGCACAATTTGAAAACCACTAAAGATGGATCATCAGGAGTTTTTCGATCAAAACAAGCGCTTCTAGTTTTTCAGATTGTCCAGCATACAATGGCCCTCAACTAGTTAACTTATCGATTAATTCCTACTCATTGGGTCACCGAGTAGCTGATAAACTGATAAATCGGTCAATTAATTTATTTAATGGGCGATTAATTTGCCTATTAGCCTATTAATCCCCTACTTGCCAGACAATCAAGAAACTACCAGTTAACGATTTCATCGACAATGAACTTAATAGACACACTAAAAAACTTCAGCCTATTAGCCTATTAATCCCCTACTTGCCTAAGCACCCTTAAGTTATAAAGCTTTGCTTTTCCTCAAAAAAAAAATCCCCTACTTGCCAGACAATCGAGCAGCTATCAATTAACGATTTCATCAACAATGAACCTAATAGACACACTAAAAACATCAGTAGAAAGCATAACACTTCGTCCTACCTAATTAGGGAATACATTGGAACTCATGTTCTTAGTTCAGAGAACATCGCCATCTTAACACCGACGCTAGCTACCATGTCACGTCCTTGGTACAGTCTTCACACGTCGCCTAACTTTGTTTATGAAAAACAGAGTATTATTTTTTTGCAGTGTTGATCAACCGATTGTTTTTGCTTTGATATCATCCCCATGTGTGCATTATTATGTATATTAGTCTCTACTACTAGTATTCCTCCGTTCGGAATTACTTGTCACAAAAATGAATGTACCTACAACTAACATACATCTAGATACATTCATTTTTTGGACGAGTAATTCCGAATGGAGGGGGTATAATTTAGGAATGACCTGCTGCATGTGTGACTTTTTTTCATTTATGCACATCATTTAGCTAGGACAAAGTGACCTTGAACTGCCGAAACGTTTTATACTAGGAACATACGTAGTGTATCAAAGATGAGTGCAAAATTGTGTTGGCGCCATGCGTGTATAAAGTATTCCCTCCGTCTCAGGACACTTTTTTAAGTAGAAAGTAGCACTCCGTGTCTCTGATGATTAGCACTAACCTGTCGTAATCTCGTCAGTCTTCTATGCTAAGTGCGTTACTGCCCAGCTTCTGTGGTTCTTTTGGCAGGAAAAATGTCAATCTGTCATTCGATTAGATAGATAGGAACATCCCTTTTTTTAAGCAAAAAGAAGGAAGGGAATCCCGCGAAACTAGCAAGGCATAATCGCCAGCTCTCGCATCAGACAAAACCCTGTCGGCGCCCGTGGATTAATTAGCTTAGTCACATCTGAATAGAAGCTGCTGCCTGGGGTCTACGTATCTGGGGATTGGCCCATCCTTAACTAAACTAATCAGAGGCATAAACTAGCACAGTAGTACTGATTAAGCCGGCTTAACTAATCTGACAGCTACAGTTGCTTCTTCTTAATACCGTTTTGTATGGAATCCATGCACGTGCTATACATGATGATGGTCCGCGAGCACATGGCCAGCACGAGGATACCCAGCCAAGGTGTAGCGATCTTGTGCCTACGTTCTGTCGGTGCAACAAGCGGGAGAAGAACCTGTCGTCGGTTCATCGTCCATGTACAACAGCATCTGGACTTTTCATTTTGTAGCTCTAATTTAAAACTCATGTTTTGTTATTCCAACAACAGCAACCAAAACGAAGAACCAATGTCCATTGCTCGTGCTGGATTAACTAGTACTCCCTCCGTCCGAAATAGTTGTCATCAAAATGGATAGAAAAGAATGTATCTAGAACTAATATGCATCTAGATACGTTCCCCTTTATTCATTTTGATGACAACTATTTCCAGACGGAGGGAGTAGTAACTCGCTGTTGAGGTCTTGACCTTCCTTTTGCGTACAAAATTATGACCATCATCTATTGTTGTTTTCCTTGTGCCGCTGGAGGTGCCAAAATAGTCGTGGCTAGCTGACCTGGCCTCTTGGGACACATGATTAAATTCAATGAGAGGGGAGACACATAGCCTGTAAGCAGGCCGTCTCGAGATCTGAGCCATGCAGCGGATCAACTTACGACCCGACCGGACGTGTTTTGTTATCCAACGTGGTCCTGTATCTGTCCGCCGGCCGGTCAAGACGTATTTTCCCCTACAAATGGAAGCAAACGCGGGTGGGGGTGGGAGTTCGGGCCGCCGCCACCTACGACTCTCACACCCCCGACCCAGTGAAACCCCCTACCGGTCTCATTCTCTTCCACTTCGCGCTTTGCTCCCCCTTGCTTTGTATCCACGCCTTACTCCTCCGCGGCCGCCGTTGTACCTCTCTAGTCACCACCCACGCATTATCAAAAACAAAAGGTTGCCAATCTGCCATTCGATTAGATAGGAACAAACCCATTCTCTTAATCTAAATATAAAAGGGAAGGGGATCCAGCAAAACTAGCAAGGCATAATCGCCAGCTCTCACATCAGATAAAACCCTCTCGGTGCTCGTCAATTACTTAGCTTAATTACACTTTCTTGGAAGCTCTTGCTTGGGGTCTAAGTATCTGGGGAAGGGCCCATCCTTAACTAACAGAGGTCAAATGACACAACCTTTTCATCTTGAGCATTTTTTTTCCAAATTCACGACGGCTCAGAAGATTTTTTTTAATATGTAAAAACTAGTTTTGAACGGTATACATGAACTTTTAAACCGTGTATCGGAATAACTTGTATGATATACCGATGGAAACTTTATGAACAGGAGCAACCTTTTCATGTAGACATTCTTTGCAAATTCGTTGTCGTTAGCGTTTAGTTTTAAAATTGCCAAAAACTACTTCTCTTTTGTGGTTTTGAACATGTAAATGAACAATGCACTTCTTGTTGGGGAACGTTGCAGAAAATTAAAATTTTTCCTACGGTTTCACTAAGATCCATCTATGAGTTCATCTAGCAACGAGTATTCAGATTAGATAGCATCTACATACCACTTTGTAGATCGCAACGGAAGCGTTCGAGTGAACGTGGATGAGGTAGTCGTACTTGCCGTGATCCAATTCATCGATGATCTAGTGCCGAACAGACGGCACCTCCGCGTTCAACACACATACGGAAAGCGTGACGTCTCCTCCTTCTTGATCCAGCAAGGCAAAGGAGAGGTTGGGGAAGAAGGCTCCAGCAGCAGCACGACGGCGTGGTGATGGTGGAACTGCAGTACTCCGGCAGGGCTTCGCCGTGCTCAATGGAGGAGGAGGAAGTGTTGGAGAGGGAGAGGGAGGCGCCAGGGCAATCGGTGGTCAGCCCCCCCTCCCCTCCCCCCTTTATATAACCCCTAGGGGGGGCGCCGGCCCTAGGAGATGGAATCTCCTAGGGGGGCGGCGGCCAGGGAGGGGGCTTGCCCCCCAAGCAAGGGGGGCGCCCCCTTTAGGGTCCCCCCCCCACAAACCCTAGGCACATGGGCCCTTGGGGGGGGGAGGCGCACCAGCCCACTATGGGCTGGTTCCCTCCCTCATACAGCCCATGGGGCCCTCCGGGATAGGTGGCCCCACCCGGTGGACCCCCCGGGACCCTCCGGTGGTCCCAGTACAATACCGATAACCCCGAAACTTGTCCCGATGTCCGTATGATGACTTTCCATATATAAATCTTTACCTCCGGACCATTCCGAAACTCCTCGTGACGTCCGGGATCTCATCCGGGACTCCGAACAACATTCGGGTTACTGCACATACATATCCCTACAACCCTAGCGTCACCGAACCTTAAGTGTGTAGACCCTACGGGTTCGGGAGACATGCAGACATGACCGAGACGGCTCTCGGGCAATAACCAACAGCGAGATCTGGATACCCATGTTGGCTCCCACATGCTCCACGATGATCTCATCGGATGAACCACGATGTCGAGGATTCAATTAATCCCGTATACGATTCCCTTTGTCAATCGGTATTTTACTTGCCCGAGATTCTATCGTCGGTATCCCAATACCTCGTTCAATCTCGTTACCGGCAAGTCACTTTTCTCGTACCGTAATGCATGATCCCGTGATCAAACACTTTGATCACATTGAGCTCATTCTGATGATGCATTACCGAGAGGGCCCGGTGATACCTCTCCGTCAAGCGGAGTGACAAATCCCAGTCTCGATCCATGTCAACCCAACAGACACTTTCAGAGATACCCGTAGCATACCTTTATAGTCACCCAGTTACGTTGTGACGTTTGGCACATCCAAAGCACTCATACGGTATCCGGGAGTTACACGATCTCATGGTCTAAAGAAAGGATACTTGACATTGGAAAACTCTAGCAAACGAATTATGCGATCTTATGCTATGTTTAGGATTGGGTCTTGTCCGTCACATCATTCTCCTAATGATGTGATCTCGTTATCAATGACATCCAATGTCCATAGTCAGGAAACCATGACTATCTGTCGATCAACGAGCTAGTCAACTAGAGGCTCACTAGGGACATATTGTTGTCTGTTATTCACACATGTATTACGATTTCCGGATAACACAATTATAGCACGAATAAAGACAATTATCATGAATAAGGAAATATAATAATAATGCTTTTATTATTGCTTCTAGGGCATATTTCCAACAGTCTCCCACTTGCACTAGAGTCAATAATCTAGTTACATTGTGATGAATCGAACACCCATAGAGTTCTGGTGCTGATCATGTTTTGCCTTAGGGAGAGGTTTAGTCAACGGATCTGCGACATTCAGATCCGTGTGCACTTTACAAATTTCTATGTCTCCATCTTGAACATTTTCACGAATGGAGTTGAAGCGACGCTTGATGTGCCTGGTCTTCTTGTGAAACCTGGGCTCCTTTGCAAGTGCAATAGCTCCAGTGTTGTCACAGAAGAGTTTGATTGGCCCCGACGCATTGGGTATGACTCCGAGGTCGGTGATGAACTCCTTCACCCAAATTGCTTCATGTGCTGCCTCCGAGGCTGCCATGTACTCCGCTTCACATGTAGATCCCGCCACAACGCTCTGCTTGCAACTGCACCAGCTTACTGCCCCACCATTCAAAATATACACGTATCCGGTTTGTGACTTAGAGTCATCCGGATCTGTGTCGAAGCTAGCGTCGACGTAACCTTTTACGACGAGCTCTTCGTCACCTCCATAAACGAGAAACATTTCCTTAGTCCTTTTCAGGTACTTCAGGATATTCTTGACCGCTGTCCAGTGTTCCTTGCCGGGATTACTTTGGTACCTACCTACCAAACTTACGGCAAGGTTTACATCAGGTCTGGTACACAGCATGGCATACATAATAGAACCTATGGCTGAGGCATAGGGGATGACACTCATCTCTTCTATATCTTCTGCCGTGGTCGGACATTGAGCTGAGCTCAATTTCACACCTTGTAACACAGGTAAGAACCCTTTCTTAGATTGATCCATATTGAATTTCTTCAATATCTTATCAAGGTATGTGCTTTGCGAAAGACCTATAAGGCGTATCGATCTATCTCTATAGATCTTGATGCCTAATATATAAGCAGCTTCTCCAAGGTCCTTCATTGAAAAACTTTTATTCAAATAGGCCTTAATGCTGTCCAAGAGTTCTATATCATTTCCCATCAAAAGTATGTCATCTACATATAATATGAGAAATGCTACAGAGCTCCCACTCACTTTCTTGTAAACACAGGCTTCTCCATAAGTCTGTGTAAACCCAAACGCTTTGATCATCTCATCAAAGCGAATGTTCCAACTCCGAGATGCTTGCACCAGCCCATAAATCGAGCGTTGGAGCTTGCACACCTTGTCAGCATTCTTAGGATCGACAAAACCTTCCGGCTGCATCATATACAATTCTTCCTTAAGGAAACCATTAAGGAATGCCGTTTTGACGTCCATTTGCCATATCTCATAATCATAGTATGCGGCAATTGCTAACATGATTCGGACGGACTTCAGCTTCGCTACCGGTGAGAAAGTCTCATCGTAGTCAACCCCTTGAACTTGTCGATAACCCTTAGCGACAAGCCGAGCTTTATAGATGGTCACATTACCATCCGCGTCTGTCTTCTTCTTAAAGATCCATTTATTTTCTATGGCTCGCCGTTCAACGGGCAAGTCAGTCAAAGTCCATACTTCGTTTTCATACATGGATCCTATCTCGGATTTCATGGCTTCCAGCCATTTGTCGGAATCCGGGCCCGCTATTGCTTCCTCATAGTTTGAAGGTTCACTGTTGTCTAACAACATGATTTCCAAGACAGGGTTGCCGTACCACTCTGGTGCGGAACGTGTCCTTGTGGACCTTCGAATTTCAGTAGGAGCTTGATTAGAAGTATCTTGATCATCATCATTAATTTCCTCTCTAGTCGGTGCAGGCACCTCAGAAACGTTTTCTTGAGTTTCGCCGTTTTCCGGTTCAAGAGGCAACCCTTCATCAAGTTCTACTTTACTCCCACTTACTTCTTTCGAGAGAAACTCTTTCTCTAGAAAGGATCCATTCTTGGCAACAAAGATCTTGCCTTCGGATCTGAGGTAGAAGGTATACCCAACAGTTTCTTTAGGGTATCCTATGAAGACGCATTTTTCCGACTTGGGTTCGAGCTTTTCAGGTTGAAGTTTCTTGACATAAGCATCGCATCCCCAAACTTTTAGAAACGACAGCTTAGGTTTCTTCCCAAACCATAATTCATACGGTGTCGTCTCAACGGATTTCGACGGAGCCCTATTTAAAGTGAATGCGGCAGTCTCTAAAGCATAGCCCCAAAAAGATAGCGGTAAGTCGGTAAGAGACATCATAGATCGCACCATATCTAATAGAGTGCGATTACGACGTTCGGACACACCATTACGCTGAGGTGTTCCAGGCGGCGTGAGTTCTGAAACTATTCCACATTTTCTTAAGTGTGTGCCAAATTCGTGACTCAAGTATTCTCCTCCACGATCTGATCGTAGAAACTTGATCCTTTTATCACGTTGATTTTCAACCTCACTCTGAAATTCTTTGAACTTTTGAAAGGTCTCAGATTTGTGTTTTGATTAAGTAGACATACCCATATCTATTCAAGTCATCAGTGAGGGTGAGAACATAACGATAGCCACCGCGAGCCTCAACACTCATTGGACCGCACACATCGGTATGTATGATTTCCAATAAGTTGGTTGCTCGCTCCATTGTTCCTGAGAACGGAGTCTTGGTCATTTTACCCATGAGGCATGGTTCGCACGTGTCAAATGATTCATAATCAAGAGACTCTAAAAGTCCATCTGCATGGAGCTTCTTCATGCGTTTGATGAAGGAAATATGCCCTAGAGGCAATAATAAAGTTATTATTTATTTCCTTATATCATGATAAATGTTTATTATTCATGCTAGAATTGTATTAACTGGAAACATAATACATGTGTGAATACATAGACAAACAGAGTGTCACTAGTATGCCTCTACTTGACTAGCTCATTAATCAAAGATGGTTATGTTTCCTAACCATGAACAAAGAGTTGTTATTTGATTAACGAGATCACATCATTAGTTGAATGATCTGATTGACATGACCCATTCCATTAGCTTAGCACCCGATCGTTTAGTATGTTGCTATTGCTTTTATCCATGACTTATACATGTTCCTTTAACTATGAGATTATGCAACTCCCGTTTACCGTAGGAACACTTTGTGTGCTACCAAACATCACAACGTAACTGGGTGATTATAAAGGTGCTCTACAGGTGTCTCCGAAGGTACATATTGGGTTGGCGTATTTCGAGATTAGGATTTGTCACTCCGATTGTCGGAGAGGTATCTCAGGGCCTTCTCGGTAATGCACATCACATAAAGCCTTGCAAGCATTGCAACCAATGAGTTAGTTGCGAGATGATGTATTACGGAACGAGTAAAGAGACTTGCCGGTAACGAGATTGAACTAGGTATTGGATACCGACGATCGAATCTCGGGCAAGTAACATACCGATGACAAAGGGAACAACGTATGTTGTTATGCGGTCTGACCGATAAAGATCTTCGTAGAATATGTAGGAACCAATATGGGCATCCAGGTTCCGCTATTGGTTATTGACCGGAGACATGTCTCGGTCATGTCTACATTGTTCTCGAACCGTAGGGTCCGCACGCTTAACGTTACAATGACAGTTATTATGAGTTTATGCATTTTGATGTACCGAAGGAGTTCGGAGTCCCGGATGTGATCACGGACATGACGAGGAGTCTCGAAATGGTCGAGACGTAAAGAATGATATATTGGAAGCCTATGTTTGGACATCGGATGCATTCCAGGTGAAATCAGGATTTTACCGGAATACCGGGAGGGTTACCGGAACCCCCCGGGAGCATAATGGGCCAACATGGGCCTTGGAGGAGAGGTGAGAGGGCTGCCCTCATGGGCTGCGTGCCTCCCCCCTTCCCCTAGTCCTATTAGGACTAGGAGAGGTGGGCGCCCCCTCTCGCTCTCTCTCTCCCCCTTGGAGAATCCTAGTCCAACTAGGATTGGGGGGGGGGGGGGAATCCTACTCCCAGAGGGAGTAGGACTCTCCTGGCGCGCCAGGCTTGGCCGGCCAGCCCCTCCCCCTTGGCTCCTTTATATACGGGGGCAGGGGGCACCCCAAAGACACACAAGTTGATCTACGGATCGTTCCTTAGCCGTGTGCGGTGCCCCCTTCCACCAAATTCCACCTCGGTCATATCGTTGCAGTGCTTAGGCGAAGCCCTGCGCCGGTAACACATCAAGATCGTCACCACGCCGTCGTGCTGACGGAACTCTTCCCCGACGCTTTGCTGGATCGGAGCCCGGGGATCGTCATCGAGCTGAACGTGTGCCAAGAACTCGGAGGTGCCGGAGTAACGGTGCTGTGATCGGTTGGATCGCGAGGAGAACGTACGACTACTTCCTCTATGTTGTGTCAACGCTTCCGCTTCGGTCTACGAGGGTACGTAGACAACACTCTCCCCTCTCGTTGCTATGCATCACCATGATCTTGCGTGTGCGTAGGAAATTTTTGAAATTACTACGTTCCCCAACAGTGGCATCCGAGCCTAGGTTTTTATGGTATGATGTTATTTGCACGAGTAGAACACAAGTAAGTTGTGGACGATACAAGTCATACTGCCTACCAGCATGTCATACTTTGGTTCAGCGGTATTGTTGGACGAGACGATCCGGACCAACCTTACGCGTACGCTTACGCGAGACTGGTTCCCTCGACGTGCTTTGCACATAGATGGCTTGCGGAAGACTGTCTCTCCAACTTTAGTTGAACCGAGTGTGGCTACGCCCGGTCCTTGAGAAGGTTAAAACGGAGTCTATTTGACAAACTATCGTTGTGGTTTTGATGCGTAGGTAAGATGAGTTCTTGCTTAAGCCCGTATCAGCCACGTAAAACTTGCAACAACAAAGTAGAGGACGTCTAACTTGTTTTTGCAGGGCATGTTGTGATGTGATATGGTCAAGACATGATGCTAAATTTTATTGTATGAGATGATCATGTTTTGTAACCGAGTTATCGGCAACTGGCAGGAGCCATATGGTTGTCGCTTTATTGTATGCAATGCAATCGCGATGTAATGCTTTACTTTATTACTAAGCGGTAGTGATAGTCGTGGAAGCATAAGATTGGCGAGACGACAACGATGCTACGATGGAGATCAAGGTGTCGCGCCGGTGACGATGGTGATCATGACGGTGCTGCGGAGATGGAGATCACAAGCACAAGATGATGATGGCCATATCATATCACTTATATTGATTGCATGTGATGTTTATCTTTTATGCATCTTATCTTGCTTTGTTTGACGGTAGCATTATAAGATGATCTCTCACTAATTATCAAGAAGTGTTTTCCCTGAGTATGCACCATTGCGAAAGTTCTTCGTGCTGAGACACCACGTGATGATCGGGTGTGATAGGCTCTACGTTCAAATACAACGGGTGCAAAACAGTTGCACACGCGGAATACTCAGGTTTAACTTGACGAGCCTAGCATATAACAGATATGGCCTCGGAACACGGAGACCGAAAGGTCGAGCGTGAATCATATAGTAGATATGATCAACATAGTGATGTTCACCATTGAAACTACTCCATCTCACGTGATGATCGGACATGGTTTAGTTGATTTGGATCACGTGATCACTTAGAGGATTAGAGAGATGTCTATCTAAGTGGGAGTTCTTAATTAATATGATTAATTGAACTTAAATTTATCATGAACTTAGTCCTGGTAGTATTAGCATATCTATGTTGTAGATCAATAGCTTGCATTGTTGCTTCCCTGTGTTTATTTTGATATGTTCCTAGAGAAAATTGTGTTGAAAAATGTTAGTAGCAATGATGCGGATTGGATCCGTGATCTAAGGTTTATCCTCATTGTTGCACAGAAGAATTATGTCCTTGATGCACCGCTAGGTGACGGACCTATTGCAGGAGCAGATGCAGACGTTATGAACGTTTTGCTAGCTCAATATGATGACTACTTAATAGTTTAGTGCACCATGCTTAACGGCTTAGAATCGGGACTTCAAAGACGTTTTGAACGTCATGGACCATATGAGATGTTCCAGGAGTTGAAGTTAATATTTCAAGCAAATACCCGAGTTGAGAGATATGAAGTCTCCAACAAGTTCTATAGCTAAAAGATGGAGGAGAATCGCTCAACTAGTGAGCATGTGCTCAGATTGTCTGGGTACTACAATCGCTTGAATCAAGTGGGAGTTAATCTTCCAGATAAGATAGTGATTGACAGAATTCTCTAGTCACCATCACCAAGTTAGTAGAACTTCATGATGAACTATAGTATGCAAGGGATGACGAAAACGACTCCCGAGTTTTTCATGATGATGAAATTGATGAAGGTAGAAATCAAAGAAAAAACATCAAGTGTTGATGGTTGACAAGATCACTAGTTTCAAGAAAAGGGCAAAAGGAAAGAAGGGGAACTTCAAGAAGAACGGCAAGCAAGTTGCTGCTCAAGTAAAAAAGCCCAAGTCTGGTCCTAAGCCTGAGACTAAGTGCTTTTACTGCAAAGGGACTGGTCACTGGAAGCGGAACTACCCCAAGTGATTGGCGGATAAGAAGGATGGCAAAGTGAACATAAGTATATTTGATATACATGTTATTGATGTGTACTTTACTAGTGTTCATAGCAACCCCTCAGTATTTGGTACTAGTTCAGTTGCTAAAATTAGTAACTCGAAACGGGAGTTGCAGAATGAACAAAGACTAGTTAAAGGGCAAGGTGACGATGTGTGTTGGAAGTGGTTCCAAGATTGATATGATCATCATCGCACACTCACTATACTTTCGGGATTAGTGTTGAACCTAAATAAGTGTTATTTGGTATTTGCGTTGAGCATAAATATGATTTGATCATGTTTATTGCAATACGGCTATTCATTTAAGTAAGAGAATAAATTGTTGTTCTGTTTACATGAATAAAACCTTCTATGGTTATACACACCAACGAAATGGTTTGTTGGATCTCGATCATAGTGATACACATATTCATAATATTGAAGCCAAAAGATGCAAAGTTAATAATGATAGTGCAACTTATTTGTGGCACTGCAGTTTAGGTCATATTGGTGTAAAGCGCATGAAGAAACTCCATGCTGATGGGATTTTAGGAATCACTTGATTATGAATCACTTGATGCTTGCGAACCATGCCTCATGGGCAAGATGACTAAGACTCCGTTCTCCGGAACAATGGAGCGAGCAACTGGCTTATTGGAAATAATACATACTGATGTATGCGATCCGATGAGTACTGATGCTCGCGGCAAGTATCATTATTTTCTGACCTTCACAGATGATTTGAGCAGATATGGGTATATCTGCTTAATGAAATAAGAAGTCTGAAACATTTGAAAAGTTCATATAATTTCAGAGTGAAGTGGAAAATCATCGTAACAAGAAAATAAAGTTTCTATGATCTGATCGTGGAGAAGAGTATTTGAGTTACGAGTTTGGTCTTTAGTTAAAGCAATGTGGAATAGTTTCACAAACTCATGCCACCTGGAACACCACAGCATAATGGTGTGTCCGAACGTCATAACCGTACTTTATTGGATATAGTACAATCTATGATGTTTCTTACCGATTTACCAATATCGTTTTGGGATCATGCATTAGAGACAGCTGCATTCACGTTAAAAAGGGCACCATCTAAAGTCCGTTGAGACGACACAATATGAACTATGGTTTGGCAAGAAACCAAAGTTGTCGGTTATGATGCTTATGTGAAAAAGTTTCATCCTGATAAGCTCAAACCCAAATCGGAGAAATGTGTCTTCATAGGTACCCAAAGGAGACTGTTGGGTACACCTTCTATCACAGATCCGAAGGCAAGATATTCGTTGCTGAGAATGGATCCTTTCCAGAGAAGGAGTTTCTCTCGAAAGAAGTGAGTGGGAGGAAAGTAGAAAACTTGATAAGGTAATTGTACCTTCTCCCTTATTGGAAAGTAGTTCATCACAGAAATCTGTTCTTGTGACTACTACACCAATTAGTAAGAAAGCTAATGATGATGATCATGTAACTTCAAGATCAAGTTACTACCGAATCTCGTAAGTAAACCAGAGTGAGATCCGCACCAGAGTGGTACGGTAATCCTGTTCTGGAAGTCATGTTACTAGACCATGACGAACTTGCGAACTATGAGGAAGCGATGATGAGCCCAGATTCCGCGAAATGGTTAGAGGCCATGAAATCTGAGATATGATCCATGTATGAGAACAAAGTATGGACTTTGATGGATTTGCCCGATGATCGGCAAGCCAAAGAAAATAAATGGATCTTGAAGAGGAAGACGGACACTGATAGTAGTGTTACTATCTACAAAGCTAGAATTGTCACAAAAAGTTTTCTACAAATTCAAGGTGTTGACTACGATGAGAGTTTCTCACTCGTATCTATGCTTAAGTCTGTCCGAATCATGTTATCAATTGCCGCATTTTATGAAATCCGGCAAATGGATAAACAAAACTACATTCCTTAATGGATTTATTAAAGAAGAGTTGTATACGATGCAACTAGAAGGTTTTGTCGATCCTAAAGGTGTTAACAAAATATGCAAACTCCAGCGATCCATCTATGGACTGGTGCAAGCATCTCGGAGTTGGAATATACACTTTGATAAGTTGATCAAAGCATATAGTTTTATATAGACTTGCGGTGAAGCCTGTATTTTACAAGAAAGTGAGTGGGAGCACTACAACATTTCTGATAAGTATATGTGAATGACATATTGTTGATCGGAAATAATGTAGAATTATTCTGCAAAGCATAAAGGAGTGTTTGAAAGGAGTTTTTCAAAGAAAGACCTCGATGAAGCTGCTTACATATTGAGCATCAAAATCTATAGAGATAGATCAAGACGCTTGATAAGTTTTTTCAATGAGTACATACCATGACAAGATTTTGAAGTAGTTCAAAATGGAACAGTCAAAGAAAAAGTTCTTTCCTGTGTTACAAGGTGTGAAATTGAGTAAGACTCAGAGCCCGACCATGACAGAAGATAGAAAGAGAATGAAAGTCATTCCCTATGCCTCGGCCATAGGTTCTATAAAGTATGCCATGCTGTTCACCAGATCTATTGTATACCCTACACTGAGTTAAGCAAGGGAGTACAATAATGATCTAGGAGTAGATCACTGGACAGCGGTCAAAATTATCCTTAGTGGAATAAGGATATGTTTCTCGATTATGGAGGTGACAAAAGGTTCGTTGTAAAGGGTTACGTCGATGCAAGTTTTGACACTGATCTAGATGACTCTAAGTCTCGATCCAGACACATATTGAAAGTGGGAGCAATTAGCTAGAGTAGCTCCGTGCAGAGTATTGTTGAGATAGAAATTTGCAAAGTACATGCGGATCTGAATGTAGCAGACCCGTTGACTAAGATTCTCTCACAAGCAAAACATGATCACACCTTAGTACTCTTTGGGTGTTAATTACATAGCGATGTAAACTAGATTACTGAATCTAGTAAACCCTTTGGGTGTCGGTCACATAGCGATGTGAACTATGGGTGTTAATCACATGATGATGTGAACTATTGATGTTAATCACATGGTGATGTGATCTAGATTATTGACTCTAGTGCAAGTGGGAGACTGAAGGAAATATGCCCTAGAGGCAATAATAAAGTTATTATTTATTTCCTTATATCATGATAAATGTTTATTATTCATGCTAGAATTGTATTAACTGGAAACATAATACATGTGTGAATACATAGACAAACAGAGTGTCACTAGTATGCCTCTACTTGACTAGCTCATTAATCAAAGATGGTTATGTTTCCTAACCATGAACAAAGAGTTGTTATTTGATTAACGAGATCACATCATTAGTTGAATGATCTGATTGACATGACCCATTCCATTAGCTTAGCACCCGATCGTTTAGTATGTTGCTATTGCTTTTATCCATGACTTATACATGTTCCTTTAACTATGAGATTATGCAACTCCCGTTTACCGTAGGAACACTTTGTGTGCTACCAAACATCACAACGTAACTGGGTGATTATAAAGGTGCTCTACAGGTGTCTCCGAAGGTACATATTGGGTTGGCGTATTTCGAGATTAGGATTTGTCACTCCGATTGTCGGAGAGGTATCTCAGGGCCTTCTCGGTAATGCACATCACATAAAGCCTTGCAAGCATTGCAACCAATGAGTTAGTTGCGAGATGATGTATTACGGAACGAGTAAAGAGACTTGCCGGTAACGAGATTGAACTAGGTATTGGATACCGACGATCGAATCTCGGGCAAGTAACATACCGATGACAAAGGGAACAACGTATGTTGTTATGCGGTCTGACCGATAAAGATCTTCGTAGAATATGTAGGAACCAATATGGGCATCCAGGTTCCGCTATTGGTTATTGACCGGAGACATGTCTCGGTCATGTCTACATTGTTCTCGAACCGTAGGGTCCGCACGCTTAACGTTACGATGACAGTTATTATGAGTTTATGCATTTTGATGTACCGAAGGAGTTCGGAGTCCCGGATGTGATCACGGACATGACGAGGAGTCTCGAAATGGTCGAGACGTAAAGAATGATATATTGGAAGCCTATGTTTGGACATCGGATGCATTCCAGGTGAAATCAGGATTTTACCGGAATACTGGGAGGGTTACCGGAACCCCCCGGGAGCATAATGGGCCAACATGGGCCTTGGAGGAGAGGTGAGAGGGCTGCCCTCATGGGCTGCGCGCCTCCCCCCTTCCCCTAGTCCTATTAGGACTAGGAGAGGTGGGCGCCCCCCCTCTCTCTCTCTCTCCCCCTTGGAGAATCCTAGTCCAACTAGGATTGGGGGGGGGGGGGAATCCTACTCCCAGAGGGAGTAGGACTCTCCTCGCGCGCCAGGCTTGGCCGACCAGCCCCTCCCCCTTGGCTCCTTTATATACGGGGGCAGGGGGCACCCCAAAGACACACAAGTTGATCTACGGATCGTTCCTTAGCCGTGTGCGGTGCCCCCTTCCACCAAATTCCACCTCGGTCATATCGTTGCAGTGCTTAGGCGAAGCCCTGCGCCGGTAACACATCAAGATCGTCACCACGCCGTCGTGCTGACGGAACTCTTCCCCGACGCTTTGCTGGATCGGAGCCCGGGGATCGTCATCGAGCTGAACGTGTGCCAAGAACTCGGAGGTGCCGGAGTAACGGTGCTGTGATCGGTTGGATCGCGAGGAGAACGTACGACTACTTCCTCTATGTTGTGTCAACGCTTCCGCTTCGGTCTACGAGGGTACGTAGACAACACTCTCCCCTCTCGTTGCTATGCATCACCATGATCTTGCGTGTGCGTAGGAAATTTTTGAAATTACTACGTTCCCCAACATTTGACACCTATGTGACCAAGGCGGCAGTGCCACAAATATGTGGGACTATTGTTATCAACTTTAACTCTTTTGGTATTCACACTATGAATATGTGTATCATCACGTGCGAGATTCATTAAGAATAAACCATTAACCATCGGAGCATGACCATAAAACATATCTCTCATATAAATGGAACAACCATTATTCTTGGATTTAAATGAGTAGCCATCTCGAATTAAACGAGATCCAGACACAATGTTCATGCTCAAACTTGGCACTAAATAACAATTATTGATGTTTAAAACTAATCCCGTAGGTAAATGTAGAGGCAGCGTGCCGACGGCGATCACATCGACCTTGGAACCATTCCCGACGCGCATCGTCACCTCGTCCTTCGCTAGTCTCCGTTTATTCCGCAGCTCCTGCTTTGAGTTACAAATGTGAGCAACTGCACCGGTATCAAATACCCAAGAGCTACTACGAGTACTGGTAAGGTACACATCAATTACATGTATATCACATATACCTTTGGTTTTGCCGGCCTTCTTGTCCGCTAAGTATTTGGGGCAGTTCCGCTTCCAGTGACCACTTCCCTCGCAATAAAAGCACTCAGTTTCGGGCTTGGATCCATTCTTTGGCTTCTTCCCGGCAACTTGCTTACCGGGCGCGGCAACTTCCTTGCCATACTTCTTGAAGTTCTTTTTACCCTTGCCCTTCTTGAACTTAGTGGTTTTATTTACCATCAACACTTGATGCTCCTTCTTGATTTCTACCTCTGCTGATTTCAGCATAGCATATACCTCAGGAATGGTCTTTACCATCCCCTGCATATTGTAGTTCATCACAAAGCTCTTGTAGCTAGGTGGAAGCGACTGGAATATTCTGTCAATGACCACTTCATCCGGGAGATTAACTTCCAGTTGAGTCAAGCGGTTGTGCAACCCAGACATTTTGAGTATGTGCTCACTGACAGAGCTATTTTCCTCCATCTTATAGCTAAAGAATTTGTTGGAGATCTCATATCTCTCGACCCGGGCATGAGCTTGGAAAACCATTTTCAGCTCTTCGAACATCTCATATGCTCCATGTCTCTGAAAACGTTTTTGGAGCCCCGGCTCTAAGCTGTAAAGCATGCCGCACTGAACGAGGGAGTAATCATCGCATCGCGACTGCCAAGCGTTCATAACGTCTTGTTGTGCAGGGAGAATAGGTGCGTCACCCAGCGGTGCTCGTAGGACATAATCTTTCTTGGCAGCTATGAGGATGATCCTCAGGTTCCGGACCCAGTCCGTATAGTTGCTACCATCGTCTTTCAGCTTGGTTTTCTCTAGGAACGCGTTGAAGTTGAGGACTACGTTGGCCATTTGATCTACGAGACATATTGTAAAATTTTTAGACTAAGTTCATGATAATAAAGTTCATTTAATCAAATTATTTAATGAACTACCACTTAGATAGACATCCCTCTTCCAGTCATCTAAGTATTACATGATCCGAGTCAACTAGGCCGTGTCCGATCATCACGTGAGACGGACTAGTCAACATCGGTGAACATCTTCATATTGATCGTATCTTCTATACGACTCATGCTCGACCTTTCGGTCTTCTGTGTTCCGATGCCATGTCTGTACATGCTAGGCTCGTCAAGTCAACCTAAGTGTTTTGCGTGTGTAAATCTGTCTTACACCCGTTGTATGTGAACGTTAGAATCTATCACACCCGATCATCACGTGGTGCTTCGAAACAACGAACTGTCGCAACGGTGCACAGTTAGGGTGAACACTTTCTTGAAATTATTATGAGGGATCATCTTATTTACTACCGTCGTTCTAAGTAAACAAGATGCAAAACATGATAAACATCACATGCAATCAAATAATAAATGTGACATGATATGGCCAATATCACATAGCTCCTTCGATCTCCATCTTGGGGCTCCATGATCATCTTGTCACCGGCTTGACACCATGATCTTCATCATCGTGTCTCCATGAAGTTGCTCGCCAACTATTACTTCTACTACTATGGCTAACACGTTTAGCAATAAAGTAAAGTAATTTACATGGCGTTTCTCAATGACACGCAGGTCATACAAAAATTAAAGACAACTCCTATGGCTCCTGCCGGTTGTCATACTCATCGACATGCAAGTCGTGATTCCTATTACAATAGCATGAACATCTCATACATCACATATAGATCATTCATCATTCATCACAACTTTGGCCATATCATATCACAAAGCACTTGCTGCAAAAACAAGTTAGACGTCCTCTAATTGTTGTTGCAAGTTTTACGTGGCTGAATTAGGGTTCTAGCAAGAACGTTTTCTTACCTACGTAAAAGCCATAACGTGATTTGTCAACTTCTATTTACCCTTCATAAGGACCCTTTTCATCGAATCCGCTCCAACTAAAGTGGGAGAGACAGACACCCGCCAGCCACCTTATGCAACTAGTGCATGTTAGTCGGTGGAACCGGTCTCACGTAAGCGTACGTGTAAGGTTGGTCCGGGCCGCTTCATCCCACAATACCGCTGAAGCAAGATAAGACTAGTAGCGGCAAGAAGAGTTGACAACATCTACGCCCACAACAAATTGTGTTCTACTCGCGCAAGAAGAACTACGCATAGACCTAGCTCATGATGCCACTGTTGGGGAACGTTGCAGAAAATTAAAATTTTTCCTACGGTTTCACCAAGATCCATCTATGAGTTCATCTAGCAACGAGTATTCAGATTAGATAGCATCTACATACCACTTTGTAGATCGCAACGGAAGCGTTCGAGTGAACGTGGCTGAGGTAGTCGTACTTGCCGTGATCCAATTCACCGATGATCTAGTGCCGAACGGACGGCACCTCCGCGTTCAACACACGTACGGAAAGCGTGACGTCTCCTCCTTCTTGATCCAGCAAGGCAAAGGAGAGGTTGGGGAAGAAGGCTCCAGCAGCAGCACGACGGCGTGGTGATGGTGGAACTGCAGTACTCCGGCAGGGCTTCGCCGTGCTCAATGGAGGAGGAGGAAGTGTTGGAGAGGGAGAGGGAGGCGCCAGGGCAATCGGTGGTCAGCCCCCCCTCCCCTCCCCCCTTTATATAACCCCTAGGGGGGCGCCGGCCCTAGGAGATGGAATCTCCTAGGGGGGGCGGCGGCCAGGGAGGGGGCTTGCCCCCCAAGCAAGGGGGGCGCCCCCTTTAGGGTTCCCCCCCCCCCACAAACCCTAGGCGCATGGGCCCTTGGGGGCGGGGAGGCGCACCAGCCCACTATGGGCTGGTTCCCTCCCTCATACAGCCCATGGGGCCCTCCGGGATAGGTGGCCCCACCCGGTGGACCCCCCGGGACCCTCTGGTGGTCCCGGTACAATACCGATAACCCCGAAACTTGTCCCGATGTCCGTATGATGACTTTCCATATATAAATCTTTACCTCCGGACCATTCCGAAACTCCTTGTGACGTCCGGGATCTCATCCGGGACTCCAACAACATTCGGGTTACTGCACATACATATCCCTACAACCCTAGCGTCATCGAACCTTAAGTGTGTAGACCCTACGGGTTCGGGAGACATGCAGACATGACCGAGACGGCTCTCGGGCAATAACCAACAGCGGGAACTGGATACCCATGTTGGCTCCCACATGCTCCACGATGATCTCATCGGATGAACCACGATGTCGAGGATTCAATTAATCCCGTATACGATTCCCTTTGTCAATCGGTATTTTACTTGCCCGAGATTCGATCGTCGGTATCCCAATACCTCGTTCAATATCGTTACCGGCAAGTCACTTTTCTCGTACCGTAATGCATGATCCCGTGATCAAACACTTTGATCACATTGAGCTCATTCTGATGATGCATTACCGAGAGGGCCCGGTGATACCTCTCCGTCAAGCGGAGTGACAAATCCCAGTCTCGATCCATGTCAACCCAACAGACACTTTTAGAGATACCCGTAGCATACCTTTATAGTCACCCAGTTACGTTGTGACGTTTGGCACACCCAAAGCACTCATACGGTATCCGGGAGTTACACGATCTCATGGTCTAAGGAAAGGATACTTGACATTGGAAAACCCTAGCAAACGAATTATGCGATCTTATGCTATGTTTAGGATTGGGTCTTGTCCATCACATCATTCTCCTAATGATGTGATCTCGTTATCAATGACATCCAATGTCCATAGTCAGGAAACCATGACTATCTGTCGATCAACGAGCTAGTCAACTAGAGGCTCACTAGGGACATATTGTTGTCTGTTATTCACACATGTACTACGATTTCCGGATAACACAATTATAGCACGAATAAAGACAATTATCATGAATAAGGAAATATAATAATAATGCTTTTATTATTGCCTCTAGGGCATATTTCCAACACTTCTCACACAAGAAATTTAGAATTGTGCCATGGGGAGCATGCGAACTTCCTGTAGCAAACATTTTGGACTTTTAGTTTCGTATTCTTCTTATTCACATCTGAAATGCAATTCGGGTAGAAGTTGAACTGCTCGCTATTCTCACTTCAAACTTCCGTCATGTTTTTTGTTCGTAATTCTTCAACTCTTCATCAGATTTGCACAAATGATGTACCTTCGGATAGTTGTTGAAAAGATGCGACATTTTCTTGTTGAGTTCTTTTTTAAAAAAATTCTCCACGGGGCTTAAAGCTTTTTTAATACGGTAATTTTTCAAAAGATATACAAAATTTTGAATCTTTAAACACAGCAGATCATATGGTATACAATTTTTAGAAAGAGTTTGCATAGTAGAAACTTTTTAATGTAGAGTTTTTTTAATTTAGTCGTCGTTTTATGAGTAGTTTTTAAGAATGTAAAAAATGATGCTGTTTTTTCTTCTGTTTTTTGAACATCTAACTCATGGATTTTCATAAACTTCAAACTTTTCTGTCTTTTTAATTCAAGCTTCAATTTTGGTAAAGATTTTTTATTTTTCAATAATCATCGAATTGACCTATTTTTAATTCTAAACTTCATGCTTGTATTCAATAACAACGAGAGATATCTGAGTTTTTTTATAACCATTGAACTGTTAATATTTTAATTTGAACTTTATTAGTTTTATTGTCTAGTAATGAAAAATATTCTAGTTTTTTAACAAACGTTGAACTTCTTTGTTATTTTAATTTGAATGTCTACGTTCTTTTATGAAAACGGGGAAAGTTACTTTTATATTCTTTTTTGAACTCTTCCATTATTTTAACTTGAACTTCTTCGTTTTATTCTTTAGTAAAGAGAAAATCGGTGTTTTTATCAACTTCGAACATCTTTGTTTTTTTATGTTGAATTTCTTTGTTTTGTTCTTATAAAAGATATTTTTAAATAAATATCAAACATTTTTATTTTTGAATTGAACTTCATACTTTTATTTGTCAAAGAAATGGGAAGAATTTGAGTTTTTCATATACATCCAGGCACTCCATTATTTTTAATTTGAACTTGATTTTTTTCTTTGGTAAGATGGAAAATCTATGTTTTTTTAAACATTGAACTGCTCCATTTTTTTTGGACTTCTTGGTTTTATTCATTAGTATCGGGAAAAGCTATAGTTTTGTAATCAACATCGTACCGCTCCATTATTTAAATTTGAACAACTATATTTCTTTTAGAAATGAGTAAAATCTGTTTTGTTATAAACATTTTGAACTGCTATGTTTTTTTATTTGTCCTTCTTGGTTTTTGTAATAAAGAACTATTCCCTCCAGTATTTAAATTTGAACCTCTTGTTTTTTTAGAAAGGGAACATCCATTTGAATATGTACGAAAAAACTAGTCATCAAACACATTTAAAAAATTTTAATCATCTATTTAGAAAATATTAAACATATTTAATTGATTTTTTTACAATTTATACAAAAATGTCGCATGTGGATAAAAGAAAAGTAGACATCAAAAACATATATTTGCAAATTAATTTGAATAACTTATTTGAAAAACCAAAGAAACAAAAAAAATAGGAACTCAAGACAATAATACAAAAAAGCCAACTGTGAAATCCGGGAATGAAACAAAGAAAACAAAAAAAGCAAAAGAAAAACATAGAAAAAAAGAAAGTAAAAATGAAAAGGATTAAAAGCCATGGAAACCCGAGAAAGTAGCAGAGAAAAACGAAAAAAAAGTGAAAGAGAATAAAAATGAATAAATCCATGAAAGAAACAAAGAAAACCAATAAAAGGGTGAAGAAATGAATGAAAAAAAAGATTTTTTTTTGGAAAAACCGGAACACAAAGCCATACATGGACCGATGAGCGAGTGACACAAAAGACCTGTGGCGAGAGACCTGTAGCAAGCGAGTCACCTGAGCTGATGTGCTGACCCTTTTTACGTGCGCTTCAGGCGATACGAGAGTTATACTAGCTATAAACTAGATATGACTCATCAGTTGGACCTTTAGTATGACGCCTTAGGCGTCAGTTGGCCCGCTGGCGCTCATGCGCATGGTTAGTTGGCCGGCCATTAAGCAGAACGCTCACTTGATGGGTAGACCAGCAGGTTTGCTTGCGTGCTAGATTTTTTCCAGGCTCGGTCGCATGTTGACTGGTTGATTAGTTGACCATTGACTCTTAAAAGTGTAATTTTTATGAGGAATTTAAATAAAGTTTAAGAACTAAAAAAAATAAGTTTATGAGTTTGAAAAAAGTTCCTGAAATACAAAAAGTTCACGGTTTTGATTTTTTTTCCATAAAAATAGGAAAATTTCATTAATTCTAAAAAAGTTCACCAATACAAAAAAATTATAAGTTTGACTTTTTTTGAAATTCCGAAAAAAATTATGGGTCTGAATTTCTTTTATGAATTTGAAAACAATTTTGCAAAATAGTTCATGAATAGACACAAAGTTCACGAAAATGCAAGCAAAAACAACGAAAATGGAATAAAATGAAAAGCCCCAAAACTTGGAAAAAGTCGGTACCGAAAAACCAGAAAGAAACCTGCCAAAAAAAACAATTGGAACCTGGAACGTTCCAAAAATTGGTGCAAAGGCTGACATTTTCTCAAAAAAGAAAAGAAAAGAGAAGGCTGGCATAGGCCGACCCACTTAACTCACCTACTGTTGAAAGTGTGTGCGCTAATAACGGCCGAGGAAGTATTCGAGGCCTTAACCGCTGAATAGGATTCATTGTGTATGGGTCAGGCAAACGTCATTCTTTGGGCAATGGGCACCATTATATTTCACATTATTCTGTTTTGATTTATTTTTATTTATTAGTTTAGACCAAGTTCGTGAATATATTTTTAAGACGTGAACTACTTTTTAAAGTATAAAATATCTTTTCTGAGATACATGAACTTTTAGTTAGAAAAAAGATTTAAAGTGTATTTAAAAAATGGTCAGAATGTTTCAAAAAAAAAATGTTGATGATATATTTAAATTTGGAACACTGCAGTAGAATGTTCCTATAATTTCTAAAAGTCAATTTGGAAAATATTGCTTGAATGTTTGAAAAAGGATCACCGGGTGATTTTTTTATATTATGTGTTTTATAAAATTGTTCACATATTAAAAAACATCATTGTGTATTTTAAAAACGTTCATCAAATATTTAAAAGCCTTCATCATGTATTTAAAAAATGATTATAATGTATTAAAGAAAATTTAATTTATTAAAATATTCACCATGCATTTAGAAAACAATGTTGAACACATGTTTAAAAAAGATTCATTGTGTGTTTAAAAATGTCCACAGTGCATTCGTATCTGCAAATGTTCAGTATGTGTATTTTCAAAATGATAGAAAAAAGTGAAAACAGGAGGAACAATAAAAATAAAGCTAAAAAGTAAAATGAAGAACAAATAGGAAAAGAAGAATTATAAATGAAATGAAAAAACCCGAATGACCGATTGAGAAAAGCTAAAAAAATATAATGAAGGTTAAAGCCATACGAAACCTTAAGAAACCATGGCAAAAGGTTCCCAAAAACATTGTTAAACTGTACACAGATTGTTTCAAAACAACATCCATTGTTCGGCTGACCCATATAGGGGCGTTTGTAGGTGGGCGCACGGTCCATCCCAATAAGAGAGAGATATCTCTCGCATTCTGGACCTCCTATTTGACGCTTACCGCGTCACATGTTTTTTGAGGGTGATTGCAGACGGGAGAAAGAGAATATATCTGGTGCGCCGGAGCTTCTTCTGCTCCACGTGCATCAAACTCATTTAGCACATTTTCAATATTTTAAAAAATCTAAAAAATTAGCACATTCACATATCATTAATTATGTTGTCACAAAAATTCAAATCAAAATTCGAAACATAGCTTGAGATACGAAAATGACAAATTCGGTACTGAATAGCACATAACACAAGTTGGGCCGTTAGATTTGACCCATTATCACATTGATGTCACATTTGTCATTTTTGTATCTCGAGCAATGTTCCAAATTTTGGTTTGAATTTTTGTGAAAACATAGATTGATGTTCTGTCTATGTAGAATTTTTTTCTTGGACCTTTTGTGACATTTTTTGATGTGTAACCAGCGTCCAGTCCACCGGTAGCACAAGAAGCTCCGATGCAGCAGATACGTCCTCAGGGGAGAAAACAACTGGGCTGGACCATCACATTTTTTTCCTATTATTTTCATCTAAGTTTTATTTTTCTCTTATGTTGGTTTTAAGTGATATTTATTCTGGCCTTTTAGGGAACAAGAAAATTTGTTTTTTAGAGGGTGATCTTTTGAATATTTGAGAATATGTTTTAAAACATCGTGAACTATTTTTAAAATTTTACATTGTTGACAAGCATGAACATTTTTTGAAAATTTCAGATTTATTTTAGACATGTGCACATTTTTGAAATGCTAGACTTTTTGTTAGAAAATGCGAGAATATTTGAAATTGTGATTTTTTTAAGTGCAGACACTTTTTGAAATTTTCAATTTTTTGGAAATTCCTATGAAAATTGGAAAATTGTGAAAAAAAAGAAAAGGGATAAAAATGAAAAAAAACCTAGAAAACACCGTAGAAGAAAACATCAAAATCAGAAAGAAACCAGAGCGGATAGTGCCGGACCATCCACGTCCATCCATTGACCTGACGACAGACATGTCGCGGACTCCTCCGAGGATGAGTAGGGCATGGGAGGCGACAGGGCATTGCGTCCCATGTGGGGCGATCCGTCTCCCATGTTCTACTCTCGTTGCCGGAATCCGCACCTCCACCTCATGGGTCTTGAATCACGCCGCCTTTATGGAGACTGCAGATGGAGAACGTGGTCGTTGATGCGGAATACAAAAAAAGTGAACGACGGCCGCCGCCGTAGGGTAGGTTTAGGATCGGACGACTTTTTTTAAAAATGTTTGAAATGTAATGAATTTTGTCCGGTTTATATAAAAATCCGCCGTGTTTGCACGAATTTCAGCCTATTAGTTTAAATAATGGTTGAAATATGTGCAGGCAGTGTTGGATGGCCTGCTCCTGCATCCGTGTCCATCTGTCCGCCGACGGATACCGGAGCTAATTTGCGGGTGAGTGTTGGAGATGCCCTTAGTCACAAGCTAGCTACAACTGCTCGTACTTGTATTGAGACGGCGGTGTGGCTGTGTTCAGGCCCGGACGACATTGTAAGGCTGCGTTCGGACCGGAGGACAGCAAAACGAAGGAATGAAAAAAAGTACAGGAAGTGAAGTTGGATGAACAGTGCAAACCATAGGTCTCCAACAAGGCGTTTCCTTTGGTCTGAGTAGATGTTATTTTTCCCGTAAAAAGTACAGGTCAACCGCGCTTTCCCATGGAATGGGCAGACCTGATTCCTGCAGAGCGAACAGGCTCACGTGAAAATATTCCTGTGAAAATTAGGCCTGCAGAATTCCTGTGAGATTCCCGTGCGCCGAACGCAGCCTAAGCATGTGCGCTCTGGATCACTCTGATAAGTTTATTCATTATGCATAAACTTGTACATAGAGAAGGTAATACCAAACTCGGTTTACTGGATACATACGCCTGGCCCCTTGATTCCATACATGTTTATTGTACAATACTTACATCAGATGATACTACATCATAAAATCCCCACACATGACAGCATATACCAAAGAAAAACAGTGATAGCAATATCACGTTCTACCCATCTTTCCTTGTCCAGGAAGCCCAACTAACAGCCACCTTCACGTAAACTCGGTTGTACAAGCTGTCACAGAATGAGAACCAGAAAATTCTCCATTTCCTCTTGAACAAGAAGGTGCAGAAGACTACCCAGAGGCCCATTACATATCCAGAGCTCATGGCGATGTAAAACGAGATCATATTGCTTGCATCTTCATGATGTTCCGGAGTAGCTGGAATTAACTCAGTTCCTGGACATTTCTTGGAGATCGTGGGACCACAAAGACCTGGATTGCCCACATAAATATATTCCTGGTCATCAAGTGCTTGAAGTTGATTTCCAGATGGTATCTCTCCACTCAGATTGTTGTAGGACAGGTTCAAGTGACTCAGTGATGTGAGAGCCGATAAGCCCGTAGGGATTTTACCGAACAATTCATTATGTGATAGGTCAAGAGACTCGACTTGCACCAAGGCGCCAATCTTCTCAGGAATTTTTGCACTGAGGGCATTCCATGATAGGTTCAGGCTCTTCAGCGCCACAAGAGCGCCGATCTCTTCAGGAATCTCTCCTGTGATGTTGTTACAGGACAAATCAAGATTTACCATGTATACGACTTCTCCTGTATATAATCTCTCTTGGCCTTTTGTGACTATTGTGAAATTCTCTGTGTAGTCAACGTCAGAGCGATAGACAACATCTTCGAAATTGAGTACTCCATTAAATTTATCAGATTTATCTCTGCTTAGAATCATCTGCGTGAAGTTAACAATAGATTTTGGTATGCTTCCTGACATATTGTTGTTGGAAAGGTCCAAATATTGAAGATTAGCTAGCTTCGTGAGCCCCAAAGGAATGTGGCCATGAAACATATTATATCTCAACCGTAAGAATGCCAAAGATGGTAACTTCTCCCCAATCCATGCTGGCAAAGTCCCAAAGAATTTATTGTGTGCGAGATCAAGAAATATGAGCTGGGGACAATTTTTGAGGAATAAAGGAAAAACACCAGAGAGGTTGTTGTTTCTTAAGCTTAGGTTACTAAGACTCAAACTTTCTGTGTTTGTAGTGGATTCATTGACTAGGCAATCAGGAGCTGACCCAGTGAGCTCATTTCTTGATATATCTAATAGCTTCAATGATGTCAACTTGCACAAAGATGATGGAATGGTACCAGAGATCGAGTTGCCAAATAGAAGAAGTACTTCAAGTTGTGGCGTTCCAAATTCTAATGGTAGCCTTGACAGTTTGTTTGTACTAAGATCCAAGTAGGTTAGATTAATAGGAAGCTTAGGAATTGGACCAGTGAATTGATTGGAACTGAGATCCATTGCGGATGTCCTCATATATTCCATCGTAGATGGTAGAAAACCACGAAGTTGATTTTGTTGCATTCTAACCGAGTCCAACGAGGAAACCATTATCCAAAACCAATCCGGAACTATGTCGGAGATGCTTGTATTTGAGATGTCGAGGTATATAGGTGCTTGCCAACGTAACCACATCGGAAATTTAGGTCCGAGTAGGCACGACCGGAGTCCAATCATTGTCAGATTAAATGGAGGAAGCCAAGTTGAATTCACTGTGATGGCTATTGAATTACCTGACAACAACAACCTCTGCAATCTTGCTAGGTTTGATAAATGACCTTCATGTATAACACCATCCAGGTAGTTGTTCATTAGGTTCAATGCAGTTAGCTTTCTGAGCTCTCCTATCCATAGCGGCACATGACCTGTGAGTTTGTTTCCACCAAGATAGAGAAAGGTCAGATTGAGCCAAGATTCTTGGAGCTTGGTTGGTAGGTTTCCTGTCAAACTGTTGTTAGAAAGATCCAAGGCTGAAAATTTATTCCATGAACAAGAAGGCAACCGTTGAAAGAATTCCGTTATGCTTCCATTGATACCGGCATCATGTATAAACAATGTTTCCAAGTTACAAAGTTTTTTCAGGTTTGACGGTATCATGCCCACAAGATCATTATGTGACAAATAGAGCTCTACCATGGAGGTCATATTCCCAATCTCATCAGGAATTGGACCACTAAATTGACTCCATGAGACATCAAGCAGCTTAAGGCTATTTAAGCCCCAAAACCAATTGGGTGCTAGACGCTTTGGGGCAAGGTTGAAGGAAATGTCGAGAGTTTCAAGAGATGTCAGGTTTGAATGTACAAGAGAATCAGGACTGTTGTTAAGCTGGCAGCTAGTAAGAAGAAGCACTCTGAGGGAAGGAAGCATATTCACGGCTGGCAACCAGTTCGGAATGGTGCTGAGGTTCACAGAGCTCATGTCTAGGTGTTCAAGGGAAGATAATCGCGACAGCCAGCTGATATCCGTGGAGTATGTGTCGGCGTTACCACCAAGACTCAAGTAACGTAAGTCGGAGAGATTACCCAGCTGTGGTGGTATCCTTCCAACAAAGCCCGAGCTGGACAGGTTTAGATACCTCAAGTGGTGGAGAGACGGCAAAGTCTCTGCTAGCTGAAAGCCGCTAAATGCGTTGCCGCTGAGGTCGAGGTACCTTAGACGTTCTAGACCAACCAACGAGGAGCTTATGTTGCCTCCTAGATAGCTGTCATAAGAACCTTGAAGATCGAGCTTGATGACATGGCCGGTTCTCTTGCTGCAGCGGACACCATTCCACCGGCAGCAGTCGTCGCCCCGCCACGTCGAAAGGCGGTTTGCTGGGTCCGACAAGCCCGCTTTGAAGCGGACAAGGGCGGATCTCTCACTCGCAACACAGCTGCTCGTGGTGTTGCCATGGGTTTCAGTGGAGCTGGTTTGTGTGAGCAGGAACAAGGCTATGGCTAGTTGCACGCACAAGCATCTAAGGACGATGCTCATTGTGTTTAACTTTGTAACAAAAACAACTTTGTATGTCTTTGCCTACGGCGACTTTGTTGTTCGATACTGCTATATATAGCACAGCCCAGCCAGTATGGTTTGTTGTTGAAGTACCACCTTTGTACCAAAATACTTGTCCTTGGAGAAAACCAGTACAAATTGCCCCAGCGACAAGTATTGTGGTACAGAGGGAGTAGCATGCATGCATGCTTTTGGTCTCACGTCATGCAGGACTCATGCTTGTGTGGACAGAACTCTTGAGTTTTTCCTAATGAATGCATCTTTGTTTCAACGTTCGACGAGACTGGGTGAGTGAGACATGGGTTGATTATCTAAGTGTTCGTCACCTTTGACAACTGACCTGAAAATACACCACAAACAAATTGCATGGTCAGACCTGTAGACTGTAGTCAAGTCATCTTGGGTGGCCTATCTAGCTTGAATAGATGCGTTCGTCCGTTTCTTTGTTTCTTCCACGATAAATACGTAAAGTGCGTGAAATTTCAAGTGAGTCAGAGAGAACTGTTCAACACGCACACAACTACAGTAACAAAAAAGATTGTGAGACCGTCTCGGATTTCCAAGTGCTCTAGAACTGCCACAATAGTCACGTCATAGAAAAAATTGGTTCATGTGAAACGTGCGGTGCAGAATTCAATTGGAGCAGACATTCTTTGCATCTTCGTATGCACTGCATTTTATTCCCTTGACAACACGGTTGAGGTGGCGCTTCTGTGTACCAAGATTTTCTTTAAAAGGATAATATATTAATATCAAGCTGATATCAAGTATACATCCGGCCTTTGCAACAATACAATGTCAAAATTAATCAAAACATCAAGGATGCACACAACAACAAAGAAAGAAAAACAAAAAAAAAGACACCAAATGTCATGGTGCGACAACCGACGACATGCAGTACCAAACATTTGAAAATATTCAAGCTATCACTAGTTCCACATTTTCAAATAAGAGAAATGCTGAAATGTGAAGCAAAAAAAAAATGCTGAAATGCAGTATGCCGATATTTTCAATTGTCAGCTGGGCCAATTTCATGTTTGGTACTTGGGTACTTTAAACATCATCTAGAAGTTTATAATAAGGAATGAATCATGTGGAAAATGTGGAACTAGTGATAGCTTGAATATTTGTGTACATTGATCTGACCCTCGTATGAGGTATATTTTTTGGTAAAGGGGACTTTTATTAACTCAATACATAGCATCAAGCGGATACAAAGCATGATGAGCAACACCCGACATTTGCTTAACGAAGATGCACACAGTTAAACACTAACGATCTGACAATATCGGGAGTAGTAGAGTATGGGGTATATATAGAATATGAGAGAAATTACAGCAGACGAGACATCTTGCGCTTTTGTCGTCTTTTTCACTGTGCTATCATCGACTTTTCGAGCTATCAACAGTTCCACAGAAGAAAGATACAAAAAATGATAAAGCAGTTGGGAAGACAAGAACTTGTCCTCCTGTCATCATCGACTTTTCAAGCTATCAACAGTTCCACAGAAGAAAGATAAGAAAAACGATAAAGCAGTTGGGAACACAAGAACTTGTCCTCCGGATGGATGCTTGGTCCTATATTCACAATTCGTTCTCGTCAGCGTGGTCTTGTACGTATATCTATTTTTTCCAAGCGCTAGAAGGAGTCTTACAAATTGCATGGCCAGACCTGCAGACTGCAGTCAAGTCTTGCCGTTGCTGTATTCATGGTGCCTTGAATCGAAAAGATGCGCGCGTTTGTTTGTCACCACGAAACAAGCTTAAAGTGCGTGAAATTCCAAGTGATTGGGAGAGTTGACCTCTGTACAGCACGCACGCAGCGACTACTAGCAGATTGGCTAGTCAGTCTGACTAGGGTTTTTCATGCGCTCTTGAACTTGCACAAGCTAGACAGTACGACAGGCAGGAGAAAGTGGTTTATTCGAAACACGTGGTGCAGAATTCAACTAGAGTCAACAACCCTTGCATCATCTTGTGCACTGCACTTATGCTTGGTTTTGTCTGCATTTCCACTACAACACGGTTGATGTGTCACGGCGCTTATATACCTTATGACTGAGCTAGAAGCCTCCAGAAGAGGCTTGGGTCAAGGCCTTGTATTAACTCATTGGAAATCGAGGCCATATGTCTGCTTTATTTCCTTGTACCCTAGTTGTTTCTTTTTGTTCTCTTTTACATATGGAACATAATATTTCCTTTCTTTGCAACCTATAAACATAAAATTCTCCCCTAAAAAACATGAAAATCTATAAATATATGCAGTAGGAATTTCCTACTGTTTTCCTTCAAAAAGAGGCCTCCAGAGGCGGACCAGATCTGTAGGCACAGTTTAAGAAACCAGACCAGTGACTGAACTGCCGGTTCAGATTTTCATTGGTCGAACCGTCGTTTGACCGTGTCACTGTCTGGGTTTTTAGGCCGTAAAATATATGGTATGTATATTAATATAGTAGCAATAACAGGTCAAATTATGTAATGTTGTTTCTTTTGACAGCAGTGTGAGCAATGCGCATTTGGTCATTGGGATGACATGAGGTTTTCATCCTATTTTTGGTGCCACTGGATCAAATCCTGATTGTTGCAAGTTATTGTTCCGTTTTACAGATAGCCTACACCAGGTTCGTCTGGTTTGTTGGCCGATCGGTCCATAGAGATTAAGAAACTTGCAAGTGTCTTCGGTTCCGGCCTTTTGGGATCTGACCGTCGACCCGGTCTGGTTTTCAAAACTATGCAACCTCTTACCCCGCCATATTCTCATGAGCACTTGCACTGCCACCTCGTTCGTCCTTCGCCGTGAAACGGCCCACCTCCCTTCTCGAGACAATGATCCCCTAACCTGGGCCATGGAGCACATACCCATCATTGACACTATCTCCGACCTCCTAGGGCCCTCGGGTCATGTGAGACAATGCCCTTGAGGTATAGCTAGAGCTACATTTTAGAGATTTTAGGTAATGTTAGTTGCTAAGATTTTTCCCCGTGTTAGGATATACTTGAGTTAGACATAGGTGATTTAAAAATAAGTTGTACTAAATCAGTGTCAATTAATATGGACCGGAGGAAGTATATAATAAAAATATTATTATAATACCTTGCATTTTAAAATATTATGTTTCACAACAATTAATATTATCATAATGTGCAACATAAAGAAAACAATATGCAAAACATATGATAATTCATCATTTTATTCACTTATTATGAACACTAAAGATGTTGCCCACGCATCTGCGCTGACCACTGTGCTAGTTACATCTAGAAAGCACTTGTGGAAATGCATATCACTGACCGATCAATCACCCTCTAGCCTTTATTTGAACATGTACATTGTGATTTATTTTGTTGACATCAACTGCAGGCTACAATAAAAACTTCTTGAGCAATTCTTTTTCATACATATATGTAGTGTTATAGATGGAGCAGATAGCATTTTTTTTCTTAATCTTCCTCGCGGGCATAACATGAGAGAACTAGTAGGGGACCAAACCCAGGGCACGTCCATTGAAAGCGTGAAAGGAAGTTTAGGGTTGCCAGCATTCACTACGGATGGTATAGGCCAAGGAAATGTCTATTAAGAATGGGGTGGAAACACATTGATATTTTGTACGATGGATGTCGATTATTCATGGACTTTACATAATTTAAGGAGGAGGAGGACAAAATGCCTGCAAATCTGTTGAACATAATACACAAATGCCGTGAACCAATATGTGATTGGATGGTTAGAAGGATAGTGGTATCCCATCCCATCAGGGTTCATATCCTAGACTTTGCATTGATGCTCACAATTTCTTGGATTTATTTGAGGTTTCCCGGCGATGTTCGTTCAGTGGAAAGACAAGTTCTCGTCGACTACGAGGCGTGTATGGTGTCTTCGTCAATCTTAAGATGTTATGCTGGCTCATTATCTCATATGTGCTCATAGAGGTAGAGTGTGCATGCATACATTCACAGAGGTGAGTGTATGCTGGTGTTTGTGAGCATCAGCGAATGTACCGTGTTAAAAAAACAATACCCATCCATCGTTTAAGCTCGCCAGTCGGTACATGATCAATCTTATTATATCAAAACTAAGGCAGCAGCGGCAGCAAGAGCCACACCGCCCTCCATAGATCATCTTCTTATTCCCATAGAGAAGGCATCAAATCATACGACACATCCATACACACGAGCTGACAACACACAAGCTGCCGAGAGTAATAATAAGCAGTAAAACGTAGGTACACAGTGCACACACAAACGACCAGCGGTATATATATGTTCGATCGAGGCACTAGCAGTGTGGCAGGGCGATGCCGCAGGTTGAGACGGTCTGCCGGGTGTAGGGGCTTTGGATGTAGCGGCCGTAGATGGGGTTCTTGGCGAACTGGCAGAAGCACCCCTGCTGCGCGCGCAGGTTGGAGCAGCACGCGGCGCTCGGCTTGGACCCCGTCATGACCGGCGACGCGCACGCAGCCAGCAGCCCCGCGTTGCACGGCGCCGCGGCCGCGCTTGCTGTGCTTGCCAGAGCCTGCAGCGCCAGCACCATCATGGCCGCCACCACGGCCATGTCCTTCCTCACCGCCATGGCTCTGGGTCTCCTAGCTAGCTGCTTGCTCACTCGATGCCGTGCGCCGGGATGAAGTTCTGCGGCGAGTGATGCAGTGGTAGATGGCGAGAACTGTCGAGAGAGTGCGGAGGTAGCTTCGGTATTTATAGCCGCGCTCGCCAGCTCCGTCCATCGTAACCGTTCTACACGTTTTCATCGTAGAAAATTCCGTAGAAACTATGGCGACTATGGGCGAGATCAGTATTACTAGTACTGCTGTTTGTTACTTCCACAGCTCCCACGCCGGGATTGTCATCGTTAATACGGTCCATCATGCAGAACCACTCTTCGAGCCGGCATCTTTGATTCTGCAAATTTCTAGAGGAAATTTAGACTCCTTATTCTAGCATCTTTTTTTATTTTTCATTTGGGCTGTTTGATTCATACACCAGTGCAAACTGAGTCCTCGCACACACAGAATCACTGTTGCAAACAGTTTAGTGAACTATCGACTTATGGTATCCGGGTGCAATTAGTGAAAGATGGTAGCACGAGATACGGACAACCGGTTTGGATGACACAATAGTAAGCTATGTGTGGGTATATATTCCTATTTTGCCCCATTATGCCTTGTTTTGTTTGACCTTTTAAACTATTTATATTTTTTTGTGAGAAACTTTCATTCTATTTATCTTCAATCATGGCAGTAAAAAGAACAACAGAGGTAATAAAAATTACAATCATGTTCTTGGACCATCTAGTGACGACTACAAGCACTGCAACGAGCCGAAGGCCCGCCGCTGTCATCGCCCCTCCCTCACCGGAGCTGGGCAAACCTTGTTGTAGTAAACAGTCGGGAAGTCGTCGTGCTAAGGTCTCATAGAGCCAGCACACCAGAGTAGCAACCATCGCCGATGAAGAAAATCATAGATAAGAATGATCAAATCTGTAAACACCTAAATAAAAACGAACGAAGGCCGGATCCAAATAGATCCACCGAAGACTAACACTGACCGAATCCCGCAAGATCCGACGAAGACAAACCTCCAGACGCCCTCTGACAATGCTAGATGCACCATCAAGACGGAGATAGAACGCCCTTTTAAACTATTTATATTTTTTTGTGAGAAACTTTCATTCCATTTATCTTCAATCATGGCAGTAAAAAAACAAACAGAGGTAATAAAAATTACAATCATGTTCGTGGACCATCTAGTGACGACTACAAGCACTGCAACGAGCCGAAGGCCCGCCGCTGTCATCGCCCCTCCCTCACCGGAGCTGGGCAAACCTTGTTGTAGTAAACAGTCGGGAAGTCGTCATGCTAAGGTCTCATAGAGCCAGCACACCAGAGTAGCAACCATCGCCGATGAAGAAAATCATAGATAAGAATGATCAAACCTGTAAACACCTAAACAAAAACGAACGAAGGCCGGATCCAAATAGATCCACCGAAGACTAACACTGACCGAATCCCGCAAGATCCGACGAAGACAAACCTCCACACGCCCTCTGACAATGCTAGATGCACCATCGAGACGGAGATAGAACGCCCTTTTAAACTATTTATATTTTTTTGTGAGAAACTTTCATTCCATTTATCTTCAATCATGGCAGTAAAAAGAACAACAGAGGTAATAAAAATTACAATCATGTTCGTGGACCATCTAGTGACGACTACAAGCACTGCAACAAGCCGAAGGCCCGCCGCTGTCATCGCCCCTCCCTCACCGGAGCTGGGCAAACCTTGTTGTAGTAAACAGTCGGGAAGTCGTCATGCTAAGGTCTCATAGTGCCAGCACACCAGAGTAGCAACCATCGCCGATGAAGAAAATCATAGATAAGAATGATCAAATCTGTAAACACCTAAACAAAAACGAACGAAGGCCGGATCCAAATAGACCCACCGAAGACTAACACTGACCGAATCCCGCAAGATCCGACCAAGACAAACCTCCACACGCCCTCTGACAATGCTAGATGCACCATCGAGACGGAGATAGAACGCCCTTTTAAACTATTTATATTTTTTTTGAGAAACTTTCATTCCATTTATCTTCAATCATGGCAGTAAAAAGAACAACAGAGGTAATAAAAATTACAATCATGTTCGTGGACCATCTAGTGACGACTACAAGCACTGCAACGAGCCGAAGGCCCGCCGCTGTCATCGCCCCTCCCTCACCGGAGCTGGGCAAACCTTGTTGTAGTAAACAGTCGGGAAGTCGTCGTGCTAAGGTCTCATAGTGCCAGCACACCAGAGTAGCAACCATCGCCGATGAAGAAAATCATAGATAAGAATGATCAAATCTGTAAACACCTAAACAAAAACGAACGAAGGCCGGATCCAAATAGATCGACGAAGACTAACACTGACCGAATCCCGCAAGATCCGACGAAGAAAAACCTCCACACGCCCTCTGACAATGCTAGATGCACCATCGAGACGGAGATAGAACGCCCTTTTAAACTATTTATATATTTTTTGAGAAACTTTCATTCCATTTATCTTCAATCATGGCAGTAAAAAGAACAACAGAGGTAATAAAAATTACAATCATGTTCGTGGACCATCTAGTGACGACTACAAGCACTGCAACGAGCCGAAGGCCCGCCGCTGTCATCGCCCCTCCCTCACCGGAGCTGGGCAAACCTTGTTGTAGTAAACAGTCGGGAAGTCGTCGTGCTAAGGTCTCATAGAGCCAGCACACCAGAGTAGCAACCATCGCCGATGAAGAAAATCATAGATAAGAATGATCAAATCTGTAAACACCTAAACAAAAACGAACGAAGGCCGGATCCAAATAGATCCACCGAAGACTAACACTGACCGAATCCCGCAAGATCCGACGAAGACAAACCTCCACACGCCCTCTGACAATGCTAGATGCACCATCGAGACGGAGATAGAACGCCCTTTTAAACTATTTATATTTTTTGTGAGAAACTTTCATTCCATTTATCTTCAATCATGGCAGTAAAAAAACAATAGAGGTAATAAAAATTACAATCATGTTCGTGGACCATCTAGTGACGACTACAAGCACTGCAACGAGCCGAAGGCCCGCCGCTGTCATCGCCCCTCCCTCACCGGAGCTGGGCAAACCTTGTTGTAGTAAACAGTCGGGAAGTCTTCGTGCTAAGGTCTCATAGAGCCAGCACACCAGAGTAGCAACCATCGCCGATGAAGAAAATCATAGATAAGAATGATCAAATCTGTAAACACCTAAACAAAAACGAACGAAGGCCGGATCCAAATAGATCCACCGAAGACTAACACTGACCGAATCCCGCAAGATCCGACGAAGACAAACCTCCACACGCCCTCTGACAATGCTAGATGCACCATCGAGACGGAGATAGAACGCCCTTTTAAACTATTTATATTTTTTTGTGTGAAACTTTCATTCCATTCAATCATGGCAGTAAAAAGAACAACAGAGGTAATAAAAATTACAATCATGTTCGTGGACCATCTAGTGACGACTACAAGCACTGCAACGAGCCGAAGGCCCGCCGCTGTCATCGCCCCTCCCTCACTGGAGCTGGGCAAACCTTGTTGTAGTAAACAGTCGGGAAGTCGTCGTGCTAAGGTCTCATAGAGCCAACACACCAGAGTAGCAACCATCGCCGATGAAGAAAATCATAGATAAGAATGATCAAATCTGTAAACACCTAAACAAAAACGAACGAAGGCCGGATCCAAATAGATCGACGAAGACTAACACTGACCGAATCCCGCAAGATCCGACGAAGAAAAACCTCCACACGCCCTCTGACAATGCTAGATGCACCATCGAGACGGAGATAGAACGTGGGAGGCATTATTCCTACTAAGGGACATCGCCGCCGCCACACAGCCCCAAACAAAGATGCTGAATCTCACAAGAACGAAAACGGGGGGCGGGGGGGGGGGGGGATCCTCCGCACCTCCATGGCCTAGAGGCTATCGGAGATGGGAGAAGAGCTTTTCTTGTGGAGGAGGAAAAAGATCTAGCAGTAACTCTTTATACTTAAGAAGATTGGTACTTGAACTCTAATATTACTATTATACTTGCTCTAAGCTTTTCTTGTGGAGGAGGAAAAAGATCTAGTAGTAACTCTTTATACTCCACTTGTACGCGTAGAAAATTTTAGAAATTATGGAGACTAAGCGCGAGGCCGGTATTACTAGTACTGTTGTGGGAAATACCATTTGGTTTTTGAGTGTATATACATCCTACATGAGAAAGATTATTTACAATTATTAAAAATAGTCAAAAAGGTTCAGAAGTTCTTTTTGGAATAAACTTGACTTTGTTTTGCAGTAGTATATCAATTTTCGTGAAAAAAAAATCCAGCGTTGAATTCAGGGCAAAAAAATTATTGCCATTATATGTCACTCTTCACACTATTTGAACACCATATCTTTTTCTTTGAACTGTTGGCACACTTTATTCAAATCGAATAATTGTTACATCACTAAAAAGTTCAGCTAGGATAATCTGTGAGGGATCACCCTCCCAAGAAATTACTGAATTAGAATCCTAGGAATTCCTAGCAAGCTTGTGTGCCACCTTGTTTCCCTTCCTTGGATAGTGAGGGTCAGAGACTGAACCAATACTTTGAGCTAAACACTCATTCAGAGTAGCAAAGTAAGAACTCGAGATATGAACTTCCACCTTGCATGCCGGAAAAATCTCAAGACAATCAAATTCAAAGATAACATTACAGCATCCCCACTGGTCCGCTAGCTCCATATCATTCTTCAACGCAAAGCTTCCACAACGACCTCAAGCACATGCATAAAGAGAGTTGTTGACCCAGCAAGAGCCTCACCCCGGTAGTTTCAAAGCACCGCCATTGTGGCTACGGTTCCATCTTCTATGAAGGATGCATCAACGTTCATTTGATAAAGATTTTGAGCATGTTTAGACCATTTAACAGTAGGTACACTGGCCGCACTACTAGAGCCAACATAATTGGCCGTTAACACATGTATGGCGAGTGTTGTTTTGGAAGGAGTCGCCACACCTTTGCCTTCACACTTTTCTTCTCTGTCCTGAGATTTACCAAGCTCCAACCAAGATAGACTCTTGGAAGCCAAGATGCTCCAGTGTGGTTGAATTAGGCCTTTGATCTCTGAGGATATTCTCAAGAATGTCACTGCTACATCTGCTCGAGACAAGGGCTTGGGCGATCGCTTTCCTGAAGACCCAAAGCTTTCCACACTTCTTTAGCTTGAACACACGTATCTAAATTTTCAATGTAAGCTCAGAAGGACAATACACTGGGGATACATGATTTGGGAACAATACTTTACGCTTGCCATCACAGAAATCACATGTAATAGCTGGCATGGACAAATAAGAAGATAGGAAATAAATGACCTTACTTGAACAAGATCTGTTCTATAGGCTCGTACCGCTGCCTCCTTTACCAATAAGGAGGCAAGCACTTCAGTCTGGTTGATGCATTCTGACCACTCGGCCAGAACCTGATACAAACACACAAAAAAGAAGATAGAAAATAACATACAAGAAACATGAGCAAACTTTTTATACATGATGGGCACTAAAAAAAATACATGGTAAACTTTTTTGTATGGGGTGCTCATTTGTTAATACAACAAGATAAACCCTCTTTTGTACAATTGCATTTTTTTCCAAAATACGTGAGGAACATTTTTAAAATATGATGTATGTTTTTTAAACCACTATGAGAATTTACTTATACATTATAAATATTTTAAAAAAATACACAATCAACATTCTTTAAATAGGCATTGAATAACAACGTTGAATTTTTTTAAAACAAATATATGCCGAACAATTTTGAAAGCAATGAATTTAAAGGAAACATGAGAAAAAAAATAAAATAACATTTATAAAAACATAAAGAGAAAGGAAAACTAGGAAATAAAAGAAGAAAAGCAATAGAAAAAAAAGGGAAGCAAAAAAACAGAAACAAAGGAGAAAGCTTGCCAACCGTGTAAAGGGCAGTCAGAGTCCAGGTAGTCAGCCCAGCCCACCATCTGAAAGAAAATTAAATTACCAACCTCCCATCGTTCCTACCAACCCAACCCAGCCCAGGGCCGCCTGCCCAGTCCACCGCCGCCTGCCCTAGCCCCGCCGCCGCGCCGTACCTCACCGCCGACGCTCCAATCCCGCCCCACGGCCCCCTCCCCCAAACACCTCCGCCTATCGCGCGCGTCGCCACCGTCACCGTCCCCCTCTTCCCCTCATCTCGGCGCAGCCAACCCCTCCCCCGCCCCCATGGCGACCTCGAAGAAGGTGGTGACGCGCGAGGAGTGGGAGGGGAAGCTGCGCGACGTGAAGATCCGCAAGGAGGACATGAACCGCCTCGTCATGAACTTCCTCGTCACCGAGGGCTTCGTCGACGCCGCCGACCGCTTCCGCGTCGAGTCCGGCACCCAACGTACCGTACGCCATTGCCCGCGCGCTCGCACACAATCGAGCCCCTCTTGCTCTCCCCTTGTGTGATTGAGATCAATGGATTGGGCACGGAGTGAGGCCTGATTGATGCGGTTTCGTGTTGCAGCGGAGATTGACCTGGCGACCATCACGGACCGGATGGAGGTGAAGAAGGCGGTTCAGTCGGGGAACGTCCAGGAGGCCATTGAGAAGATCAACGATCTCAACCCCACGGTTCGATTCTGCCTCTCTTGCTTGCAATCTCAGTTTGTATTTCGGTGTTGGAGTATCTGAAGAGTGAGATTGGGGAAGGCAGTTTTGGGTGACTTTCCTGTGTATGCCTGTATGTGTGATAAGGACCTTAGGGGTTCGACATTATGTTTACCGATTACTGGTGAGTGATGAACTGATCATGTAACAATCAATTACGAATCTGAGAAATAATACCCCATAGCGCAGTGGAGCAAAGTGTTAATCCAGTATCGATGGTCGATGTGGTTTGTCTTTGGACTGTACTTGCTTTTTGCTACAAGTTGTTCTTTTTCCCCATGTGGAACTTAGGAATATGCGGTTCAGGAATTACATCTTTGTTTGATTGAGGAAACTGCGTTTGTGGCCGGTTTTGGCCTCTGCTTAATGGAAGTGGGGGCTGGGGGGAAACCCCTTTCTAAAAAAAAACTGCACTTGTTGCTTAGTATATTTTAGCAAGAATGGAGGAGGGGCGATGATCTGGCAGTTTTTGGGTACTTTGCTGTATGCCTGTATGTGCCAAGGACATTCTGGGTTCTCCATTATGACATGCAGATTCTGGATACGAATCCCGAAATATACTTCATATCCTGACTCGACTTATGACATGCAGATTCTGGATACGAATCCCGAAATATACTTCCATCTGCAGCAACAAAAGCTGATAGAGTTGATTCGTGTGGGGAAAATACATGAAGCTTTGGAGTTTGCTCAAGAAGAACTTGCACCAAGAGGCGAAGAAAATGTAATTTTCAGTAAAAAAAATTACCCCCCTTACCTTGGTTAAGAGTCAGGGTTTGAACCTATCTCAATCACAATGCAATTCCTCCTGGTAGCTAGTTTTTCCCGTTAATACCACTGCATTTAAGAGCATTCTGTGACCTTACTTTTGGTCTGTGAAATTTTGCAGATAGCCTTTCTTGAGGAAATAGAGAAAACAGTAGCACTTTTGGTTTTTGAAGATGTAAAGAACTGCCCATACGGGGAACTATTGGATGTTTCTCAACGTTTGAAGACAGCAAGTGAAGTTAACGCCGCCATCCTTACAAGCCAAAGCCATGAGAAAGGTATGTACTAAGTTGCAGACGCATGTATATGTTGTGATACCTTTTTTATTTGCTTATCTTTTTGATGATTTATTGTCACTGAAGTGTACCTGCATGCCTGTGTCGTATGAAATGATACCATTTTTCTTAGTTTACAATAAGCTACCTTTTGGTAGAAAAAGAGAACAGACTGACAAGTGTATTTCTTATTCTAGAACTATGCACAAAAACATGGTGTATTTAAACTAAATATACCAGAAGGTTACCTGACTTTTTTTTAGATGAAGGTTACCTGACTTAACATTAGTACTTCGTATAAGCAAGTACTGCCATGTTCGAAACAGTTTGCCCTTAAGCTTATCATGTGTGATCAGCGGTCAATATAGAGAACACTGATTAACATTGGTGAAATAACTGGGTAGGGATACTACTTGTTAAACATCTTTTTAGATGTGCTGTTGAAAGAAATCAGGATGAATCTTCTCAAGTTTTTTTTATATAATAAGATTCATATTAACTACACAAAAATTTAAAATTTTTCATCTTAGTGCTGTTTTTCGATTGCTGTTTCATACATTTGAAGCAGAATGAAACTTTCGTTGCTGTGTTTGGGCTCTTTCGAACTGCTAGCATGCTTGTGCCAGAGTTTTTGTTTTATTGAAGATCCTTGATCTTGCGTCCATATTGGCAGATCCAAAACTCCCTAGCCTGTTGAAGATGTTGATTTGGGCTCAAAACCAGCTGAGCGAAAAGGCAGCGTATCCACGAATCAATAACCTGTCCACTGCCGACCTAGAAGATCCAGCTATATGATGAGCTGCTGCTGCCGAGGTGTTTACTAGGGACGGGAGCTTAGGCACCAGTAGGCACCGAGTACACACTGTCTGAGCTGAGGTCTGTTAGTTGTTCGTTACCTGCGGGTGCAGTACTTGAACACACTGCTTGTTTCATCAGCGTTGGCAAAAAGCTGACATGGGAATTTTTCGCTCTCTCCTGTTGTTCATATGATGATGCAGAGGATGGTTCCGTTACATTTTACTAGGTGGTAAATGTTTCGTTTGATTTTCATAGAACCGCCGTGTGTGGTGCTTATGTTACACAAAAGGATGACTGGGCCAAAATTTAGACGTTCGATTCATGTTCTTTCTTCTTGCAAATGATTGTGATTTACTCCATATCACACAGTTATGTAGCAGCAGGTGTTCACATGAGGTGGCTGGAATACCAAGCTCCAAATGATTGTCCAATTTTGTACTTGCTGAGTTATGCCTTGCACAATGCATCTGTTCTGTTATATCTTGCACGATGCTTTGATCTACTGGCATATCTTGCAAATATGAGCATTTTTCTGCATATGTATTTTGCAAGAAATGAAACAGAAATAACAGCTAAATATAGATGCACGGCTGAAACCATAAGAAACCAGGCAAGCTAGGGTGGAGCAGGTTTGTTTTTCTGCTTTTAAAATGAAAGCCTTTTTATTGATTCTATGCAAAATCAAAGTCTAAAGCCCCTAAATAGGAGCTTCTTTCTTGGCTTATCAGGCAAATTGGAAAAGCCAAGGAAAAACCCAACCAAACAGCAGTGTCATTTTTTGGAGGTTGGGCTCCATGGAGCCTGTTTTTCTAAAAAAAATATCAAAACTCACATTTAAAGTTTAAGAAAAAACCGAAAATAATAATCCATGGAAGTATATGTCTTCTGCACAAACATGTGAAAAATAGTTTGAATTTTTTGTGAATTATATGCTGTACAAAAAAAATGGCCCAACAAAAAAATGTCCGCCCATTTTGGAAAATGCACATTTGTCTTTTTTTGTACACCACATGTGAAAATATAACGTAATGAAAATTTGCGCATACACAATATAGATGTGTATGTATGTTCATAATTTTTTTTCTGCCGTGTGGAAAATGATATTTGCAAAAATAAATTTATAGAATCCTGTAAACTTGGCCCCGACTTACTTCAGGTTAGGGGACGTTTTTTGCTTCCGTAAACTTTTGATGGCGTTACCGCCCACCCGTCGCCCCCCCCCCCCCCCCCCCCCCCGCCGCTAGAATGCAGCCGGCACCGCCGCTCGCCCGTCCCGCCGACGCGCCAACGCCGTATGCTACTCCGTGCCGCCACCGCTCCCTTGCTGGAGGCCGTCACGCATGTCAATGACTGGCGGGCCCTAGGCCATTACCTAGTTTTGTTCAATAACAAAAAAATATTTAGGGGAAGAAGTTTTATGGGATCTGCCAAAAGTAGCTCTCAAAAAACTTCCCTGGAATTTACAGAGATTATTTAAAAGCACTTTTACAGGAATTTCTTTAAAGAAACTGTTGTAGTTATTCTTAGCTCGCTGCTGCAATCTAAAGTCTAGACTGCTAGCCATGCAGGTTAAAGAGCCTGGCCATTGTCTAGTTATGTGCTTGTGGTTCTCCCCGGCTGCTCAAGCGTAGACCTATGGAACTAGAGTGTAGTTTCACTAATATCAACTTATGAGACCCACTGATCAAACCTAAGTCAACTTCTCCCACCCATACAATTTTCCTTCCTCGAGATCCCCAATACCCTGACTCTTCCACTACCTCATTCTTCTCCAGAACGGTAGTTGGACGACCAAATCTCTTGTCTCTGAGGCCACACGAGCCCTCCACCACCTGCTCCTCCTCCAAATTGGAGCTCCATAGCTGCCACGACGGGGCAGGGACGGGAGGTGCTCACAATGTGATTGCACACTCCATTTGTTCTCTAGGCCATCTTTAATAGAAAGAGTCTCACCTATGCACATGTGACATGCATTTTTGTTTCTACACTTTAGTTATATGTAAGTTGTCCGATTTTTAAAATTGAGTGAGTCAATTTTCTGATCGTTGATTTTTTGGTCAAGATTCATATTCTCTCTCTCTCTCTCTCTCTCTCTCTCTCTCTCTCTCTCTCTCTGTGTGTGTGTGTGTGTGTGTGTGTGTGTGTGTGTGTGTGTGTGTGTGTGTGTGTGTGTCTGATATTTCATGGCTTCTTAGGCTGATTTTTGACTTGCCTCTGTTTGGGGAAAGTCGATTTTTTTCTCAGGCTGGATATTTGGCTTGCCTCGATTTGGGCAAGTCGATTTTCCTAGGCTTGAAGCCAGTTACACATTTCCTTTTTGTATGCATTCTTTCTTTTTCTTTTATTTTTAATTTTAGTCGTTTTTTTCTTTCTATATGGATATTTTTGGCATGTTGGATTAGTCAAAATGTGTACACTCAAGTACTACATGGTATGTGTAAATTACGCTAGATTGTGAAAATTGCACTATTGTATGCCTTTCTTTGCATATTAGAAAATCAATTTGAGTGCAAAGTTGTATACACATTTTTTTAATGTTTCTTTTTCCATTTTCTTTTCTTCGTAAAGGGTTCCAATGCCACTACTTCATTCTTCCTTAGAAAACTTTATTATTTTGATTTAATTTTTTTATATTTTATTCATTATTCTTTGTTCTTTAAGGATAATACCAACATCACTAATTCATTTTCTTCTTAGGAAATTTGTTTTTATAAAATTTCACTATTATATCTTTATTCTTACAAATTATGAAAACATCTACGTAACTTATGTGCAATTTTCCACATTTTCATTATTTTCTTTGTACCTAAAGGGTATCAATGCCACTAATTCATTTTTCTTTGGAAACTTCATTATTTTGATTTTTTTAATTCTTATAGATGCTACAAATTCATTTCTTCCTACGAAGCTTTTTTGTGTTAATTTCGCAATTATATGTTTGTTCTTGCATATGATAAAAAAGTGTAACTTCTATCTAAATTGTGTGGAAATTTTTTCATTGCTTTTATTTTATTTATTATTAAATGGTAATAACAATGTCACTAATTCATTCCTTTATAGACAACATTTTTGTTAAATTTCACTATTATATGTGTATTTTTGCATATTATAAAAAGTGCAATACATTATGTGCTATTATTTGTTTATTTTTCCTAAAGGGCGAATTCTATGTAAATTTCATGCAAATTTTCATTTATTTTATTTTATTTCTTCTAAAAGGGTAATACAAACATCACTAATTCATTTTTTGTTGGAGAACTTTATTATTTGGATTTATTTTTAATTTATATTCCATTTGATTTGTTTTTCAGAATAAAATACCAATGCCAGTAATTCCTTCCTTCTTTTGATTTTTTAAATATTATTATTATGTGCTTATTCTTGCATATTATTAAAAAAATACATTTTTGTGCAAATTTTGTCATTATTTGTTTCATGTTCTTCTTCTTAAAGTATAATACCAACGCTACTAATTCATTTTTCCTTAAAAACTTCATGATTTTTATTTTGCTTTATTTTAGTTTTGATTTTATATTCTTCATTTAGAAAATTAAATATGTTGTATCCGGCTGCATCCGGCTGCAACTTATTTTCATATTTTTGCCTTTTACTTTATGCCCAATCCGTCGGCATTTTACACAATACCATATGAGATAATATAAATGATTTTCAATTATTTATACTAATTTTTTTTACTTATTCATAACTCATTATCTCGACATACGATCTTTATCGATTTAGCTTCTCAAAAATGCCACTAAATATTATGGTAAAATACTCCCGTTATACAATTTAAACTCGAACTAAATTTATAGAATATAGCATACACCAAAAAAGTGGCACTTGTTGTCTCATTGTTTAGACAGTTCCCCTAAAAAGCTCCTGGCAAAACATAATTCCACAATAGTAGCAAATAAAAGACAAAAAAAGCAAAGTCACATACTTTTACGTATTTCAGTGTGCCACTTAGTTAAATTGTAAGTATATATATATCATTGTGTCTTTTATATTATCTAAAATATCATGGGAGAAGTATCTAAAGTTGATGGGTTTCTAGAGTACATGATTTTTGTTTTCATGTGTAAGTAAATAGAAGAAATAATTACAAATCTACTGATTTAGAAAATTCTAGAGTATATAAAATGTCTATGAGTGGTTTATCCTCGAATTGTTGACATTCCTCATTTTTTGATTCTTTTTATGAGCATGTATGTTTTACGTTTTCTAGGTTAAGTGATCCAGTGGCATTGCTGTTGGGGAACGTAGTAATTTCAAAAAAATTCTACGCACACGCAAGATCATGGTGATGCTCAACGAGAGGGGAGAGTGAGTCCACGTACCCTCGTAGACCTAAAGCGGAAGCGTTAGCACAACGCGGTTGATGTAGTCGTATGTCTTCACGATTCGACCGATCAAGTACCGAACGCACGACACCTCCGAGTTCAGCACACGTTCAACTCGATGACGTCCCTCGAACTCCGATCCAGCCGAGCTTTGAGGGGGAGTTCCGTCAGCACGACGGCGTGGTGAAGAAGATGATGTTCTACCAACGCAGGGCTTCGCCTAAGCACCGCTACGATATGACCGAGGTGGATTATGGTGGAGGGGGGCACCGCACACGGCTAATGGATCCAAGGGATCAATTGTTGTGTCTATGGGGTGCCCCCTAGCCACGTATATAAAGGAGTGGAGGAGGGGGAGAGGGCCGACCCCTATGGCGCGCCCTGGAGGAGTCCTACTCCCACCGGGAGTAGGATTCCTACCCTTCCATGTAGTAGGAGTAGGAGACAAGAAAGGGGAAAAGAGAAGAGAACGAACGAGGGGGCGCCGCCCCTCCCCCTAGTCCAATTCGGACTAGTCATTGGGGGGGGGGGGGCGGCCTGCCTCTCTCTCTCCCCTAAAGCCCAACAAGGCCCATACACTTCTTCCCCCGTATTCCCGTAACTCCCCGGTACTTCGAAAAATACCCGAATCACTCGAAACCTTTCCGATGTCCGAATATAGTCGTCCAATATATTGATCTTTACGTCTCGACCATTTCGAGACTCCTCGTCATGTCCCCGATCTCATCCGGGACTCCGAACTACCTTCGACACATCAAAACACATAAACTCATAATACAATCGTCACCAAAACTTTAAGCCTGCGGACCCTATGGGTTCGAGAACTATGTAGACATGACCGAGACATGTCTCCGGTCAATAACCAATCGCAGAACTCGGATGCTCATATTGGCTCCTACATATTCTACGAAGATCTTTATCGGTCAAACCGCATAACAACATAAGTTGTTCCCTTTGTCATCGGTATGTTACTTGCCCGAGATTCGATCGTCGGTATCTCAATACCTAGTTCAATCTCATTACCGGAAAGTCTCTTTACTTGTTCCATAATACATCATCCCGTAACTAACTCATTAGTTGCAATGCTTGCAAGGCTTATAGTGATGTGCATTACCGAGTGGGCCTAGAGATACCTCTCCGACAATCGGAGTGACAAATCCTAATCTCGATCTACGCCAACCCAACTAACACCATCGGAGACACCTGTAGAGCACCTTTATAATCACCCAGTTACGTTGTGACGTTTGGTAGCACACAAAGTGTTCCTCCGGTATCCAGGAGTTGCATAATCTCATAGTCATAGGAACATGTATAAGTCATGAAGAAAGAATAGCAACATACTAAACGATCAAGTTCTAAGATAACAGAATGGGCCAAGTCAATCACATCATTCTCTAATGATGTGACCCCGTTAATCAAATGACAACTCATGTCTATGCTAGGAAACTTAACCATCTTGGATTCAACGAGCTAGTCAAGTAGAGGCATACTAGTGACACTCTTTTTGTCTATGTATTCACACATGTATCAAGTTTCTGGTCTATACTTGTAATACAATTCTAGCATGAATAATAAACATTTATCATGAGAATAAGGAAATAAATAATAACTTTATTATTTCCTCTAGGGCATATTTTCTTCAGTCTCCCACTTGCACTAGAGTCAATAATCTAGTTCATATAGCCATGTGATTTAACACCAACAGTTCACATCACCATGTCACATCGTCATGTGACCAACACCCAAAGGGTTTACTAGATTCAATAATCTAGTTCACATCGCTATGTGATTAACACCCAAAAAGTACTAAGGTGTGATCATGTTTTGCTTGTGAGAGAAGTTTAGTCAATGGGTCTGCCACATTCAGATCCGTATGTATTTTGCAAATTTCTATGTCAATAATGCTCTGCACGGAGCTACTCTAGCTAATTGCTCCCACTTTCAATATGTATCCAGATTAAGACTTAGAGTCATCTGGATCAGTGTCAAAACTTGCATCGACATAACCCTTTACGACGAACCTTTTGTCACCTCCATAATCGAGAAACATATCCTTATTCCACTAAGGATAATTTTGACCACTGTCCAGTGATCTACTCCTAGATCACTATTGTACTCTCTTGCTAAACTCAGTGTAGGGTATACAACTTTCATCTGACTTTGCCATCGGGCAATTGTTTGTTTTCAACTGGATTGGATTGACTTTCATTCTCTTTCTATCTTCTGCCGTGGTCGGGCTTTGAGTCTTACTCAATTTCACACCTTGTAACACAGGCAAGAACTCTTTCTTTGACTGTTCCATTTTGAATTGCTTTAAAATCTTGTCAAGGTATGTACTCATTGAAAAAACTTATCAAGCGTCTTGATCTATCTCTATAGATCTTGATGATACGTAAGCAGCTTCACCGAGGTCTTTCTTTGAAAAACTCCTTTCAAATACTCCTTTATGCTTTCCAGAAAATTCTACATTATTTCTGATCAAAAATATGTCATTCGCATATACTTATCAGAAATGCTGTAGTGCTCCAACTCACTTTCTTGTAAATACAGGCTTCACCGCAAGTCTGTATAAAACTATATGCTTTGATCACACTATCAAAATGTACATTCCAACTCCGAGAGGCTTGCACCAGTCCATAAATGGATCGCTGGAGCTTGCACACTTTGTTAGTTCCCTTTGGATCGACAAAATCTTCCGGTTGCATCATATATAAACTCTTCTTCCAGAAATCCATTCAGGAATGCAGTTTTGACATCCATTTTCCAAATTTCATAATCATAAAATGCGGCTATTGCTAACATGATTCAGACAGACTTAAGCATCGCTACGGGTGAGAAGGTCTCATCGTAGTCAATCCCTTGAACTTGTCGAAAACCTTTTGCAACAAGCCGAGCTTTATAGACAATAACATTACCGTCAGCATCAGTCTTCTTCTTGAAGATCCATTTATTCTCGATGGCTTGCCGATCATCGGGCAAGTCAACCAAAGTGCATACTTTGTTATCATACATGGATACCATCTCAGATTTCATGGACTCAAGCCATTTTGCGGAATCTGGGCTCACCATCGCTTCTTCATAGTTCGTAGGTTCGTCATGGTCTAGTAACATAACGTCCAGAACAGGATTACCGTACCACTCTGGTTCGGATCTTACTCTGGTTGACCTACGAGGTTTAGTAACAACTTGATCTGAAGTTTCATGATCATCATCATTAACTTTCTCACTAATTGGTGTAGACGTCACAGGAACCGGTTTCTGTGATGAACTATTTTCCAATAAGGGAGCAGGTACTGTTACCTCATCAAGTTCTACTTTCCTCCCACTCACTTCTTTCGAGAGAAACTCCTTCTCTAAAAAGGATCCGTTCTTAGCAACGAATGTCTTGCCTTCAGATCTGTGATAGAAGGTGTACCCAACAGTTTCCTTTGGGTATCCTATGAAGACACATTTCTCCGATTTGGGTTCGAGCTTATCAGGTTGAAGCTTTTTCACATAAGCATCGCAGCCCCAAACTTTAAGAAACAACAACTTTGGTTTCTTGCCAAACCACAGTTCATAAGGCGTCGTCTCAACAGATTTTGATGGTGCCCTATTTAACGTGAATGCGGCCGTCTCTAAAGCATAACCCCAAAATGATAGCGGTAAATCAGTAAGAGACATCATAGATTGCACCATATCTAGTAAAGTACGATTACGACGTTCGGACACACCATTACGCTGTGGTGTTCCGGGTGGCTTGAGTTGCGAAACTATTCCGCATTGTTTCAAATGTAGACCAAACTTGTAACTCAAATATGAAGGAAATATGCCCTAGAGGCAATAATAAAGTTATTATTTATTTCCTTATATCATGATAAATGTTTATTATTCATGCTAGAATTGTATTAACCAGAAACATGATACATGTGTGAATACATAGACAAACAGAGTGTCACTAGTATGCCTCTACTTGACTAGCTCGATAATCGAAGATGGTTATGTTTCCTAGCCATGGACAAAGAGTTGTCATTTGATTAGCGCGATCACATCATTAGGAGAATGATGTGATTGACTTGACCCATTCTGTTAGCTTAGCACACGATCGTTTAGTGTTCTGCTATTGCTTTCTTCATGACTTATACATGTTCCTTTGACTATGAGATTATGCAACTCCCGTTTACCGAAGGAACACTTTGTGTGCTACCAAACGTCACAATGTAACTGGGTGATTGTAAAGGTGCTCTACAAGTGTCTCCGAAGGTACTTGTTGGGTTGGCGTATTTCGAGACTAGGATTTGTCACTCCGATTGTCGGAGACGTATCTCTAGGCCCACTCGGTAATGGACATCACTTAAGCCTTGCAAGCATTGCAACTAATGAGTTAGTTGCGGGATGATGTATTAAGGAACGAGTAAAGAGACTTGCCGGTAACGAGATTGAACTACGTATTGAGATACCGACGATCGAATCTCGGGCAAGTAACATACCGATGACAAAGGGAACAACGTATGTTGTTATGCGGTTTGACCGATAAAGATCTTCGTAGAATATGTGGGAGCCAACATGATCATCCAGGTTCCGCTATTGGTTATTGTCCGGAGACGTGTCTCGGTCATGTCTACATAGTTCTCGAACCCGTAGGGTCCGCACGCTTAAAGTTTCGGCGACGATTGTATTATGAGTTTATGTGATTTGATGTCCCGAAGTTAGTTCGGAGTCCCGGATGAGATCGGGGACATGACGAGGAGTCTCGAAATGGTTGAGACGTAAAGATCGATATATTGGACGACTATATTCGGACATCGGAAAGGTTCGAGTGATTCGGGTATTTTCGTGGGGTACCGGGGAGTTACGGGAATATGAGGAAGAAGTAATGGGCCTCATGGGCCAAGTGGTGGAAGAGAGGAGGCAGGGCGCGTGGCCCCCCTAGCCCAAACCGAATTGGACTAGGGGGTCGGCCCCCCTTTCCTCCTTTTCCTCCCTCTCCTTCCTTCTCCTTCTCCTCCCCTTCCTTCCCCTCTCCTACTAGGACTTGCAAAGAGGGGAGAATCCTACTTGGAGTAGGATTGCCCCCCTTGGGCGCGCCTCCTCCTCCTTGGCCGCCCCTCCTCCCCTTGCTCCTTTATATACGGGGGCAGGGGGCACCTCTAGACACAACTATTGATCTCTTGATCTCTTAGCCGTGTGATGTTATGCACGAGTAGAACACAAGTGAGTTGTGGGCGATAAGTCATACTGCTTACCAGCATGTCATACTTTGGTTCGGCGGTATTGTTGGATGAAGCGGTCCGGACCGACATTACGCGTACGCTTACGCGAGACTGGTTCTACCGACGTGGTTTGCACATAGGTGGCTGGTGGGTGTCAGTTTCTCCAACTTTAGTTGAACCGAGTGTGGCTACGCCCAGTCCTTGTGAAGGTTAAAACAACACCAACTTGACAAACTATCATTGTGGTTTTGATGCGTAGGTAAGAACGGTTCTTGCTAAGTCCGGAAGTAAAGATTGATATGTGGATAGTAGTGTTTGATCTCCGGAAAGGTTCCGGAATCCATCGGAAGGGGTTCCAGATGTTTCCTGAAATGTTTGGGCACGAGAACACTTTATCTGGGCCAAAGGGGAAAGCCCACGAGGTTTTTGGAAAGCGCAAAAGGAAGTTTTGCGGAGTCCAAGGGCCAGACGCCAGGGTCCCTGGCGTCTGGGTCCAGACGTTGGGAACCCTGGCGTCTAGCCCTGGAGTCCGAGAAGGACTCTTGCCTTTCGGGTGAAACCGACTTTGTGGAGGCTTTTACTCCAAGTTTCGACCCCAAGACTCAACATATAAATAGAAGGGTAGGGCTAGCACCCAAGACATATCAAGAAACACCAAGCCGTGTGCCGGCAACCCCGTCTCCTCTAGTTTATCCTCCGTCATAGTTTTCGTAGTGCTTAGACGAAGCCCTGCGAAGATTGTTCTTCACCAACATCGTCACCACGCCGTCGTGCTGCCGGAACTCATCTACTACTTCGCCCCTCTTGCTGGATCGAGAAGGCGAGGACGTCACCAAGCCGAACGTGTGCAGAACTCGGAGGTGCCGTGCTTTCGGTGCTTGGATCGGTCGAATCGTGAAGACGTACGACTACATCAACCATGTTGTTATAACGCTTCCGCTTACGGTCTACGAGGGTACGTGGACAACACTCTCCCCTCTCGTTGCTATGCATCACCATGATCTTGCGTGTGCGTAGGATTTTTTTAAATTACTACGTTCCCCAACAGTGGCATCAGAGCCTGATTTTATGCGTTGATGTTATATGCACGAGTAGAATACAAGTGAGTTGTGGGCGATATAAGTCATACTGCTTACCAGCATGTCATACTTTGGTTCGGCGGTATTGTTGGATGAAGCGGCCCGGACCGACATTACGCGTACGCTTACGCGAGACTGGTTCTACCGACGTGCTTTGCACACAGGTGGCTGGCGGGTGTCAGTTTCTCCAACTTTAGTTGAACCGAGTGTGGCTACGCCCGGTCCTTGCAAAGGTTAAAACAACACCAACTTGACAAACTATCGTTGTGGTTTTGATGCGTAGGTAAGAATGGTTCTTGCTAAGCCCGTAGCAGCCACGTAAAACTTGCAACAACAAAGTAGAGGACGTCTAACTTGTTTTTGCAGGGCATGTTGTGATGTGATATGGTCAAGACATGATGCTAAATTTTATTGTATGAGATGATCATGTTTTGTAACCGAGTTATCGGCAACTGGCAGGAGCCATATGGTTGTCGCTTTATTGTATGCAATGCAATCACCCTGTAATGCTTTACTTTATCACTAAGCGGTAGCGATAGTCGTGGAAGCATAAGATTGGCGATACGACAACGATGCTACGATGGAGATCAAGGTGTCACGCCGGTGACGATGGTGATCATGACGGTGCTTCGGAGATGGAGATCACAAGCACAAGATGATGATGGCCATATCATATCACTTATATTGATTGCATGTGATGTTTATCTTTTATGCATCTTATCTTGCTTTGATTGACAGTAGCATTATAAGATGATCTCTCACTAAATTTCAAGATAAAAGTGTTCTCCCTGAGTATGCACCGTTGCCAAAGTTTGTCGTGCCCAGACACCAAGTGATGATCGGGTGTGGTAAGCTCTACGTCCATCTACAACGGGTGCAAGCCAATTTTGCACAAGCAGAATACTTAGGTTAAACTTGGTGAGCCTAGCATACGTAGATATGGCCTCGGAACACTGAGACCGAAAGGTCGAGCGTGAATCATATAGTAGATATGATCAACATAGTGATGTTCACCATTGAAAACTACTCCATTTCACGTGATGATCGGTTATGGTTTAGTTGATTTGGATCACGTGATCACTTAGATGATTAGAGGGATGTCTATCTAACTGGGAGTTCTTAAGTAATATGGTTAATTGAACTTTAATTTATCATGAACTTAGTCCTGGTAGTATTAGCATATCTATGTTGTAGATCAATTGCTCGCGTTTAGCTCCCCTGTTTTTATTTTTGATATGTTCCTAGAAAACTAAGTTGAAAGATGTTAGTAGCAATGATATGGATTGGATCTGTGATCTGAGGATTATCCTCATTGCTGCACAAAAGAATTATGTCCTTGATACACCGCTAAGTGACAGACCTATTGCAGGAGCAAATGAAGACGTTATGAACGTTTGGCTAGCTCAATATGATGACTACTTGATAGTTTAGTGCACCATGCTTAACGGCTTAGAATCGGGACTTCAAAGACATTTTGAACGTCATGGACCATATAAGATGTTCCAGGAGTTGAAGTTAATATTTCAAGCAAATACCCGAGTTGAGAGATATGAAATCTCCAACAAGTTCTATAGCTAAAAGATGGAGGAGAATAGATCAAGCAGTGAGCATGTGCTCAGATTGTCTGGGTACTACAATCACTTGAATCAAGTGGGAGTTAATCTTCCAGATAAAATAGTGATTGACATAATTCTCTAGTCACCATCACCAAGTTAGTAGAACTTCATGATAAACTATAATATGCAAGGGATAACGGAAACGATTCCAAAGCTCTTCGTGATGCTGAAATCAACAGAGGTAGAAATCAAGAAAGAGCATCAAGTGTTGATGGTTAACAAGATCACTAGTTTCAAGAAAAGGGCAAAGGGATAGAAGGGGAACTTAAAGAAGAACAGCAAGCAAGTTGCTGCTCAAGTGAAGAAGCCCAAGTCTGTACCTAAGCCTGGGACTAAGTGCTTCTACTGCAAAGGGACTGGTCACTAGAAACGGAACTGCCCCAAGTATTTGGCGGGTAAGAAGGATGGCAAAGTAAACAAAGGTATATTTGATATACATATTACTGATGTGTACTATACTAGTGTTTATAGCAACCCCTCAGTATTTGATACTAGTTCAGTTGCTAAGAGTAGTAACTCGAAACGGGAGTTGCAAAATAAACAGACTAGTCATGGGCGAGGTGACGATGTGTGTTGGAAGTAGTTCCAAGATTGATATGATCATCATCGCACACTCCCTATACTTTCCGGATTAGTGTTGAACCTAAATAAGTGTTATTTGGTGTTTGCGTTGAGCATGAATATGATTTGATCATGTTTATTGCAATACGGTTATTCATTTAAGTTAGAGAACAATTATTGTTCTGTTTACATGAATAAAACCTTCTATGGTCATACACCCAATAAAAATGGTTTGTTGGATCTCGATCGTAGTGATACACATATTCATAATATTGAAGCCAAAAGATGCAAAGTTAATAATGATAGTGCAAATCATTTGTGGCACTGCCGTTTAGGTCATATTGGTGTAAAGCGCATGAAGAAACTCAATGCTGATGGGATTTTGGAATCACTTGATGCTTGCGAACCATGCCTTATGGGCAAGATGACTAAAACTTCGTTCTCCGAAACAATGGAGCGAGCAACTGACTTATTGGAAATAATACATACTGATGTATGCGGTCCAATGAGTGTCGAGGCTCGCGGTGGGTATCGTTATTTTCTGACCTTCACAAATGATTTGAGCAGATATGGGTATATCTACTTAATGAAACATAAGTCTGAAACATTTGAGAAGTTCAAAGAATTTCAGAGTGAAGTTGAAAATCATCGTAACAAGAAAATAAAGTTTCTACGATCTGATCGTGGAGGAGAATATTTGAGTTACGAGTTTGGTCTTCAATTAAAACAATGTGGAATAGTTTCACAAACTCATGCCACCTGGAACACCATAGCGTAATGGTGTGTCCGAACGTCATAACCGTACTTTATTGGATATAGTGCAATCTATGATGTCTCTTACCGATTTACCACTATCGTTTTGGGGTTATGCATTAGAGACAGCTGCATTCACATTAAATAGGGCACCATCTAAATCCGTTGAGACGACACCTTATGAATTTTGGTTTGGCAAGAAACCAAAAGTTGTCGTTTCTTAAAATTTGGGGTTGCGATGCTTATGTGAAAAAGTTTCATCCTGATAAGCTCAAAACCCAAATCGGAGAAATGTGTCTTCATAGGATACCCAAAGGAGACAATTGGGTACACCTTCTATCACAGATCGAAAGGCAAGATTTTCGTTGCTTATAATGGATCCTTTCTAGAGAAGGAGTTTCTCTCGAAAGAAGTGAGTGGGAGGAAAGTAGAACTTGATGAGGTAACTGTACCTACTCCCTTATTGGAAAGTAGTTCATCGCAGAAATCTGTTCCTGTGACTACTACACCAACTAGTGAGGAAGCTAATGATGATGATCATGTAACTTCAGATCAAGTTACTACCGAACCTCGTAGGTAAACCAGAGTGAGATCCGCACCAGAGTGGTACGGTAATCCTGTTCTGGAGGTCATGTTACTTGACCATGACGAACCTACGAACTATGAGGAAGCAATGATGAGCCCAGATTCCGCAAAATGGTTTGAGGCCATGAAATCTGAGATAGAATCCATGTATGAGAACAAAGTATGGACTTTGGTTGACTTGCCCGATGATCGGCAAGCCATAGAAAATAAATGGATCTTCAAGAGGAAGACGGATGCTGATAGTAGTGTTACTACCTACAAAGCTAGAATTGTCGCAAAAGGTTTTTGACAAGTTCAAGGTGTTGACTACGATGAGAGTTTCTCACTCGTATCTATGCTTAAGTCTGTCCGAATCATGTTAGCAATTGCCGCATTTTATGAAATCTGGCAAATGGATAAACAAAACTGCATTCCTTAATGGATTTATTAAAAAAGAGTTGTATATGATGCAAGCAGAAGGTTTTGTTAATCCTAAAGGTGCTAACAGAATATGCAAGCTCCAGCGATCCATCTATGGACTGGTGCAAGCATCTCGGAGTTGGAATATACGCTTTGATAAGTTGATCCAAGAATATAGTTTTATACAGACTTACGGTGAAGCCTGTATTTACAAGAAAGTTAGTGGGAGCACTACAACATTTCTGATAAGTATATGTGAATGACATATTGTTGATCACAAATAATGTTAAATTATTCTGCAAAAGCATAAAGGATTGTTTGAAAGGAGTTTTTCAAAGAAAGACCTCAGTGAAGCTGCTTACATATTGTGCATCAATATCTATAGAGATAGATCAAGACCTTGATAAGTTTTTTCAATGAGTACATAACTTGACAAGATTTTGAAGTAGTTCAAAATGGAACAGTCAAAGAAAGAGTTATTGCCTGTGTTACAAGGTGTGAAATTGAGTAAGACTCAAAGCCCGACCACAACAGAAGATAGAAAGAGAATGAAAGTCATTCCCTATGCTCTGGCCATAGGTTCTATATAGTATGCCATGCTGTGTACCAGATCTATTGTATACCCTACACTGATTTTGGCAAGGGAGTACAATAGTGATCTAGGAGTAGATCACTGGACAGCAGACAAAATTATCCTTAGTAGAATAAGGATATGTTTCTCGATTATGGAGGTGACAAAAAGGTTCGTCGTAAAGGGTTACGTCGATGCAAATTTTGACACTGATCCAGATGAATCTAAGTCTCAATCTGGATACATATTGAAAGTGGGAGTAATTAGCTAGAGTAGATCCGTGCAGAGCATTGTAGACATAGAAATTTGCAAAATACTTACGGATCTAAATGTGACAGACCCGTTGACTAAAATTATCTCACAAGCAAAACATGATCACACCTTAGTACTCTTTGGGTGTTAATCACATAGCGATGTGAACTAGATTACTGACTCTAGTAAACCCTTTGGGTGTTGGTCACATATCGATGTGAACTATGGGTGTTAACCACATAAAGATGTGAGCTATTAATGTTAAATCACATGGCGATGTGAACTAGATTATTGACTCTAGTGCAAGTGGGAGACTGAAGGAAATATGCCCCAGAGGCAATAATAAAGTTATTATTTAATTCCTTATATCATGATAAATGTTTATTATTCATGCTAGAATTGTATTAACCGGAAACATGATACATGTGTGAATACATAGACAAACAGAGTGTCACTAGTATGCCTCTACTTGACTAGCTCGTTAATCGAAGATTGTTATGTTTCCTAGCCATGGACAAAGAGTTGTCATTTGATTAACGGGATCACATCATTAGGAGAATGATGTGATTGACTTGACCCATTCCGTTAGCTTAGCACACGATCGTTTAGTGTTCTGCTATTGCTTTCTTCATGACTTATACATGTTCCTATGACTATGAGATTGTGCAACTCCCGTTTACAGGAGTAACACTTTGTGTGCTACCAAACGTCACAACGTAATTGGGTGATTATAAAGGTGCTCCACAGGTGTCTCCGAAGGTACTTGTTGGGTTGGCGTAGATCGAGATTAGGATTTGTCACTTCGATTGTCGGAGAGGTATCTCTGGTCCCACTCGGTAATGCACATCACTTAAGCCTTGCAAGCATTGCAACTAATGAGTTAGTTGCGGGATGATGTATTACGAAGCGAGTAAAGAGACTTGCTGGTAACGAGATTGAACTAGGTATTGAGATACCGACGATCGAATCTCGGGCACGTAACATACGTATGTTGTTATGCGGTTTGACCGATAAAGATCTTCGTAGAATATCTGGGAGCCAATATGAGCATCCAGGTTCCGCTATTGGTTATTGGCCCGAGACGTGTCTCGGTCATGTGTACATAGTTCTCGAACCCGTAGGGTCCGCACGCTTAAAGTTTCGGTGACGATTGTATTATGAGTTTATGTGATTTGATGTACCGAAGGTAGTTCGGAGTCCCGGATGAGATCGGGGACATGACGAGGAGTCTCGAAATGGTCGAGAAGTAAAGATCGATATATTGGACGACTATATTCGGACATCGGAAAGGTTCGAGTGATTCGGGTATTATCGTGGGGTACCGGGGAGTTACGGGAATATGAGGAAGAAGTAATGGGCCTCATGGGCCAAGTGGTGGAAGAGAGGAGGCAGGGCGTGCGGCCCCCTAGCCCAAACCGAATTGGACTAGGGGGCCGGCCCCCCTTTCCTCCTTTTCCTCCCTCTCCTTCCGTCTCCTTCTCCTCCCCTTCCTTCCCCTCTCCTACTAAGACTTGGAAAGAGGGGGGAATCCTACTTGGAGTAGGATTGCCCCCCTTGGGCGCGCCTCCTCCTCGTTGGCCGCCCCTCCTCCCCTTGCTCCTTTATATACGGGGGCAGGGGGGCACCTCTAGACACAACAATTGATCTCTTGATCTCTTAGCCATGTGCGGTGCCCCCCTCCACGATATTCCAACTCGATCATATCGTAGCGGTGCTTAGGTGAAGCCCTGCGTCGATAGCATCATCATCATTGTCATCACGCCGTCGTGCTGACGGAACTCTCCCTCGAAGCTCTGCTGGATCGGAGTTCGTGGGACGTCATCGAGCTAAACGTGTGCTGAACTCGGAGGTGCAGTGTGTTCGGTACTTGGATCGGTCAGATCGTGAAGACGTACGACTACATCAACCGCGTTGTCATAACATTTCCGCTTTCGGTCTACGAGGGTACGTAGACAACACTCTCCCCTCTCGTTGCTATGCATCACCATGATCTTGCGTGTGCGTAGGAAAATTTTGAAATTACTACGTTCCCCAACAAAATATTCTTCTTCACGATCAGATCGCAGAAACTTTATTTTCTTGTTATGATGATTTTCAACTTCACTCTGAAATTCTTTGAACTTTTCAAATGTTTCAGACTTATGTTTCTTTAAGTAGATATACCCATATCTGCTCAAATCATTTGTGAAGGTCAGAAAATAACGATACCTGCCGCGAGCCTCAACACTCATCGGATCGCATACATCAGTATGCATTATTTCCAATAAGTCAGTTGCTCACTCCATTGTTCCGGAGAACGGAGTCTTAGTCATGTTGCCCATAAGGCATGGTTCGCAAGCATCAAGTGATTCATAATCAAGTGATTCCAAAATCCCATCAGCATGGAGTTTTTTCATGCGCTTTACACCAATATGACCTAAACGGCAGTGCCACAAATAAGGTGCACTATCATTATTAACTTTGCAGCTTTTGGCTTCAATATTATGAATATGTGTATCACTACGATCGAGATCCAACAAACCATTTTCATTGGGTGTATGACAATAGAAGGTTTTATTCATGTAAACAGGACAACAATTATTCTCTAACTTAAATGAATAACCGTATTGCAATAAACATGATCAAATCATATTCATGCTCAACGCAAACACCAAATAACACTTATTTAGGTTCAACACTAATCCCGAAAGTATAGGTAGTGTGCGATGATGATCATATCAATCTTGGAACCACTTCCAATAAACATCGTCACTTCACCTTTAAGTACTCTCTATTCATTCTGCAACTGCCGTTTTGAGTTACTACTTTTAGTAACGGAACCAGTATCAAATACCGAGGGGTTGCTATAAACACTAGTAAAGTACACATCAATAACATGCATATAAAATATACTTATGTTCACTTTGCCATCCTTCTTATCCGCCATTTACTTGGGGTAGTTCCGCTTCCAGTGACCAGTCCCTTTGCAGTAGATGCACTTAGTCTCAGGCTTAGGTCCAGACTTGGGCTTCTTCACTCGAGCAGCAACTTGCTTGCCATTCTTCTTGAAGTTCCCCTTCTTCCCTTTGCCCTTTTCTTGAAACTAGTGGTCTTGTCAACCATCAACACTTGATGCTTTTCTTGATTTCTACCTTCGTCGATTTCAGCATCGCGAAGAGCTCGGGAGTTATTTTCGTCATCCCTTGCATATTATTCATCACGAAGTTCTATTAACTTGGTGATAGTGACTAGAGAATTCTGTCAATTACTATCTTATCTGTAAGATTAACTCCCACTTGATTCAAGCAATTGTAGTACCCAGACAATCTGAGCACATGCTCACCGGTTGAGCTATTCTCCTCCATCTAGTAGGCAAAGTACTATCAGAGGTCTCATACCTCTCGACACGGGCATGAGTATGAAATACCAATTTCAACTCTTGGAACATCTTATATGCTCCGTGGCATTCAAAACATTTTTGAAGTCCCGTTTCTAAGCCGTAAAGCATGGTGCACTTAACTATCAAGTAATCATCATACCGAGCTTTTGTCAAAACGTTCATAACGTCTGCATCTGCTCCTGCAATAGGTCTGTCACCTAGCGGTGCATCAAGGACATAATTCTTCTGTGCAACAGTGAGGATAATACTCAAGTTACAGACCCAGTCCGTGTAATTGCTACCATCATCTTTCAACTTTGCTTTCTCAAGGAACGCATTAAAATCCAACGGAACAACAACACGAGCCATCTATCTACAACAAACATAGAAATGCAAAATACTATCAGGTACTAAGTTCATGATAAATTTAAGTTCAATTAATCATATTATTTAAGAACTCCCACTTAGATAGACATCCCTCTAATCATCTAAGTGATCACATGATCCAAATCAACTAAACCATAACCGATCATCACATGAAATGGAGTAGTTCTCAATGGTGAACATCACTATGTTGATCATATCTACTATATGATTCACGCTCGACCTTTCGGTCTCAGTGTTCCGAGGCCATATCTACATATGCTAGGCTCGTCAAGTTTAACCTGAGTATTCTGCGTGTGCAAAACTGGCTTGCACCCGTTGTAGATGGACGTAGAGCTTATCACACCCGATCATCACGTGGTGTCTGGGCACGACGAACTTTGGCAATGGTGCATACTCAGGGAGAACACTTTTATCTTGAAATTTAGTGAGAGATCATCTTATAATGCTACCGTCAATCAAATCAAGATAAGATGCATAAAAGATAAACATCATATGCAATCAATATAAGTGATATGATATGGCCATCATCATCTTGTGCTTGTGATCTCCATCTCCGAAGCACCGTCATGATCACCATCGTCACCGGCGTGACACCTTGATCTCCATCGTGGCATCGTTGTCGTCTCCCCAACTATTGCTTCTACGACTATCGCTACCGCTTAGTGATAAAGTAAAGCAATTACAGGGCGATTGCATTGCTTACAATAAAGCGACAACCATATGGCTCCTGCCAGTTGCCGATAACTCGGTTACAAAACATGATCATCTCATACAATAAAATATAGCATCATGCCTTGACCATATCACATCACAACATGCCCTGTAAAAACAAGTTAGACGTCCTCTACTTTGTTGTTGCAAGTTTTACGTGGCTGCTACAGGCTTAGCAAGAACCGTTCTTACCTACGCATCAAAACCACAACGATAGTTCGTCAAGTTAGTGTTGTTTTAACCTTCTCAAGGACCGGGCGTAGCCACACTCGGTTCAACTAAAGTTGGAGAAACTGACACCCGCTAGTCACATGTGTGCATAACACGGCGGTAAAACCAGTCTCGTGTAAGCGTACGCGTAATGTCGGTCCGGGCCGCTTCATCCAACAATACCACCGAACCAAAGTGTGACATGCTGGTAAGCAGTATGACTTGTATCGCCCACAACTCACTTGTGTTCTACTCGTGCATATAACATCTACGCATAAAACCTGGCTCGGATGCCACTGTTGGGGAACGGACTAATTTCAAAAAAATTCCTACGCACACGCAAGATCATGGTGGGGCATATCAACAAGAGGGGAGAGTGTGTCCACGTACCCTCGTAGACCGAAAGCGGGAGCGTTAGCACAACGCGGTTGATGTAGTCGTACGTCTTCACGATCCGACCGATCAAGTACCGAACGCACGACACCTCCGAGTTCAGCACACGTTCAACTCGATGACGTCCCTCGAACTCCGATCCAACCAAGCTTTGAGGGAGAGTTCCGTCAGCACGACAGCGTGGTGACGATGATGATGTTCTACCGACGCAGGGCTTCGCCTAAGCACCGCTACGATATGACCGAGGTGGATTATGGTAAGAGGGGGGGGGGGGGGGTACCGCACACGGCTAAGAGATCCAAGGGATCAATTGTTGTGTCTATGGGGTGCCCCCTGGCCACGTATATAAAGGAGTGGAGGAGGGGGAGAGGGCCGGCCCCTATGGCGTGCCCTAGAGGAGTCCTACTCCCACCGGGAGTAGGATTCCTACCCTTCCATGTAGTAGGAGTAGGAGACAAGAAAGGGGAAGAGAGAAGAGAAGGAAGGAGGGGGCGCCGCCCCTCCCCCTAGTCCAATTCGGACTAGTCATTGGTGGGGGGGGGCTGCCTCTCTCTCTCTCTCCTAAAGCCCAACAAGGCCCATACACTTCTTCCCCCGTATTCCCGTAACTCCCTGGTACTCCGAAAAATACCCGAATCACTCGAAACCTTTCGGATGTCCGAATATAATCGTCCAATATATCGATCTTTATGTTTCGACCGTTTCGAGACTCCTCGTCAAGTCCCCGATCTCATCCGGGACTCCGGACTACCTTAGGTACATCAAAACACATAAACTCATAATACAATCGTCACCGAAACTTTAAGCGTGCGGACCCTACGGGTTCGAGAACTATGTAGACATGACCGAGACATGTCTCCGGTCAATAACCAATAGCGGAACCTGGATGCTCATATTGGCTCCTACATATTCTACGAAGATCTTTATCGGTCAAACCGCATAACAAAATACGTTGTTCCCTTTGTCATCGGTATGTTACTTGCCCGAGATTCGATCGTTGGTATCTTAATACCTAGTTCAATCTCGTTACCGGCAAGTCTCTTTACTCATTTCGTAATACATCATCCCGCAACTAACTCATTAGTTGCAATGCTTGCAAGGCTTATAGTGATGTGCATTACCGAGTGGGCCCAGAGATACCACTCCGACAATCGGAGTGATAAATCTTAATCTCGATCTACGCCAACCCAACAAACACCATCGGAGACACCTGTAGAGCACCTTTATAATCACCTAGTTATGTTGTGACATTTGGTAGCACGCAAAGTGTCCTCCGGTATCCAGGAGTTGCATAATCTCATAGTCATAGGAACATGTATAAGTCATGAAGAAAGCAATAGCAACATACTAAACGATCAAGTGCTAAGCTAACAGACACTAGTAGAAAACGGGCCTTTTGCCCCGGTTCGTAAGGGCCTTTTGTCCCGGTTCCTGAACCGGGACTAAAGGGTCGTTACTAATGCCCTGACCCTTTAGTCCCGGTTCTAACCAGAACCGGGACAGATGGGCCTCCACGTCGCCTGCGCGCTGAGCCCAAGCAGGAGGGCCTTGGTCCCAGTTGGTGGCACCAACCGGGACCAATAGGCATCCACGCGTCAGCATTTCTGTGGCTGGGGTTTTTGTTTTTTTTGAAAGGGGGGGTGGGTTGGGGGTTTTGGGGGGTTAATTTAGGTATTTCATATATTGTGTTAGATAGCTAATTAATAGAGAGAAGTGTCCTCTCTTATGTCCGTGCTTGGTCGACGCTACGTACTATACATACGTATAGAGAGGACTAGACACGCTAGCTAGCTAGTAAGCAAACGAAGGAAACAGAAGATCGTCATGAACATATATGCATACAGAGAGAAGTGATATCGACTACCTCTCCTTCTCCGAGAGATTAGTCGAACAACAAGTTCTCGTATATCTATCGTCCGACACTACCGGCTACATATATACAATAATTATCTCTTACAAATATAATCTCCTACATTATGGACGCATGGTCCACATAGTATTCTCCGTCTTCAGCGATCACGTGGTCAAGAAAGAATGCCGCCAATTCCTCTTGAATTGCTCGCATGCGGTCTGGTGCTAGGAGTTCATCCCGCATCCAAAACATCTAATTTGAAGAAGGGGGTTAATACACACACACACACACACACACACACACACACACACACACACACACACACACACACACACACACACACACACACACACACATATATATATATATATATGAATGAATGGAAACTCAACACAAATGATGGTAATAAAATAAAATTGTGAATATTGTTATTTACGCACTTCATATTGTTTGGCAGAGTACCCGCCCCGCTCACAGGTCGTGTGGCGGATGGACTCGCAGACGTAGTATCCACAGAAATCATTCCCTTGTTCCTGCCACAACCAATTTACAAGAAATAGAGGCCAATCAAACTGATAAGCAAGAATGCCAAATGGTATAGATGAAACTAGTGCTTGAATCACTAGTAGAAGTGCGGAACATGCTACTATAGTACTTACTTTCGGGTGTCCAAATTGCAGCTCCTTCGGCAGTCCCGGAGCTTTTCTGGTGAAATTTCTCCAAACCCTGCCGGACAAAGAAAACAATTACTTGATATCAGGAAATGAACAAAGTTGCTGATATGGTGGATAATGATCGATTTAACTTACTTCTGGAGGATTTCAGTCATGTCCGCATACTCCTGGGGATCTTTTCGTCCAGAGTCCAAGATAGTTACTACTCCCTGCTCAAGCCTAATCTCTAGGAGAATATAGTGGTAGCTGCGCACACATGCATAACTCATCAATTACATTACTATAACCTGGACTAATATACAAGGGAAACCGAATATGCACAAGACAGTAACACTCACTTGAAGTTGTAAGGAAAGAGTATTATATCTTTGTTTTCATTTATTTTGAATGATCGTAGCAAGTTGGCCTCGGTATCTTCGGGCCTTTTTTCAACCTCAGTTGCATCTATGAGATATGTGTTAACGAACCCAATATCACCGATTTGTCTTTTCTTCAATTCGGTGATCTTCAATCTGCATAATATAGTGAGGATAATTATAAATACATGCAATGAAAGAGCTGAGCTATATAGAGAGACTTAATGACAGAAGTAGTAGTACTTACAGACAGTAGCAGGTGACCGTTGCTTTATCGAGGGCCAATTGATTGAAAAACTAATAGAACTCCTCAAATGGAATAGGCAACAGATCAATTCCAACGAGGTCATGCTCCGGTTTAACTCTCACATACAAAGTACTCCTCCCCCCAGACTCTCTGCAGATTTTCAAGTACCAATCATGCAATCTTCGCATCATCGTTGATAGAGATCTTTCATCTTTGACGAGAGGCTTCCCGTACTTGTATCTTTGTATCTGCACCTCCAAGAAATCATAATGTACATCGTCGGGCAGGTAATCTCCAAGATTGCAGCGGGGGGCACGATTGATTCCCTTGTTCGCCGAGCTGGGCAATTTGTTTCCTAGCTGCTCGTCGTTCTTTCATCCTTTGATCACTGACTGTACTTCCCGACCTATCCGCTTCGACCCATGTCTTTGCAATAATGCGCTCATAGTTGCCTTTCGGCGGAGACTTGGGTGGTTTTGCCAGGGCAGCCAGAGTGCGCTTCGCTTTCACCGGATCTACCTTCTCCTTCGGAGGTGGATGTCTCTGTGCTTTCAACCCTTCAAACCATTCCAAATATTCGGTTAGCGCGATCTTCGCGGTTTCCTCGTCGGACCTCTCGTATGGTAACTTCTCTAGAGGCTTGAGAGAAGGACCGAATATGTATTGCCTCCCGCCTCTGGCTGTACTGCTAGACGCTGGCTAAGCAGACGGAGCGGCTGTCTTCTTTACTTGCTTACAAGGCGGAGGAGAAGGACTACGACGCGCCGGAGCAGCTGCCGGAGCGGCGGCAGGTCTCTTCCGCCCTTGCTGACGAGGCGGAGAAGGAGGAGGCTGGCTGCTCGGGCGCGCCGGCGCAGGCGGAGAAGGAGGCGGAGTGCCGCCACGCGCCGGAGAAGGAGCCGGCCGAGGGCCCTGATCGTCACTCGCCGCAGGAGGAGGCGGAGTGCCCTGACTCGCCGGAGGAGGAGGAGGAGGCGGAGGCGTCTAGTTCAGAAGGTTGATGAGCTCCTTCCACCATAGGCATGGAGTCTTCAGAGAAGAACCCAGCCGAGTCACCCCTTCTCCGGTAGGGTGGTCAAGCGGGAGGTCCTCAAATCCCTCCGTTATTTCATCCACCATCACCTTAGCATATCCTTCTGGAATCGACCGGCAGTGAAAAGTTGCGCCGGGTTCATTAGGAAAAACAGAGCCAACAGCCGCCTTGACCTTCATATTAATCCATTGCGTCATAAGGTGGCAATTTTGAGCCTCCGTGATAGCATCCACGGGATAGCTGGCATTAGCCGTCAAGACAAGCTCCGGCTGAAGCAGCTCGGTGGAAGCCATGCTGCTTCTCCGCTGAGATGGCGGGGTAGCTTCAGGGGAAGCTTCGGCAAGTCGTTTGCTGCGATTTGCTTCTCGTTCCTCTATCGCTTGTACCCTTGCATGCAGCGCCTGCAGTTCGGTTTGCTGCACTTTTTTCTCCTCTCGTGGATTTTGTAACCGCCTGCGTCCGGAAACCCAGCCCTCCACGGAATGGAGCCTGGCGTGCCTCGTGTCCGTCCAGGGTGCTCAGGATTTCCGAGGGCCTTTGTGAGCTCGTCGTTCTCTCTGTCTGGAAGGAACGTCGCTTGCTGCGCTGCAGCGATATAGTACCGAAGCTTCTTCAAGGGTATGTCAAGTTGCTCGTCCGTCCAAATGCACTTCCCTGTTACACGGTCCAAGGTTCCGCCAGCCCCGAAGAACCAAGTCCGGCAACGGTCTGGCCAGTTCATTGTCTCTGGTTCGATCCCTTTTTCAACTAGATCATTCTCCGCCTTGGCTCACTTAGGCCGGGCTACGAGGTAGCCACCTGACCCCGTGCGATGGTGAAGCTTCTTCTTCGCAGCGTTTTTCTTGTTTGTCGTCGACATCTTCTTACTCTTTTCCGATGTCTTGTGGGCCACAAATGCAGACCAGTCATCTCTGATCTTCTCATATCTGCCCTTGAATTCTGGTGTCTCTTTTTTCTCGACAAACCTATTCAGGTCTTTCTTCCACCTCCTGAATAGGTCTGCCATCCTCTTAAGAGCAAAAGACTTGATTAAGTGCTCTTTAACTGGCTTCTCCGGATCATCCTCTGGCGGTAGGGTGAAATTTGACTTCAGCTCAGTCCAAAGATCATTTTTCTGCATATCATTGACGTAAGACACCTCAGGGTCTTCTGTAGCCGGCTTTAACCATTGCTGGATGCTGATCGGGATCTTGTCCCTAACCAGGACCCCACACTGAGCAACAAATGCGTTCTTTGTTCGGATGGGTTCAATCGGTTGGCCGTCGGGCGCGATTGCTATGATCTCAAACCTTTCATCGGACCTCAACTTTTTCTTCTGGCCTCGTCTCTTTACCTCAGTTGTGCTCGATCCGGAGGGCTAGAAAAAAGAACAAAGACTTAATTAATATGTGTACATACCAAAACAATGAATGCATCAATTAGCTAGTCAGCACAGGCTTAACTAATATCTATACCTGGCCGGACTCGGTTCGGTCACTGGAGCCGTCATCACGGTCTCCTTCTTGCACCGGCATTGGGTCACCGGAGCCGTCCTCACGTTCTCCTTCTTGCACCGGCATTAGGTCACCGGTGCCAGCTTCTTCACCCTCTCCTTCCAGACCATCGGTGTCGTTGAGAAACAACGAGACGGCATCACTTCCTTCTGCGATTATGTCCCTCAACAACGCTTCTTTTGCTTCATCTCGGGCGGTGTCCATAATTTCTACAAATATTTACAACATGGCAATTATTATTCAAACATGACAGATGGATATATTAGTGGCAAACGTAGATCTAGCTAGCTAATCACAATAAGGAATCATATTAATTAGTGGCCTCGACGCTGCTTCTCTAGGGTTTCGGGTGGCCTCGACAACGCTTCAAGGGTTAGGGGTGGCCTCGAGGACGCTTCATGGAGGGGGTAATATCGACCCCCCACGTGTTGAAGCTATCGGGAGGGGGTATATCGACAACGACGACACTACATCTATGTCCCTCGACGACCCTCTTTCCTGATAAAAAAAAGAGGAAGAAGAAGAAAAAAAGAGGAGAAGAAAGAATAGAGGAGAAGAAGAAAAAAAAGAGGAGAAGAAAGAATAGAAGAGAAGAACTCCTCTATTCTTTCTTCTCCTCGTTTTTTTCTTCTTTCCTCTTCTTATTTTCTTCTTTCCTATCCTTCTTTTCCTTCCTTTCCTAATATCACTTAGCAAATTTTGCAACGATAGGGAGGGGGTGCTCCCGTGGTCTAAAATCCGTCTATGCACGATAGAAAATTCTGAAAAAATACATCTATTATCCCTCAACGTCCCCGCCTCTCTCATGAACAAAAAAATCTGTGAATTAAAAAAACATCATGTTCTATGAACAAAAAAACAATATATTTCATCCACATTCGTGCATACATCATATATGGGATCATCTATGAAAAAAACATCATATTCTATAAAAAATCATTACATATATATAAAAAACAAGCATATATATATATATATATATATATATATATATATATATATATATAACAAGCATCTATCTTTTGCATATATACATGAACATATATATATACACATAGAGAACATATATACATACAATCATATACTCACACATATACATATAATCTGAAAAAAACACCATATATACATGAAAAAACAGATCGGGGGGGGGGGGGCGCCGGCCTGACAGGGCAGTGGCGGCTGGGCGGCGCGCGGCGCCAGCGCAGGGCAGGGGCGGCGGTGCAGCGGCCGCACAGGACAGGGGCGCAGGGGCGCGGGACGGGAGGGGCTGTGCTCACAGGGGGCGGTGGCGACGGCGAAGGCGATCAGCCTGACGGCGTCGGTGGCGGCAGCGACGGCGAAGGCGAGCAGCCTGACGGCGTCGGTGGCGATGGCGACGAGGAGGAGCAGGGGCGTCGGGCGGCGACGACGACGAGGAGGAGCAGGGGGCGTCGGGGGAGAAGTGGGTGATTTGGTCGAAAACGGCTAAGTGCTGTATATATAGCAAGAGCATTGGTCCCGGTTCGTGCCACCAACCGGGACCAAAGGCCTCTTTTCAGCAGCCCAAAGGGCGGGAAGCGGCGGCCTTTGGTCCCGGTTGGTGGCACCAACCGGGACTAAAGGGGGGCATTAGGCCCGGTTTGTGCCACGAACCGGGACCAATGCCCCCCTTTAGTCCCGGTTGGTGCCACCAACCAGGACCAAAGGCCTTGTGCTGCCCCGCGCCCAAATGTTTAGTCCCACCTCGCTAGTTGAGAGGGAGCCGCACCTGTTTGTAAGGTGCGGTGCGCCTTCCCTCTCGAGCTCCTCTCTAAAGCAGGCTTTCGGGCCTAACCGTGCAATGTGTGCCTGTGGGCCTACTGGGCCTCCCGCGGGCCTGAATCCTGGCCCATGGTAGGGTTTCTAGTCGTATTCAGGCCGTGGGTGCCCAGTAGGTGGCACTTTTTTTTTTGTTTTTTTTGTTTCTACTTACAACAAAATACTTATTGTTGCTATATTTAATTTTTTTCCAGTTTTTTTGTTTTGTTTTCTGCATTATTTATTTTCTTTTGTTTTTTGCTTTATATTATTTTTGCTTTTAGTTTTAGAAAAATTATAAACTTTCTGTTAGTGCCATTAGTTTTCAAATTTGAAAACACTTTTTTGTTTTTTGTTTTCTTTGTTGCTTTATTTATTTTATTTTGTTTCTACTTACAACAAAATACTTATTGTTGCTATATTTAATTTTTTTTCTTTCTTTTGTTTTGTTTTCTGTATTATTTATTTTCTTTTGTTTTTTGCTTTATTTTTTAATTCTTTTTGCTTTTAGGTCAGCAAAATTATAAACTTTCTGTTAGTGCCATTAGTTTTAGAAAAATTATAAACTTTCTGTTAGTGCCATTAGTTTTCAAATTTGAATAGTTAAAATTTGAACATAGATGCACCTATAGAGAAAATTCGACCTAAATTCATAGTTTTCAAATGAACTCTGAAAAAGTTGGCATAGCATACTCGTCCGTTACAAATTTGGCATGGTATCATCATAATAGTTGCGGGAGAAAGTCTTCACTTTTTCTTCGCTTGTGTCATTTGCTTATTGCGCAGTAACCATGGATAATCTTCATCGTTTATCAGGATGCTTGGGTCAGCCTTGACATTGAAGGGAGGAATTTCATGAAACTTTTCATAATCTTCAGACATGTCTGTCTTGTCCTCCACTCCCAGGATGTCCCTTTTTCCTGAAAGAACTATGTGGCGCTTTGGCTCATCGTATGATGTATTCGTTTCCTTATCTTTTCTTTTTCTCGGTCTGGTAGACATGTCCTTCACATAGATAACCTGTGCCACATCATTGGCTAGGACGAATGGTTCGTCAGTCTACCCAAGATTTTTCAGATCGACTGTTGTCATTCCGTACTATGGGTCTACATGTACCCCGCCTCCTGACAGATTGACCCATTTGCACTTAAACAAAGGGACCTTAAAATCTTGTCCGTAGTCAAGTTCCCATATGTCCACTATGTAACCATAATATGTGTCCTTTCCCTTCTCGGTTGTTGCATCAAAGCGAACACCGTTGTTTTGGTTGGTGCTCTTTTGATCTTGGTCAATCGTGTAAAATGTATTCCCATTTATCTCGTATCCTTTGTAAATCAATACAGTCATAGATGGTCCCCTGGACAACAAGTACAACTCATCACAAACAGTGTTGTCACCTCTGAGACGTGCTTCCAACCAACTGCTGAAAGTCCTGATGTGTTCACATGTAATCCAGTCGTCGCACTGCTCCGGGTGTTTGGAGCGCAGACTGTTCTTGTCTTCATCGACATACGGGGTCACCAAGGTAGAGTTCTGTAGAACTGTGTAGTGTGCTTGAGACCAAGAATGCCCGTCCCTGCATATTATTGAGTCCGCTCCTAGCGTGCCTTTTCCAGTCAGTCTCCCCTCATACCGCGATTTAGGGAGACCTATCTTCTTAAGGCCAGGAATGAAGTCAACAAAAAACCCGATGACATCCTATGTTTGATGGACCATGGAGATGCTTCCTTCTGGCCTAGCGCGGTTATGGACATATTTCTTTAGGACTCCCATGAACCTCTCAAAGGGGAACATATTGTGTAGAAATACGGGCCCCAGAATGACAATCTCGTCGACTAGATGAACTAGGACATGCGTCATGATATTGAAGAAGGATGGTGGGAACACTAGCTCGAAACTGACAAGACATTGCGCCACATCACTCCTTAGCCTTGGTACGATTTCTGGATCGATCACCTTCTGAGAGATTGCATTGAGGAATGCACATAGCTTCACAATGGCTAATCAGACGTTTTCCGGTAGAAGTCCCGTCAATGCAACCGGAAGCAGTTGCGTCATAATCACGTGGCAGTCATGAGACTTTAGGTTCTGGAACTTTTTCTCTGGGATATTTATTATTCCCTTTATATTCCACGAGAAGCCAGTCGGGACCTTCATACTGAGCAGGCATTCAAAGAAGATTTCTTTCTCTTCTTTCGTAAGAGCGTAGCTGGCAGGACCTTCATACTGCTTCGGAGGCATGCCGTCTTTTTCGTGCAAATGTTGCAGGTCCTCCCGTGCCTCAGGTGTATCTTTTGTCTTTCCATACACGCCCAAGAAGCCAAGCAGGTTCACGCAAAGGTTCTTCGTCACGTGCATCATGTCGATTAAAGAGCGGACCTCTAGGTCTTTCCAGTAGGGTAGGTCCCAAAATATAGATTTCTTCTTCCACATGGGTGCGTGTCCCTCAGCGTCATTCGGAACAACTAGTGCGCCGGGACCCTTTCCAAAGATTACATGTAAATCATTGACCATAGCAACTACGTGATCATCGGTACGCATGGAGGGCTTCTTCCGGTGATCTGCCTTGCCTTTGAAATGCTTGCCTTTCTTTCGACATTGATGGTTGGTCAGAAGAAATCAATGATGGCCCAGGTACACATTCTTCCTGCATTTGTCCAGGTATATACTTTCAGTGTCATCTAAATAGTGTGTGCATGCATGGTATCCTTTGTTGGTCTGTCCTGAAAGGTTACTAAGAGCGGGCCAATCGTTGATGGTCACGAACAGCAACGCCTTTAGGTTAAATTTCTCCTGTCTGTGCTCATCCCACGTACGTACACCGTTTCCATTCCACAGCTGTAAAAGTTCTTCAACTAATGGCCTTAGGTACACATCAATGTCGTTGCCGGGTTGCTTAGGGCCTTGGATGAGAACTGGCATCATAATGAACTTCCGCTTCATGCACATCCAAGGAGGAAGGTTATACATACATAGAGTCACAGGCCAGGTGCTGTGATTGCTGCTCTGCTCCCCGAAAGGATTAACGCCATCCGCGCTTAAAGCAAACCATACGTTCCTTGGGTCCTTTGCAAACTCATCCCAGTACTTTCTCTCGATTTTTCTCCACTGCGACCTGTCAGCGGGTGCTCTCAACTTCCCGTCTTTCTTATGGTCCTCACTGTGCCATCGCATCGACTTGGCATGCTTTCCGTTTCTGAACAGACGTTTCAACCGTGGTATTATAGGAGCATACCACATCACCTTCGCAGGAACCCTCTTCCTGTGGGGCTCGCCGTGAACATCACCAGGGTCATCTCGTCTGATCTTATACCGCAATGCACCGCATACCGCGCATGCGTTCAGATCCTTGTATGCACCGCGGTATAGGATGTAGTCATTAGGGCATGCATGTATCTTCTCCACCTCCAATCCTAGAGGGCATACGACCTTCTTTGCTGCGTATGTACTGTTGGGCAATTCGTTATCCTTTGGAAGCTTCTTCTTCAATATTTTCAGTAGCTTCTCAAATCCATTGTCAGACACAACATTCTCTGCCTTCCACTGCAGCAATTCCAGTACGGTACCGAGCTTTGTGTTGCCATCTTCGCAATTGGGGTACAACCCTTTTTTGTGATCCTCTAACATGCGATCGAACTTCAGCTTCCCCTTTTGACTTTCGCATTACGTCCTTGCATCGACAATGACCCGGCGGAGATCATCATCATCAGGCACATCGTCTGGTTCCTCTTGATCTTCAGCAGCTTCACCCGTTGCAGCATCATTGGGCACATCGTCTGGTTCCTCTTGATCTTCACCAGCTCCCCCCGTTGCAGCATCACTGTATTCAGGGGGCACATAGTTGTCATCGTACTCTTCTTCTTCATTGTCTTCCATCATAACCCCTATTTCTCCGTGCCTTGTCCAAACATTATAGTGTGGCATAAAACCCTTGTAAAGCAGGTGGGTGTGAAGGATTTTCCGGTTAGAGTAAGACTTCGTATTCCCACAATTAGTGCATGGACAACACATAAAACCATTCTGCTTGTTTGCCTCAGCCGCATCGAGAAACTCATGCACGCCCTTAATGTACTCCGAGGTGTGTCTGTCACCGTACATCCATTGCCGGTTCATCTGCGTGCATTATATATAATTAAGTGTCCAAATTAATAGAAGTTCATCATCACATTAAAACCAAAGTACATACATAGTTCTCATCTACCAACATATAGCTCTCCAGAGCATCTAATTAATTAAACCATACATTGAAACTATGTAAAACATTTTAATGCGAAAACAAAGGCGATCATAATGGCAACCAAGGTAACAATTGATCCAATAGCATAATAATACCAAGCCTCGGTATGAATGGAATATTTTCTAATCTTTCTAATCTTCAAGCGCATTGCATCCATCTTGATCTTGTGATCATCGACGACATCTGCAACATGCAACTCCAATATCATCTTCTCCTCCTCAATTTTTTTTATTTTTTCCTTCAAGAAATTGTTTTCTTCTTCAACTAAATTTAACCTCTCGACTATAGGGTGGGTTGGAATTTCTGGTTCACATACATCCTAGATAAATAAAATCTATGTCACGTTGGTCCGCATAATTTTCATAAACAATAAATGAACCAATAGTTATAAAGATAATATATATACCACATCCGAATCATAGACAGGACAAGGGCCGACGGGGGCGGATACCAAAACCATCGTACTATATAAGATGCAATAATAAAAGTAAGAAAACTATACAAGTATCTATCTAAACATACAAGTAAGAGTATTTTTCCTTTCAGAAAGAAGATAAGAACAAGAGGCTCACCATGGTGGTGTCGGTGATGAGATCGGCGCGGGTGATCGACTGCGGTGAAGACGGGGGTGGGGCATGACGGACCGCTAAATCTAGACAAATCTCGAGGAAAATGGAGCTTTGAGGTCGAGCTTCGAGAGGAGAAAGCTTAACTACTATGGCTCGGGCATTTCATCGAACACCTCATGTGCATAGGAGGTGAGCTAGAGCACCACAAACCCCTCCCCTCGCCGGCCATAGAAAAACAGAGCACTGGAGTGCTCTGCTCGCGGGCGAGGGTATATATAGGCACCTCATTGGTCTCGGTTCGTGGCATGAACCGGGACTAAAGGGAAGCCATTGGTCCCGGTTCATGCCACCAACCGGGACCAATGATGGTGGGCCAGGAGCCAGGCCCATTGGTCCCAGTTCGTCCCACCAACCGGGACCAAAAGGTCCAGACGAACCGGGACCAATGGCCCACGTGGCCCGGCCGCCCCCCTGGGCTCACGAACCGGGTCCAATGCCCCCATCTGTCCCGGTTCTAGACTGAACCGGGACTAATGGGCTAACCCGGCCTGGACCATTGCCCCCTTTTCTACTAGTGGGAATGGGTCAAGTCAATCACATCATTCTCTAATGATGTGATCCCGTTAATCAAATGACAACTCATGTCTATGGCTAGGAAACTTAACCATCTTTGATTCAACGAGCTAGTCAAGTAGAGGCATACTAGTGGCACTCTTTTTGTCTATCTATTCACACATGTATCAAGTTTCCGGTTAATACAATTCTAGCATGAATAACATTTATCATGAGAATAAGGAAATAAATAATAACTTTATTATTGCCTCTAGGGCATATTTCCTTCAATTGCATGCCTGCCTAGACTGTGCTTGCCTTTTAATCCATCCCATGCCACAAAAAAGCGGCGCAAGACAAGAGCAATCCATCCTAGCAAGAGCATGCAACTAATATTAGGCACAACATACAATCCTGGATAATTCAAATCTGCCACCAATAGAACAACATATGTGATGTGATAGAATGCCTAAAAGCAATCAGAAAACAACCAACATTACTCCTGGGGAGTGAAATAACAATATATACACCATATGCTTGTTAAACCAATGGACACTTTGAAACTTGTGGTTTGAGCAGTATATCCAGTTGTCACTTTTGTTTCTTTGCTAGTTAATTTCGAATGGTGGTTTGAGTTTCGTCGGTAGTTGCAGTTAGTGATGTACATAGAACCTAAAACTATATAATACTATGTTATGTTTCAATTACTTCGTTAGTTGGTCACTGTTTCTGGTGATTTAATTCCAATTGCGGGAGGATGTTTATTCCAACTTAAAGGCGTCAGTGTGAAAGAAATCAACTTATTCATAGGCGTTAATCTTGTATGTTTAATTGTTTGTTAAGTTCAAATCCATGTGGGTGGGTGGGGGCAGTATTGTGTCCGAGAGGAAGCCACAACTTCCCGTAAAAAGAGTCCATGAATCTCCCCATATGTGTTAGAATAAATCCGAGGCATACCGTCGATCATCCGAGGACCAAGCAATCACACGAGCACGACACCGAGATTTGTTAACGAGGTTCACCAATATGGCTACATCCCTGGGGCCTGACTACGGGCGCTCCTCCCCGTGACACCGTCACAATACCGCACACCGGCCACCCGGGCGCCGGCACACGCCGCCGGCTCCCCCTTGCGCGCCTGTGCTATTATGTTGGCATAGGTTACATCGTGTGTCTACCCCCGCTATATATGAGAGGCCTGGGATACAAGTGTCCTACTAGGACACGACTCCATATCCTATTTAAACACAATACAACTCAGAGTCCAACTGTAACCTACCTTGTACACAATATTTGATGTCTACTACGCAACCTTCTTCTTGTAGACGTTGTTGGGCCTCCAAGTGCAGAGGTTTGTAGGACAGTAGCAAATTTCCCTCAAGTGGATGACCTAAGGTTTATCAATCCATGGGAGGCGTAGGATGAAGATGGTCTCTCTCAAGCAACCCTGCAACCAAATAACAAAGAGTCTCTTGTGTCCCCAACACACCCAATACAATGGTAAATTGTATAGGTGCACTAGTTCGGCGAAGAGATGGTGATACAAGTGCAATATGGATGGTAGATATAGGTTTTTGTAAACTGAAAATATAAAAACAGCAAGGTAACAAGCGGTAAAAGCGAGCGTAAACAGTATTGCAATGATAGTAAACAAGGCCTAGGGTTCATACTTTCACTAGTGCAAGTTCGCTCAACAATAATAACATAGTTGGATCATATAACTATCCCTCAACATGCAACAAAGAGTCACTCCAAAGTCACTAATAGCGGAGAACAAACGAAGATATTATGGTAGGGTACGAAACCACCTCAAAGTTATTCTTTCCAATCAATCCGTTGGGCTATTCCTATAAGTGTCACAAACAGCCCTAGAGTTCGTACTAGAATAACACCTTAAGACACAAATCAACCAAAACCCTAATGTCACCTAGATACTCCAATGTCACCTCAAGTATCCGTGGGTATGATTATACGATATGCATCACACAATCTCAAATTCATCTATTCAACCAACACATAGAACCTCAAAGAGTGTCCCAATGTTTCTACCGGAGAATCACGACGAAAACGTGTGCCAACCCCTATGCATAGGTTCATGGGCGGAACCCGCAAGTTGATCACCAAAACATACATCAAGTGAATCACGTGATATCCCATTGTCACCACTGATACACACGGCAAGGCATACATCAAGTGTTCTCAAATCTTTAAAGACTCAATCCGATAAGATTACTTCAAAGGGAAAACTCAATCCATTACAAGAGAGTAGAGGGGGAGAAGAAACATAAGATCCAACTATAATAGCAAAGCTCGCGATACATCAAGATCGTGCCAAATCAAGAACACGAGAGAGAGAGAGAGAGAGAGAGAGAGAGAGAGAGAGAGAGAGATCAAACACACAGCTACTGGTACATAACCTCAGCCCCGAGGGTGAACTACTCCCTCCTCGTCATGGAGACCGCCGGGATGATGAAGATGGCCACCGGTGAGGGTTCCCCCCTCCGGCAGGGTGCCGGAACAGGGTCCCGATTGACTTTTGGTGGCTACAGAGGCTTGCGGTAGCGGAATTCCCGATCTAATCTCTGTTCTGGAAGTTTAAGGGTACGTAGGTATATATTGGTGCAGGAAGTACGTCGGTGGAGCTTCGGGGGCCCCATGAGGTAGGGGGCGCGCCCTAAGGGTGGGGGCGCCCCCACCCTCGTGAGCACCTCCCGTATCTCCTGACGTGGAGTCCAAGTCTATCCGGTGGATTTCCTTCCAAAAATAACTTCTCCAGTTGATTTCGTTCCGTTTTGACTCCGTTTGATATTCCTTTTCTTTGAAACACTGAAATAGGCATAAAACAGCAAATCTGGGCTGGGCCTCCGGTTAATAGGTTAGTCCCAAAAATAATATAAAATTGGATAATAAAGCCCAATATTGCCCAAAATAGTAGATAATATAGCATGGAGCAATAAAAAATTATAGATACGTTGGAGACGTATCAAGCATCCCCAAGCTTAATTCCTGCTCGTCCTCGAGTAGGTAAATGATAAAAAAGAATTTTATGATGCGGAGTGCTACTTGGCATAATTTCAATGCAAATCTTCTTAATTGTGGTATGAATATTCAGATTCGAAGGATTCAAGACAAAAGTTCATATTGACATAAAAATAATAATACCTCAAGCATACTAACAAAGCAATTATGTCTTCTCAAAATAACCTGGCCAAAGAAAGTTATCCCTACAAAATCATATAGTCTGGCTATGCTCTATCTTCACCACACAAAGTATTTAAATCATGCACAACCCCGATGACAAGCCAAGCAATTGTTTCATACTTTAACATTTTCAAAACTTTTTCGATCCTCACGCAATACATGAGCGTGAGCCATGGACATAGCACTATATGTGGAAGAGAATGGTGGTTGTGGAGAAGAAAAAAAGGAGGGGAAGATAGTCTCACATCAACTAGGCGTATATACAAGCCAAGTTCTATAATGTAAAATTCCCACTAGTATATGAAAGTGAAAACATGAGAGACTCTCTATCATGAAGATCATGGTGCTACTTTGAAGCACAAGTGTGGTAAAAGGATAGTAACACTGTCCCTTCTCTCTTTTCTCTCATTTTTTTCTCTTCTTTTTATTTGGGCCCTTTCTCTCTTTTTTTATGGCCTCTTTTTTTTTCGTCCGGAGTCTCATCCCGACTTGTGGGGGAATCATAGTCTCCATCATTCTTTCCTCACTTGGGATAATGCTCTAAAAATGATGATCATCACACTTTTTATTTTTCTTACAACTCAACAATTACAACTCGATACTTAGAACAAAATATGACTCTATATGAATGCCTCCGGCGGTGTACCGGTATATGCAATGAATCAAGAGTGACATGTATGAAAGAATTATGAACGGTGGCTTTGCCACAAATACAATGTCAACTACATGATCATGCTAGCAATATGACAAGGATGGAGCGTGTCATAATAAACGGAACGGTGGAAAGTTGCATGGCAATATATCTCGGAATGGCTATGGAAATGCCATGATAGGTAGGTATGGTGGCTGTTTTGAGGAAGGTATATGATGGGTGTATGATACCGGCGAAAAGTGCACGGTATTAGAGAGGCTAGCAATGGTGGAAGGATGGGAAAAAGTGCGTATAATCCATGGACTCAACATTAGTCATAAAGAACTCATATGCTTATTGCAAAATCTAGAAGTTATCAAAGAAAAGTATTACGCGCATGCTCCTAGGGGGATAGATTGGTAGGAAAAGACCATCGCTCGTCCCTGACCGCCACTCATAAGGAAGACAATCAATAAATAAATCATGCTCCGACTTCATCATATAACAGTTCACCATACGTGCATGCTACGGGAATCACAAACTTTAACACAAGTATTTCTCAAATTCACAACTACTCAACTAGCATGACTCTAATATCACCATCTCCATATCTCAAAACATTTATCAAGCATCAACTTCTCTTAGTATTCAACACACTCATACGAAAGTTTTTACTATTCTTGAATACCTAGCATATTAGGATTAAGCACATTACCATGATATTTAAGACTCTCAAAATAATATAAGTGAAGCATGAGAGTTCATATATTTCTTCAAAATAAAACCACCGACGTGCTCTAAAAGATATAAGTGAAGCACTAGAGCAAATGACAAACTACTCCGAAAGATATAAGTGAAGAGCAATGAGTAGTCGAATAATTATGCAACTATGTGAAGACTCTCCCATTTAATAATTTCAGATCTTAGTATTTTATTCAAACAGCAAGCAAAACAAAAGAAAATAAAATGACGCTCCAAGCAAAACACATATCATGTGGTGAATAAAAATATAGCTCCAAGTAAAGTTAGCGATGAACGAACACGAAAGAGGGGATGCCTTCCGGGGCATCCCCAAGCTTAGGCTCTTTGTTATCCTTGAATATTACCTTGGGGTGCCTTGGGAATCCCCAAGATTAGGCTCTTTCCACTCTTTATTCCATAGTCCATCGAATCTTTACCCAAAACTTGAAAACTTCACAACACAAAACTTAACAGAAAACTCGTGAGCTCCGTTAGTGAAAGAAAAGAAAACACCACTTCAAGGTACTGTAATGAACTCATTCTTTATTTATATTGGTGTTAAACCTACTTTATTCCAACTTATCTATGGTTTATAAACTATTTTACTAGCCATAGATTCATCAAAATAAGCAAACAACACACGAAAACCAGAATCTGTCAAAAACAGTACAGTCTGTAGTAATCTGTAACTAACGAAAACTTCTGGAACTCCAAAAATTCTAAAATAAATTGGTGGACCTGAGGAATTTTTCTAGTAATCATCTGCAAAACGAATCAACTAAATATCACTCTCCAGTAAAAAGTTGAAGCTAATCTCGTGAGCGCTAAAGTTTCTATTTTTTACAGCATGATCATAAAGACTTCACCCAAGTCTTCCCAAAGGTTCTACTTGGCACAAACACTAATTAAAACATAAAAACGCATCTAAACAGAAGATAGATGTATTATTTATTCCTAAACAGAACCAAAAAGCAAGAAACTAAAATAAAATTGGGTTGCCTCCCAACAAGCGCTATCGTTTAATGCCCCTAGCTAGGCATGCTGATTTCAATGATGCTCACATAAAAGATAAGAGTTGAAACATAAAGAGAGCATCTTGAAGAATATGAATAGCACATTTAAGTCTAACCCACTTCCTATGCATAGGGATTTTGTGAGCAAACAACTTATGGGAACAAGAATCAACTTGCATAGGAAAGTCAAACAAGCATAACTTCAAGATTTTAAGCACATAGAGAGGAAACTTGATATTATTGCAATAGGTAGAAGCATATGATCCTCTCTCATAATAATTTTCAGTAGCATCATGAATGAATTCAACAATATAACCAGCACCTAAAGCATTCTTTTCATGATGCATAAGCATATAATTTTTATTACTCTCCACATAAGCAAAATTCTTCTCATACGGAATAGTGGGAGTAAACTCAACAAAATAACTATCATGTGATTGAAAATTAAGATCAAGATCACAAGTTTCATGGTTATCATTATTATTTAAAGCATACATGTCATCACAATAATCATCATAGATAGTAGGCATGCTTTCATCATAGTAAATTGGCTCATCAAAGCTTGGGGGACAAAAAACATCATCTTCATCAAACATAGCTTCCCCAAGCTTGTGGCTTTGCATATCATTAGCATCATGGATATTCAAGGGATTCATACTAATAACATTGCAATCATGCTCATCATTGAAAGATTTAGTGCCAAACATTCTAATGCATTCTTCTTCTAACACTTTGGCACATTTTCCTTCCCATCATACTCACGAAAGATATTAAAAAGATGAAGCGTGTGAGACAAACTCAACTCCATTTTTTGGTAGTTTTCCTTTATGAACTAAACTAGTGCTAAAACAAGAAACAAAAAGATTCGATTGCAAGATCTAAAGATATACCTTCAAGCACTAACCTCCCCGGCAACGGCGCCAGAAAAGAGCTTGATGTCTACTACGCAACCTTCTTCTTGTAGACGTTGTTGGGCCTCTAAAGGCAGAGGTTTGTAGGACAGTAGCAAATTTCCCTCAAGTGGATGACCTAAGGTTTATCAATCCGTGGGAGGCGTAGGATGAATATGGTCTCTCTCAAGCAACCCTACAACCAAATAACAAAGAGTCTCTTGTGTCCCCAACACACCCAATACAATGGTAAATTGTATAGGTGCACTAGTTGGGCGAAGAGATGGTGATACAAGTGCAATATGGATGGTAGATATAGTTTTTGTAAACTGAAAATAAAAAAACAGCAAGGTAACAAGCGGTAAAAGTGAGCGTAAATGGTATTGCAATGATAGGAAACAAGGCCTATGGTTCATACTTTCACTAGTGCAAGTTCTCTCAACAATAATAACATAGTTGGATCATATAACTATCCCTCAACATGCAACAAAGAGTCACTCCAAAGTCACTAATAGCGGAGAACAAATGAAGAGATTATGGTAGGGTACGAAACCACCTCAAAGTTATTCTTTCCAATCAATTCGTTGGGCTATTCCTATAAGTGTCACAAACAACCCTAGAGTTCGTACTAGAATAACACCTTAAGACACAAATCAACCAAAACCCTAATGTCACCTAGATACTCCAATGTCACCTCAAGTATCCGTGGGTATGATTATACGATATGCATCACACAATCTCAAATTCATCTATTCAACCAACACATAGAACCTCAAAGAGTGCCCCAAAGGCGGAACCCGCAAGTTGATCACCAAAACATACATCAAGTGAATCACGTGATATCCCATTGTCACCACAGATACGCACGGCAAGACATACATCAAGTGTTCTTAAATCTATAAAGACTCAATCTGATAAGATTACTTCAAAGGGAAAACTCAATCCATTACAAGAGAGTAGAGGGGGAGAAGAAACACAAGATCCAACTATAATAGCAAAGCTCGCGATACATCAAGATCGTGCCAAATAAAGAACACGAGAGAGAGAGAGAGAGAGAGAGAGGGGGGGAGAGAGAGAGAGATCAAACACATAGCTACTGGTACATACCCTCAGCCCCGAGGGTGAACTACTCCCTCCTCATCATGGAGAGCGCCTGGATGATGAAGATGGCCACCGGTGAGGGTTCCCCCCTCCGGCAGGGTGCCGGAACAGGGTCCCGATTGACTTTTGGTGGCTACAGAGGCTTGCGGCGGCGGAACTCCCGATCTAATCTCTGTTTTGGAAGTTTTAGGGTACGTAGGTATATATGGGTGCAGGAAGTATGTCGGTGGAGCTTCGGGGCCCCCACGAGGTAGGGGGGCGCGCCCTAAGGGGGGCGCCCTGTCGGTGTACTAGAGTAGGGGTACCCTAGTATCCCGAACTTGTGCACGGGCAGTTGCAGCGCCCCGCGGCAAGGCTTGCCGGGCGACCGCTAAGACCCTCCGTGGTTCCTTTGGGGCCATTCAAGAACAAAGTATTCAAGCCAAGGAGACAAGGCCCCGGCAAGAGGAGCTTGCCGGGAAGGCCACTCAAGGCATGAGGCCCCGGCAAGAGGAGCTTGCCGGGAAGGCCACTCAAGGCATAAAGGCCCCGGCAAGAGGAGCTTGCCGGGAAGGCCAACCAAGGCATGTCAAGGAACTTGCCGCGACGCGCCACGCGTCCCGGCAAGGCCCGGCGAGCGACAAGCTTCCGGACGCGACAAGACAACGACCGCGGCAAGGCGTTGCCGCGGCAAGCGACCACCCTGTACCTGCGCTCCAGCACACCCACCAACGTGTCACTCTGGGACCCTTCCAGGGGTATGTGGCGGGAGGCCGTGCAGCCAGGGGTACGCGGTGGCAAGCGGCGCTGACAAGATTGCCATCGTGGCGAACGGTGGCGCCCCTGACGGTCCCTTTTCTGCACTATTTGGGCGACGTAGATGGGCATTTAATGCCCTTGTCCCCTGCCGTCAGGGTTAGGTATGTGTCGGTGTACTAAAGTAGGGGTACCTTAGTACCCCGAACTTGTGCACGGGCAGTAGTAGCGTCCCGCGGCAAGGCTTGCCAGGGGAGCGACAAGAGTCTCCACGGCCCTTTCTGGGACCGGACGGAGGCCAAGTGATCGAGCCCAGAAGACCAAGACCCGGCAAGAGGCGCTTGCCGGGCCAAGGAGGCGAGGTCCGGCAAGAGGAGCTTGCCGGGCCAAGGCGACAAGGCCCCGGCAAGAGGAGCTTGCCGGGACGACTAAGCCGAAGCACCAAGGCCCCGGCGGGAGGAGCTCGCCGGGACGGCCAAACCAATGGCACCCCAAGAGAAGCCCGCCGCGGCGCGCCGCGCGCCCCGGCAAGGCCTGACGAGCGGCAAGCTCTCAGGTGCGGCAAGACAACCACCGCGGCAAGCCACTTGCCGTGGCGAACCACCACCTCAGGCATGCGCTCCAGCTCACCTGCCCACGCGTCACTCTGGAGCTTCCCCAGAGGCACGTGGCGGGGCGCCGCGCAACCTAGGGCGCGCGGTGGCGCGCGACGTTGGCGGAGTCGCCCCCGTGGCAAGCGGAGGCGCCCCTAACGGTCCGCCTCGGCACTGTTCAGGCGATCCAGATAGGCATTTAATGCCTTTGTCCCCCGCCGTCAGAGTTAGGTGCGATAGCACTGTGCGGCCACTGTTCGCACAGTTCCTTGCCATTTTTACCCTCACCTGCGTCGCTACCTGGGGAAAACCCCTTAGCATATAAAAGGAGGCCCATACGCACGTAGAGAGGACGGAAGGAGAGAAGGAGGACACCCAGTAGACCCTCGTCTACGTCTAGCTCCAACTTACTGTAGCTTCTTGCGCTCCAGAGCAAGAACTCGAATCAACCAGACAAGCAGCAGTAGGGTTTTACGCATCCATGCGGCCCGAAGCTGGGTAAAACCGTTGTGTGTGTGTGTGTCGCCTCGATCTGCTCTTTGTGCAACCTCCGCCCCCCGCCGAACCGACAAGGGGCTCCGTCCCCATAGGTGCTCGTGGAGGCTGATATCCCCCGACATCTTTGGCGCGCCAGGTAGGGGGTGCGTCGAGGTTGTGTGAACCAGATCCGGCGTCCGCGCGAGCCAGACTCTCATTTTTTGCGCCGGCATGGCGCCGAAGAAGAAAGCTCCAGAGGTGACCGGCCCGTCAGCGTCGAACCCACCGCCCCTGGAGCAGACGGGTGGTGGGGAGGACGCCGGCGGAGGAACGGGCGCCGTCGAACCAGCTCTTGGTCCCGCGACGTCCGAGCTCGCCTCGCGCCCTTCTCAGGAGGCGCGAAACCAGCAGCGTCATGGTACCCATGGTACCATACGCTCGCTGGACCCAGACCGTGCTGGTGGCTCCTAAGGCGCTCAGAACCAGCATGCGATCCAGCGTGCCGGAACGAGCGTCGCGCGGCTGCCTGGACCGGGTGCTGCTCCTTCTAACATAGTTAGGAGTTCGAGCACATCCCGCTCCTCGCGCCGTTCGCCGCCTCTGCCTGCCACCCCAGCAGAAGCTCTCGCGCGAGCTCAGCTACTCCTAGACTACCCTCCAACGGCGGACAAGCTCGACGACTGGAGGGCAACCATCCAGAGCCTCATCGGTTTCGCCAACGGCGACACTCCGCGGCAGCACAGCGCGTCGCAGCCGCGGCCAGTCACCCAGGCGAAAACCGATGGCGCCAAGAATGGCGGAGGTGCGACCACCGTGCACTCCCCGCCCCAGAAGCCGCGGTCGCCGACTCGCCGGGCTCCCCTCGACAACGACTCCACCGCGTCGTCGAACCCGCGAACTCGCCGCGACCAATGCCAAGTCCTTCACGAACTAAGGGAAGAAGACGCTCGAACCCGCATCGAGCGCAGGAGAGAGGCGCGGCGTCAATCAGACCAGCGCGTTGAGCCCTCTGGAAACATGCACGCACCGGGGGAACCAGGCGAACTGCCGTATTCGGTAGGCTGCCCCGCGTTCACCCGCGAGCTGCGGCAAGTCCAGTGGCCCAGCACAAAGAACTTCAAGCCTGACATGCCCGAGAAGTACGACGGCAAGTCGCATCCGTCTGAGTTCCTCAGCATCTACACCATTGCAGTGCAGGCTGCCGGGGGACGGGACGATAAGATCCTTGCCAACTACTTCCCGCTGGTACTCAAGCCCAACGTCAGACCCTGGCTCATGCACTTGCCGGACGGCTCCATCTCCTCCTGGCCAGATCTATGCCATCAGTTCGTTGGCGCCTTCACGGGCGGCCACAAACCCCATGGCCAGGCAAGCGATCTTCATCTGCTTGTTCAGAAGGAGGGGGAGCCTTTGCGCAAGTTCATCCAGAGGTTCAGCCGTGTGCACTACAACATCCCAGACGTCCACCCCGCCGCGGTGATCAGCGCGTTCCATCAGAACGTGCGCAACCGCAGGATGCGGGAGGAGATGGCGATGTGCAAAATCAAGGAGGTCAGCGAGCTTTACGCCCTGGCCGACAAGTGTGCACGCGTTGAGGAGGGGAGGAAGCTCCCCGGAGAAAGTGTTGGAGAAGGAGAATCCGATAGTGAAGGTACCGCCCCGGCAAGGAGAGGCCGGCGGCGGAACGGCAAAAAGAAGAAAAACCCAGAGGTACTGGTTGTCGAGAAGTCCGGCAGCGAGGGCTCCGCCAAGAAAGCCCAGGCGGGAGGCCCCGGCAAGGAGGTTGTCGGGTGCGCCAACTGCCGGGCGGTGGCCGCTGCCGATAAGCGAGACGGTACCGACAAGAAGTGCTGCAAGATCCACCGTACCAGGGGCCACGACCTCCAGAGTTGCAAGCAAGTCGAGCGACTCGTCGACCTGCAGAAGGCCGAGTACGCACGACGCGACAAGGAGAGAGCCCAAGCAGGCGGCGGGGGATCCGGCACGAAGCGTCCCAGCCCGGGGGAGCGCCGCGGCAAGGACAAGCAGCGGCAAGCAGACAGACCTCCCCGGGGACGCGACAAGAGCGAAGACGATGACGAAGACGAAGACATGGAAGACCCCGGGACCAGCGAGCAGGAGTTTCAGAAAGCCACTGAGGTCTTGTGTGTGGACGGCGGTGCCTCCCTGCACGCTTCCCACCACCAGCTTAAACGGTGGGTGCGGGAGGTCAATGCAGCGGAGCCACCCGTCGAGTCACGCAGACCCCTGAGATGGTACAGCACGCCTATCATCTTCGACATTGAGGACCACCCTGATCGCACAACCGCGGTCGGGTGCTTGCCGATGTTGGTTTCCCCAACGATCCGCAACCTCAAGGTCACTAAGATGCTAGTTGACGGCGGGGCCGGCTTGAATCTGATCTCCTCTGCTGTTCTCCGGAGACTCCAAGTTCCCGACAGCGAGCTCGAAGAAACCGGCACATTCCAAGGAATCAACCCGGGAAGGAGCAAGCCGAAGGGAAAGATCACGCTGCCGGTAACATTTGGCAGCGAGCTGAATTTCAGGACTGAGAAGGTCACCTTTGACGTCGCCGACTTTCCGTTGCCTTACAACGGGATCCTCGGCCGACCAGCGCTCGCCAAGTTCATGGCGGCCTCTCACTACGCGTATAACATGCTCAAGATGCCTGGCCCGATAAGCGTCATTTCTGTCCCCGGCGACAAGAAGGATGCCCTTATCTGCGCCGACCAAATATACCAGGACGCGACAACAGCAACGGCCTGCGGCCCACTCGCCGCTGGAGCTTCCGGGGGAAAGAAGAAGTCCGGCAAGTGCTCTAGCGCCCACTCCGGCAAGCGCGCCTCTTCGGAGTGCTGCGCTGCCGTCGAGGACGTGCCATCGAGCCCCGCCGGCAAGAAGACCAAGTCCGGCGAATGCTCTGGCGCCCACTCCGGCAAGCGCGCCTCTTCGGAGTGCTGCGCTGCCGTCGAGGACGTGCCATCGAGCCCCGCCGGCAAGAAGACCAAGTCCGGCGAATGCTCTGGCGCCCACTCCGGCAAGCGCGCCTCTTCGGAGTGCTGCGCTGCCGTCGAGGACGTGCCATCGAGCCCCGCCGGCAAGAAGACCAAGTCCGGCGAATGCTCTGGCGCCCACTCCGGCAAGCGCGCCTCTTCGGAGTGCTGCGCTGCCGTCGAGGACATGCCATCGAGCCCCGCCGGCAAGAAGGCCAAGCCCGGCGAATGCTTTGGTGCCCACTCCGGCAAGCGCGCCTCTTCGGAGCGCTGCGCTGCCGTTGAGGACGCACCATCGAGCCCCGCCGGTAAACACAAGGAGACGACGGCTGCTCCACCAGCGACCAAGAAGGTGCCCGCCAAGGAGGACGGCGCTGGTGGTACCTTCACCATCAGTGCCACTCTCGACCCCAAATAGGAAGGCGCGCTCGTTGCTTTCCTGCGGGCGAATGTCTATGTGTTTGCCTGGCAACCATCTGACATCCCCGGCGTTCCCAGGGAAGTGATTGAGCACCACCTTGCCGTCTGTCCTCATGCGCGGCCCGTCAAGCAAAAGGTCAGGAAACAAGCGGTGGAGCGCCAGGAGTTTATCGCGGAGGAGATCAGGAAGTTGGAAGCGGCAGGCCTCGTCAGAGGCGTGCTCCACCCGACGTGGTTGGCCAATCCTGTTGTCGTGCGCAAAGCGAACGGGAAGTGGAGGCTTTGCATCGATTTCACCGATGTCAACAGAGCCTGCCCTAAAGATCCATTTCCCTTGCCGCGCATCGACCAGATTGTTGACTCCACGGCCGGATGTGACCTGCTTTCATTCCTTGACGCCTACTCCGGGTACCACCAGATCTTCATGGCCAAAGAAGATGAAGAGAAGACTGCGTTCATCACTCCATGCGGCACGTACTGTTTTGTGCGGATGCCTTTTGGACTGAAGAACGCAGGCTCGACGTTTGCGAGGGTTGTCCACACTGCTTTCGAGCCACAGATCCACAGAAATGTGGAGGCCTACATGGACGACATTGTGGTCAAGAGCAGAGACAAGGCAACCTTGGTTCAGGACTTGGAAGAGACCTTTGCGAACTTGTGCAAGATCAGCCTCAAGATCAACCCCGAGAAGTGCGTGTTCGGAGTTCCCTCCGGCAAGCTTCTCGGGTTCTTCGTGTCTCAGCGTGGGATCGAAGCCAACCCCGACAAGATCAAGGCCATCAAGCAGATTGAAGCACCAACGCGTGTCAAGGACGTGCGAAGACTTGCCGGCTGCGTGGCGGCTCTCAGCAGGTTTATTTCCAGGTCTACGGAATGCGCCCTGCCGTTTTTCAAAATCTTGAAAAAGGCAGGTCCAGTAAAATGGACTCCGGAAGCGGAGGCTGCGCTGCAAGACTTGAAGAAATACCTGTCCTCCGCTCCTATACTTGTCGCGCCTAGACCGCAAGAGAAGTTGCTGCTCTACCTAGCGGCAACCAATCAAGTGGCTAGTGCTGCATTAGTAGCGGAGAGGGAAGCTGATGACGAGCCAGCAACCACGGCAAGCGCGTCCGACGACAGGCAGGGGGCTTCCCCGACAAGCTCTGGCCCCGGCAAAGGCGAATCCGCGCAAGCGCAAGGGGAAGTGCAGAAGAAGAGGATGGTGCAACGCCCAGTTTACTTCGTCAGTTCCCTCCTGTAGGGGGCTAGGTCGAGGTACTCTGGTGTGCAGAAATTGCTCTTCGGCCTTCTCATGGCCTCGAGGAAGCTGCGCCATTACTTCCAAGCACACGAGATCACAGTGGTCACTCGCTTTCCGCTTAAGAGGATACTGTAGAATCCCGAAGCAACAGGCAAGATTGTCGAGTGGGCACTAGAACTGTCAAGCTTTGGCCTCAAGTTCGAGAGCACATCGACCATCCAGAGCAGAGCATTGGCAGAGTTCATAGCAGAATGGACACCGACACCGGACGAAGAAATTCCAGAGACGAGCATCCCCGGCAAGGAAGCAACCAAAGAGTGGCTGATGTACTTTGATGGTGCCTTTTCGCTGGAAGGCGCCGGTGCCGGCGTGCTGCTCATCGCGCCCACCGGAGAGCACCTCAAGTACATCGTCCAGATGCACTTTCCCAAGGAGCAAGCAACCAACAATACGGCAGAGTATGAAGGTTTGCTCGCCGGTCTCAGGATCGCGGCGGAACTTGGGATCAAGAAGCTCATTGTCAGGGGTGACTCGCAGCTCGTCGTCCGCCAAGTGAACAAGGATTACCAGTGCCCGTTGATGGAGGCTTACGTTGATGAAGTGAGGAAGCTGGAAGAGCGCTTTGACGGCCTGCAAATGGAATACGTTCCAAGAGCAGAGAACGACATCGCCGACGGCCTGTCAAAATGCGCCGCACTAAAGCTACCTGTGGAACCAGGGACTTTTGTGCTCAAGCTGACTCAGCCATCCGTGACACCATCGACTGGGCCAAGCAAGAAGAGAAAATCGGTCTCTGGTGACTATCTCCCGGCAGAGCTTCCCGAAGCCGCCGCCAAGAGAGTCCCCAAGATCGACGCCAAGAGTGCTGAGGAGATGCCCGCTCCGGCAAGCCCCAGGGTTTGTCCCAACGAAGCGGGCACTCCCGGCAAGCCACGCCCCGGCAACCTTGCCGGGGAACGTCAAGCTCCGGCTGAGCCCCAAATCCTCGCCGTAGAAGCTGATGTTCCCGCAGCCGCCGACATGCCTTTGGTCCTCGTCGTCGAGCCACAGGCTCCGACGTGGGCACAGCAGATCGTCCGTTTTCTCCAGACAGGAGAACTTCCCGAAGAACAAGAAGACGCGGAAAGAGTAGCCCGACAGTCCAGTATGTACCAGTTCGTCGACGGTGCACTGTACAGAAGAGGACGCAATGGGGTGAAATTGAAGTGCATTTACCGGGAAGACGGACAGGAGCTGTTGGCGGAGATACACGGAGGCATATGTGGACACCACATTGGCGCCAGAGCACTTGCCGGCAAAGCATTCCGGCAAGGTTTCTTCTGGCCCACAGCCCTCCAGGATGCAACTGCACAAGTAACCAAGTGTGAAGCGTGCCAGTTCCATTCCAAGAAGATACACCAGCCAGCTCAAGCTCTCAAGATGATCCCTTTATCCTGGCCCTTCTCGGTCTGGGGGCTCGATATCCTCGGCCCCTTTCCCCGATCCGTCGGGGGCTTTGTGTACTTGTTCGTTGCCATCGACAAGTTCACAAAGTGGCCAGAAGTGGAACCGGTGAGGAAGGTGACTGCCCAGTCCGTGATCAAATTCTTCAGGTCGATTGTTTGCCGCTTCGGGATCCCCAACAGGATCATCACCGACAACGGTACGCAGTTCACAAGCCACGCTTTCATGCAGTACACCCAAAACCTCGGCACCAAGGTCTGCTTCGCTTCTGTTGCTCATCCCCGGAGCAACGGTCAAGCGGAAAGGGCCAACGCCGAGGTACTGCGCGGGCTCAAGAACAGAAGTTTTGACAAGCTGCTCAAGCGCGGACGGAACTGGACCGAGGAGCTGCCGGCGGTTCTTTGGTCGGTCAGAACGACGCCAAATCGAGCCACCGGCCAGACACCATTTGCTCTAGTCTATGGAGCAGAAGCAGTTACCCCCACGGAACTCGTATACGGGTCACCTCGAGTGCTCGCTTATGATGAGCTTGAGCAAGAGCGGTCGCGTGAAGATGACGCACTGCTCCTCGAGGAGGATTGTCTCCAGGCTGCTGTGCGATCCGCTCGCTACCAGCAAGCTCTGCGTCGCTATCATAGCCGCAAAGTTAAAGCCAGGAGCCTCGAGGAAGGCGACCTTGTTCTTCGGCGCATTCAGTCGGCCAAGATACACAACAAGTTGACGCCGAAGTGGGAAGGCCCTTACCGGGTGAAACGAGTCACGAGGCCCGGCGCCGTCCGCCTCGAGACCGAAGATGGTACTCCGATGAGCAATTCCTGGAACATTGAGCATCTTCGCAAGTTTTACCCGTAAGGCGCGGTTGTCGGACCCCGTCCGGCAACCAACTCTTTGTACAAAAGTCTTGCCGCAGTTGCATGTAATCCTTTGTACAAAGCCAGGCGCAGACCCTGGCTGCAATGAAGCGCTGGCGCCCCCAAGTTTTAGCATGCATGCTGAGTCGAGTCTCGTCCTTGGTTAGGGTTGATAGTGCCTAACAGTCGCTAACCCCTAACTTAGAGGTCGAGTCCGCGTCTCTTTCCCGTCCTTTCCCTTTGGCTCGCAGGAGTTGCATACCCTAGCCGAGCCGCTCAAGGACGAAGAAGGGGAGAAGGGCGAGCCAGCACCCGCGCCCCGGCAAGCCAGAGTTGCCGGGGGCGGCAACTTCAGATAAGTCTTTACATCCCTTATCATGCATTTTCTCGTGAGCTGCAGAATGCGAAAACCTTGCTTCCTCCTAAAAGCTGCCGTGCTCTCTGAAGAGACAAACCCCGGAGCGCGTTCCCGAGGCCCGCTTCTGATAGTAGCCGCGGCGGCAAGAGGAGGAAGCAAGGGGCCAGAACCCGCCTTCTCCCTGCCTCCGCCAAGAGCGTGAGGAGGGCCAAGGGGCGTGGGGAGACGGCAGGGTCCATTGCCGGGCGGGGAAGTGTCTATCTTAACGATGCAAAGGGTTCGCTCCTTGCCGCGGGATGTACCCGCGAGACAAATGGTCCGGCAAACACTCCCTTTTCATTAAAAACATTCCACTCAGGTACAGCTCAGAGAGAATGAAAAACATGAAAGATGGGATTACAAGATTTAAACACAATTAAGGCCCGAGGGCTTACAAGATAAAAAGAGATAAGGTGCCCGTAATCCCTTTCTTGTCTCTCTCCTCAGGAGGTAAGGCAAGGAGGCGAGAAGGGCAAAAGGGGCGCCTAGACGAGCTACGGGTGGCAGAAGACGCCAAGAGAGCATCCGGGGCTCCGCTCGGGGGGCTCCGGAGGCTGGATGGAGACGGCGACGCCGGAAGCGGAGCTCGAGAAGGACCAGGGTCCCCTTTCTCCATGACGGTTGGGGAGAGGGGACCAGGGATCTAAGAGAAGGAAGAAGGAAGGAGTGCGGACCCTCATCATCCCCTTCCGCTCCTTATAAAGGGGCGGAATGGGGGCTCGGCCGCCCCGCCCGACCAATCAAAGCAGAGGAAGGGGCAGGCGACGGGGCCGACCCTCTACTTCGACCCGCGTCGGCCCGGCTTCCTGCCTCCACCACCGCAGCCCCAAGCGCATGGAGGACGCGTGGCGGGCGAGCAGGGCCGAGGCGACAGATGAGGCGACCTCTCCCCCCGCCCCACTCGAAAGTGGGGGCGGGTGTTTCGCCTTTCCAAATAAAGGAATCGTGCCCGACGTGACGCATGCCTGCGGGCCTCAAGCCCCGCACGCGCCACCCACGTCACGCACGTCTCGCACGCCTCGCCCCCCCCCCACGACGCCGCGATAAGCGCGCGCCACTTGGGGAGGGCGCGACGGGCACGGAGTTAAGGAGCAGCGCAACCCAGGCCACGCGTGCCCGTGCACTGTTAGGGCCTGGCCCAACAACGCTCGGCACCGTGTATGGCCCAGACCCGGGGGCTCCTGTCGGTGTACTAAAGTAGGGGTACCTTAGTACCCCGAACTTGTGCACGGGCAGTAGTAGCGTCCCGCGGCAAGGCATGCCAGGGGAGCGACAAGAGTCTCCATGGCCCTTTCTGGGACCGGACGGAGGCCAAGTGATCGAGCCCAGAAGACCAAGCCCCGGCAAGAGGCGCTTGCCGGGCCAAGGAGGCGAGGTCCGGCAAGAGGAGCTTGCCGGGCCAAGGCGACAAGGCCCCGGCAAGAGGAGCTTGCCGGGACGACTAAGCCGAAGCACCAAGGCCCCGGCGGGAGGAGCTCGCCGGGACGGCCAAACCAATGGCACCCCAAGAGAAGCCCGCCGCGGCGCGCCGCGCGCCCCGGCAAGGCCTGACGAGCGGCAAGCTCTCAGGTGCGGCAAGACAACCACCGCGGCAAGCCACTTGCCGCGGCGAACCACCACCTCAGGCATGCGCTCCAGCTCACCTGCCCACGCGTCACTCTGGAGCTTCCCCAGAGGCACGTGGCGGGGCGCCGCGCAACCTGGGGCGCGCGGTGGCGCGCGACGTTGGCGGAGTCGCCCCCGTGGCAAGCGGAGGCGCCCCTAACGGTCCGCCTCGGCACTGTTCAGGCGATCCAGATGGGCATTTAATGCCTTTGTCCCCCGCCGTCAGAGTTAGGTGCGATAGCACTGTGCGGCCACTGTTCGCACAGTTCCTTGCCATTTTTACCCTCACCTGCGTCGCTACCTGGGGAAAACCCCTTAGCATATAAAAGGAGGCCCATACGCACGTAGAGAGGACGGAAGGAGAGAAGGAGGACACCCAGTAGACCCTCGTCTACGTCCAGCTCCAACTTACTGTAGCTTCTTGCGCTCCAGAGCAAGAACTCGAATCAACCAGACAAGTAGCAGTAGGGTTTTACGCATCCATGCGGCCCGAAGCTGGGTAAAACCGTTGTGTGTGTGTGTGTCGCCTCGATCTACTCTTTGTGCAACCTCCGCCCCCCGCCGAACCGACAAGGGGCTCCGTCCCCATAGGTGCTCGTGGAGGCTGATATCCCCCGACAGTATGATACACTGTACAAGTAGCTGTACCAACCGCAACAACTTTCCATTTTTACCCTTGCCTACGTTGCCACCTGTCGGTGACCCCTTGAGCATATAAAAGGGATCCCATGCGCAACGTAGAAGGGAGGAGGACGAACAAAAGCACGCTCGGTCTCGTTAGCTGCTTGAGTGTACTGTAGCACTCAGCGCTCCCGAGCAAGAACACGATACAATCCACAAAGCAGCAGTAGGGTTTTACGCATCTGTGCGGCCCGAAGCTGGGTAAACCGCTCGTGTGCCTCGCCTCGATCTGCTCTTCGTGCGGCCTCCGCCCCCCGCCGAACCGAAAAGGGGCTCCGTCCCCATAGGTGCTCGTGGAGCCAGCTTCCACGGCATCTTTGGCGCGCCAGGTAGGGGGCGTCGAGGTTGTGTGAACCTGATCCGGCGTTCACACGAGCTAGATCTTCATCATCTTCATCGACATGCCACCGAAGAAGAAGGCTTCGGAGGCGGCTGATCCGCCTGCGCCAGACCCACCACTGCCGGAGCAAACGGCTGGTGGGGAAGACGCCGACGGAAGAACGAGCGTCGACGAGGGAGCCCACGGTGCCGCCAGGTCGAAAGACAAGGCTGCGCTGCCCGTCGGCGGCGTAGCCGGCTCCCACGACGACAGGGCGTCCGTAGATGCACCGCGCCCATCTCAGGAGGTGCGGGACCGGCAGCGCCATGGTACTCACGGTACCATACGCTTGCTGGACCCAAATCGAGCTGGCGGATCTCGGAACGCTCAAGGCCAACACACTAGCGCGAGCGAGGCACGGTCGCCTGGACGGGATATTGCTCCTTCTAACGCAGTTAGAAGTCCGAGCATATCCCGCTCTTCGCACCGTTCGCCACCGCTACCCGCCACTCCAGCAGAAGCTTTGGCGCGAGCTCAACTGCTCTTAGATTTCCCTCCAACGCCGGACAATATCGACGACTGGAGGGCCACCATTCAGAGCCTCATCGGCTTTGCCAACGGCGACACTCCGCGACAAACAATACTGCAGAGTATGAAGGTTTGCTTGCCGGTCTCAGGATCGCGGCAGACCTTGGGATTAAGAAGATCATTGTCAGGGGTGACTCGCAGCTTGTCGTCCGCCATGTTAACAAGAATTACCAGAGTCTGTTGATGGAAGCTTACGTTGATGAAGTGAGAAAGCTAGAAGAGCACTTTGTCGGCCTATAGATGGAACACGTTCCAAGATCTCAGAACGACATTGCTGATGGCCTGTCAAAGTGCGCGACACTTAAGTTACCTGTGGAACCAGGGATCTTTGTGCTCAAGCTGACTCAACCATCTGTTACGCCATCAACTGGACAGAGCAAGAAGAGGAAGTTGATTTCTGGTGACTATATTCCGGCAGAGCTTCCCGAAGCCGCCGCCAAGAAGGTCCCCAAGATCGACGCCAAGAGTGCTGAGGAGCAATCTGCTCCGGCAAACCCCAGGGTTTGTTCCGTCGAAGCAGATGCTCCCGACAAGTTTTGCTTCGGCAAGCTTGCCGGGGAACATCAAGCTCCGGCTGAGCCGCAGGTTCTCGCCGTAGAAGCGGATGTTCCCGCAGCAGCAGATATGCCTTTAGTCCTTGTTGTCGAGCCCCAAGCTCCAGCATGGGCACAACAGATCGTCCGTTTCCTTCAGACAGGAGAACTTCCCGAAGAGCAAGAAGAAGCGGAAAGAGTAGCCCGGCAGTCAAGTATGTACCAGTTTGTTGATAGCACACTGTACAGAAGAAGACTCAACGGTGTGAAATTGAAGTGTATTCCCCGGGAAGACGGACAAAAGCTGTTGGCAGAGATACATGGAGGCATATGTGGTCACCACATTGGCGCAAGAGCACTTGCCGGCAAAGCTTTTCGGCAAGGTTTCTTCTGGCCGACAGCCCTCCAGGATGCAACTGCACAAGTAACCAAGTGTGAAGCGTGCCAGTTCCATTCCAAGCAGATACACCAGCCAGCTCAAGCTCTCCAGACGATCCCTTTATCCTGGCCATTTTCGGTCTGGGGGCTCGACATCCTCGGCCCCTTCGCCCGAGCAGTCGGGGGCTTTGAGTTCTTGTACGTTGCAATCGACAAGTTCACAAAGTGGCCGGAAGTGGAAGCAGTGAGGAAGGTGACAGCACAGTCAGCAGTCAAGTTCTTCAGGTCAATTGTTTGCCGCTTCGGGATCCCTAACAGGATCATCACCGACAACGGTACACAATTCACGAGCCGCACCTTCATGCAGTACGTCCAAGATCTTGGCGCCAAGGTCTGCTTCACTTCTGTTGCTCATCCTAGAAGCAACGGTCAAGCGGAGAGGGCAAATGCTGAAGTGCTGCGTGGACTCAAGACAAGGACTTTCGACAGGCTGCACAAGTGCGGAAGAAACTGGATCGAGGAGCTGCCGGTGGTTCTTTGGTTGATCAGGACGATGCCAAATCGAGCCACTGGCCAGAAACCTTTCGCTCTAGCCTATGGAGCAGAGGCAGTTATCCCACGGAACTCGTATACGGGTCACCTCGAGTGCTCGCTTATGATGAGCTTGAGCAAGCGCAGCTGCGTGAAGATGACGCGCTGCTCCTTGAGGAAGATCGTCTTCAGGCTGCTATGCGAGCTGCTCGCTACCAGCAAGCTTTGCGCCGCTACCATAGCCGCAAAGTTAACGCCAGAAGTCTCGAGGAAGGCGACCTTGTTCTTCGGCGCGTTCAGTCCGCCAAGAATTCCAACAAGTTGTCGCCGAAGTGGGAAGGCCCTTACCGGGTGAAACGAGTCACTAGGCCTGGCGCTGTCCGCCTTGAGACCGAAGATGGCATTCCGGTGAGCAACTCCTGGAATATTGAGCATCTTCGCAAGTTTTACCCGTAAGGCGCGGTTGTCGAACCCTGTTCCGGCAACCACCTTTTGTACAAGTCTTGCCGCTGTTGCATGTAATCCTTCGTACAAAGCCAGGCGCAGACCCTGTGCGTAAAGAAAGCTCGTGTGCTCAGCACACCTTGTCAATTTCATGCTTTATATTTTTTGCATGAGTTATCTGACACTTTGTGCAGCACCAAACCCCGGTAAGTAATAACGAGCCATAAGGCTCCATACCTTTATTTTCTCTTCTGTCTTTTCTCAAGGAAAGGAAGGTTCCCCTCGCCCACAAGTTTGCCGGGGGGGAAGGAGGAGATAAGGGTGAGGACCAGGCGTCATTCAAGCAAGTTACGCCTTGCCGAAGAGCGAACAACAGAAAAGCTAAGTTGCCAAAGTTTGAGCAATCAGAATTTTAAACTTTTAAGTTATCTTCCTTGAACGACCATGCTTTGTATGGAAAACCTGTGCGCGAAGGAACCAGCTCATGGCTAGTTGCGCCCTTACTTTGTTTCGAGCTTGCTCAACAACTTAAGTGTGCTGCAACTAGAGTTGCGCCCTTACTTTGTTTCGAGCTTGCCCAACAACTTAAGTGTGCTGCAACTAGAGTTGCGCCCTTACTTTGTTTCGAGTCTGCTCAACAACTTAAGTGAGCTGCAACTAGTTGCGACAAGGTTTCTTGTCGGTAACGGCACCGCCAGCAGGCTGCTGACGTCCCGCACTCAACGCTCGCGGCAAAGGTGCCTGCACCGGCAAGTTCCCTAAAAGCGTAGGGCAAAAGCATACAAAGGAAGGAGTCAAGTAAAGGAAATAACGTTGCAATCACTGCCCAAAAAAAAGTTATATATTACAAGATAGCTTGTCATGGCTCTAATAGAATGTTTTCCATAACACGACCAGCAGCGACAAGAGAAGAAAGACGGACCAGCATCTGGACCTCGGCAAGCCAGTGTTGCCGGGGGCTGCACCCGGCAAGCCAGTATTGCCGGGGGCTGCAAGTACAAAGATTCACCCACGCCGATCCAGAGTTGCCGGGGGCTGCAATCTCAGATAAGTTTTCCATCCCTTATCATGCATTCTCTTATGGACTGAGGAATGTGAAACCTTATTTCTTCCTAAAAGCTACCGTGCTCCCCTAACTCTAGGCCCTAGGGCTCGTTCCTGGGGCCAGGTTTGGTCGTAGTCGCGGCAGCAAAGGGACGAAACGAGGAGCCCAAACCCGCCTCATCCCTGCCTCCGCCAAAAGCGGTGAGAAAGGTCGAGCGACGTGGGAAGACGGCATGGCCTGTTGCCGGGAAAAAAGTGTCTATCTTAAAGATACCAAGGACTTGCTCCTTGACGCGGGTTCCACCCGCAAGACAAGTGACCCGGCAAGCATCCCCTTTTCACTAAAAAAACATTCCACTCAGGTACAGTTCATAGAGAATGAAAAACATGAATAAAGGGATTACAAGTTTTAAATGCAGCTAAGGCCCGAGGGCTTACAGATTAAAAAGAGATAAGGTGCCCGTAATCCCTTTCTTGTTCCTCTCTTCAGGAGGTAGGTCAAGGAGGCGAAAAGGGCAAAAGGAGCGCCTAGGCGAGCTACAAGTGGCAGAAGACACCAAGAGAACGTCTCGGTGGCCGTCCGAAGGCTGGATGGTGATGGCGGCACCGGAAGTAGGGCTCGAAGACGAGGCGGCAGGACGTCAGCACGCTGTCAAGGGCGTCACGCCCACGTACTCCGAGTTGACGGCCTTGCCGCCCACCCTCTTCCTCTTCCGTAGCCTCCCGACGCCAGCCGCCCAAGGAGACGACCCCGAGAAGTTCGAGGAGCCGGCGACGCGGATGATGGGGTTGCCGGTGCCGCACGGAGCGGCGCCCAACACCTAGTCGGACCCGTCATCCTGCTGCCCGTTACCCTCCTCGCTACCGCTGTCTTCCTCGTCACTCCCGCTCGAGGAAGATTCTTCGTTGTCCGAGGAGCTCTCCACGCAGCACCTTGCCCGGGTCCCGAAGAACCCGAAGACCTTGACGGAGAGGAGACCGCCCTCCATCAGCTTAAAATGGAGGGCGAGCCCCTCCGTCAGGCTGTGGATATGAGCGAACGTCTTCCACCCTTGACCAAGATACATCACATTAGGGCCCGGGAAGTCAACACGGACTCGCGTACCGCTGATTCCGCAGCCCCTCATGTGCAACCTCAGTGTCTCGGGCGGGTCCAACTCCATCTCGCTCGCGAATGGCGTCGGGAGACGAAGGCGACGACAAGGCGGCCGACGCAGCCTGACGAAGAACTCGCAAGGGTCGTCCTCGATATGGACCCCCATGGGAAGAGGAACCGCTGGCGGAGGCGAGGCCGGCGCGCCGCCCCGTCCACCTCTTCCCCGAGCGCCTCGGCCTCACCCTCGACCTCTCCCACGGCCTCGCCCCCTCCCTCTTCCCCTTGCGGCGGGCTCTGCCGCCGTGGGTGCGGGAGAGGGAGGGACGCGTTGTCTAGCGGCGACTCTCGCCGCCACCGTTGAAGGACCAGGGTTCCCTCTCTCCATGACGAATGGAAGGGAGGGGAGCAGAAGCTGAAGAAGAAAGGAGATGAAGGAATGCAGGATGCTGTTCCCCCCTCCCGCTCCTTATAAAGAAACAGGGTGGGGGCTCGGCCGCCCCGCTCAGCTAATCAAGACGCAGAAGGGGCAGGAAACTGGGACCGGCCCGCTGCCTCGCCCCACGACGGCCCGGTTCCCCGCCTCCACCGTTCGCCATCCCAAGCGCATGGGAGCCGCGTGGCAGGCGTGCAGAACCGAGGCGACGGATGAAGCGACCTCTCCCCACCCCGTGATCGTGGGGAGTGGACGCCTCGAAAACCGCGCCTCTGCCCCTGTTTTTCCCTGCTCATAAGGAGGGAGGGGGCGGACGTTCCGCATTTCCGAATAAGGAACCGCCCACGACCTCTCCCACGATGCCGCAGTTGACGCGTGCCGTTCGGGGAGGGCGCGGTGGATGCGGAGTCAGGTACGGCGTGACCCAGGCTATGCGTGCTCGTGCCCTGTTTTGGGCCTGGCCCAACAGCGCTCGGCACCGTGTATGGCCCAGGCCCGGGGGCTCCTGTCGGTGTACTAGAGTAGGGGTGCCCTAGTATCCCGAACTTGTGCACGGGCAGTTGCAGCGCCCCGCGGCAAGGCTTGCCGGGCGACCGCCAAGACCCTCCGTGGTTCCTTTGGGGCCATTCAAGAACAAAGTATTCAAGCCAAGGAGACAAGGCCCCGGCAAGAGGAGCTTGCCGGGAAGGCCACTCAAGGCATGAGGCCCCAGCAAGAGGAGCTTGCCGGGAAGGCCACTCAAGGCATAAAGGCCCCGGCAAGAGGAGCTTGCCGGGAAGGCCAACCAAGGCATGTCAAGGAACTTGCCGCGACGCGCCACGCGTCCCGGCAAGGCCCGGCGAGCGACAAGCTTCCAGACGCGACAAGACAACGACCGCGGCAAGGCGTTGCCGCGGCAAGCGACCACCCTGTACCTGCGCTCCAGCACACCCACCAACGTGTCACTCTGGGACCCTTCCAGGGGTACGTGGCGGGAGGCCGTGCAACCAGGGGTACGCGGTGGCAAGCGGCGCTGACAAGATTGCCATCGTGGCGAACGGCGGCGCCCCTGACGGTCCCTTTTCTGCACTGTTTGGGCGACGTAGATGGGCATTTAATGCCCTTGTCCCCTGCCGTCAGGGTTAGGTATGATACACTGTACAAGTAGCTGTACCAACCGCAACAACTTTCCATTTTTACCCTTGCCTACGTTGCCACCTGTCGGTGACCCCTTGAGCATATAAAAGGGAGCCCATGTGCAACGTAGAAGGGAGGAGCACGAACAAAAGCACGCTCGGTCTCGTTAGCTGCTTGAGTGTACTGTAGCACTCAGCGCTCCCGAGCAAGAACACAATACAATCCACAAAGCAGCAGTACGGTTTTACGCATCCGTGCGGCCCGAAGCTGGGTAAACCGCTCGTGTGCCTCGCCTCGATCTGCTCTTCGTGCGGCCTCCGCCCCCCGCCGAACCGAAAAGGGGCTCCGTCCCCATAGGTGCTTGTGGAGCCAGCTTCCCCGGCACGCCCCCCACCCTCGTGAGTACCTCTCGTATCTCCTGACATGGAGTCCAAGTCTATCCGGTGGCTTTCCTTCCAAAAATAACTTCTCCAGTTGATTTCGTTCCGTTTTGACTCCGTTTGATATTCCTTTTCTTCGAAACACTAAAATAGGCATAAAACAGCAAATCTGGGCTGGGCCTCCGGTTAATAGGTTAGTCCCAAAAATAATATAAAAGTGGATAATAAAGCCCAATATTGCCCAAAACAGTAGATAATATAGCATGGAGCAATCAAAAATTATAGATACGTTGGAGACGTATCAATATTCGACACAACTCTAACAATATGTGTACCATTTTTTGGATGAGCATGCACGCTTATGTGATGGTTCTCGGTGATCATTGAATCCCCCACCCCGCTCGCGACCGCGTTGCCCCCGCGGGTGACCGACCGCGTCCCCGACACCTCCCCCAAGCCCTCTCCCGTTCCTCCCTTCCCGCCACCATCGCTGGCGTCCGGCGGCGGACCCTGGCCTTTCCCCTCTCGGTGTTGCATCGACGCGGGGCGGAGCGGCGCCGTGGTGTGCTCCTAGGCAGCGGTGGTCCGGCGCGGCTGCGAGGTGCCCTGTCGTGGTCACGGGTGATCTACTAGGTGGCGGCTCTGTCGTTGGCGGCGGGTAGGTGATAACCCACAAGTATAGGGGACCGCAACAGCTTTCGAGGGTAGAGTATTCAACCCAAATTTATTGATTCGACACAAGGGGAGCCAAAGAATATTCTCAAGTATTAGCAGCTGAGTTGTCAATTCAACCACACCTGGAAACTTAGTATCTGCAGCAAAGTGTTTAGTAGCAAAGTAATATGATAGTGGTGGTAACTCTTAAAGCAAAGTAATATTTTTGGTATTTTGTAGTGATTGTAAGAGTAGCAACGGGAAAGTAAATAAGCGTAAACCAGTATATGGAAAGCTCGTAGGCATTGGACTGTTGATGGATAATTATGCCGGATGTGGTTCATCATGTAACAGTCATAACATAGGGTGACACAGAACTAGCTCCAATTCATCAATGTAATGTAGGCATGTATTCCGAATATAGTCATACGTGCTTATGCAAAAGAACTTGCATGACATGTTTTGTCCTACCCTCCCGTGGCAGCGGGGTCCTAATGGAATCTAAGGGATATTAAGGCCTCCTTTTAACAGAGAACCGGAACAAAGCATTAGCACATAGTGAATACATGACCTCCTCAAACCATGGTCATCACCGGGAGTGGTCCCGATTATTGTCACTTCGGGGTTGCCGGATCATAACACATAGTAGGTGACTATAGACTTGCAAGATAGGATCAAGAACACACATATATTCATGAAAACATAATAGGTTCAGATCTGAAATCATGGCACTCGGGCCCTAGTGACAAGCATTAAGCATAGCAAAGTCATAGCAACAACAATCTCAGAACATAGTGGATACTAGGGATCAAACACTAACAAAACTAACTCGATTACATGATACATCTCATCCAACCCATCACCGTCTAGCAAGCCTACGATGAAATTACTCACGCACGGCGGTGAACATCACGAAATTGGTGATGGAGGATGGTTGATGATGACGACGGCGACGAATCCCCCTCTCCGGAGCCCCGAACGGACTCCAGATCAGCCCTCCCAAGAGGTTTTAGGCCTTGGCGGCGGCTCCGTATCGTAAAACGCGATTATTTCTTCTCCTATATTTTTCTCTCTCCGAAAGCAAATATATAGAGTTGGAGTTGGCGTCGGAGGAGCTCCAGGGGGCCCACGAGGTAGGGGGGCGCGCCCTAGGGGGGGCGCCAACACCCTCGTGGATAGGGTGTGGGCCCCCTGGTCTTCATCTTTGGAGAGGATTTTTATTATTTTAAACTTGACGTTCCGTGGAGTTTCAGGTCATTCCGAGAACTTTTGTTTTCTGCACATAAAACAACATCATGGCAATTCTGCTGAAAACAGCGTCAGTCCGGGTTAGTTCCATTCAAATCATGCAAGTTAGAGTCCAAAACAAGTGCAAAAGTGTTTGGAAAAGTAGATACGACGGAGACGTATCAACTCCCCCAAGCTTAAACCTTTGCTTGTCCTCAAGCAATTCAGTTGATAAACTGAAAGTGATAAAGAAAAACTTTTACAAACTCTGTTTGCTCTTGTTGTTGTAAATATGTCAAGCCAATATTCAGCTTTTCAGCAAAGATCATGACTAACCACATTTGCAATAATTCTCAGGTTTCATGTTTACTCATATCAATAGCTTAATCAACTAGCGAGCCATAATAATAAATTTCGGATGACAACACTTTCTCAAAACAATCATAATATAATATAATAGGATGGTATCTCGATAGCCCTTTCTGAGACCGCAAAACATAAATGCAGAGCACCTTTAAAGATCAAGGACTGACTAGACATTGTAATTCATGGTAAAAGAGATCCAATCATAGTCACACCCAATATAAATTAACATTAATGAATGCAAATGACAGCTGTGCTCTCCAGCTGGTGCTTTTAATAAGAGGGTGATGATTCAACATAAAAGTAAATAGATAGGCCCTTCGCAGAGGGAAGCAGGGATTTGTAGAGGTGCCAGAGCTCGGTTTTGAAATAGAGATAAATAATATTTTGAGCGGCATACATTCATTGTCAACATAACAACTAAGAAATGACGATATCTTCCATGCTACACACATTATAGGCGGTTCCCAAACAGAATGGTAAAGTTTATACTCCCCCTCCACCAACAAGCATCAATCCATGGCTTGCTCGAAAAAACGAGTGCCTCCAACTAACATCAGGTCCCAGGGGGAGTTTTGTTTGCAATTAATTTTGATTTAGGTTGCATAAAGCATGGGACTGGGCATCCCGGTGTCCAGCCATTTTCTCGTGAGTGAGGAGCGGAGTCCACTCCTCTTGAGAATAACCCGCCTAACATGGAAGATAAGGGCAGCCCTAGTTGATACATGAGCTATTCGAGCATACAAAACAGAATGTTTATTTGAAGGTTTAGAGTTTGGCACATACAAATATACTTGGAACGGCAGGTAGATACCGCATATAGGAAGGTATGGTGGACTCATCTGGAATAACTTTGGGGTTTAAGGATTGGATGCACAAGCAGTATTCCCGCTTAGTACAAGTGAAGGCTAGCAAAAGACTGGGAAGCGACCAACTAGAGAGCGACAACAGCCATGAACATGCATTAAAATTAATAAACATTGGATGCAAGCATGAGTAGGATATAATCCACCATGAACATAAATATCGTGAAGGCTATGTTGATTTTGTTTCAACTACATGCATGAACATGTGCCAAGTCAAGTCACTTAAATCATTCAAAAGGGGATACCACCCCACTATACCACATCACAACCATTTTAATAGCATGTTGGCACGCAAGGTAAACCATTATAACTCATAGCTAATCAAGCATGACATAAGCAACTATGATCTCTAATTGTCATTGCAAACATGTTTATTCATAATAAGCTGAATCAAGAACGATGAACTCATCATATTTACAAAAACAAGAGAGGTCGAGTTCATACCAGCTTTTCTCATCTCAGTCAGTCCATCATATATCATCATAATTGCCTTTCACTTGCACGACCGAATGAAGTGAGTAATAATAAGAGTGCATGTGCATTGGACTAAGCTGGAATCTGCGAGCATTCTAACAGGAGAAGACAAGGCAATATGGGCTCTTGGTTAAATCAACAATAATGCATATAAGAGCCACTTTAACAATTTAATCATGGTCTTCTCCTACCGACCCCGAAAGAAAAGAAAAGAAATAAAAACTATTTACATGGGAAAGGTCCCAACAAGCAGAAGAAGAACGGGAAATATTTTTGGGTTTTCTTTTTAATTATCACTACTACAGCAGAAAAATAAACTACTACTAATTTTTTTGGTTTTTCTTAAGGTTTATCAAACACACAAGAAGAAAGCAGGAAAAAGAAAATAAACTAGCATGGATATTACAGTGAAAGAGTATGAGCACCGACATCTAGCAATGAGTGTGTGTGAACATAAATGTAATGTCGGTGGGAAATACGTACTCCCCCAAGCTTAGGCTTTAGCTGGGGTCGTACTGTGATGAAGAAGACTCTGACTGCCATTAGCTGACAACCATCTCCGGATCCCAAGAATAAACAGACTGTCGTGGAGGCTCCTCTTGTGGTTCCGGTTCCGGGGCAGGTGCAGGATTCCGGTAGGCTTGGACGGCAGCCCACTTAACGAGATAAGGTCCTTCAAAATTAAACAAAGAAGGAGCAGGCAAAGTAATAGTTTCAGGATGATGATTATGAAAGAATAATTTATATTTGAGCTCTCCTTCCCTGCCCTTAACAATAAAATCATGCGCTAGCATACTCTTATAATCTAAATAAGCACTAGGCAGCAATGTTTCTTCTTTCTCATGAAGCCTAATAGGTATGTTAAAATGTGCAGCGAGCCGTGCAACATAAATGCCTCCAAAGATGGGACCCTTAGTACGGTTCAAACTTAACCGTCTAGCAATAATTCCGCCCATACTAACAGTGTTATCGCGGTATAAACCATGGAACAAAATAATAATATCAGGAACACCAAGGTTTCCACAGTTTCCACGACCAATCAAGCAACAACTAGCAAATATGGCAAAATAGCGTAAGAGAGGAAAATGTATGCTAGTGATTCTTGCATCAGAAACCTTCCTGTTTTCTCCCACAGTGATGGTGTTAATAAATGCTTCCACATCCTTACGGTGTGGTTCCTCTAAGGTACCCTCAGGGGGTATGTTGCAAACCTTGAAAAATTCAGCTAATGGCGTCTTTTTAACAACGTCATATAAATGAAACTCTACTGAAGGAGGTGATTCCTTAGGAAAAAAGTAGAAGTTTTGCACAAAAGTATTTGTGAGTAAGAGATGCTGATGATGTTGGTTGCGGAGGAAGTCGGTGAGGCCAGCATTCTCAATCAATGAATAGAAAGCCTCATAAATTCCGGCTTGTCTCAAGAAGCCATCGGAAGGCCATTCACACGACCGGACCTCCGCGGTACGAGGCAAGTTATATTTGGGCCTCTGTGCTTCTTCATTTTGTTTTTCCTTCGAGCTTCGGCTCGATGAGCCCCTCAAAGTCTCTTCATTATTTTCTAAAATAATCTGAAATTTTTAGTAACTTCAAACAAAAGTGAACAAAGCTCAACAAAATTGATAGCAACTACTCCTACAAGTGCCTAGAGCCTATATCAAGCATTAGAACTACTTGGAACCATATAAATTTGACATGCAAGCTCAAGAACATGGTCACCAATGCAGCACAAATTTGCAATGAATAAAGCACTAGAACAAAAACTAATTGGACCAATGGAGGAGTCACATACCAAGGAACAGTCTCCCCAAGCAGTTTTGCGAGAGGTGCTTTGAGCAAGGAGATCGAAAATCGCAGCAAAGTGAGCCAGAATTCGTGCTTGAGTTGGATATTCATGTTTGGGGGAGGAAGAAGAAGAGGATGGGTGCAGGAATAAGTGGAGGAGGGCCACCATGGGCCCATGAGGTAGGGGGCGCGCCCTGGGGGGTAGGGCGTGCCCTCCACCCTCGTGGCTAGGTGGCAGCTCCCCCCACGATGATTTCAGTACCATAAATCCTCAAATATTCCCGAAAAAATCATATTAAATTGGCATGGCATTTGGAGGACTTTTATTTTTGGAGTATTTTTATATTGCATGGATAAAATAGGAAACAGATATAAAATACTATTTTTACTTTATTTCAACTAAATTACAGAAAGTATAAAGAGGGTACAGAAGGTTGTGCTTCTAGTTTCATCCGTCTCATGCTCATCGAAAAGAATCCACTAACAAGGTTGATCAGGTCTTGTTAACAAACTCATTCCGATTAACATGGAACCGGAGAAATTTCGAATAACACTATGTTACCTCAACAGGGATATGCACATCCCCCATAATAAGAATATTATATTTCTTCTTGACAGTAGGAAGAGGAAATTCAAAACCTCCAAATATAATCGATGGAATTTTTCCAATAGAATTGATACAATGAACTTGAGGTTGTTTCCTCGGAAAGTGTACCGTATGCTCATTACCATTAACATGAAAAGTGACATTGCCTTTGTTGCAATCAATAACAGCCCCTGCAGTATTCAGAAAAGGTCTTCCAAGAATAATAGACATACTATCGTCCTCAGGAATATCAAGGATAACAAAGTCTGTTAAAATAGTAACGTTTGCAACCACAAATACCGACAGGTATAGCAGTTGATTTATCAGCCATTTGCAAGGATATTTCAGTAGGTGTCAACTTATTCAAATCAAGTCTACGATATAAAGAGAGAGGCATAACACTAACACCGGCTCCAAGATCACATAAAGCAGTTTTAACATAATTTCTTTTAACGGAGCATGGTATAGTAGGTACTCCCGGTTCTCCAAGTTTCTTGGTATTCCACCCTTAAAAGTATAATCAGCAAGCATGGTGGAAATTTCAGCTTCCAGTATCTTTCTTTTATTAGTGACAATATCTTTCATATACTTAGCATAAGGATTCATTTTGAGCATATCAGTCAATCGCATACGCAAAAAGATAGGTCTAATCATTTCAGCAAAGCGCTCAAAATCCTCATCATCCTTTTTCTTGGATGCTTTGGGAGGAAAATGCATGGGTTTCTGAACCCATGGTTCTCTTTCTTTACCATGTTTCCTAGCAACAAAGTCTCTCTTATCATAACGTTGATTCTTTGATTGTGGGTTATCAAGATCAACAGCAGGTTCAACTTCTACATCATTATCATTACTAGGTTGAGCATCATCATGAACATCATCATTAATATTTTCACTAGGTTCATGTTCATTACCAGATTGTGTTTCAGCATCAGACATAGAGATATCATTTGGATTCTCAGGTGGTTCAGCAATAAGTTCACTAGAAGTGTGCAAAGTCCTATCATTTTTCTTTTTCTTCCTTTTAGAAGAACTAGGTATATCAATATTATTTCTCTGAGAATCTTGCTCAATTCTCTTAGGGTGCCCTTCAGGATACAAAGGTTCCTGGGTCATTCTACTAGTTCTAGTAGCCACTCTAACAGCATAATCATTTTTCTTACTATTCATTTCATCGAGCAATTCTTTTTGAGCCTTAAGTACTTGTTCTACTTGAGTGGTAACCATAGAAGCATGTTTGCTAACAAGTTTAAGTTCACCTCTAATATTAGCCATATAATCACCCAAGTGTTTAATCATATAAGCATTTTGTTTTAATTGCCTACCAAAATAAGCATTGAAGTTGCTTAAACATAGATTTATCAAACTCATCCAAGCACTGACTAGCAATTTTAGTAGGAGAGATTTCAGCTTTATCATATCTATAGAGAGAATTTACCTTTACTACCTGTGTCGGGTTATCGGGATCAGGAGGTTCTTCAATAGGTCGAGGATTACAATCATATGTTTCTTCAACAGGCGGTAGATTAAGACCATGTATTTCTTCAATAGGAGGTAAATTCTTAACATCTTCAGCTTTAATACCTTTTTCTTTCATAGATTTCTTTGCCTCTTGCATATCTTCAGGACTGAGAAATAAAACATCTCTCTTCTTTGGAGTTGGTTTAGTAATAGGCTCATTAATTGGAGCAGGAGATGGCTTAGGAGGTGCCCAATTATTTTCATTTGTCAACATATTATTTAATAGAATTTCAGCTTCATCCGATGTTCTTTCCCTGAAAAGAGAACCAGCACAACTATCCATGTAATCTCTGGAAGCATCGGTTAGTCCATTATAAAAGATATCAAGTATTTCATTTTTCTTGAGAGGATGATCAGGCAAAGCATTAAGTAACTTGAGAAGCCTCCCCCAAGCTTGTGGGAGACTCTCTTCTTTAATTTGCACGAAGTTGTATATTTCCTTTAAAGCAGCTTGTTTCTTATGAGCAGGGAAATATTTAGCAGAGAAGTAATAAATCATATCCTGGGGACTACGCACACAACCAGGATCAATAGAATTAAACCATACCTTAGCATCACCCTTTAATGAGAACATAAATATTTTAAGGATGTAAAAGTAGCGAGATCTCTCATCATTAGTGAACAGGGTGGCTATATCATTTAATTTAGTAAGATGTGCCACAACAGTTTCAGATTCATAACCATGAAAAGGATCAGATTCAACCAAAGTAATTATATCAGGATCAACAGAGAATTCATAATCCTTATCGGGAACACAAATAGGTGAAGTAGCAAAAGCAGGGTCAGGCCTCATTTTATCTCTAAGTGATTCCTTGTTCCATTTAATTAATAGCATCTTAAGTTCACGACTATCTCTGCAAGCTAAAATAGCGGCAGCAGATTCCATATCAAAAACATAACCCTCAGGACTAAAAGGCCTCTCTTCATCATCACTTTCATCATTATAATCAGATTCAACAATTTGTTTCTCTCTAGCCGTAGCAATTTTTTCATCAAGAAATTCGCTAAGGGGCACAATATTATCATGCATAGAAGTAGTTTCATCATAAGTATCATGCATAGCAAAAGTGGCATCATCAATAACATGCGACATATCAGATCGAATAGCAGAAGCAGGTTTAGGTGCCGCAAGCTTACTCATAACAGAAGGTGAATCAAGTGCAGAGCTAGATGGCAGTTCCTTACCTCCCTTCGTAGCTGAGGGATAAATTTTTGTTTTCTCGTCTTTCAAGTTCTTCATAGTGTCCAGCAGATATAAATCCCAAGTGACTCAAAGAATAGAGCTATGCTCCCCGGCAACGGCGCCAGAAATTAGTTGATAACCCACAAGTATAGGGGATCGCAACAGCTTTCGAGGGTAGAGTATTCAACCCAAATTTATTGATTCAACACAAGGGGAGCCAAAGAATATTCTCAAGTATTAGCATCTGAGTTGTCAATTCAACCACACCTGGAAACTTAGTATCTGCAGCAAAGTGTTTAGTAGCAAAGTAATATGATAGTGGTGGTAATGGTAACAAAAGAGTAAAGAAAGCAAAGTAATATTTTTGGTATTTTGTAGTGATTGTAACAATAGCAACGGGAAAGTAAATAAGCGTAAACCAGTATATGGAAAGCTCGTAGGCATTGGACCGGTGATGGATAATTATGCCGGATGCGGTTCATCATGTAACAGTCATAACATAGGGTGACACAGAACTAGCTCCAATTCATCAATGTAATGTAGGCATGTATTCCGAATATAGTCATACGTGCTTATGGAAAAGAACTTGCATGACATATTTTGTCCTACCCTCCCGTGGCAGCGGGGTCCTAATGGAAACTAATGGATATTATGGTCTCCTTTTAATAGAGAACCGAACAAAGCATTAGCACATAGTGAATACATGAACTCCTCAAACCATGGTCATCACCGGGAGTGGTCCCAATTATTGTCACTTCGGGGTTGCCGGATCATAACACATAGTAGGTGACTATAGACTTGCAAGATAGGATCAAGAACACACATATATTCATGAAAACATAATAGGTTCAGATCTGAAATCATGGCACTCGGGCCCTAGTGACAAGCATTAAGCATAGCAAAGCCATAGCAACATCAATCTCAGAACATAGTGGATACTAGGGATCAAACCCTAACAAAACTAACTCAGGTACATGATAGATCTCATCCAACCCATCACCGTCCAGCAAGGCTACGATGGAATTACTCACGCACGGCGGTGAGCATCATGAAATTGCACTACAAAAAAAGACACATCCGTGACATTTTGGGCCGAACGAATTTTTTTGTCATACATATGACACTTCTATGACGATAATTGTGACAAAACCCGGTATCATCATAGATGTGGTGGGCTCCTACTTCTATGACAAAAAATCATGACAAAAAATGGGCTTTTCGTCCTGGGCGGGCCGGAGACGTAGCTGCATGACATTCTTTGGGCCGTCCATGACGGAAAAAACCGTGGTAGAAGCGAGGGGGAGGGACATTTCGGGGAGTTCCCGGTTACGGTGGGAGGTCGGGGGCCGAGCGATGCACGTTTCTCTCGTACACGTACGCGTGTGTGTGCGAGGCGTTGGCTCGAACTGAACCCGAGCGAGGCGTTGGCTCGAACTGAACCCGAGCGAGGCGTTGGGCTCTAACTGAACCCGAGCGATTGCACTGCAGGCTACGTGTTACTGAACCCGAGCGATCGATCGATGGCTGTTAACTGAACCCGATCGAGCGATTCCTTCGCTACTGCTGCTAACTGAAGCCAATCGATGCTGCCTCTGGATGAACAGTGAGCGTTGCGGGGGGGGGGGGGTGGATGAACAGTGAGTGGTGGCGTTGCCTCTGGATGAACAGGACCCCGTGGTGTGGTGGAGGGCTGGATGAATAATAGACGCTGGAGGGGTGCCCGTGGAGGGGTGGATGAACAGGACCCCGTGGTGTGGAGGGCTGGATGAACAGTAGACGGTGGAGGGGTGGTTGAACAGGACCCCGTGGTGTGGAGGGCTGGATGAACAGTAGACGGTGGAGGGGTGCCCGTGGAGGGGTGGTTGAACAGGACCCCGTGGTGTGGAGGGCTGGATAAACAGTAAACGGTGGAGGGGTGGTTGAACAGGACCCCGTGGTGTGGAGGGCTGGATGAACAGTAGACGGTGGAGGGGTCCCCGTGGAGGGGTGGTTGAACAGGACCCCGTGGTGTGGAGGGCTGGATGAACAGTAGACGGTGGAGGGGTGGTTGAACAGGACCCCGTGGTGTGGAGGGCTGGATGAACAGGAGACGGTGGAGGGGTAGTTGATCAGTAGCCGGTGGAGTAGCGCGCGGTGGAGGCTGGATGAACAGGAGCCCGTGGAGGCTGGATGAACAGGAGCCCGTGGAGGCTGGAGGAGGTCGACGGTGGAGATGAAAAGTATCCCGTGGAGTCCCATTTTGTAGTACACCACACCTCTCCCGATGAACAGGACCCCCGTTTCGACCGTAGCGCCCCAACACAAGTCCGTTTCCTCCGTTTTGCGGTACGCCACACCCCTCCCGATCAACAGGACCCCCGTTTCGACCTTAGGAGGTCCGTTTCCTCCGTTTTGCGGTACGCCACACCCCTCCCGATCAACAGGACCCCGTTCCGAACGTAGGAGGTCCGTTTCCTCCGTTGTGCGGTACGCCAGGCCTCGTTTCCATCGCCTGTTCCGTCCAAGCCCTCCTGATGAACACGACCACGCATTCCGTTCCGACCCAGCCGGTTGGCTCCCACGCGTTCCATTGCCTCCCGATGAACACGACGCATTCCGTTGCCTCCCCGTGAACACGACGCATTCCGTTGCCTCCCCGTGAACACGACGACGACGCTGTTTCTCCGTTCCGACACAGCCATGTACACGAGCCCTCGCCGTACGTATGCGCGAGTAGGCGTTCGAGACCCCGCCCGTATGTACACATACGTGGCCGTATTTTCTTTCTTGCACCCTGGCCGCTGTACGTACGTGTACATGCTATGTGCGCGCCTCTACTACGACACGTGCGCGCCTCTACTACGACACGCGCGCGCCTCTACATTGACCAGTATATATGTATGTACACGTTCGCGACCAGAATGACAACACTACGTACGCTTCGACCAGGTGGGTCCCTACGTGCACTTCCTTGCCTGCGAAGATGTAGCTGGTGGGTCCCAGCAGACAGCAGTCAGGGGGCAAATCATTTTTTTTATCGGACGCACTTCCTTGCATGCGAAGATGTAGCTGGTGGGTCCCAGCAGTCAGGGGGACGAATCGTTTTTTTTTCGAACGCACTTCCTTGCGTGCGAAGATGTAGCTCGTGGGTCCCAGCAGTCAGGGGGCGAATCATTTTTTTCGCGAAATACGGTGGCCCGTCCGGTGGGTCCCTGCTGTCAGGTGGAGGAATAATTATTTTGCGCATAACAAGGAGGCACTTCCGTGCGGCTGCCGTGGACCCAGCTGTCAGCCTCTCCACGTACAGTACTCTTTCGATGGAAGTCGGTCGTTGACCATGTTGACCACGCCGCGCCGAGAGCACCAGGGGGGTGGTCTGGACGACGGTGAGGCCTAGGAAGGGGAAGACGCGGAGCCGGGGAAGACGTAGCAATGGAAGCCCGCGCGGAGAGGAGTACGCAGGTTCACTGGTTCGGCTGCGGTGTGAGGCTGTCGTCGCCGCAGAATAACAGGAGGTGTGGGTGAGTAGTGGGATGGCTTGGCCAGCGGTGGGAGTAGTACGGGGCGGTGAGGCATCCGCGGCATCACAACCGGCCACGGGAGGCAGGAGCACGCGACACGACCGGCGCTGCTTTGGGCGGCTGGAGCAAGAAGACCAGAGGTTGAAGAAGCACTACGGCCGTTGGATGGACATCGTACGATCACTGCAGCTAGAATCGTTTATATTGACTAAGTTGACAAAGCCCTTGGTACGCGTCGACTTAGTAGGCCCACAGCTCGGATTTGGCAGAGAATATATAGCCCATTTGCGATTTGTAAGAATGTACAGCCCATTTTTTAATTCTAATGGAATTTACTACAACCCATTTACAGTTTGTTAAAAGTACAGCCCAACTTCTAGCTAGGACAACGATTAATAATTTCAAATAACCACTCAAAACAGAATACAAAAACAATTCTCACATTTTGATGGGATCTGAAATATTTTTATCCGAAATTTCTAGTCAGGTTCAATATAATTTCAAAATAAAATTGTATTATGTTAAAATCCAACGAAATATTGCGCGCGCAACAAGTAATGAAATTAAAATTTTCAAATTGCAAAAATAATATATTTTTCAAACTAATTACGTGTTTGGTTCATAGTAACTGTCCAGTTAATATAATTACATCCCATTTATTATTTCTTAAAGTCCATTTTCTTGTTAAGCCTAATGCATACCTCCTAGGAAAGTTTGCAGCCCAGCGGGGCGGAGAATAACAAGTTGACCCGGATATTGTGTACAACTATCGGCCCAGTTGCACTGCTGATGTTGAAAAAAAAGCTATTTTTTATACAAACATTTAATTTTTTTGTATAGATAAGAAACATTTTTATACACACATTTAACAGTTTTTAAATACATGATTAACACTTTTTAAAACATATTTTTTAGTCAACAGTGGACCCATAGCGAGCGGAGGAGGTCACAATACAGATATTTTTTAAATACATGATTAACACTTTTGCAAAAAAAAAACAATTAGCCCACAGCGAGCCAATTAGCTCTAGTCGGCCCACAGTGGGCCGACAGGACCCAATCAGCCCACAAATCAGGGCTGACGTACAACCCACAGTGGGCCGACAGGGGCCAGTCGGCCAGCTGTAGGCCGACTGGAATCCAATCGGCCGGCTGTGGGCCGACTAGGCCCAGTCAGCCTGCAGCGGGCCGATGGTGTATTATTTTTGAAAAAAAATTACCCAGTGTAATATTTTTAAAAATTAATAAAAAATGTATTATTTAAAAAAATAGCAAAAAAGGCATGTGTAGTACAGTACAACCTAACATGGTTACTCAGCCCACATTCAGCGACGCCGGAAAGGCCCAAACAAGGCTTCTGTACAACTTTTTGAAGTCACTGAGCTCAATTAATAACTTAAGAAAAAAGTTAGATTACAGTGGAACCTAATTAAAAGCTGTCACGAGCAAATAAATAATTCAACGGTTCCCACTTGTGCGTGTGTGTGTGTGTGTGGTGTGTGTGTGTGTGTGTGTGTGAGAGAGAGAGAGAGACCCATCGGCCGATGCTCGTAAATACATCTTTCAGCCATATGCATTGCTGATGCTCAGTAAAAACTTATATAGTTGACACAATCATATAGAACATCATAGCACACTGAACTTGCATACACAAATTTCACGCAGGCGGCACAATCAGGATGGAAGCAGTGGATCGCTACGGGAAGGGCTATGTAGAAACCAACGAAGTCGTACATAATGGTTCATCGTCTTTATCAATGACGGGGAAATATCTTGAATGTTGTGCAAAGAAAACAGACAGACAACACAATAAGTTCTGCTAGCACATTAAGTTGACGTACAGCCCTTTCTAAAAAAAGTTCAGGTACAAAATTAGAACAGGTCACAATCAAATGTACTGGCATATCCGTGCTTCACACCCATAGCTCGGATTTAACTAGTATCTGACAAGATTTAGTTGTTACCTCAAATTAGAGCACATCCAGGCAGCCATCCCTGCCTCTTCTCCCAAAGAAACAGTGGCCTTCGCCGCGCGATGGAGTAGGCCCTGTGCCATCCATCGATCCGAGCAACACGGGGAAAGTATGACGTTGACTCCTGTAATGGACGTCGTCGACGGACCCTGTCACCAGCGGCGTCGGCAGGACTTCGATTGATGGATTGACCACTTCTTCGACATGCACGAACACTCGATACAGGTACATCCCTAACGTGGTCCGCGGTGGCCTTGGTGGCGATGAATAGTACAACCCCGGTTCCTGCACCGGTATCTCAACACCAATCACCTTCGGTATGGTGGACGGCTTCTTCATCCATGCCATAACCGTTAGAGCCCAGCTGTCTGGAGGAACAAACATACTTACGAGCTCACCTCCAAGGTCGTTGATAAGCTCGTTCATGGACTCACTGTTCCAAGCACGTCGAGGCATGTCGTGGAAGGTAAGCTTTGTTAAAAACTCAAGCTCAGAGGGCACCGAGCCCCATCCTGGGTGCCACCGATCAAAGCTCACCAGCGCGCCATCGCAGAACAAACGCTGGGAAGATTCGAACACACGACTGCAGTCGAAAGTTGTCTGGAACCTGACGAAGAAATCAGCCGGTGGCGGACAGACTTCGACGAGCAAGTCACTTATTTGTATGCCGTGCGCAATGCAAGAGCTTTGACAAGGTCATCCGGCGAGACGGGAGGCCGGTCGCTGTTGATGGTTACCATCAGCACTTTGCCGGCAAACTGGTCGTCAAGCGCCGCCATGCCACTGATGAGCGACAGCACGCAGCGACCGAAGGCAGGACGGACCTCAGGATCTCTGGCTTGGAGATCCGCGTTGACCGGCGGATCTCTGGCTTGGAGATCCGCGTTGACCGGCGACATGATAGTGCGCTTGAGTACAGGGAGTACAGGAGGGGGATTTGGGGGAACTGGAGTAGGAATCGAGATTCCAGAGGTGGGGGAGGGGCAGGAGACTGAGCATGAAAAGGTAGCATGAATTTCGAGCACGCGCCAATATGCTCTCGGCGCGCAAGCGGACGAAAACACCGGTGGCGCCCACATGTCAGCCTAAGAGTCCTTTTTTTCAGGATCTTTTGTGAGCCTGGCCTGAGAGTCATAATTGACCTGTTTGGCATTGTGTTACTACTCGGCCCATATTCAACGACACCTCACTGGCCCAAACAAGTGTACATCATCGAAAAGACACTGAGCTCAAATTATATGACTTGAAAAAAGGAGATATACTCTGAACACTGGAGAATGGTGATGCCCTCATTTAGCCCACCAGTAGTTCGAGACAATAAACAGTTCGAAACAACGATATATACAACATTCAAACACTGACTAGTGACTACTACTGACATAAACAGCAAGACATGATAGTTCATAAGAAGTCTTGCTACACCACCAAAACGCACCCATCTGCAGCGCTCAGACTCTCGTGATCCAGACGAGAATGACATTCTAAACAGAAGCAACTATTACATAGTAAGAGGGACATAGACGAGGATGACCAAATGACAAGGAATATGCATAACAAAAGAAAGAACTACCCATCCAGAACCAGCAGCAAAGACAACAAAGTCATTCGAAGATATGATCCAACACCATCATAATTTGCAGCCCCGCTTCAGCGACCAGTGATCCGGAGACACCAGTACTCCACCCTTTCGGTGCAACAGCCCAATTACCTATCAACCTGAAGGCTCGACCCACATCACTGCCTGTCGTAATTGAGACATCCAAGGATCAAAGTTAATCCGGATGCCTTTGTCATTCTCACCTTGTTTTGGCTGCAGGCTGTATCGTTGACAATCAGGGGAGTTTGCTCCCGAACTCCTAGGGCTCGCCGTGTAGACACAGTTTTCCATAGCAAACAGAGCCTCTCTGCCATCAAGGTCCTTGCCAACGGTGATCTCCTGATTAATCGGATAATTGAGTCCGAAAAACAAAGAGTGTGAACCAAGGCTGTTTACCCGCCTCCAACTAAAAAATCCTAAAGGCCCCAACAAGCTGGTATCCTTCTCATAGACGTAACAGCCATTGTCCGGATACTCACGTATTACACGGTGCTTGTATACAGTGGGGTTTTTGCAATATAACTTTTCCGGCTCATGTATCCGAATGATCATCAGTCTTTTGCCGTCGTCTGATCGAGCGAGGAACCAGTTGTGCTTCCCTGTTTTTGGCAAAGGTGGTGTGATTACAAAGCGCAGTAACTGTAGGGACACTGCATCATATCAAAAAGGACAGGCATTGTTAATGTAAGATCAGCATTGTTCAGAGTATGAGTAGGATAATGCAAGAAACAACATTGATATGTCCCTGTTGGAACTGGTAGGAAAATACAGGGAAATGTATACTGGGTTCGAAAATATAGAAATGCCATGCATGGTTATACTCATGTTATCTCGCAATCGATTCTTCACAGGAAACTAACATGTCATGCATGTTATGTAATCATGTTCTGTCCTCACAAACAAATTCTTCAAGGTAACTAACAGACCATGCATTGTTATATACTCGTGTTCTGTGGGCAAAAATTTTGTGAGGATATTATTCTAGCCATTGATTGCTGAAGGGCGAATATAGCTATGTACACATGGTAACCATTGCAGGATTTCACTACTTCCAAATATAGAGTTCTCCATATGCACATTTACTTCCCTAATGTATGGTTAGATGAAACCAACAGTGTGGTGCATGTTTCTACATCATGAAAATGAGGAAACTAACATGGCCATTGATACACACTCATATTTAGTAGTAGTATATAGATTACTGTAAAATAAGGATAATATCCATATATTCCTAACCGTTTGATTATTCAGGGTACAAATTGGCTGTAATGACATGGTCACAATCGCATGAATTAACTCATTCCAAATATAGCTGATTTACGGCGTCTCTAATACATTGCCATAGTTCTAATCAAATTTTGCTCAAACAGAGATATGCCAATCATCACAAAAAGTTCAAACAGTGTCATGGCGTCATCATTAACATGAGAGGAAACAACTTACACGCGCTGTCCCAGCAATATGTGGTGCCATCTGCTTTGTCGATCGCGTAGATGATGCCATTGTGTTCAATAGCATCACAGAAGTGTGTATCGGCTTTGACGATGATCCACTGCGAGCCGAGTTGTCTCCAGCTAAAGAAGGCACCGGCGTAAAGATAGGCGAGTCCGCGGTCGAACAAGGCAATTAGCTTGAAGTCTGCGTAATTCGCATGTCGTGTGGGCACTTGGCAGATTACAATCTTCTGCAAAACAAGGTCCGTCCAGCTGACGTAGTAATCTAGATGACTTGGACCACGATGGTAATACTCTATATAATCCAACGGAGGAAGGATAATCTCATGGGAGGTCTGGAAGTTCACGAGAACCAACCTTTTACCGTCTTCTCTAAAGGCAGCCATCCAGTGGGAGTTCATGCCGGCCCATTACATACCTGCCAAGAAGTTTCGGGCGATGGTGATCAGATCGATGTCAAGGGAAGTGATGTACGGCGACCCACTACATACCTGCAAAGAAGTTTCGGCTAATGGAGATCGGATTGAAGTCGAGGGGCATCATGCACGCCTCCGTATCATGGTGAGCAAATCTCACAAGATCAGATAGCAGCAAGCAGGGTGTCTTGAAAAGCTTAGGCCTCGCTTCGAAGATGCCCGTGTGCATGTCCCTCGAGCATGCAGCCAGCCGCAGGGCGCTCAACATATCCATACACGAACAACAGAGGTCGAGGATGTCACTCGGGAGATTGCTCCAATCGCGGCTCATATGGATGCTGCTCGGTTCGCGTTCGGCCATGGTGGAGTTTGGAAGGGGGCTTGATTTACGGGGAGAAGGATGTCGGTGCTGGAGCAGCTAGCGAGGGAATAGTGGTACTGGGGGAGGCGAGTGAGGCGATGGTACACGGGGGCACAGTGAGATGGAGACGGAGAAGGAGATGGAGATGGAGTGGTGCTATGGGAGCGGAGAGGGAGACGAGGCGAGGCGCCAATGTGCTGTACAGCGGCGGTGACAGACTGCACTGTGCACAGGGTGAGGCTGACTTTGGTAACCCGAACACGCCGCCTGGACTAGTGTCAGGCGCAGGGTGTTGTCACTTCACTGTGAGGACCGGATGAATAGTATTTTGACCATCAAGTGTACCACAGTTGTACTACTACTACTACTAGTAGGTACATGAGTACTCCAGTATTGTATAGCGTAAATAGGTCTCCCGTGCTAGCATGCCTGTTCACTTCATCGTTCAGGTATCATCCATATCGCAAGCAGAACCAAATTCTCGTGCATGCCCAATCAACGCTCTGCCGCGATGCATGCAGTGGTCGTTCTGGTGCATCAAGGACGGCATGCAGATCGTTCCACACTTGAGAGGAGAAAAATGGAAAGGTAGAACGTGGCAGCAGAGGAAGAGAACGCTGGCTAACGAGGCTGGGAGGGGATCGAGCAGGAAGTTAATGCTCCACGCCTAAAGGTTTTGGGAAAACTTGATTTTCATAAGGTGACTTATACTCACCTAAACGGAGGGAGTATTCCTTAACCAGAGAATGTTGTGTCTCCCACTCACGCGCTCCAAAAAAAAAACTACGACACATTTTTTATCTATTTGCATTGGTCCCACCTATCAGGAAGGATGGGCACGTACACGAACAGGTACGACTCATCAGTCTACCCGCATAGCCTTTTCGTTTAGTCTACCTAGCCGTCTAATCAACTGCCTGCACGCCACTTCTCCCATTTACTCCTTCTCCATCGGGAACTGATTCTCCTCGGCTTCTTCACCTCCCCTTCGTCTTCATTTGCATCCAAACCCTACTGCGTTCACATTGTTTTAACCTCTTTAAATAATCATCTACTACTTCAGTTAGACTAGCCATCTAATCCTAATTCTCCAAACCATAGCCCTCCGTTCCAGCGGTTCCAAATGGCGAAAGAGATCGAGATGCAGGTTTTTAGTGTCCAACATGTCCTCGTCGAAGGCTCGATGCGCATATATGCCACCGTCACCGTCCACCCAAGGGTTGTTCGGCAGTGGATCAACAATGTATCCAACTCCCTCGAAAAGGTAGAAACGAGGGTCATCGGTCTCGACGCAGAGTACACGGAGCGTGCCCCTGGGAAGATCCAGCGCGCCGCCGTCCTTCAGCTGTGCCTCGAAGATGATGTTTTGGTGTACCACATCATACAATCGCCCTCCATACCAGGTGAGCTTCACGATTTCTTGTCTCGGGAGGACGTATACTTCTGTGGGGCAGCCATCGAAGGGGACAAACAGAAGCTGGAGCCGTACAACCTTGATTTGAAAAACATCGCTGACCTACAAACCAGAATCAAAATTCCTGTAGAAGTTTGTGATAAACAGACACCATCGCTGACCTATTCGACGTAGCAAGAAGAAGAAGAAGAAGAAGAAGAAGAAGAAGAAGAAGAAGAAGAAGAAGAAGAAGAAGAAGAAGAAGAAGAAGAAGAAGAAGAAGAAGAAGAAGAAGAAGAAGAAGAAGAAGAAGAAGAAGAAGAAGAAGAAGAAGAAGAAGAAGAAGAAGAAGAAGAAGAAGAAGAAGAAGAAGAAGAAGAAGAAGAAGAAGAAGAAGAAGAAGAAGAAGAAGAAGAAGAAGAAGAAGAAGAAGAAGAAGAAGAAGAAGAAGAAGAAGAAGAAGAAGAAGAAGAAGAAGAAGAAGAAGAAGAAGAAGAAGAGAAGAAGAAGAAGAAGAAGAAGAAGAAGAAGAAGAAGAAGAAGAAGAAGAAGAAGAAGAAGAAGAAGAAGAAGAAGAAGAAGAAGAAGAAGAAGAAGAAGAAGAAGAAGAAGAAGAAGAAGAAGAAGAAGAAGAAGAAGAAGAAGAAGAAGAAGAAGAAGAAGAAGAAGAAGAAGAAGAAGAAGAAGAAGAAGAAGAAGAAGAAGAAGAAGAAGAAGAAGAAGAAGAAGAAGAAGAAGAAGAAGAAGAAGAAGAAGAAGAAGAAGAAGAAGAAGAAGAAGAAGAAGAAGAAGAAGAAGAAGAAGAAGAAGAAGAAGAAGAAGAAGAAGAAGAAGAAGAAGAAGAAGAAGAAGAAGAAGAAGAAGAAGAGAAGAGGCGAGCATCAAGTTTCTACCACAGCCACCCGCGATTCCCACTGTGCCACTCGAACCCATGAAACCACACGTCCCCCGACCTGAGGCTCACCCCTCTTGGCCCCACTGCCCCTCTGCCTACGGGAGCATTACATGTGGACCAGTCACCTATCGGGTCCACATGTTATTGACTCAAAGGTAGGTGTAGTAAGGCGCTGAAGCTCAGTCCCGACGGCCCTGAGAGGGAAATGTAACTCCTGCGCCAGGGCTTGTGGTGCTCCCGCAGCACGAACTCGTGCCAAACTCGAGATTTGTTTCTTTACTATACCTGCACGCAATGATTTAATGGACATTGCAATCTCAACATGTGATGGGGGTCTCTAAATTTGAATTTGAAACTTATAAAACGAAAAGATTCAAAACAAATAAATTGGGAGAGAGGGAGTATATCGTAGGATGTGTTCCATACAAAATAAGTCCCCTGGTTTGTCACCGCGAAGATGCGGTTAGAAAGGAGCACAGCGTCTTCCTACTCGTAAGGCAACAAATCGGCCGCAGACAGCATGGTCCGCCTTTGACCGCCATGTGCAAGGTTCGTGCTATCTTATTCAATCTCACCGTGGTTCCATCGTACCAATTCATGCGGTGGCCCGTTGCATGGCTGATCCCAATGTTGGACAAAGGTTCTACGGGAACGGTGTCACCATTGTTAATGTTGTGCAAATTGATGTTGGTACCCTCCCGTACATATGCAAGCCAATCTCCACTCGCACCGAGCCTAACCTGTGAAACAGTGGGCAGGGAGAATTAGGAAATGGACACAGAGGTAGTCTTTAGAATGCATTTACTACATGATCAAAATCATCTTACCTGCTCATCGGAGGAAATCCGAGTGCCCCTCAACGTCAGCATCTCAAGGGGCGTCAACTTGCAACTACGGCCATGCCGCGCTGGAGAGACCCCCAAGGAAACATCCTCGTGCGTTCCACGGAACATCAAGATGCATTTGTATGATTAGTTTATCTTGTGAGAGAAAAGGATGAACGAGGGAAGGCCTCTAGAGATAGAGATGGACACTACTACTACCAATGTGTTGGCCGTGCGTTGCAATGGATCCAAAGTAGTAGAATAATACTTGTTCACGTGCTTGAAATATAAACACTAGTTTTGATATACATGTGTCAGCAGACATGACAGCTTGTCCATGGAAGTTGAACCACGGCGACCATCACGTTTCTTGTTTCTACCACTGCCACACCCACACGCGATTCCCACGACGCCGCTCCAACCCACGGCACGACGTCCCCCGACGTGGACATGGATCCTCTGACGTGGCTATCACTACCTTGCCCTGCCTTTCCTTCGCTGACAGGTGGGACCCATGCTTCTGGGTCCCACATGTCAGTGACAGAATGGTAGGATTGTTCACGTCAGGGGATCCTCATCCCCTCGACGTGCCCCTCATCCCTCTCGGCCCCACCGCTCCTCTGCCTTTGTGTGCATGATATACTCCTAATATATTACTCCCTTCGTACCTAAATATTTGTCTTTTTTGAGATTTCAAATGGACTATCACATACGGATTATATAGACATATTCTAGTGTTTCTAGCAAGATGCCCACGCGTTGCATGAAGTTGATGGAAAAGGTAAGCACAACTTATAAATTGACGGATTGAGTACTAGTTACAGTGATGCATATAATTAAGCAAAGGGATCGCACATGTCGGTATTGACTGGAACGAGAATGCAACAACACAATAAGAATTAAGGCCACGATGATGCGATCGCAGTGGTGGTTACAGAAGGCAAGAAGAAAGATGGATCCACGAACGTACGACCTCCTCCTCCTCAACTTAGTGCGCCGAGCCACCGACCGGCGGCTAAGGAGCGGCGGCTTTTGTGGCGAGGTCGAGGCGCTTCTCAGCAAAGGAATCCAAGGCTTCCAGCCGGTTGAGGAAGGCCAACCTTGTAGCGTCCTCACTGGCATTGTAGATACCTATGTACATGATTTTCTCGTACACGTGGATGTGTAGGTCGACGAATTCTTGCCGAGCGAGGCGCCTCGCGGTGAGCGCGACCTCCAGGTGGACATTCTTCGTGGCGTCGGCGGGCAGTCGCAGGGCCACCAATGCTTGAAAGAGGTTCCGGCCATGGAGGCCGATTAGGGTGGCAGGCAATGAGGAGCTCGGGCGCGCGGGCTGGAGGTGTACGGCGGTGTCGTCCGTGAGCTTCTTGATGACGGTGAACTTGTTGCTGGTGTCAATGATCATCTGGTCCAACTGAGAGTCGTAGTTGGCCTCGACGGCGGCCATCCACCAGCCGGTCTCCGACACCGTCTGGAGACGATCCTCGGCGCCATGCCGCAGGACGGCGTCGTGGACCATCTGGCGCAGCCGCTGGCTGCTCACGCGCATCGCCGCCATGGGTCTGGAGTGAGCTCTTTTGCGCTTAGTGTAGGTGCTTAGGCAAATGCTTAGGTGCGTACGATGTGGTAGATGCATTGGAATGGAGGGGTGCCTTTATATGAGGGCAATGAGGGCAAACTGCGTTGCATTCACATCATGCAACCTCTTTTCCCGAACCTCCTCCCATTACTTCCCTCATGCATTAATTGAAGGAGGATGCATTTGCCATTCAACATATCGGGAATTGCTACTCCCTCCCTCGTCTGCATTAAAGCCGTATCAGGAACTGCACCACCCGCTTTCAAATCGAATACTCCCTCCGTTTAGGTGAGTATTAAGTCATCTTACGAAAACCAAATAGTAAACACATAGGCGTGGTGCATTAACTCTCATGTTGTTTCTTAGGCTAGCCATAGTGGGAGTAACTTAGGTAGTAACTTAACACATCCCAAGACAATTTTGCTTATGTGGCAACTATTTAATGAGGAAAGAGGTGCTTGTGGTAACATAATATATTACTGTAACATAGCGCTTTAGTCGGTTCGACAGAGACACGAGAAGACGAGGGAGTAGGCTGCTGCAAACGTAGGGCTGTGTGATTTGATAGCGAGTTACTGCTGGACAGGTGGGGCCCCGTGATTTGACTTGCCATTATCATTTTAACTACGGCGCTACGACCGGCGTAGGGGTGGGCATAAAAACCGACAAACCAAAGACCGAACCGTAGCCGAAACCGAATAAACCGAATTTTCGGTTTTTTCTATTATCATAGAAAATTTCGGTTTTGCGAGTTAGCGTAAAGTCAGTGCAAAAGCTAGGCAGAACCATCTCGTGAGGAGCGCCCGTGTCGCTAGCGCCTGGCAACTTGGCGCGACGCTGCCTGTGCGGGTGACGAGACTTGGGCCTACCTGATCCAGCGCATGCAAAGGATGAACAGCCCAACTTCACGTAGGCTTTTTGTGAAATGTGTGCTCGTGCGTGTGAGTATGCAATAGCCACAAGGAACATCTCGTTCCATTAATCCCACCTCGCCTGGCTGGGGAGTTGAGGGTGAGATCTGTAGCTATATAATACGCTGCCGTTGTTGCATTGTGAACCAATTACACCGACGCGGTATTTTTGGTATGAACCGAAAACTGAACCGAATTATTCGGTTAACCGAATTTTCGGTTAGCTGTTTTAAGCTACCATTTTTGGTTTTTGAGTTTGCTAACCGAATTTCTAAAAACACCGAAGAGTAGAAACCGAATTTTAGGTTTATACCGAACACCCACCCCTAGACCAGCAGCGTGAGTCTGCCAGATTCCTGACCACCTCCATAAAGGTGCCTCTCCCAATGCTCCACCATGTAGTAGAGGCTGGCTCTTGCATGAGAGCCCACTTCTCCACTTTTTCCTTGCCTCTCTTTCCTCCACATATGCAAAAATGCCATGTAAAGCGCACTATTGTACTTACTTTTACTTGCTCCTACAGCTACAGGTGCTTAAGCTTGCCACATAGGCATAATGTCTGATGTGGCAAGTTAATCAAGAAGAGAGAGACTAGTTTGGTGACCCAAGGAAGAAACGGTGCTAAGCGCGTGTACCTAGGTGAAAAGACAATTTTGAGTCTATAGCTAATTAAATGAAGCAAACTTAGCAACACCATTTCATTCGAAGAGGTCACTCCTTGGCAAATGCAATAAATACCAGTACTCCCTGTGTCCCATAATATAAGAACGTTTTTGGCACTACACTAGTGTCAAAAACATTCTTATATTATGGGACGGAGGGAGTACGAAGAAAGAGATAGAGAGGAGTAAAAAAATACACTTATAGCCAACCTTGTTGTAGTATGAGTGACTAAGTGATGACTATGTATAACATGCCAAACATCAGATAGCCTAACGCACCATGTTAAATCTCCAAGGGCGCGACCGCACGAGCGACGCGACGGTCGTGGTAGGCGCGACCACGATACGGGCTGCTGGCAGCCCTTGGATCTGAGATCAAACGGTCGCATGCTAAGTTGCTGAAAATTTGTAGAATAACCCTTCAGGATAGGATATTCACCCATAGGTCTAGAATCACGCCATGCAACCGTTCGATCTCAGATCCAAGGGCTCTCGGAAGCCCGTATCATGGGAGAATGGAAAGCCACTACCCTGTCGTTCGCATGCTGGCAGTTCGCTCCTACTCGTCCCCGCACGTCCTTCAATACTACGGCGGTTCGCTCCTAGTCGTCCCGCCCATTCACATTACCGCAGTTCCACTAATCCTAACCCACCTCCCAAATCCATGGCGTCCCAAATCTCCAGGATCGGCGGTGAGTACAAGGTTAGAACCATCACCGGCGATGAGTTCGACGTCATCTACACCCGTTCTTCCGTGATGGTGAAAGGATGCCTTTCTCGCTTCAGACGCATGTTCGAAAACTCAGATGATGAGTGGGTCGCTGGGCTAGATGTTGAGTGCACCACAGTCCTGGGACGAGAGAAGGATCTAAAGGACGAAGAGAGGAAGAAGCCCGTCGTGATCCAAGTTTGCGTGCATGACTTATGCTTGGTCTACCACATATGCCATGCCGACGTTGAGTGCCAGGATTTTAAGGACTTCCTCGGGAGCAACCTAGTCAAATTCGTTACTGTAGACTTTGGTAACGACAAAGAAGTCCTGCGTCGGGTAGGCCTCGTTGTAGGCAACACCTTCGACCTCCAGAAGAATCGGCTGGTGTCCTCTCTTCAGCCTTCAATGCTGACCCTGGCAGGAGCCATGGTTCATCCTTCGTATGGTAAACTGGAGAAATCTCCATACACGTTTCATCGTCATGCATGGCAGCGGAATGTACTAGATATAGACCACATCCAGTATGCTGCAATGGATGGCTACCTTTGCTTCAATATCTACAAGGGTTGGATGAAGAGCAACAGCCAAGTGTGCGGTTCAAGCAAAGAAGTATCGGCCAAGAGGAAGAGGGACAAGGATGAAGTCGAGGACGTGGACGAGGACTCCGAGTAAGGTGGCAGTGTCGTTGCTCATGGTGGTTCTAATGCAGTGTCTACCGGAATAGTTGCAAAGTTTAATTTCAGGTGTGCTTAATTTAATTTGAGGGGTGTGTTGTGCTGAGCCCCCAGCAGAACTATGTTATGTTTCTTCTTGTTACTTTAACTCTTCAGTGCGTACATACTAGTATTTCTTACATTTCATCTTTTAGTTGGTATAGTACTACCACTCGTTTCTTCACATTATATACGTACAATATATATGGCCAACATCATATAGCCAGCAGTTTAGTTGTCAAAGAATTTCAGGGTGCTTAGTTTTGTCAAAGAATTCCAGGGTGCTTAGTTTTATTTGAGGGGTGGGTTGTGCACTTGTGCTGGACACCATTATTGTGACAAGCCTTTTTAATAGTACTATATGCATAATTTGGCGACGAGCGCTCTCTATATGTACCACCTTTTTTTTATTTTCAAGTTTTGCTCCATGGCGCAATCCATCGATACTACTACTGTACAAAAGTGGAGTATATACATTTTTTAAAAGGCTAGAGGGCGGGGCAGTCTAGCTCGGTCGGTTTCACGAGAGGCGAGGGCCTTTGTGATTTGACGGCTCGTTACTGCTGTCAAATCGAATAGTATTGCACCGCCCGCTGCACGCCCAGCGCCTCCATTAAACCCCTCCGTTAAACCCACATGCAAACCGAGAATCCTACTCCGGCCACACGTCCGTTCATGAGCGGGCCGGAATTAAACGCAACACCGGTGGAGCTCCTCCCATCCGCCCTCAGTTTAAACGAGGCCAGACGCCGGCCAAGCTCCTACCATCCGCCCTCTATTTACACGAGGCCAGACGGACAACGGGCAAGAATCTCACCCCTCCGCCGCTCCCCCATCTCCTCCTTCACCATTTTCTCCACTCCTCCGATGGCTTACGATGAGCCGTTCTCCGGCATATTACCCTGCTGGGTGGCCCGCCGAGCCCTCCGGATACGGGCGAGGCCGCTCGGTGCTTCACCAACCTAGCTTGGCCCGACGGAGCCAGTTGCCGCCCCAAGCAGGCGCGTGGTTCAGCAACTCGCCGCTCCAGTTTAGCTCGATGAGGAGTGCCGAGTTGCTCCACGCCGGCACGACGGCGAGCACGCCGGTACGGGCGCCGTTGCTGCCGCGTCGTACCGCGCGCCAGTGTCTGCGGTGGCCGCGCCTCCCGTGTCTATGGGCACGCCTCCCATGCTTGCAGCAGCGCCATGGAGGCAGAGACAGAAGCCGGGTGCATGGAGAGCGACGAGTCGGTGGCCGGCTTCTCCGTGTCCGCCGCCATCATCCAGGAGAAGTAGAACACGGGAGGCCGCCGCCACTTAGGACCCATGAAGGCCACCGCCGAGGCGACAACCGCGGATTCAGGTGGTTTCTTTGCTGCTTCGTCTCTTCCGAGGACCTTCGTCGACCCCGTAAGTGTCTGACGGACATGAGGAAGACAAAGGGATCCGCGGGCGGCCATTTAGAACTAAAATAAGTCTAGATACATCCATTTCCGGACGGAGGGAGTATTAATTATACAAGAGAGCCGGATTGGCAACTCTTAGTTCATGTAAATGTAATGAAATCCATGATGTTTATATGAAGATCCGTCTTTTTTATACGAAATCCTTCATGCTTATATGAAATCAGTCCGTGTTTGCACGAATTTCATCTGGTTGGTTAGAGTTGTAAAAATGTATGCCGCTGGCGTTTGATGTCGTCCTCCGCTTAAGGAAGCGGGAGGCAATTTGCCGGCTGCCGTTGGAGATGCTCTTTATGCTGGAAATAATAGAGTGACATCCAATCCATTTGAGTTAATTGCCTGTATGATTGTCCCTCTATAAAAAGTTAATTGCATGCACAGTGTACACGTGACTTGCAGGGTGGCTACAGCTTCGTACAGAAAGTTAAAAGAAACAAGTCCATCCTTAATCTTGTACTCTAAGTACTCTATGGGTTCCACTGTCAGTACAGTGGCGAAAGAAGTATATATCAAATAAGTAGAGTAATATATAATATAAAAATATAAAGTTAAAAGACAGAATACGAACTCATGTCATCGCGTTGCGAGCATCCGGTGCTAACCAGCCCAACACATTTTTGTTGTAGACCATGCTGGAGATATATCTCCATGTCTGCTCTTATATATACTCCATTCGTTCCTAAATATTTCTCTTTTTCAGATTTCAAATGGACTACCACATACGGATGTGTATGTAGACATATTTTAGAGTGTAGATTCACTCATTTTGCTCCGTATGTCTTTTCAAGAAGGGGTCAGATTTGTCCTTGATTTATTTATGAGGTATCCACATGGCACTGCACCGCCAAGAAAAGAGGGTAACATCAAAATTATGGACTAGTTTTTTTGAGTATGTTGGTAAGGTCCGGTCATAGTCACTTGTTGAAATCGCTAAAAAGACAAATACTCCCTCCGTCCGAAAATACTTGTCATCAAAATGGATAAAAGGAAATGTATCTAGACGTATTTTAGTTTTAGATACATCTCTTTTTATCCATTTTGATGACTAGTATTTTTGGACGGAGGGAGTAGAAAAAGAGTTGGTGATGATGGTGTGCGTGCCATCCTGCAATATAGGCCGTCGGATTTATATCTAACTGACAGGAAAGGAACTATGGAAATTTTGTAAAAGTATACCCACACGTCTCTCCACGTTCACAAATAAGGCCTTCCCTCATTCAACCTTTTCTCTCACAAGATAAACTACTCATACAAATGCATCTTGATGTTCCATGCAACGCACGGGCAGCTAGCTAATTTCTTTTAAAATAGTTGCTGCGGTAATTGGGTTGAAGTGATATATTTTATGTCTGCCCCGAATGATTTCAGATTCACTAGTAGTAACAAAGAAAAGGTTGCCTTGTTAATTAACAGAAAACAGGGTGAAAACTATCACATGAAGCCTGTAAAAACAAGGCACACTGGGTTCAGCGTCATCGTCACTACAGCTGTGCGCGCGCGAGAAGTCTACATATCGAGGGGGCTACCGAGCGAGGCACCGAGACACAATGTTTGAGAGAGAAACCAATTGACAGATTATGATCAGATCGAGTTGTCACCCTTCTGCTGTCATTGTTGGGGGGGAGGGAGAGAAAGACGTATTGAGAGTGTGCGCGGTAGGCACAGAGGCACAACTAGCGAGTGTGTGTGTGTGTGTGTGTGTGTGTGTGTGTGTGTGTGTGTGTGTTTGAAAGAGGAGTACATAGATTATTATCAAGATCGATGTGCCACCCTACTCCTTCGGTGCCGGGTAGTGTGTGGGGGGGGGGGGCAGTGACACTCACATATCTCTACTCTTATAAAAAAATAGAGTTGGTGATGATGGTGTTCCTGCCATCCTGCAATATAGGCCATCTGATTTATATCCGACGGACAGGAAGGAAACTATGGCAATTTTGCAAAAAGATACCCACACCCCTCTCCGCATTTGCAAATAAGGCATTCCCTCGTTCATCCTTTTCTCCCACAAGATAAACTTCTCATACAAATGCATCTTGATGTTCCGTGCAACGCATGGGCATCTTGCTAGTAGGGAGAAGGAGTTTGTGTGACACATATCTAGCTATATTAAGGGATAGGTAGATAGCAAATGTGTGAGAGACATTGGTGGTTGTGGGTGGGCGGAATTAAAGGGGTGGGCGTGTTAGACATAGAGAGCGTGTGTGTTTCTGTGTGAGAGACTTGTAGGACGGGGTAGAAAGACGAATTTAACCCTGACGGAGGGAGAGAAATACACGAAGTGCATGTGTGTGATTCCGATGCTCACGGGGAAATGAGATATGTATGCGTGTGAGAGAGATTGCACAATTCATTCACGTATCACTATCTAGCCATCGTGGACGTGCATCGCTTGAACATAAGTCAAAATCTACTTCGTATCATGGCCAAAGGTACAATATCGATTCAACGCTATAAAGATTGGACACTCACATATCACATTTTTTCTATTTAAATAATCCTTTTTAGTTGTGCATGCCAAAGTTACAGTAATGTTTCTTCAAACAACCAATGTAGCTATCATGAACATGCACCATTGTTACTCTTGCATTCAAATTCATTAGTCTTGGATGATTTAAGTTTCTATTTTGAAATAATATATGTAATATTCATATATGAATTCAACGGGTACGCAATTTATGAAATGGAGGCTATGTAATCATATGAGGTAACACTTTTAAGTAGCTGACTACAATATCCATTTCTTTTTGTGCGCCTCTACACTAACACGTCAATGCATTATGTTTAAAGTAAATAACCAATGGCACTAAATTATCTATTTACACGAGAAATACATAGGCTGAGCGTTTGATCCCTTTTTTTGTGAACGCGCCACTACACCCGTACGATTGGCCGCGCCCGTGTGAATGTCCAAGTTATCGGCGCATCATCCCGAGTTATTGTCTTTTTTCTGGGGTGGACTTCACACCAGTTATTAACTGATGACGCGTGCCCCGTGTACACAGTCTAGCATGACCTTCCTGCTAGCACGGTCCAAAATTAGTTGAAATTGGATACGAACGATCGCAAAATCTCCTGGCTCCTTCTAAAATTTCTTCCACCTTAGTCTTTAGCATGCGAAATCCCCTTTGTCCTTGGTGCACGGAGACCAACAGTTACAATACCGCCCTCATCTACATGATAGGTCGGGGCTGCTTTGGTAACTTCCGGTTCCCCCACTACACGGCACCCCCATTTCCTCTCCCCCTCCCGCAAAAATGACTAACTCCACAGCACCAGAGCATCTTACATCACGCCGTCCGTACTTCATCGCCCTTTCTCCCCTCCCCTCTCGAAACCCTAGACTGCTCATCCACCGGCGTACCATAGCCCATTCACTGCCAGCGGCGTCCACCTTGCCGGATCTGCTTCTGCGGCCGCATCTACCCCTCCCACCTCCCCTAGAAACAAGTAGACTGCTCATCCACCACTGTACCACAGCCCATTCAGTGCCGGCCTTGTCCACGACGCCGGATCTGCTTCGCCGGTACTCTCGTCAACCGCCGTGCATATGCAGCGGCTCATTCGTACTCCCCACCGGAGACGCTTCGTCCACACCCCCCAGAGCCGCCCCACCGACGCCCCCGTCGACGTCCTCTGATCCTCTTCGCTGACACCTTCCTCAACCCTACCTGAGCCGCTTCGCCGACACCTTACTCAACCCTACCGGAGTAGCTTCGCCTATACCATTCTCAACCCTACCGGGGCCGCTTTGCCAACTCACAAGTCCACGGCCTCAGATCCGCTTCCTCGCACCCTCATCCAACCTACTGGAGCAGCTTCTGACGCCCCGTCCACGGCCGCAGATCCGCATCATCGACACCATCCTTAACCCAACCACCGGAGCAGCTTCACCTACGGCCTCGTCCATGGCCATAGATCCGCTTCGCCCACACCGTAGTCCACCCTACCAGAGCCGCTCCACAAACACCCTACTCGGCGGTTCTAGATCTCCTTACCGGACCTCGACAGCCAGCGCAGTGTCATCACCCTCGACGTTTCTAACCTGATTCCCACAGTCTGGAGAGATGGCAAGCACCCGCCACGGCCTAGGTACTTGTCACCTTTAAACCCGTCCAGCATCACCTGCCCGATGTACTTCAAATATACTAACCGGTCGCTGTTACCTGTTATGCAGCTGGCAAAAACTACAAGGACGATGTTTCTTCTGGATCTAACAGCTTGGCCAACCAAAATCATGGACTGAGGCATTGCTATGATCTTGTAAGCGTGTCTCTCTCTCTTGTATTGTTCTGTGCCTGCCAGCGTGCTTTGCTAGGATTTTCGACCAGTAATCCCTTTGTGCAGACAATGATTTCTACTACTGGCTGCTAAATTAGATATGTAGATGTCATACATGATACTACCTCGTACCTCCGTTCCTAAATATAAGTCTTTCTAGAGATTCCACTATAGGCTACATACGGAGCAAAATGAGTGAATCTACACTCGAAAATGCATCTATATACATCTGTATGTGGTCCATACTGGAATCTCTACAAAGACATATATTTAGGAACAGGGGCAGTACATTACACAAAATTGTAGGTGGCATGTAGGAATTCCAGTGCACTACACTAGGCTCCCTTAGAGTGCCTGCTAGTCCAGCATACAGAGTCATGGCTAGTTTATGGTACGCACACAATCGTTAATTGGTGGTTTAAATATGCGCAAGGGATATGCAATGTAGTATCATGTAGAGATGTCTGAAATTAGCCGTGTCAACTTGCAGATAGGGTTACACAATGAAAAAGTACAAGATGTATGTGGCAATTTCATGGAACATCGCAAAAAAAGGAGAGGCAGCGGTGAGCCTATACAGTGTGCTATGCATGGTACGTCACTCCTCCATTGCAATCATCGTGACATGTTATTTGTATGCCAGTTCTATTAGCCAAGTTTCTTAGGGACAGTTATTACGAGTTATCCTAAGAAAATAAGCACCTATGAATATAAGCTCCATGTAATAAGCCAACCAGTTCTTTTCATTGCGTTTTCAGCTTATCTTTGGTATGATCAGTGGAAAGTCTAGATTGCATTATATATTTTTCATTTTGCTGCCCATATGGAAATTAATTTGACTTGCAAACATCACAAATTGAACCCAGTGCAGTAATTAATATGATAGGAAAACAGACCATCACTATTTGCTCAAAATGCAAATACAAAGATACCATCTACTTGGCACAATCTACTTTGGTCAATGTTTTCCATAGAGATCCTATTGCCTAATTTAAACGAAGAACGCATGACCCACATTTAAATGAAGAACAATTATTTATTGAAATTCGATGGTCCAAGTGGCTGGTTATTATCGTATAGCAGCACCACCTGAAAGCATCATATAGCAGCAGCAGCAGCTCATAGCAACTCATCATACAGCAGCAGCAGTCTGCAATTCATCATATACCAGCAGCAGCTCATAGCAATTCATCATATAGCAGCAGCAGGAGCAGCTCATAGCAATTCATCATAAAGCAGCAGCAGGAGCAGCTCATAGCAATTCATCATATAGCAGCAACAGGAGCAGCTTGTAGCAACTCATCATATAGCAGTAGCAGGAGCAGCTTGTAGCAACTCATCATATAGCAGCAGCAGCTCATAGCAATTCATCATATAGCAGCAGCAGCTCATAGCAACTCATCATACAGCAGCAGCAGCTCATAGTAATTCATCATATAGCAGCAGCAGGAGCAGCTCATAGCAATGCATCATATAACAGCAGCAGAAGCAGCTCATAGCAATTCATCGTATAGTGGATCAGAATGAAAACTTGGCAAAAAATCAGAGGAGATCCTCACCTTGTTGGATGAGCTCATCCTTCAACAGCACCTCAAGGCCATGGCCTGGGAGGAGGGGAGGGGGAATAAGGTGCCTTCTGCCGCAGTGTGGCATCAGCCGTAGTTGTGCAACGCCCGCCGGAGTAGTGCATTGGACGAACCACAGTGGAGCAGCTGCTGGATACCATGAGAATGAGGGGCGACACCAGAGGGAGGAGAAGCCAGGGAGATTTTCCCCTACGCGCCGGCCATGTAGCCTAGCTGGACATAGCATCGTCGAGGACAAGGCCAGATGGGACCAGTGGCGACGGCTCGCTGGAGGAACCCTAGTGCTGCAGGCAGGGGATCGAGGTAGAGGGAAAGAGGAGAGGAGATGCAAGCGGGTAGGGCAATGAATGCTTGCGTGTTTGTTTTTACTTGAGGGTCATGTGTGACACGGGCGTCAGCAGTTGCATTTTGAGTGTAATATAGGCAGAAAACAGAGTCATTTCACTATTCCCCTTCCCTTCAATTTTTAGTGAGGTTCTACCCGAAACACCCCCCTCCAAAGCGAAATTAGCTAAGCCCAAGCCCATAACTCAAAAATGGCTTCTTTACATCTTTTATGGCTTATTTTGACAATATGCCCTGAAAAGGCGGAATCGAACTGGCCCTTAACCTGCAATTCAATTGTGCGTGCAATGATGAATCACTCCTGCCTGCTATCTATACATTTAGGCATCATCATACATGCCATAACCTAATACATGTGCATTCCATTGTAGAATCTAGAATATGCAATGTTTATGTTAGTTCATACGTTGCACATGATGTTTAAATGCCCCTTAAATCTGGTCAGTCAAGTGATGGTCTTTAAGCCTCCTTCTTTGCTTCTTTTGTTGATATGTAAGATTTGCTCACACATCTGTTCAATTGCTTGTTTGCATCAGCCAGCCATACTAGGACTGATTGCTTTGATTACTTGTTGTTCTTGACCTAACACTCTAACAGAGCTTGTCAACGTTTTAAACACTAAGGGTTGCTGTAGTGGGGCCTTGTCTAACTCATAGGTGACATAAAGGTTTGGTTGTACACTACAGTAGGCTCTCCAAGAGTACTTGGAGATCCAGTTCGAAGGTATGCCTAGTTTTTACATAGTGCAGACATAGTAAATGCTCATTTCATTGTGTGCAAGTGCAAGAGATGCGGCATGTTTCATTATGTGGTGTTATTTTGTTATAATCTCATCCTTTTGTGTTCACAGACTGGAAAGGATGCATATTTATCTTCCAAGGAGACGAGTAACTAGTTTGTGTCACCTTGCAGAGGGGGTGCAATGAAGATAAGATTGAGGATTTCCAAGTACAAGATGTTAGGAAGGAGCCTTGCAAGAGAAGTAGGAGCTGCGCCGAGCCTCTTCAACCTGCTAAGGTAAGTCACTGTATGCAACTCAACAGTTCAATTCCTTGTTTGTTTCAGGCATAGTTAATTTTCTCTTTTCAATTGCTTTATTTGTCCTCGGTTAATGAGATGCCCAAATAATCATGCCTGATGTTCGGTACTTGTATCACTATTACTACCTCCATTTTAGTTTACAAGTCCTGCGCGTATACCTAGGTTGTCAATTTTATTACCCTAATATAAACTAGATAACACAAAAATTATATTTTTTGAAAGTAGAAACTTCGAAGTTTATGTTGGTATATTTTTGTAATATATGACTTGTATTAGGTTGGTCAAATTGACGACCTAGGGCTACGCGCACGCCCTGTAAACTGAGAGAGAGGTAGTAGTTAACATAATTAAAGGCCTTACCATTTAATTACTCTGCCGAAGTGTGCCTGAAGCTTTGAAGTCTATTAACCAACTATTATTGCATGAGGCTCACAATCCAGTTTATACTACGCTAATGATTGCATAGTTTTGCATGCTGTAGTATGTTTGTATGAAACCCTCTGTTGTTCATTATGCTCCCTAAGACTTTAATTGAGGCACAGAATGGCCAACTGCTTGCTTACTTATACGCAACGTGCTGTCTAAATTTGTAACTTGTCTGTGTTTTCGATTGGGCCCCAACATCATGCTCCTCTGGTGAGCTAAGAGGGATTTCTGTATGCAGGCTGCACAGACTATCTTTTTTATAATTTTTAAAATATCACCTGCTTATGTTTCATGACGTGTAACATTTTTTTAAAGTGACGTGTAACATTATTGTTAGTCCTGTTTTGCCATGTAGTACAAAATAGTGTCTTGTTCGCTTCACTGTTGTAACTATATTTTTTCCCTGGTCATGTGTACTTACAGAAATATTTCAGGATGAAGTGACATCAACACAAAGATCTGCGAGCAGTGCGGCATGGCCGTTACCGAATGATTATGGATTGGAATTGGAATGTGCTGATGTTCTCGAGCATCAACTAGAGGTGGCAAGACAACGTGTACATGATTGTCAACGTATAATCAACAAGTTGAGACTGGACATGCAGGTATTAGATGCAGGAGTCAAAAAATGAAACAAGACACTGAGGTAACCATGAAGGAATTGGAGATTTTACAGACTGAAATTTGTGCTATCTAAATCCGGCCAATCCTATTTTTTGAAGAGATTATAGTTCAAATGGAGTTAAGTTGATGCGTGTCCATGATGTATGAGCTGTATTTGCTCAGTGTATGTAATTTGCTGTTTGTGTATCTTTATTATCACCTGTGCCGAACCATAATGCCCAGTGGGTATAATCGGCTGTAATTTCTTTATTGTATAGTGTAGGATTATTCTACCTTTCTATGCCTTGATCTCTTTGTTGTAATAGTGTAGGCTTTTTAGAGGTGATAGTATTGAGTAGGATAATTCTTTGAATATGCTATATCGTTCAAACGGGGGCAAATTCGCCCGACCATGGCCCTTCACGGGCCGTCGGATCCATGGGCCTTCTACGTCTCGTAGGATCCATGGGCCTTCTACGTCTTGTAGGTTCCATGGGCCTTCTACGTCTCGTAGGATCCATGGGCCTTGTACGTCTCGTAGGATCCATGGGCCGCTGGCTCATTTCTGGGTCTTGTACGTGCCTTTAATGGGCCGTAGACGGGCCTTTAATGGAAATCATACGTTTTATGGGCTGACCATAACGGGCCGTTAATAGGCCGTATTTGGTGATGCTATGAAAATGGCCCAATAGACTAACGGTCCACAAACGGGCCGACTGTAACGACGGGCTGAATTTGGCCCACAAGCAGAAAATGAAAGTAACGGGCTGTAAGTAACCGAATGCTGCAAATGAGCCCAAGAATAAATGGGCCCTCAGAAGGCCGAAAGTTAACTTGGGCTGGAAACGGCCCAACGGAATAGCAGGCCGTTAATGGGTATAAAGTGATACACTGTTCATTACGGGCCAGTTTCACCACGGGCCGTTAATGGGTGTAAAGTGATACACTGTTCATTATGGGCCAGTTTCACCACGGGCCGTTAGTAGGCCAAGAGTTACATAGGGCCTCATATGGGCCGAAAGACTTCATGGGCCATACATGGGCTAGAAGTGAAAACGGGTTGGAATCATATTGGATGGCCCAGATGACGCTACTGGGCCTAATTCGGATAGGGCGTAACGGGCCTTGGGTTAGCGGGCTGTAAATGGGCTATACACGAACAGGCCGTTAATAGGCTTTCCATGGGTCGGCCCGCCAGCTTTTGACCAAGTCAAACGGGCCGGCCCGCCAGCTTTTGTCCAAGTCAAACGGGCTGGCCCGCCAACTTTGGACCAACTCAAACGGGCCGGCCTTTTCACAGGAATGGGCCACAGTTGGGCCGTGCCACGTGTCGACGTATCATAGGCGCCTATCTGACCCGCTGACGGGCTGACACGTGTTTCGTCCGGCCAATAAGAATTTTACACGTGGAAATTTCCCATTGGTCGGGGCTGTTAACGGGTTATCGGATCCAAAACCCGACCCGATAGCTTAACGGTGTTTCGATACGGTGGATGCCACGTGTCGGTCACCCTTGACGAAAGCACTTCTATGATGCGCGATTTATCGTCATGGAGGTGGACATTTCCGTGATGATAATTTTGGTAATGTCATGGAACACTTCTACGACGGCACAGGTATGACTATCTTGATTCTGTCATAAATTTGTCATGGATGTACATGCATGACAAAAAAAGCGACCTACTGTGACAAACACGTATCATCACGGAAGTGTATTTTTTTGTAGTGTTGGTGATGGAGGATGGTTGATGATGACGACGGCGACGAATCCCCCTCTCCGGAGCCCCAAACGGACTCCAGATCAGCCCTCCCGAGAGGGTTTAGGGCTTGGCGGCGGCTCCGTATCGTAAAACGTGATGATTTCTTCTCCTCTATTTTTTCTCTCCGAAAGCAAATATATAGAGTTGGAGTTGGCGTCGGAGGAGCTCCAGGGGGCCCACGAGGTAGGGGGCGCGCCACCCCCCCACCCTCGTGGACAGGGTGTGGGCCCCCTGGTCTTCATCTTTGGCGAGGAATTTTTATTATTTTTAACTTGACGTTCCGTGGAGTTTCAGGTCATTCCGAGAACTTTTGTTTTCTGCACATAAAACAACATCATGGCTATTCTGCTGAAAACAGCGTCAGTCCGGGTTAGTTCCATTCAAATGATGCAAGTTAGAGTCCAAAACAAGTGCAAAAGTGTTAGGAAAAGTAGATACGACGGAGACGTATCAGTAGGCGTGGCTGCGCGATCTGGCGGCGCCCGCTCAACCCAGATCTGGGCCCTTTGGGCCCCATCTGGGTCTGGGCGGGCCGGCGCGGGGCGTGTTGATGGTGTGGCTTATGGGAGGCAGGGAGCGGCGATAGGGCGGGTGGGTGCTGGCGGCGCTGGCGCCAACCTGCTGCAGCGTGCCCGACGGGGCTTAGCGGGGCCGATTTGGGCCTGGGCAGGCCAGGGGTGGCCTGGCATGCCCTGCTGCCGCGTCCAGATGGCGGCCGGATGGTGTCGAAGGCACGGGCTTCCCGTGCGACGGTGGTGGAGGTGGTTCCCTCCCCTGCAGCTCCGGTGCTGCTGCGCCCGACGCCTGGCGCTTCTTTCCCCGTCCTCTTGACCTCGTGGTGGTGATCTCTATGAGGCGGCATGGGTGGCATCAAGACCGCGGTGGCACTAGGCTCCGATGCGGTGACACCTGCGGGTGCCACCATTCCTTCCTGGAGGATGTCTGTGGTATCCATCCCCTACTCCCCTCCGTGTGCCAGGGGAAACTCTAGGACACGTGAAAGATCGTGGATGTCGCCTAGAGGGGGGGGTGAATAGGCGCCTTAAAATAATTACGGTTTAGTCTTGAACAAATGTGGAATAAACCTAGCGGTTAATTTGTCAAGCACAAAACCTAAAACAACTAGGCTCACCTATGTGCACCAACAACTTATGCTAAGCAAGATAAACAACTAGGTGATAGCAAGATATATGACAAGAAACAATATGGCTATCACAAAGTAAAGTGCATAAGTAAAGGGCTCGGGTAAGAGATAACCGAGGCACGTGGAGACAACGATGTATCCCGAAGTTCACACCCTTGCGGATGCTAATCTTCGTTTGGAAAGGTGTGGAGGCACAATGCTCCCGAAGAAGCCACTAGGGCCACCGTAATCTCCTCACGCCCTTGCACAATGCAAGATGTCGTGATTCCACTAAGGAACCCTTGAGGACGGTCACCGAACCCGTACAAATGGCAACCCTTGGGGGCGGTCGCCGAACCCGTACACTTTGGCAACCCTTGGGGGCGGTCACCGGTACCCGTCAAATTGCTCGGGGCGATCTCCACAACCTAATTGGAGACCCCGACGCTTGCCCGGAGCTTTACACCACAATGATTGAGCTCCGAACACCACCAACCGTCTAGGGTGCCCAAGCACCCAAGAGGACCAAGCTCAAGGGTACCAAGCACCCAAGAGTAATAAGCTTCTCAACTTGTAACTTCCAGGTATCACTGTGGAGAACTCAAACCGATGCACCAAATGCAATGGCAAGGGCACACGGAGTGCCCAAGTCCTTCTCTCTCAAATCCCACCGAAGCAACTAATGCTAGGGAGGAAAATGAGAGGAAGAACAAGAAGGAGAACACCAAGAACTCCAAGATCAAGATCCAAGGGGTTCCCCTCACATAGAGGAGAAAGTGATAGGTGGAAATGTGGATCTAGATCTCCTCTCTCTTTTCCCTCAAAAACTAGCAAGAATCCATGGAGGGATTGATAGTTAGCATGCTCGAAGAAGGTCAACAATGGGGAAAGAACACGAGCTCAAGAGATAAGGTTCAATGGGGAAGAAGATCCCCTTTTATAGGTCCCCATGAATCTCCCCGTTATGTGCAGAAAACTGTAGGACTGGTACAATCGGTGCACAAACCGGTACAACCGGTCAAAGTAGAGGAAAAACCAACCTGTAGGAAAAAGGCCTAAGCGGTAAAATAGCCCGGGGAACCAGTAGTACCGGTTAAACCGAACTAACCGGTACAACCGGTCAACAACCACCCAAGAACCGCTCGAAAACAGAAACTAGTCCGGTGGTAGAGCGGTACAAGGCCGATACAACCTTCTGACCAATTCTGGAGCGGTACAACCGCTTCAAACACCGGTTATACCGGTCAACCGGTACAACCGCTCTAAGGGGCGGTACAACCTCTCTATGTAAAACGGGTAAGATCAAAACAGCCACAACTTTCTCATACGAGCTCCGAATTCAACGAAATCAAGTTTGTTGGAAAGCTAGAGACAAGGGCTAACACAATCTTGATAGAAATAACAATAAGAAGCAAATAAGAAAAGGCCCGTAAGAAAAAGGTGATAACCTTTCCTCGAAAGAGACTGGTAAAACCTCCAGCACCGAAAAAGCAATAGAAGAAGCATGTGAACTCCGTTTTCAATGAACTCGAGCTTGTCATCAAGATGACCATAAGCTCTAAGACTCACAAAGATAACCAAACAAGAACCAAGAAAGATGATGCAAGGATGCAATGGTTTGAGCTCTCGACGAAAGATACGATCAAGCTACTCACTAGAGAGCCCCCCTTGATAGTACGGCAATCGATCCTACAACCCGGTCTCCCAACTACCACTATGAGACCGGTAAAATAGAAAACCTATCAAGGGCAAACTTTTGCCTTGCACATAGTCCACTTGAGCTAGATGATGATGATCTTGACTTCCTCAAGTTGGAGCACCTTTCTTGATTGTGTTGGCTCGATGAAGACTAGTTGATTGCTCCCCCATACTCCACTATGGGTGAGCCACTCTTCGGCACATCTTCAAAATTCCATTGACACCACAATGGACGGCAAGATTCAAGCTTGATTGCCCCCCCAATAATCCATTATGGGTGAGCCACTCTTCGTGTTGCTCCACTTGAACTTGCACACTACAAACTTCATGACGATCACCACTTGATGTCATCCTCCATGGGTTGTATGAGATCTTCCTCTTGACGCAAGACCATGGAAACATACCTAACCCCACAAATAACTCTCACGTAGACCATGGGTTAGTACACAAAGCGTAATGCACAATGCTTACCATACCATGGGATCACTTGGTCCCTCTCGGTACAACTTGTGCGCTTTGAGTGTTGATCAACTTGAATCACTCTCTATACTTAGTCTTGATCAACCTTGAATCTTTCCAACTCTCTTCATTAGGATGATGTCTTGAAGGTAAAATTGAATGTTCACACAATCTTCTTCTTCAAGACATGCTTGCAATAAGCTCAACTCTCACATGGCCAATCTTTGGATAATTCCTTGAAAAGCACTTTGGCCATCTCATAAACTCCTTGAAACCAATACATGGACTTCAAGACAATCCTTTGGACAAATCCTTCAAATATAACTCAAGGCAACCGTTAGTCCATAGAGATTGTCATCAATTACCAAAACCACACATGGGGGCACCGCATGTCCTTTCAATCTCCCCCATTTTGGTAATTGATGACAATCACTTTCAAGAGAGTTTACATAAGGAATTATGCATCACCATGCAATGCAACAACCAATAATGCATGTGAATATGATATGCAAATGCTTAGGAACAAAACCAAAGCAAGAAGAAATAACTCTCTAAACTTATCCACAAAACTCTCTGAAACTTCTCCCCCATTGGCATCGATTGCCAAAATGGGCGAAAAGCTTAAAAGGCCAATGTAAAAAGTGTTCCTCCATAAATTGTGTATTTCTCAACAAGAGAGTGGAATGCAATACACATATCCAACGGTAAATACTTGGAGGAAGACAGACTATATTGAGGCCCAAAGATTGCAAAAGAATGATATGCCACAAAGACATAGCAAAGAGAGAAACAAGCAATCAAGCAATCAAAAGATACCAATTGAAGCAAGCAATCTAAGGATATCAATTGAACCAACTAGACCAAAGATCCTATGAGCCACAAGAAAAAGGATAGCACGATATGAGCAAAGGAGTGTTCTAAAGAAACTAGAGAAGCTCTCCATGATTTGTGCACACATAAGAATTTTTGTATTTGGATACACAGTACACAAAATAGGATCATAGCTCCCCCAAAATCAATAGAAACTCACAACAAGTGCAAGTGAGCATATAGGAAACAAAGCCTAGCACTTGCAAAAAACAAATGGTTGAGCAACATGTAAAAGTGGCAACTTAAGAATAGGCTCAACCAAAATGATGTGTGTGAGTCATGGCAAAGCACTTGAGAAGACTAAAATAAGGATGAGCATTAAGCATCAACATAGTCTTGGATAAATGAGATACACGGTGCATGACATGTCCTCCCCACACACACCCAACTAGCAAATGCGTTCACAAGCTCACTAAAAAGATAACAACAAAGCTTGCGACAACCCATGGTGAAGATAGAAGATGAAAGCCTCATCAAGACAAGGGATACCAATTAAGATGGCAAAAGCCTCGTAAAGACAAGCATGAGGAAAATAATCTTCACCACACAAAAATGCATCAAGATGCAACGAGATAAGACATGCACCCAAGGCAAAACCTTTCACGGAGACACCAAAGAAATAACATAAGAAAGACAAGGTGGACGTGAAAGAAAGGATATCATCTAGAGATGTAATTTCTCTCAAGTGTGTAAGGTTCTAGGTAGACGAAATCATGATGATATATATCTACAAAGAAGGATGTACACCCGAAATAGTTACAACACGAAGGAACAGGATATCCAAAAGGAAGTCATACATATAACAATAAGATATTTGCTTGGAAGCATAGCACATGGCTAGATATAGTCTTATAGTATATAAAAGAATTCCTACCACACACCCATCAAAGACATCACAACTAGCAACATGAGATCATCGTTGAGATGCTTTGAGAAAGGAAACAAGTATCACAAGATGGAATGAATATCATGCCAAGATGCAACCTACGCAAGGTTGAATGCAAGAAAAGATTGCATGAATAGATACTTGTTACCGAGATCTCATTGGAAGGATGTAGAAGAAACCAATTGAAGGTAGAAGATAGTAGTTCATTGAGCATCCTAGCTTGACTCCAATAAGCACATGGTGACACCACCTTCCTTGTGAGTGAGCCGAGCATCCAATGCATCTCCAATTGTTCCTAGAACAACAACACAAACACAATGGTACCCAAACTCATTGGGACCAAAGAGTTAGGAACACCAATACACATAGGACAAACTCCACATAAATATGTGCATAAAGATAAGGAAATGAACTTCATGCACATCTCATCCAATGTGAGACTTGGTGGAGTTTCCCTTATATATTGGGTCAAATAAGGAAAGCATGCCAAAGAAACTACATGAAGTTAATATGCATGCTCAAGACTTTCAAGAACCGATACCAATTGACAAAGAAATACTAAGTGAAGAAAATATACCAAAAGAATAAATCACCACTTGGAGGATATCATAATAGATGCATCGAGGAATGAGATATCCATAGATACACGCAAAAATAAAGATGTCGAACTCCCAAAAGAGAGAATGGTTCCAAACAAACCAAACTCTCTACAAAGTTTCATGATGGCACAATGTACCAAAAAGAAACGGCTTGCGTTCCACCAACACACACTTGATAAGGATCAAAAGATGAGTGTTTTATAGAAAATAGGATAGCTCCCCCAAGAGTAGTGCATTATATAGAATTTGCATTTGAATACAAAATGCACAAGATGGGATCACCACTTTCACTATATCTAGAAAACACTAGACAAGTTCAAGAAAATAATAAGATCCACAAGTGGTATGGAAGACAACAGGAGTTGACACAATCCTTAGTAAGAGATACGGCAAATAAAAGCAAAAGCCAATGTAAAGATGATAAAAAATTCTACCACACATGTGAGTACCAATTGGCAATAGACAAGACACTACTAGAAAAATGGCTATAGCCAATATCCCTATTAGTGGCGCATCATGGTGGTGGTGCGCCACTGCTATATAGCAGTGGCGCACCAGAAACAGGTGCGCCATTGTTATTTTTTTACTAGTGGCGCACCTTTAGTCCAATGCGCCATTGCTATTTTTTCCCAGATCCACCCCCTTCCCCAGGTTTACCAATGGCGCACCTTTGCCAGGTGCGCCATTGCTATTTTAGATAGCAATGGCGCATCTAGCAAAGGTGCGCCATTGGTAAGCCAGGGGAGGTGGGCATTTTTGTGTAGCAATCGCGCATCACCCCTGGTGCGCCATTGCTATGCGCTGCACCGACCAGCCCTGATTCGAGAGAATCCAATCCAACCAAAGCAACACAACACAACACAACGCTTCCTCCTCCTCTCCCCTTGAATCGATCCCCTCCAAACCCACCGCCGCCGCCGTGGACCTCCTATCCCCATCCCCACTGGCGTTCTCGTCTCCTCTAGCCTCACCGTCGACCTCCCGCCCCGCCTTGCATCCCGTCGCCGGCGCCCCCACCCTCTCCCCTCTCCGTCTCTTCCTAGGAGGGAACGAGGCCTCAGATCCACAGGCCGCGGCAACCACCGCCACTGGGTCCTACTCCTTCCACCCCACCTAGCCGCCCTCCGCCTCCACAGCTCTCCGTCCCTCCCTCCCTCCTCGCGCCCATAGCCATGTTGACCGAGCTCAGGACCCCTCTCCTCCAAGACCAAAACGCAGGAAGCAGGCCAGGGCAACTTCAGCGCCCCCACAACCAGAGAGGAGGGGAGAGGAGGCAGATATGCTACTGCTGCACGGGCTGACGGGGAAGAACAAGCAGGCGTGGAGGGAAGGCAAGGTCCGCGGCACGGCGGTGCTGGTCAAGAGCAGCGTGCTCGACCTCGGCGACATCAACTCATCCGTCCTCGACGGCGTCCACAAGATCCTCGACGGCCAAGGACGATGGCGTCTCCTTCCATCTCGTCAGCGCCACCGCACCCAACCCCCGTAAGCAGTCGCCTCCTCTCCCTTCCTCTCACCCCCGCCCTGCATCTCTGAACTTACCACACCGTCTCCTTCCCTACACCGCGTGCGTTTCAGTTTTCCTCTTGGCCTTGTCCCTGCAATCTGTACTGTTGATTTCAATCCAAAATAAAAGAACAAGCAGTGCAGATTTGATTCCTTTTCTTTCCTTGTCGGAGCCAATATTTGTAATTTATACAGTTTTTATATTTCCAAAAGGGAGATGCAATCAACGATGGCAGGGGAGTCAGTTTTTCCGGGTCACGTTTGAGTGGTTGAACGACTCACAGGGCATCACCAGCGCCATTCCGAGTTCTTCCTCAAGACCTGTTTCCTTTTCTTGGTGGATGCACGACCTGTTTCCTATGTATGTATAGGTACACTTACTATGTTTTCAAAGTTGGCTGGCACAGAGCAAAGTCATCAACCAATGCCATCTTCCAGTCATTCTTTGTTTATCTGAATCACTCACCGTAATTTGTAGTACTTGGAAATTTACTTGTGGCAGTCTGAAGCTTTATTTTAGTAATATACTTGGAGAATTCCAAATTGATTTTGAGAGCAAACCATGTTGATAAACTATAGCACTTCGTCTTGTCGTTCCTACTCAGACCCCCCTGCGGACCTGCTTCCTTTACTAATCTAATTAGGCATTCAAGGTTGTCAACAAAGAAAGGAAGAAAGAAAGAAAGATCCATTTCTCCATGGAAGGAGGAAGGGACATCTTGATCGCAAGTGACTGATTGGAAGCAACCGAGGGAGGTAAGATGCATGCATATTCAACTTGCTGGTTTTCCAAGTTTTTGTTTAATCAACTTGTGGGTCGACACGGCCGGCGTTGCTGGATGGCATGGCATGTCACGCCCGCGCCTGCAAGTCATGTGTGTAGCAATGGCGCAACTTAGTGGGTCCTTTTAATTTAGGATCTATTCTCCTACTCTCTGAATATTGTTTCCATAAGCTCCATTTTATCTTCAGTTACCTCAACTTGTACAATGTTAAGTGAGTTATCAAAACGGTGAATTACTGTGTTTTGTACAATGTTGGTTAACACTTAACTGACTATTCTTCATTTTGAAACATTAGCCGCCAACCTCTCCGACATGCTGCTCATGACCACCTCCCCAACCAGATGTTGTTGGTAAGCTCTCTCTTCTCCCCCTCCATCTATTTGCTATGCACACATGTATGCAAGATGGAAATCCATCTATTTAACTCGATTTTGCTGAAAAATGTTTCTTTTTATCCTGTTGGATGTGTAGGCAGTAGAGGAAGTATGGATGGTAATTTTATTTCACTCAATAAAATCCTTGTGTGTGCTAATTATGCATTGGTAGTAGGCAGTAGACTTAGCCATTTGTCGAGATGAGGACCCTACGGCACAGCGAGCCGCACTGGACGGTGGCGCAATGCATGAGGTACAGAACTTAAACTCCTTCATCGTCACATCAATCACAACGTTCATGTCACTAAATAGTTAATTTCTTAGGAATAGAGCATGTCTCCTTGGGCTAAACTGTAACAAAGTTCAGAATATTAAAGTTTAGATTATTAACCTTAACTTTAATTTATCAAAGATCTGCACACTTTGTTTTGGATCCACACACCTAGGCTCGTCTAATGTGATCGGATCTGGCCAGATTCCTTTTGATGCATCACCTGTTACTCTTTTCGGCGAATTATGTTAGTAGTAATCTTGATTAGCTAGTTGCATGTGTGTTGTTAGCAGGATTAGCGTGGCTGTAGCTTAGGTCAACTGGTCAAGCATGTACCTTATGTTTTGTCTCATGTAAAAAGCTTAGGACTGTGTTTACTGAATAATTAAGTTCTTCTGACAGGGAACTATGCATCCTGAATGGCATAGACTCTTGGCTTCATGAAATCACCCATGTCTATGATTCAAGGTATCTTAGATCTTCGATGTCGGATGCAAATAATTGCTCAATTTCACTTCTCTGCAATGTTCATTCTCACATATTTCTATCATTCTTTGCAGGGATAAAGTAAAGATAAAGAAGAAAAGATTACTAGAAGATTAGTTTTAGAATTTTCTTTTATTTCCTTGTAATTTTTCTTTTATTGGATACTTGTAAAGACATTGTAATATTCTTACTATAATAAAAATTATGATTCTATTTCATTTTTTGTTTTTAAATTATTTTTCCTTATAGGTTGTTTTCTGTAAATTTGGATTTTTTTTTTGTTTTCCAAATACATTACTAGTGGCGCATTTCAGCCCTTATTAGTGGCGCACCTTTCTTTATTACTAGTGGCGCATCTATAAGGCTATTAGTGGCGCACCTAGAGGGAATACTAGTGGAGCACCTAAGGGTTAGTAGTGGCGCACCAGAGGTGCGCCATTAGTATCTGGTACACTAATGGCGCACCTGTGGTGCGCCATTAGTAAAAAATTCTAATGGCGTGATGCTAGTGGCGCATCTGTAGTGCGCCATTAGTAGCGAAAACAGGTGCGCCACTAGCAGGCCTTTTCCTAGTAGTGAGAAGTATTTGGAGATAATTCCCGGTGGTAGATAGCAAGGATATCCAACATCATGTTCACACCGAACACAAGCAAATTGCAACTTGTAGAGCTAACATGTCACCTAGGAACAAGATAATTTACAATATCAATTCTAGGTGACAATATCTCAAATGTACACATTTTCTTGGCTTGTAATATGCACATAGCATATTACTCCCCCATAATGTGATACCAATAAAAACTTAACAAGAGGCAATAAGAGGATCCAACAAGAGATAATTAATGGACTATTTAGAATTTGAATTTCTCATGAGAAGACATACCACATAGTGACTAGATAAGCTTGCAATATCAATACTAGGTGGTATTCCTCATGTACACACATTTGTGGGACCGTGAGGTGCACAAAGCACATCACTCCCCCAAAATGGGATGTTCGATTTGTCGGGTAACGTAGTAATTTCAAAAAAATTCCTACGCACACGCAAGATCATGGTGATGCATAGCAACGAGAGGGGAGAGTGTTGTCTACGTACCCTCGTAGACCGATAGCGGAAGCGTTATGACAACGCGGTTGATGTAGTCGTACGTCTTCACGGCCCGACCGATCAAGCACTGAAACTACGGCACCTCCGAGTTCTAGCACACGTTCAGCTCGATGACGATCCCCGGACTTCGATCCAGCAAAGTGTCGGGGATGAGTTCCGTCGGCACGACGGCGTGGTGACGATCTTGATGTTCTACCGTCGCAGGGCTTCGCCTTAGCACCGCTACAATATTATCGAGGATTATGGTGGAGGGGGGCACCACACACGGCTAAGAGAACGATCACGAGGATCAACTTGTGTGTCTAGAGGTGCCCCCTGCCCCCGTATATAAAGGAGCAAGGGGGGAGGCCGGCCGGCCCTTGGGGCGCGCCAAGGAGGGGGAGTCCTCCTCCTAGTAGGAGTAGGACTCCCCTTTCCTAGTCCAACTAGGAAGAGGGAAGGGGGAAGGAAAGAGAGGGAGAAGGAGAGGGAAAGAGGGGCCGCGTCCCCCTCCCCTAGTCCAATTCGGACTCCTCATGGGAGGGGCGCGCCACCTCTAGGGCTGCTGCCCTCTCTCTCCCCTCAGGCCCACTAAGGCCCAATACTTCCCCGGGGGGTTCCGGTAACCCCTCCGGCACTCCGGTTTTATCCGAAACTTCTCCGGAACACTTCCGGTGTCCGAATATAGTCGTCCAATATATCAAACTTTATGTCTCGACCATTTCAAGACTCCTCGTCCTGTCCGTGATCACATCCGTGACTCCGAACAACCTTCGGTACATCAAAACATATAAACTCATAATGAAACTGTCATCGTAACGTTAAGCGTGAGGACCCTACGGGTTCAAGAACAATGTAGACATGACCGAGACACGTCTCCGGTCAATAACCAATAGCGGAACCTGGATGCTCATATTGGCTCCTACATATTCTACAAAGATCTTTATCGGTCAGACCGCATAACAACATACGTTGTTCCCTTTGTCATCGGTATGTTACTTGCCCGAGATTCGATCATCGGTATCTTAATACCTAGTTCAATCTCGTTACCGGCAAGTCTCTTTACTCATTTCGTAATACATCATCTCGCAACTAACTCATTAGTTGCAATGCTTGCAAGGCTTATGTGATGTGCATTACCGAGAGGTCCCAGAGATACCTCTCCGACAATCGGAGTGACAAATCCTAATCTCGAAATACGTCAACCCAACAGGTACCTTTGGAGACACCTGTAGAGCTCCTTTATAATCACCCAGTTACGTTGTGAAGTTTGGTAGCACACAAAGTGTTCCTCCGGCAAACGGGAGTTGCATAATCTCATAGTCATAGGAACATGTATAAGTCATGAAGAAAGCAATAGCAACATACTAAACGATCGGGTGCTAAGCTAATGGAATGGGTCATGTCAATCACATCATTCTCCTAATGATGCGATCCCGTTAATTAAATGACAACACATGTCTATGGTTAGGAAACATAACCATCTTTGATTAATGAGCTAGTCAAGTAGAGGCATACTAGTGACGTTTAGTTTGTCTATGTATTCACACAAGTATTATGTTTCCGGTTAATACAATTCTAGCATGAATAATAAACATTTATCATGATATAAGGAAATAAATAATGACTTTATTATTGCCTCTAGGGCATATTTCCTTCAGTCTCCCACTTGCACTAGAGTCAATAATCTAGATTACACAGTAATGATTCTAACACCCATGGAGCTTTGGTGTTGATCATGTTTTGCTCGTGGAAGAGGCTTAGTCAACGGGTCTGCTACATTCAGATCCGTATGTATCTTGCAAATCTCTATGTCTCCCTCCTGGACTAGATCCCGGATGGAATTGAAGCGTCTCTTGATGTGCTTGGTTCTCTTGTGAAATCTAGATTCCTTTGCCAAGGCAATAGCACCAGTATTGTCACAAAAGATTTTCATTGGACCCGATGCACTAGGTATGACACCTAGATCGGATATGAACTCCTTCATCCAGACTCCTTCGTTTGATGCTTCCGAAGCAGCTATATACTCCGCTTCACATGTAGATCCCGCCACAACGCTTTGTTTAGAACTGCACCAACTGACAGCTCCACCGTTTAATGTAAACACGTATCCGGTTTGCGATTTAGAATCGTCCGGATCAGTGTCAAAGCTTGCATCAACGTAACCATTTACGATGAGCTCTTTGTCACCTCCATATATGAGAAACATATCCTTAGTCCTTTTCAGGTACTTCAGGATGTTCTTGACCGCTGTCCAGTGATCCACTCCTGGATTACTTTGGTACCTCCCTGCTAGACTTATGGCAAGGCACACATCAGGTCTGGTACACAGCATTGCATACATGATAGAGCCTATGGCTGAAGCATAGGGAACACCTTTCATTTTCTCTCTATCTTCTGCAGTGGTCGGACATTGAGTCTTACTCAACTTCACACCTTGTAACACAGGCAAGAATCCTTTCTTTGCCTGATCCATTTTGAACTTCTTCAAAACTTTGTCAAGGTATGTGCTTTGTGAAAGTCCAATTAAGCGTCTTGATCTATCTCTATAGATCTTAATGCCTAATATGTAAGCAGCTTCACCGAGGTCTTTCATTGAAAAACTCTTATGCAAGTATCCCTTTATGCTATCCAGAGATTCTATATCATTTCCGATTAGTAATATGTCATCCACATATAATATCTGAAATGCTACAGAGATCCCTACTCACTTTCTTGTAAATACAGGCTTCTCCAAAAGTCTGTATAAAACCAAATGCTTTGATCACATTATCAAAGCGTTTATTCCAACTCCGAGAGGCTTGCACCAGTCCATAAATGGATCGTTGGAGCTTGCACACTTTGTTAGCCCCCTTTGGATCGACAAAACCTTCCGGCTGCATCATATACAACTCTTCTTCCAGAAATCCATTCAGGAATGCAGTTTTGACATCCATCTGCCAAATTTCATAATCATAAAATGCGGAAATTGCTAACATGATTCGGATAGACTTAAGCATCGCTACGGTTGAGAAGGTCTCATCGTAGTCAATCCCTTGAACTTGTAGAAAACCTTTTGCGACAAGTCGAGCTTTGTAGACAGTAACATTACCGTCAGCGTCAGTCTTCTTCTTGAAGATTCATTTATTCTCAATTGCTTGCCGATCATCGGGCAAGTCAACCACTGGCCATACTTTGTTCTCATACATGGATCCCATCTCAGATTTCATGGCTTCAAGCCATTTTGCGGAATCTGGGCTCACCATCGCGTCTTCATAGTTCGTAGGTTCATCATGATCTAGTAGCATGACTTCCAGAACAGGATTACCGTACCACTCTGGTGCGGATCTTACTCTAGTTGATCTACAAGGTTCAGTAGTAACTTGTTCTGAAGTTTCATGATCATCATCATTAGCTTCCTCACTAATTGGTGTAGGTGTCACAGAAACCAGTTTCTGTGATGTACTACTTTCCAATAAGGGAGCAGGTACAGTTACCTCATCAAGTTCTACTTTCCTCCCACTCACTTCTTTCGAGAGAAACTCCTTCTCTAGAAAGGATCCATTCTTAGCAACAAATGTCTTGCCTTCGTATCTGTGATAGGTGTACCCAACAGTCTCCTTTGGGTATCCTATGAAGACACATTTCTCCGATTTGGGTTCGAGCTTATCAGGTTGAAGTTTTTTCACATAAGCATCACAGCCCCAAACTTTCAGAAACGACAACTTTGGTTTCTTGCCAAACCATAGTTCATAAGGCGTCGTCACAACGGATTTTGATGGTGCCCTATTTAGCGTGAATGCGGCCGTCTCTAAAGCATAACCCCAAAACGATAGCGGTAAATCAGTAAGAGACATCATAGATCGCACCATATCTAGTAAAGTACGATTACGATGTTCGGACACACCATTATGCTATGGTGTTTCGGGTGGCGTGAGTTGCGAAACTATTCCGCATTGTTTCAAATGTACACCAAACTCGTAACTCAAATATTCTCCTCCACGATCAGATCGTAGAAACTTTATTTTCTTGTTACGATGATTTTCAACTTCACTCTGAAATTCTTTGAACTTTTCAAATGTTTCAGACTTATGTTTCATTAAGTAGATATACCCATATCTGCTTAAATCATCTGTGAAAGTGAGAAAATAACGATATCCGCCACGAGCTTCAACATTCATTGGACCACATACATCTGTATGTATGATTTCCAACAAATCTGTTGCTCTCTCCATAGTACCGGAGAACGGCGTTTTAGTCATCTTGCCCATGAGGCATGGTTTGCAAGTACCAAGTGATTAATAATCAAGTGATTCCAAAAGTCCATCTGTATGGAGTTTCTTCATGCGCTTTACACCGATATGGACACTAGCTTTAAAAATCATTTCCCCCTTAATTTTTAAGGAGATAACATCATCATTCTCTTCATCATAATCAACATCATCATCACTCTTGCCATCATCAATATCATCACAAGATACATTGGGATTCAAAGTGGGAGATACCTTTGAAGCCTTGGCCATAAGGCAAAATGCAATAGATGATGATGTAGGATCCCTTGAAGCACCATTCAAGAACACATCTTGTTCCATGGAGTGTTGGGTTTCCTCTACATTGTTAGCACAACAATTCGAGGAAATATATGCATTTTTATCATGGCAACAAGACATAGTAAGCATATCATCATGAGATTTAGTCAAGCAATTTCTACATGATATGCAAGGACTATCAACACAAGCATGTGAAACATTTGGAGTGCTCGAAGTGCTAAAGTCCAAAGATGAAGCATTGCAATAAGAAAGTGATGAAGGATTATCAACACTAAGCCCACTATCATCATTGCAATGAACACCACTACTCACCATGTCATTACCTTGTGGCAAACCACATGTAGGTGAAGTAGAATAAGTTGAGAACACAACACGGCCGGAGGTGGAGGGAGAACAATCATCCCCACAAAACTTGGACATGCCATATTTATCTTGAAGCTTTGTCCACAACTCATGAGCATCCCGGAACGGCATGAGTTGAAATATAACTACATTGCTCAAAGCATCGAAAAGCACATTAGAAGCTTGAGCATTGACATAAGAGTTTTTCTCATCCTCTAAAGATAATCTTTGGGGATCCTTTGGAGGAGAAAAACCCATATCTACAATTCTCTCTAAATTTGGGTCCATCACCCTAAAGAGATTAAGCATGCGAATTACCCAAACATCAAAATTTGTGCCATCGAAACTAAGAGTGTCAGAGAATCCTAATACCCTAGTCGACATCTTTACTCTCTAGGCGGTTAAGCCTAACAAAGAGATACGAGGCTCTGATACCAATTGAAAGATCCTAGATGTCGCCTATAGGGGGGTGAATAGGCGCTTTAAAATAATTACGGTTTAGGCTTGAACAAATGCGGAATAAACCTAGCGGTTAATTTGTCAAGCACAAAACCTACAACAACTAGGCTCACCTATGTGCACCAACAACTTATGCTAAGCAAGATAAACAACTAGGTGATAGCAAGATATATGACAAGAAACAATATGGCTATCACAAAGTAAAGTGCGTAAGTAAAGGGCTCGGGTAAGAGATAACCAAGGCACGTGGAGACGAGGATGTATCCCTAAGTTTACACCCTTGCGGATGCTAATCTCTGTTTGGAGCGGTGTGGAGGCACAATGCTCCCCAAGAAGCCACTAGGGCCACCGTAATCTCCTCACGCCCTCGCACAATGCAAGATGTCGTGATTCCATTTATTCTCAATTGCTTGCCGATCATCGAGCAAGTCAACCAAAGTCCATACTTTGTTCTCATACATGGATCCCATCTCAGATTTCATGGCTTCAAGCCATTTTGCGGAATCTGGGCTCACCATCGCTTCTTCATAGTTCGTAGGTTCATCATGATCTAGTAGCATGACTTCCAGAACAGGATTACCGTACCACTCTGGTGCGGATCTTACTCTGGTTGATCTACAAGGTTCAGTAGTAACTTGTTCTGAAGTTTCATGATCATCATCATTAGCTTCCTCACTAATTGGTGTAGGTGTCACAGAAACCAGTTTCTGTGATGTACTACTTTCCAATAAGGGAGCAGGTACAGTCACCTCATCAAGTTCTACTTTCCTCCCACTCACTTCTTTCGAGAGAAACTCCTTCTCTAGAAAGGATCCATTCTTAGCAACAAATGTCTTGCCTTCGTATATGTGATAGGTGTACCCAACAGTCTGCTTTGGGTATCCTATGAAGACACATTTCTCCGATTTGGGTTCGAGCTTATCAGGTTGAAGTTTTTTCACATAAGCATCACAGCCCCAAACTTTCAGAAACGACAACTTTGGTTTCTTGCCAAACCATAGTTCATAAGGCGTCGTCACAACGGATTTTGATGGTGCCCTATTTAGCATGAATGCGGCCGTCTCTAAAGCATAACCCCAAAACGATAGCGGTAAATCAGTAAGAGACATCATAGATCGCACCATATCTAGTAAAGTACGATTACGACGTTCGGACACACCATTATGCTATGGTGTTCCGGGTGGCGTGAGTTGCGAAACTATTCCGCATTGTTTCAAATGTACACCAAACTCGTAACTCAAATATTCTCCTCCACGATCAGATCGTAGAAACTTTATTTTCTTGTTACGATGATTTTCAACTTCACTCTGAAATTCTTTGAACTTTTCAAATGTTTCAGACTTATGTTTCATTAAGTAGATATACCCATATCTTCTTAAATCATCTGTGAAACTGAGAAAATAACAATATCCGCCACGAGCTTCAACATTCATTGGACCACATACATCTGTATGTATGATTTCCAACAAATCTGTTGCTCTCTCCATAGTACCGGAGAACGGCGTTTTAGTCATCTTGCCCATGAGGCACGGGTTGCAAGTACCAAGTGATTAATAATCAAGTGGTTCCAAAAGTCCATCTGTATGGAGTTTCTTCATGCGCTTTACACCGATATGACCTAAACGGCAGTGCCACAAATAGGTTGCACTATCATTATCAACTCTGCATCTTTTGGCTTCAACATTATGAATATGTGTATCACTACTATCGAGATTCATCAGAAATAGACCACTCTTTAAGGGTGCATGACCATAAAAGATATTACTCATATAAATAGAACAACCATTATTCTCTGATTTAAATGAATAACCATCTCGCATCAAACAAGATCCAGATATAATGTTCATGCTCAACGCTGGCACCAAATAACAATTACTAATACTAATCCCGAAGGTAGATGTAGAGGTAGCGTGCCGACCGCGATCACATCGACTTTGGAACCATTTCCCACGCGCATCGTCACCTCGCCCTTTGCCAGTGTTCGTTTAATCTGTAGTCCCTGTTTCGAGTTGCAAATATTAGCAACAGAACCAGTATCAAATACCCAGGTGCTACTGCGAGCTCTAGTAAGGTACACATCAATAACATGTATATCACACATACCTTTGTTCACCTTGCCATCCTTCTTATCCACCAAATACCTGGGGCAGTTCGGCTTCCAGTGACCAGTCTGTTTGCAGTAGAAGCACTCAGTTTCAGGCTTAGATCCAGATTTGGGTTTCTTCTCCTGAGCAGCAACTTGCTTGTTGTTCTTCTTGAAGTTCCCTTTCTTCTTCCCTTTGCCCTTTTTCTTAAAACTAGTGCTCTTGTTGACCATCTACACTTGATGCTCCTTTTTGATTTCTACCTCCGCAGCTTTTAGCATTGCGAAGAGCTCGGGAATAGTCTTATCCATCCCTTGCATATTATAGTTCATCACAAAGCTCTTGTAGCTAGGTGGAAGTGATTGGAGAATTCTGTCAATGACGCAATCATCCGGAAGATTAACTCCCAGTTGAATCAAGTGATTATTATACCCAGACATTTTGAGTATATGCTCACTGACACAACTGTTCTCCTCCATCTTGCAGCTATAGAACTTATTGGAGACTTCATATCACTCAATCCGGGCATTTGCTTGAAATATTAACTTCAACTCCTGGAACATCTCATATGCTCCATGACGTTCAAAACGTCGTTGAAGTCCCGATTCTAAGCCTTAAAGCATGGCACATTGAAATATCGAGTAGTCATCAGCTTTGCTCTGCCAGACGTTCTTAACGTCGTCAGTTGCATCATCAGCAGGCCTGGCACCCAGCGGTGCTTCCAGGACATAATTCTTCTGTGCAGCAATGAGGATAATCCTCAAGTTATGGACCCAGTCCGTGTAATTACTACCATCATCTTTCAACTTTGCTTTCTCAAGGAACGCATTAAAATTCAACGGAACAATAGCACGGGCCATATATCTACAATCAAACAAAAACAAGTAAGATACTATCAGGTAATAAGTTCATGATAAATTTAAGTTCAATTAATCATATTACTTAAGAACTCCCACTTAGAAAGACATCCCTCTAATCTTCTAAGTGATCACGTGATCCAAATCAACTAAACCATAACCGATTATCACGTGAAATGGAGTAGTTTTCAATGGTGAACATCACTATGTTGATCATATCTACTATATGATTCACGCTCGACCTTTCGGTCTCAGTGTTCCGAGGCCATATCTGCATATGCTAGGCTCGTCAAGTTTAACCTGAGTATTCTGTGTGTGCAAAACTGGCTTGCACCCGTTGTAGATGGACGTAGAGCTTATCACACCCGATCATCACGTGGTGTCTGGGCACGACGAACTTTGGCAACGGTGCATACTCAGGGAGAACACTTTTATCTTGAAATTTAGTGAGAGATCATCTTATAATGCTACCGTCAAACAAAGCAAGATAAGATACATAAAGGATAAACATCACATGCAATCAATATAAGTGATATGATATGACCATCATCATCTTGTGCTTGTGATCTCCATCTCCGAAGCATCGTCATGATCACCATCGTCACCGGCGCGACACCTTGATCTCCATCGTAGCATCGTTGTCGTCTCGCCGAACTTATGCTTCTACGACTATCGCTACCGCTTAGTGATAAAGTAAAGCATTACAGGGCGATTGCATTGCATACAATAAAGCGACAACCATATGGCTCCTGCCAGTTGCCGATAACTCGGTTACAAAACATGATCATCTCATACAATAAATTTAGCATCATGTCTTGACCATATCACATCACAACATGCCCTGCAAAAACAAGTTAGACGTCCTCAACTTTGTTGTTGCAAGTTTTATGTGGCTGCTACGGGCTTAGCAAGAACCGTTCTTACCTACGCATCAAAACCACAACGATAGTTTGTCAAGTTGGTGCTGTTTTAACCTTCGCAAGGACCGGGCGTAGCCACACTTGGTTCAACTAAAGTGAGAGAGACAGACACCCACCAGTCACCTTTAAGAAACGAGTGCTCGTAGCGGTGAAACCAGTCTCGTGTAAGCGTACGCGTAATGTCGGTCCGGGCCGCTTCATCTCACAATACCGCCGAACCAAAGTATGACATGCTGGTAAGCAGTATGACTTATATCGCCCACAACTCATTTGTGTTCTACTCGTGCATAACATCAACGCATAAAACCAGGCTCGAATGCCACTGTCGGGTAACGTAGTAATTTCAAAAAAGTTCCTACGCACACGCAAGATCATGGTGATGCATAGCAACGAGAGGGGAGAGTGTTGTCTACGTACCCTCATAGACCGATAGCGGAAGCGTTATGACAACGCGGTTGATGTAGTCGTACGTCTTCACGACCCGACCGATCAAGCACCGAAATTACGGCACCTCCGAGTTCTAGCACACGTTCAGCTCGATGACGATCCCCGGACTCCGATCCAGCAAAGTGTCGGGGATGAGTTTCGTCAGCACGACGGCGTGGTGACGATCTTGATGTTCTACCGTCGCAGGGCTTCGCCTAAGCACCGCTACAATATTATCGAGGATTATGGTGGAGGGGGGCAGCGCACACGGCTAAGAGAACGATCATGAGGATCAACTTGTGTGTCTAGAGGTGCCCCCTGCCCCCGTATATAAAGGAGCAAGGGGGGAGACCGGTCGGCCCTTGGGGCGCGCCAAGGAGGGGGGAGTCCTCCTCCTAGTAGGAGTAGGACTCCCCTTTCCTAGTCCAACTAGGAAGAGGGAAGGGGGAAGGAAAGAGAGGGAGAGGGAGAGGGAAAGAGGGGCCGCGCCCCCTCCCCTAGTCCAATTCGGACTCCTCATGGGAGGGGGCGCGCCACCTCCTGGGCTGCTGCCCTCTCTCTCCCCTCAGGCCCACTAAGGCCCAATACTTCCCCGGGGGGTTCCGGTAACCCCTCCGGCACTCCGGTTTTATCCGAAACTTCTCCGGAACACTTCCGGTGTCCGAATATAGTCGTCCAATATATCAAACTTTACGTCTCGACCATTTCGAGACTCCTCGTCATGTCCGTGATCACATCCGGGACTCCAAACAACCTTCGGTACATCAAAACATATAAACTCATAATGAAACTGTCATCGTAACGTTAAGCGTGCGGACCCTACGGGTTCGAGAACAATGTAGACATGACCGAGACACGTCTCCGGTCAATAACCAATAGCGGAACCTGGATGCTCATATTGGCTCCTACATATTCTACGAAGATCTTTATCGGTCAGACCGCATAACAACATACGTTGTTCCCTTTGTCATTGGTATGTTACTTGCCCAAGATTCGATCGTCGGTATCTTAATACCTAGTTCAATCTCGTTACCGGCAAGTCTCTTTACTCGTTTCGTAATACATCATCTCGCAACTAACTCATTAGTTGCAATGCTTGCAAGGCTTATGTGATGTGCATTACCGAGAGGGCCCAGAGATACCTCTCCGACAATCGGAGTGACAAATCCTAATCTTGAAATACGCCAACCCAACATGTACCTTTGGAGACACCTGTAGAGCTCCTTTATAATCACCCAGTTATGTTGTGATGTTTGGTAGCACACAAAGTGTTCCTCCGGCAAACGGGAGTTGGATAATCTCATAGTCACAGGAACATGTATAAGTCATGAAGAAAGCAATAGCAACATACTAAACGATCGGGTGCTAAGCTAATGGAATGGGTCATGTCAATCACATCATTCTCCTAATGATGTGATCCCGTTAATTAAATGACAACACATGTCTATGGTTAAGAAACATAACCATCTTTGATTAACGAGCTAGTCAAGTAGAGGCATACTAGTGACGTTTAGTTTGTCTATGTATTCACACAAGTATTATGTTTCCGGTTAATACAATTCTAGCATGAATAATAAACATTTATCATGATATAAGGAAATAAATAATAACTTTATTATTGCCTCTAGGGCATATTTCCTTCACCATTAATCTCTCACACAAGCCAATTAAGATATAAACAAGATGCAAAAGGCTCAACACATGACACACACGTACATGATGTGCAAACCAACACACACATACTTGATTGCTGAAGATAATCAAGTTGGAAGCATAGTATATACAAACACATGCAAGGAACGAAACCAAACATGCAAAGGGGCAAGTAACTATCAATTTAAACACTTTAAGCACGAGTTACCACAAGGAGGAACATTGGATATAAGATAGAAACTTGATAATCCTAATGACTTGGCTTGAGACAATATGAATGATGAAAATCCCCTTAATTCTTCATAATATAGCCAAGTCTCCAATGCCCTCCGTAGACACCTATTGATCAAGTTTGAGCTAGTTGGTCCCCAACGAAGTTGGGTCCTAAGAGGTTAGTCACAATAGGCTTGGCTACCCAAGTGGTTCTTTGCTTGATACCACTTTGAGTACCAACAAACTTGGCAAACACATTGCCAACCTTATCTTTCCCAAGAGAATAGATATCATCAATAATAATTGGGTTGGATAAGTTACCACTAGTGCATGAGGAAGCAAGGTGACCTTTCTCACGACATAGGTAGCAACGTCTACTCTTCACTTTCTTCTCACTTGATTTCTCAACTTGAGAAGCAATAGCTTGAGGTTTCTTGGGAAGAGGCTTTTCTTCCACTTGAGGTTGAGCATGAGAATGAACTTGTGGCCGCTTCCCTTGTTGCTTGTCACTAATGGCCTTCTTCTTCAAAGGGCAAGATCTAACATGATGTCCTTCAATTTTGCACTTGAAGCAAATGATCTTGGCTGAATTCTTGACTTGTTTTTGGCCCTTCTTCTTGTTGCTCTTGGACTTCTTCTTCTTATTGGAGTTGAATCCAAGTCCACCTTTGTCATTGGGGGATTTTTGCATGCTCAAGATGTTGTTGAGTGTAAATTTCCCTTCATGACTCTTTTCCAAGTCTTTCTTCAAAGAAGTGACTTGGGCCTTGAGCTCTTTAATTTCCTCTACATGGTATGTCTCAACACAAGTACTAGAGGAAGAATAAGCTTCATCGTTAGAGCAACAAGGCAAGGAAAGCAATTCATCACAAGATGTACCAACATTATGAATAGATGAATTACAAGGACTAGCACATGGAAATATAGCATTTTGACTAGAAGTAGTGCTAGTATCCACATGAGGTTCACTAGATGTTACCTTAGCAAGCAAGGCGTCATGAGCTATCTTTAGCACATTATGGGATACTAGAAGATCACCATGAGAGCTCGAGAGCTTTTCATGGCTTTCTTCCAATTTCCCACAATTGCTAGATAGCAACTCAAGTTGAGCCCGTAGCTCAACATTCTCCTTCAAAATGGATGCTTCACATGTAATAGAGTTAGTAGCACATGCATCATCAATAATAGCAAGAGGAGAAGGCAACTTTACAAGCTCTTTTGGATATGAGGCTTTAAGTTGTGCATGAGACTCGGTGAGTTTGATGAGCTCACCCTTGATGACTCTTGAGCCATTTTCGAGGTGCTCAAAATCCTCAAGGAGTCTAACATGAGAAACTTCAAGCTTAGGATTTTTAGTTTCAAAAACATTGGCCACCTCAAGAGCTCTATCATGAGATTCCTTCACTCTAGATAATTCTAGAGCAAAAGTCTCCTCAAGAGATTCCTTGGTGGTTTGTTCAAGTTCAAGAGCTTGAGAGAGGTCCGCAATCTCATTAGCGTAATCACGCCCATGACCTTCCATTTTAACAATGGTGACCTCATGCTCCTCAAGACGAGATTCCAACTCATCAATATATTTCTTGCCATCAATAGCAATAGACATGATTTCCATGAAGTTGGAACGAGCAATTTTATTCTTAAGAAGAGCTTTAAAAATCATTTCCCCCTTAATTTTTAAGGAGACAACATCATCATTCTCTTCATCATAATCAACATCATCATCACTCTTGCCATCATCAATATCATCACAAGATACATTGGGATTCAAAGTGGGAGATACCTTTGAAGCCTTGGCCATAAGGCAAAATGCAATAGATGATGATGTAGGATCCCTTGAAGCACCATTCAAGACCACATCTTGTTCCATGGAGTGTTGGGTTTCCTCTACATTGTTAGCACAACAATTCGAGGAAATATATGCATTTTTATCATGGCAACAAGACATAGTAAGCATATCATCATGAGATTTAGTCAAGCAATTTCTACATGATATGCAAGGACTATCAACACAAGCATGTGAAACATTTGGAGTGCTCGAAGTGCTAAAGTCCAAAGATGAAGCATTGCAATAAGAAAGTGATGAAGGATTATCAACACTAAGCCCACTATCATCATTGCAACGAACACCACTACTCACCATGTCATTACCTTGTGGCAAACCACATGTAGGTGAAGTAGAATAAGTTGAGAACACAACACGGCCGGAGGTGGAGGGAGAACAATCATCCCCACAAAACTTGGACATGCCATATTTATCTTGAAGCTTTGTCCACAACTCATGAGCATCCCGGAACGGCATGAGTTGAAATATAACTACATTGCTCAAAGCATCGAAAAGCACATTAGAAGCTTGAGCATTGACATAAGAGTTTTTCTCATCCTCTAAAGATAATCTTTGGGGATCCTTTGGAGGAGAAAAACCCATATCTACAATTCGCTCTAAATTTGGGTCCATCACCCTAAAGAGATTAAGCATGCGAATTACCCAAACATCAAAATTTGTGCCATCGAAACTAAGAGTGTCAGAGAATCCTAATTCCCTAGTCGACATCTTTACTCTCTAGGCGGTTAAGCCTAACAAAGATATACGAGGCTCTGATACCAATTGAAAGATCCTGGATGTCGCCTATAGGGGGTGAATAGGCGCTTTAAAATAATTACGGTTTAGGCTTGAACAAATGCGGAATAAACCTAGCGGTTAATTTGTCAAGCACAAAACCTACAACAACTAGGCTCACCTATGTGCACCAACAACTTATGTTAAGCAAGATAAACAACTAGGTGATAGCAAGATATATGACAAGAAACAATATGGCTATCACAAAGTAAAGTGCGTAAGTAAAGGGCTCGGGTAAGAGATAACCAAGGCACGTGGAGACGAGGATGTATCCCTAAGTTTACACCCTTGCGGATGCTAATCTCTGTTTGGAGCGGTGTGGAGGCACAATGCTCCCCAAGAAGCCACTAGGGCCACCGTAATCTCCTCACGCCCTCGCACAATGCAAGATGCCGTGATTCCACTAAGGGACCCTTGAGGGCGGTCACCGAACCCGTACAAATGGCAACCCTTGGGGGCGGTCGCCGAACCCATACACTTTGGCAACCCTTGGGGGCGGTCACCGGTACCCGTCAAATTGCTCGGGGCGATCTCCACAACCTAATTGGAGACCCCGACGCTTGCCCGGAGCTTTACACCATAATGATTGAGCTCCGAACACCACCAACCGTCTAGGGTTCCCAAGCACCCAAGAGGAACAAGCTCAAGGGTACCAAGCACCCAAGAGTAATAAGATTCTCAACTTGTAATTTCCACGTATCACTATGGAGAACTCAAACCGATGCACCAAATGCAATGGCAAGGGCACACGGAGTGCCCAAGTCCTTCTCTCTGAAATCCCACCGAAGCAACTAATGCTAGGGAGGAAAATGAGAGGAAGAACAAGAAGGAGAACACCAAGAACTCCAAGATCTAGATCCAAGGGGTTCCCCTCACATAGAGGATAAAGTGATTGGTGGAAATGTGGATCTAGATCTCCTCTCTCTTTTCCCTCAAAAACTAGAAAGAATCCATAGAGGGATTGAGAGTTAGCAAGCTCGAAGAAGGTCAACAATGGTGGAAGAACACGAGCTCAAGAGATAAGGTTCAATGGGGAAGAAGACCCCCTTTTATAGGTCCCCACGAATCTGCCTGTTATGTGCAGAAAACTGTAGGACCGGTACAACCGGTGCACGAACCGGTACAACCGGTCAAAGCAGAGGAAAAACCAACCTGTAGGAAAAAGGCCTAAGCGGTACAACAGCCCGGGGAACCGGTAGTACTGGTTAAACCGAACTAACCGGTACAACCGGTCAACAACCGCCCAAGAACCGCTCCAAAACAGAAACTAGTCCGGTGGTAGAGCGGTACAAGGCCGGTACAACCTTCGGACCAATTATGGAGCGGTACAACCGCTCCAAACACCGGTTGTACCGGTCAACTGGTACAACCGCTCTAAGGGGCGGTACAACCTCTCTATGTAAAACAGGTAAGATCAAAACAGCCACAACTTTCTCATACGAGCTCCGAATTCGACGAAATCAAGTTTGTTGGAAAGCTAGAGACAAGGTCTAACACAATCTTGATATAAATAACAATAATAAGCAAATAAGAAAAGGCCCATAAGAAAAAGGTGAGAACCTTTCCTCGAAAGAGACTGGTAAAACCTCCAGCACCAAAAACGCAATAGAAGAAGCATGTGAACTCCGTTTTCAATGAACTCGAGCTTTTCATCAAGATGACCATAAGCTCTAAGACTCACAAAGATAACCAAACAAGAACTAAGAAAGATGATGCAAGGATGCAATGGTTTGAACTCTCGACTAACGATACGATCAAGCTACTCACTAGAGAGCCCCCCTTGATAGTACGGCAATCGATCCTACAACCCGGTCTCCCAACTACCACTATGAGACCGGTAAAATAGAAAACCTATCAAGGGCAAACCTTTGCCTTGCACATAGTCCACTTGAGCTAGATGATGACGATCTTGACTTCCTCAAGTTGGACCACCTTTCTTGATTGTGTTGGCTCGATGAAGACTAGTTGATTGCTCCCCCATACTCCACTATGGGTGAGCCACTCTTCGGCACATCTTCACAATTCCATTGACACCACAATGGACGGCAAGCTTCAAGCTTGATTGCTCCCCCATAATCCATTATGGGTGAGCCACTCTTCGTGTTGCTCCACTTGAACTTACACACTGCAAACTTGATGACGATCACCACTTGATGTCATCCTCCATGGGTTGTATGAGATCTTCCTCTTGACGCAAGACCATAGAAACATACCTAACCCCACAAAGAACTCTCATGTAGACCATGGGTTAGTACACAAAGCGTAATGGACAATGCTTACCATACCATGGGATCACTTGGTCCCTCTCGGTACAACTTGTGCGCTTTGTGTGTTGATCAACTTGAATCACTCTCTGTACTTAGTCTTGATCAACCTTGAATCTTTCCAACTCTCTTCATTAGGATGATGTCTCGAAGGTAAAATTGAATGTTCACACAATCTTCTTCTTCAAGACATGCTTGCAGTAAGCTCAACTCTCACATGACCAATCTTTGGATAATTCCTTGAAAAGCACTTTGGCCATCTCATAAACTCCTTGAAACCAACACATGGACTTCAAGACAATCCTATGGATAAATCCTTCAAATATAACTCAAGGCAACCGTTAGTCCATAGAGATTGTCATCAATTACCAAAACCACACATGGGGGCACGGCATGTCCTTTCAACACGTCCGGGCAGCAGCTTTGTCGGCATCGCATTCCTTCTTGGAGGTGCTGCTTGGTACGCGACGGACCAGAGCCTTGGACCGTGGTGGGACGAATCCAGAGGGCGCAGCGGTGGCGGGTCATCCGTGCTTTGTCGAACTGCCGTTGTTGGCATTTGTTTCTTCTTTTTTCTTTCTCTTTTCTTTTAGGCTTGTTGTGCTATTGCCTCGGCAATTGCTATGTGATCGGTGTTGGTTGCTTTGTAATACAAAGCGGGGAAACCCTTTTTGGGTATGTGATGGTTCTCCTACACAATTTGGTAAGTTGTCGATTCCGCCCAATCTCCATTTACTCTACCTTGGCATTAGATACAACGCAAGCATCATCAATTATGTTACAATTTTAGCACATCTCTTTAGATTATATGATATTTTGCTCGATCTTGGTGTCCCTTACTTTGCCTCAGAACCTACATCAAAATAGGCAAAAGTGAAATGAAATTATTTTGCTTTTGCCACGGAATGAAAATTGTGTTGTATTGTCAAAAGCTAAGAGTGGGAAAAGTGAAATGTCAAAAGCTAGAGTGGCAAAAAAGTTCACTTTTAAAAGAGGGTCAAATAAGACTTTATCTCAAAGATTAGTTTGATAGGAGGGGACACTCCATTCTTATAAGTTGTCTTCTGCCTCCTCCGATAACCAACGTGAGGCTTGATTTTGTTTCTGGCTTTTGCAATGGATTATAAGCCAAAAAATGACCTATGTATAGGCTTTTGACTTATGACTCAGTATTGTTACATGATGATATAAGCCAAAAGCCAAAGCCGGAAGCTCATAAACAGATACTTTTTTTAGTACTATAACCCAAAGTGCAGAAGCCAAGAATAAGCCCAATAGAACATCATGTTAACCCCACAGACGCTCATCTCCAACGGTTCCTGTAAAAAGCTCTGCGTAGAAGAGGTTTTACGAGGTACCGATATAACTTAGAGGAATTTCTCAGGTGAAGTCTTCTCTCAGTTCCAGTGAAAACTTTCCATAAAAGTGGTTTTTGGCTGTGGCGCGACGCCAACTAACAGTGGACGATGGTGTTAGGCGCCGGCGGGCGGGTGGCACGGTGGTTGGCTGACATCATACGACGGCGAGCGAGCTGCACATCGGTCGGCGGGGCGAAGGGTTTACGGAAATGGTTGAAGAGCCTCCCCCCCCCCCCCCCCCACTTCACCTAAACTGGAATTATCTTACGGAACTGTTGGAGATGCTCTAATCCGCACTAGCATAATTCTCGTTCCAGAATTGTTTATCCTGGGCACACATGAGCTGGCAGAAACCATGGCCATGTGACGTACCGTACGTTCAAACGCCCTGAGCCCTGTACTACTGCAGTACGAGTGTACTACTGTGGTGCTGCGCATGCTCCGGAAGTGGCATGATCCGCACAGCCAGAGAGAGCATCTCCATTATTGAATAATCCAAGTGGGATGTGCAGTACATGGTTTTCTAAGTTTGCAAGCAACAATATTTTTTCCCAATGAGTAGCTAGGGTCCTCCTGAATTATTGCTACAGTTTGGTGATGGGTCTATTCAATTCAGTCTAAAGTTGTACTCCCTTCGTTCACAAATATAAAATTTTCTATACTCCCACTCATATAAATGTATTTTAATATATTTGCTCACCCATTTCAGTCTATATGTGCACCGTATTGAAATACCCAAAACATCTTATATTTGTGAACGGAGGGAGTACTTGTTACCGTATATATTTTTTCTGCATTTCAAACTTCTAAATGAGCTGCATAGGGTATTACCTAAAGGAGTAGTGTAGTACACCCAGGCGCGTACAGCACTCCTCTGGCCCTGTAGGAGTACGTTCATTTGCTTTGTACTAGCACCAACGGCAACAAGTGTGCAAAGTTGGCAAGAAAGATCCTTCATGGATATGGGCTGAGAAAGTGTGCGGAGACTGCGCAACACACGCTACGGGTGCCGGCAGCCCGCCCTTAACTGAAAGCAGCTCATGCATTATCGGTATCGCGTCGCGTCGCTGTGGATAGCGATCGATGCTAGTATTTCAGTTCGTCAACAATTTATCTCCATCCTCTCCCCCCCTCACTGTATAAATAGGGAGCGCGCGGAGGACAGCAGCCGTGGTGACACAGTCCGTAGCGCGAGCTGTCTGTCAGCAGCGCAGCAATCTCCCTCAGGTTCTTGTTCTAGTTTGATAATCTTTTGCGGCGCCCATGATCGCCGTCCCGTGCTCGTTCCCGTGGTTTAACCCAACCTATTATCCCAACTGCAGGTGGGTCGGAGCAACGGGGGAGAAAGAAGATGGACGCGGAGCAGGAGTCGCGGTGGGCGGCGGCGCAGGCGATCGGCATCGGCGAGGACCTCGTCCCGGCCGCGCTGCGCCACCTGGAGTTCCTCGCCGCGGTCGACCGCCGCCGGTGGCTCTACGACGGCCCGCTGCTCCACAGGGCCATACGCAGGTATCAATCGCCATCCATCTTGTTGGCTCTTCAGCAACACAAGGGACCATTGCGTCTGGGAATTAGTTTATTTTTCTGATGAGGTGTCATTTTTTTCTGTCGGGGTATTGTTGATCAACAGTCTCTACCCTCTCTAGTGTGTGTTGTGTCGAATAAAATTTCTCGGTAATCATTGCCATATTTTAATAAACTCTTGGTGAATTCAGGATAACTCTTGCACAATTACAATCACTATCACTATGCAGGATCAACAATCTCCTGACAAACACCTGCTTGACGAAATTTAGACAAAAAGCCACTAGTTTAGTTAGCCTTGATTGATACTGTAAGTTGGTGGAAGAGTTGAACTGAGAATGTTTGGTTTTTCAGTTTTAAGGAAGGGCATCGATCGCCAGTAATTATTCTGAAACCGTCCTCTGGTCTGTGCTTTCAGTTACCGTTTCGTGCGATAGTTCTGGTCTTATCTAGTACAAATTTTGGCATGAAAATCTGGCTCCTTATTTAACGCTCAAAGTCCCTATCATGCTGAAATCACTGATACTATGTAAATAAAATAACTGATACTAAATTAAGTTATGTTCTGCGTCGCATAGACTTTCAAATATATAGTGACTTTGTTCTTGTGCTAGGTACAAAGCTTGCTGGCTTCCCCTTCTTGCCAAGCACACCGAGGCCGCTGTTGCAGATGATGAGCCTTTGGTTGTTCCGCTTGACTGCGAATGGATATGGCACTGCCATCGGCTTAACCCCGTACGTATATTGACTGACAGATTCTCGTGTGTCGTTCGAAATCTGTCAACGCCACATTGGACATGTCTAAATCAAAGTCATCTTGTATTGTTTCTGGTTTTGCTGTGCTGACAACAAATATCTGATCTTTCAGACTCGATATATGAAGGACTGCAAGAGATTGTATGGCAGAATAATGGGCTGTAACAATGTCAAGTCCTCCATTCAAGCAAAGTCCAAGGATCGGTCTGAGAAAGTTTGGACTGACTTATATCCTGGGGAGCCTTTTGAGTTGGAGTACAGTACAAGTCCTTGCGACGATTCTGTTTACTTGGGCGATGGAACTGCAGGGGGCATTTCCTATGATTTGGTCTCAGCTGTTAAGAGACAGTCTTCTTTCGTCTACCAGGTAGTTACACTACTAACCTTTGCTCTGATGTACTACTAATCTTTTCGTAAAAGAAAAAATATGCAAGAACAATAAATAAATATGTACAGAAAGTCAGTGAGTTCCTCTGTTTCTGTCAGGTTGGAACACCAAACATGCACGATCGCCGTTTTCTTGAAGACGCTCTAGCTCGATACAAAGGTTTTTTGTATCTGATCAAGATGAACCAGGAGAAAGGAATGAACCTCTTTCGTGTGCCAACCTACGATGTGGATCTAATGTGGCACACCCACCAACTGAACTCTGTTGCCTACTGCAATGACATGCTGAGTCTCCTTGGGAGAGTTCTGGAGCATGATGACACGGATGATGATCGAGCTGAGGGAAAGAAGCTCGACACCGGATTTTCGGGCACCACCGAGCAGTTTGAGAATAGCTTTGGTGTGAGATACTGGAAGGCTGGCGCTATGTACCGTGGCAGCTTGCCATCTCCTGTGACATCCGTTCCTCAGATTTTCAGTGGCGAGGACGATGGTGTTTTTGGTGTCGATGAAGCAGAGAAGCATCTTACTATTCTTGAAACAAACGTTGTGGAGGTATGATGCTCTTTTTACATCTTAATAATTACTGTCCATGAAGCAACAGTCCCCGCAAAAAAATAATTCTGATCTAATAAAATAACAGAAAATGTGGTATGTGGTACTATTAGTATTATTATTGATCTGGGAGCACGTCTGATATTGCTTATCTAAAAACACGATTGAGCGCTTCTTTTGCCAAGAGGCATTTACTGAATTTATGAACTCATCAAAATATTTTCACCCTTCTGCAGTTATATTTACAGATTGTGGACATCAAGAATTTACCATCTGCAATTCCAGAGAAAAGTGTTTTTGTACGGTTCACCAAGAGTCAACAAGATGTATTTATCAGTGATGGTGGCAGGTTGGATATTTCATCGAAAACGGGGAAGAGTATCGGAGCTGGTTTCCAATGTGAACCGACTGGCGAACTCATTCTTACAGTAATGGTTGATCAGGCCTATTTTGGGGCATCATCATCGAAGAAATCAGAACCATTGGGGCAGGTTTCGATCTCTCTTCAAGAGCTTACACATCATGATTCCAAGCTTTCCTTTGAGAGGTGGTTTGAACTGAAAACTTGTGGTGCAAATGCTGGTTCCCCTCCTGTCAGTCTTCGTGTTGCCGCATCTTGTACTGTCCCAAGGCAGGCTCCACAGGTTCTTAGCATGGTCAGTGCGAAGCCTTGCTCTCTCAAGGCCTGTCTATTGCCACATTCCATCAAGGATCAAAATATGAGCTCCTGGACTCGCTTCGTGTATGATTGTGGTACTGAACTCATTCGTCTTCAGATAAGGTATTCTTTTTGTCCGTGGTATGAATCAATACATATATGTTAAGAACTGTACATTGAGTCTAGAAATGCAATTGTTTGCTGATCAGTAAGTCCTGCATGATACTTACTGGGTTTTTTTTTTTTTGCAAAAGTTACTATACGATACATTGATTGGTAATAACATATGGTGTTATTACATCTTCATTTCGAACTGCAAAATGGTATTTGCTGCAGGAATTAATATAGTAGTATTTGTATTTTGCCTTCAAAACAGATCCAAATTTATTCCTGTGGACATTGGAAAGTTCTATTTACCATATTTAAGAAAAAAATTATCAGTTTCTTCTGGTCTAATGAGAAATTCCTCCCCTTTACTTCAGGGAGCACAAGGCCAAGAGTGGCATGGCTCCTACTCGAGAATTGGTCGGAGTAACAAAGTCATCAAAGCAGCCGTTTCAGCTTGCAGAATTCACCGAAAACAAATGGTCTTTTAACAACTCCAACTCATCCATCACTCTTGACCTGAAACCAAGTAAGGATGGCTGCATAAACGAGCTCAAATTTGACAACAAACTGGTAAGGAAAACTGCATTCTACAGCTCAAAATACATGCAGTGTGTTCTCTCAGAAGATAGTGATTACAGTAGGTCATATGTATATACAAAGGTTTATGCATTTAGCATACTCACAGCTCTGGTACTTCTTTGAACAAAGCAGATCAAACTATACAGGGGGAGGAGGCTAGCATATGAACTCAAATGCTGCAGTCAGCATGCTGAAAATACTTCAGCCGTTACTGCTGTGAAGTTCTCAGCTGAACACCCCTATGGCAAAGCAGTCGCACTAGTTGACACTGAATCGGAGTTTATCACGGTACAATGCTCAGCTCTAATGCCATATCCTTCTAAGTAGTCAAAATTAATTTCCTCTCATCTCAGATATGCTCATGGTGTTCTTACTTAAATTAGGTGGATGAGGACTGGTTTCTGCTTCCCTGGATCGCGATATCATTCTTGTTCCTGAATTCCATCGGCAAAGATGGTGCGAAGCTCATCGAAGGTGCCATGGTACCGAAGGCTGAAACCGTTGAGCCTGATACTAGAGTGGCTTATGAAACGATGAAAGGTGCAGCAGCAGGCACCACGGCTGGTCCGGCGCAATGTGGCGCTTGTGGCACGCATGGTGGCGGTGACATGGTCATGGCAAGTGACAAGGCTGGGCATGCTAGCTATGGCGGCTCGGTCACTGCAAGCGGCAAGGTGGCTGATTCTAAGTGTGGTGGTTGCGGATCAGGCTGTGGTGGTGGATGCGGTGTCTCTGTGGTCACCATGGGCTACAAGAAAGGTCATGCTACCTGTGGCGTCGTTGCAGGCGGCGAGAATGGCCATGTTGAGTCTGCTGGGTGTGGATCGGGATGCGGTGGTTCCTGCGGTGGCAACATAGTTACGGAAAGTTCCCATGAGAGGAACACAAAGTCAGGTGGCTGTGGTTCAGGTTGCGGTGGAGGAGGCTGTGGCGGCATGGCCATTGAAGGCTCCAAGGCTGGCAATGCCAAGTCTAGCGGTTGCGGTTCAGGTTGTGGTGGCGGTTGCAGCAGTATGGTGGTTGAAGGCTCCAAAACTGGCCATGGCAAGTCAGGCGGCTGTGGCTCGGGCTGCGGTGGTGGTTGCGGCGCCATGTTGATCGAACACTCCAAGACTAGCTGCACCAAGTCTAGCGGTTGTGGCTCGGGCTGCGGCTCAGGTTGCGGCGGTGGTTGCAGCAGCATGGTCATGGAAGGCTCCAAGACCGGCTTGGCCAAGTCAGGCGGTTGCGGTTCGGGTTGTGGCGGTGGTTGCGGCGGCATGGTTATTGAAGGCTCCAAGATTGGCTTTGCCAAGTCAGGCGGTTGCGGTTCGGGATGTGGCGGTGGTTGCGGTGGCATGGTCATGGAAGGCTCCAAGACCATCCATGCCAAGTCTGGGGGCTGCGGTTCAGGCTGTGGCTCAGGCTGCGGTGGCGGTGGTTGCGGCGGCATGGTCATTGAAGGCTCCAAGACTGGCTTCGCCAAGTCAGCTGGTTGCGGTTCGGGCTGTGGTGGCGGTTGTGGCGGCATGGTCATGGAAGGCTCCAAGATGAGCCATGCCAAGTCAGGGGGTTGCGGTTCAGGCTGTGGCGCCGGCTGCGGCGGCATGGTCATTGAAGGCTCCAAGATGAGCCATGCCATGTCTGGGGGTTGTGGTTCAGGCTGTGGTGCCGGCTGCGGCAGCGGTTGTGGCGGCATGGTCATGGAAGGCTCCAAGAGGAGCCATGCCATGTCTGGGGGTTGCGGTTCAGGCTGTGGCGCCGGTTGCGGCGGCGGTTGTGGCGGCGTGGTCATGGAAGGCTCCAAGACGAGCCATGCCAAGTCAGGGGGCTGCGGTTCAGGCTGTGGCGCCGGCTGCGGCGGCATGCTCAACACAGCCTCGTGAGCATACCTATGCTTGAGGTGGTCGGCGTGCGCGCGGTGACTGCCGGTGATGGCATGCCGCACGCTCTAGTCGTTGATGAAGTCGAATAAAAACTACACTCTGTCCTGTGCAGTTTGCAATCCTCTACTCGTGGTTCGCAATACGTTGTGGTGAATATATTATGCTGTACTTGTGGTATGTATGATATGAGACTATATGATTTGTGATTATTTGGTACTTCTTCGCATACGCATACGCATTATTACCGTGGCACCACATGGTTCAGCAATCTTAAATTTGACCCTGGAGCGTCGGTTGTTGATATGGAGGATCAGCATGCGCTTGAGTATATTCTTCGTATAGATGCTCCTGCAATCAATCATGTGATTTTATATGATCATGCTTAAATGGAAAGGGAAAGATTAGAGGAAAATTTTTGGATTTTGACCGAACGAATAGATGCTGAGTCCTGCGATGAATAAACTAACTCAGGCTATGAATTCATCATAAAAGTCTAACAAGATGTGTATAGTTACTAATCATCCATTTGCATAATGGGCGGCGCCACTCTATGCAGCCTGCATTGCACTCATGTGTGTTGATTAGTAGGCACCAGTATGCACCCATTTCTGCCTGTACACACACACTATGTCTGAGCTGAGGTCTGTTAGTTGTTCGTTACCTGCGGGTGCAGTACTTGAACACACTGCTTGTTTCATCAGCGTTGGAAAAAAGCCAACATGGGAAAAAAATTCACTCTCCCGTTGTTTATATGATGTTTCAGAGGATGTTTTCGTCACATTTTACCAGATCTGTTACATCTTTGCACGATGCTTGTCTAGATATGTCTCTTTTTTTTTGCAAGAATAGAAGCAAGACGATCTGGAGCAGGAGTGTCGTCGACCAAGAAAAAGAAAGAAACGTGGCCCGAACCAGGGACCTGACGGTCAATGTTCAAGGAATGGGTGGGACTGGAGGATTCGTTTGCTGCTACAGTCCGGTGTAAAAAAGACAGGTCGTGCGTTGGCTGTTGCACTCGCACCATCTGAAATTCTGAATGACGCGGCCGTACGTACAGCACACACACACCGTGCCGTGCATTATCTCGTAGAGCCAAGACTCTGCTATCGTAAGTTAGCTGAAAAACAATGTAAGGCACAGAAAGAAAATGACAGTTTGGGCATATACTGCTGCGAAAATGTTTGCTCAGAAAACAAAAGGATCCAAGCTTGCGGGCACACGCACCCGGCACCTCTTCCAAAACAGAACCCAAATTGTCAAATTTGGACCCAGTCGGCGTGTTTCGGCGCTCTATCTCGTTAGAAATCTAATCTGACCAAACTTCAGTTGGGGACCGGAAGCTTCCATTCGAAGCTTTATTCGACTACTAGTAAGATGCCGGTGCTATGCTACAGAACCACATTAAAAGGAGCCAACTATAATTTATCCTCTTCTTGTTATAAAAGAAAATACAATCACGGTCTTCTAAAGTTACAGAAGACACTGGTTATTTGTTTTCTTATTTTATGAATTAATGGGCATTTCAACTAATGCTACTATACATAGCATTGTTCTACTTCGCAAACGATGTGTTTGCTTATTTCATATCAGATCATCAGTTAATCTTTGTCCTATGTTTCTAATGTTGAAGTGCAAAATTGTACTCCCTTCATTTCGAAATATAGGTCGCTGGGGACCTTGTTCCGGCCAGGTGAAAATGTGCAAATTGACCTTAATACCCCCAAGTCAAAATTTGAATTTGATCATCTTCCACCGCCCCCATCTCCGCCCTCCACCCCCACCTCCGCCCTCCACATCCACCTCCACCTCCACCTCCGCCTCTGCCCCCACCCCCACCGGTCCACCCACATATCAAATTATCAAAGTAACGAATGCGAATCAACTAAACATGATGAACGTGACTAGATGACAATTTTCATGTGTCCTCGAGAACGTTCTGCTTATTATAAGAGAACTTTCCGGCTTGTCCTTTGCTATAAAAAAGAATGGGCCACACTGATGCACCTTTGTTACTATTGCTACTTGTTACTTGCTATGAATTACCTTGCTACATAACTATCGGTTACCACTACTTTCATTACTTACATAGAATACCTTATTGAATATCACTTGTCATTTCCTTCTGCTCCTCGTTGGGTTCGACACTCTTAGTTATCGAAAGGACTACGATTGATACCCTATACTTATGGGGGTCATCACTCCCTTCCACCCTTGGGCCGGCCGCCGCCCAGGTACCCTCCCCCATGCACATTTGCCATCCATGGTGGACACTAGACCCGACAAGTGTTTGGTCAAATGTCATATCCAATTGTTTTTTGAAGTATTTGTTGTTTACTTTGAAGCAAATACGATGGAGTTGAACGAGGAGTACTTCTATGTTGTGTTCATCGATTCATCCTTGACAGATGAGGATGAATATGATGATGAAACTGCGACGATGAAGGTAATTCTTGCAGACGAGGAGCATGTTCTCAATTGCATGGGATCAATCAAGGAACACCGAGTGTTCAATCGGAAAAGGGCACGAGGAAATTTATGATGATGGATGACTACTTTTGTCCTCGGTGCACTATTTGAGCCTCGACAATGGTGCCGGAGCCTATGATGACTACTTCATCTTGAAGAAGGATGCTGGTGGAACCATTGGCTTCTCTTGTTACTAGAAGTGCATAGTTGCTGCCTTGAGAAAGCTAGACTATGGTAGTTCCATGGATACGTGGGATGAGAACCTCCAGATGTCTAAAAGCACTTGCCTTAAAACCATGGCCAGGTTTGCTACTGCAGTGGTGAAGTTGTTTTGGCCAGAGTACTTGAAAGACCCAATTTTCGAAGACACCGCAAGGCACATGCCACTATCAGAAGTAAGAGAATAGCCGGGTACAAATCCCTGGGTTGCATGCACTGGAAATGGAAGAGGGGCAATATCAGGGCCATGGTAAGAAGCCCAACATCCAAGTTGAAATAGTTGCATCACAAGACCTCTAAATTTGGCACTCTTTCTTTAGCATCCAGGATATTACAATGACATCAACATGTTGTTGTGGTCTTCACTGTTTGCAAGTTTGACTGCGGGAGAAGCTCCTCTGTGAAACTATACCATCAATGATCATAACTGCAACATGTGCTACTATTTTTCTAACGGTATATATCCTCAATGTGCGGCCTTCATAAACACCATCTTTGACCCAGGGGGTCACAAAAGATTTCACTTTACCCAAAGACAAGAAGAAGATAGAAAGTATGTGGAGAGGGCATTTGGAGTGCTCCAAACCCATTTTGTAGTTGTTTGTGGACCTACAAAAATATGAGATCCAGAGATGTCGTCGGAGGTGATGAGAATTTGTGTGATCTTGTACAACATGACTATGGAGGATGAGGTTGAAGGAGTCGTGAAGATCTGGAGTTTGAGCACATGAGTGATCCCGCCGAACTTCCAATGTAGAATCAGATGACGTTTCAGGATTTTCTCCAAATGCATGAACATATTCAACATCGACAAACTCATGAGTAGCTTCAGGATAATTTGGCTGAGCGTCTGTAGTCGCTTAAAGGGGAGAACTGTAACATATGTCTGAATAAGCTGAATTTTAAATTTGAATTAGTTTACTTCAAAACTTCATTTTGGATTGTAATATTTATATTTGAATTACTATTGCATTGAAATATTTGCACTACATAATTATGGAAGAATTGTGCGATCTTTCAATTATTTCCAATGCTCCAGATATAAAAATTATAGGGGCAGACATTTGGTGCATCGGGTTGGATGACCGGCTGGCCTATCACTGTCTGCAGACAACATTTGGTGTATTTGTTTTGATACATGACGTTGAAGTTTTCCTAACAGACATCTCTCCGAAGCAATTCCTACCCAACCAGAGCGGAGAGGATAAGACGCAAGGAAACTTCCTCGCCAATACACTGGACTCCCATCATCGGCCAACTTCATGTTGGTGCGTGGACCAAACGGGTTTGGAAAAGTGGACTGAGCGTCACTCAGATGGTTAAATTCTTTGTGGTGGAATCAGACAAGTCTTACACTTGGCATTGGTCCCTGCATTTTTTTTCTATTTTTTTAGGCGTTGCGTGACTAAGAAGACGTTTGCGGTGACTTCGTCAATCTCAAGATATTGTGCCGGTTCAGTATCTCAGAAGTGCTCAGAGGGGTAGCATGTGTGTAAGTGTGTTCACAAGATAAGTGTATGTGTGTGTGTGAGCATCCATGTTTGTACCGTGTTCAACAAACTAGATTTGAAAAAAGAAAATGAATTTGTATTTTCCAAATGTTCTGGATTTGTTAATAGATCCGAACGATCTGATTGCCGTCCGATCCAAAATTTCCGGGCGCGCTAGCCTCGCGATATTTTCTCCCTGATCCGGATTCATGCCCTTGTTTATCCCAAGCACGCTCACGCAAAAATAATGCATGATATGGGATTCAAACCCACGACCAACATGTTGCTCTTGATGCTCTCAACCACCTAAGCTAGCTCTGTTTACATTACAGTAAGGATTAGTTTTGTTCTTTGTACTTTACTATATGCGAGTAAAATAAACAGCAACAATCAAAACCACTGCGTTAAAGTTGTGGCGCAATACCAATTGATCCGAACGTTCGTATGAACAAGCCCGTTAGCCAGCCCAGCCAACGTCTAGATCGGGATTTATTTTGCACGCGTTGATACAAGAAAACGTAATCGTCTAAAATGGGACTCAAACCCATGACCCCTCCGATGTAGGAGCAGTGTACTAACCAACTCACCTTACCTTGATTGTTGTCCAATAAGTAGAAAAATAACAGTTAACCTTTTTTTCACTTTTATATGAGCCAAAAAAATCATTTTTCTTTTTGTGTTTTTTTTCGATTTCTCAAGTTGTCTTGAAGTCTCCCATATACCAACGGGTTGTATGCCTTGCTCATGTAGTCTCGTTGTAAATATCACGGCAAACTTCACATGAGGAATTTTTTGGGTTGAAACATACCCCGATAACTTCTGTGCAAATGCATGATAACTTGTGCACCGGGACCTGATAACTTACGTAAAAATGTCATGGTAACTTCGACCCGGGGTGAAAAAAATCATTGAAACATCTCCAAGGTAATTTATGTGTAAACAACACGGTAATTTTTGCATGCAGCCCTGATAACTTAGGCACAAACACCACGGCAACTTTGACCTGAAGGAAAAAAATTGTCAAAATGTACCCCGATAACTTTTGTATAAACATCAAGGTAATAACGCATTATATACATGATAACTTAGGTACGATAACTTCAACCCCGAGGAAAAATTGTTGAAAAATATAATCTCGATAATGTTTGCGTGAATATCATGGTAATAGAAGCACTGCATACCCGATATTTAGGTGAACCGAGGGGGGGGGGGGGATTTCTTGAAAAACATTTTTTCCCGGTATTTTGTGTGCAAATAATACGGTATTATAGACACAATAAAGTTGATAACTCACTACAAACCCCACGGTACTTTTGACCCCGGGATAAAAGTTTGTTGAAAATATTCCCTGATAACTTGTGTGTAAATAACATGGTAATATACATACAACAGAGCTGATAATTTACTTAATCCAGACGTGGTAACATTTTGACCAGGGAAAATATTGTTAAAAAATACCTTCCAATAACCCATGTGTAAACAACATGACAATACACGCACATGAGAGCTGATAACTCATATACAAATATCGCGGTAATTTTTTGATCGAGGGAATGAAAATTGTTGAAAAACATACCCCGATAACTTTTGTGTGACATGGTAATATACACAACAAAGCTGATAACTCACTACAAACATCATAATCACTTTTTGACCATGGGATAAAAGTTTGTTGAAAACATACACCGAAAACTTTTGTGTAAATGACACGGTAACTTATGTATGACAGACGTGATAACTTACGTAGCCTAGACGTGGTAACTTTTGGTCCGAAAAAAAGTCATCAAGACTGTTATATTTCTTTCTGTAAACAAATGTAAAAGTGGTTTAGATCATGCCACTTGGCGAAGGCAGTCTTGGGGCCTTCAATGACCATAGCCACGCCCTTTACGCGGGAAATACTCTCTATAAACAAATGTAAAAGTGTTTAGATCATGAAAGTAGTAATTTAAATGCTTTTATATTTCTTTCAAGACGGAGTACTATATCGACATAGTACACGTCAAAGACATTGGAGGCTTCTAAACGTTCGGCCCTCCTGGTGCTACCGTGCTAGCAGGTGCCCGGGCACCCTCGACTTCTGTGGCTTCCACTTGGTCAAACTTCCTGGCTGTTCCCCAACTGGTTGGATATTTCCATAAGGAAGGTGGAGCACAACCATCAGTAGCATTTCCCTTCCCTTGCTGGGTACCCGCACCTTCGCTCCGTCCGGCTATATATATTGCGCCCGGTCGCTTGGCACAGCAGAGCCGCCGATCCATCAATCAATCGATCCACTGGCCTCCTGCTCGCCTATCCCCATAGCAAAATAGAGCTGCATCATCCATCCCCATAGTCAAGTCAATCACACCTCCCCGTCTTCCTCTTCTCCAATCCTAACTCCCAATAGCACAAGAGCTTCCAGAGGGAGCTTTGATCCCCAACGCTTTGATGGACTCAGTAGCTGTATTAGCCGCCATTTCGACCTCCCTCTCTAGGATCTCCAATATCTACTCCCTCGATAAGCTCATCGATCCTTCTAGAGCTAGCGATCAGGAGTTGATATCTAACCTCACCTCAATATGCCAATCGGGGAAGGAGTATTTGGAAGGCCACGGACTGGACAACCCCAGCGTGTGCCAAGACAAGCTCCCCTCATTTCTCCTCTTGTCCCAGGCGGAGGCGCCGATGGAAAGCTTGAAGACGGATCACGGGGAGTGGTCGCAGAAAAATATGTGCACCATCCGTAACACCTCCCAAGGCAATTCCCCCAACTCCCCTAAATTCCTGGGGACCAAGACGACGCTCGAGTTCAAACCTGCGGGTGCCAAAAAGGGGCTTCTTGGGATGACACGCTACAATCTACTTTCAACCACGGAAAATACCGATGGATTGCATTTGAAGGTAATTAAGGAGCATGCTTACCTTGAAAATTAATGGTTTCATTTTGAAATTATACAAGTTGACCTACTCCTTCTCTTCTCTTCCCTTTTACTGTAGGAGGATCTGGCTTTATGCCATGTCTACCCGCTGGAAGAAAAGGACAAGGCCAACCGGAAGGGGAATGGAAAAAGTAAGTGACCTTATTATCCTCTTTTTTTGCGGGAACCTTATTATCCTCTTTGTAGAGCAGACATAGATTAGTACCATAAGAAAGACATCCTGCTGATTTACAGGACTACGATCAGGAGACGCAGCTGATCAATTTAAGGACTTTGTCCCTCCCCCGTTGGGCGAATGGAAACAAGATATTTCCAAAGTCGATGTCACAGAGTATTGCCATATCGGCACCGAAGACTACCCCATTGGTAAGTTGTACTTGCAGTTGTGAAGTGAAACGACACGATCTTACTTAGATGGATCATTTGCTTCATAACAGAGTCCTTACAAGCACATAATAACTGGCATTACTTCTTTCATGATCAGATGTTCCGAGACTAGAATCAAAACATTGGCACAACTTCACCAAGATATACACGGAAAATCCTAAGCTTATGTACGCAGCATGCAACCACTGCGACACGATGTTGAAGTTAAAAGGTGGTACCAGTCGTGGCACCGGCTCTCTCAAGCGTCATAATGATACCTGCCGATGCAAACCCAAGCAGGAGCACCTGCCCGGCAACTCTTCATCGATGCCTATTCCGTCGATTGCGTTGCAGGCCATCACGGATTAATTAGAGCTAGTGTAGTTCAGATCAGAGGTAGTTTAGCTGAGGTTAGAGGTAGTGTAGTTTAGACTGAGCTGCCTCAAAGAGGATTGATTGCTCGTCAGATAGTGTAAATCCTTGTATTGTGTTTAAATGAGGACAGTGAACACAAAAGCGGGGGTGTGGTTGTTTAGGATTTAGGAACGCTTAAATCGTTGTTCTCCTTGTTCGAAAAGAACACCACTTCTGAAAGCACAAGGGGTCCGGGTTTATGTATGTGTAAATCCTTGTATTGTGTTTAAATGAGGATAGTGAACACATAAGCGGGGGTGTGGTTGTTTAGGATTTAGGAACGCTTAATTCGTTGTTCTCCTTGTTCGAAAAGAACACCACTTCTGAAAGCACAACGGGTCCGGGTTTATGTATGTGTAAATCCTTGTATTGTGTTTAAATGAGGACAGTGAACACAAAAGCGGAGGTGTGGTTGTTTAGGATTTAGGAATGCTTAATTCGTTGTTCTCCTTGTTCGAAAAGAACACCACTTCTGAAAGCACAACGGGTCCGTGATTATGTATGTGTAAATCCTTGTATTGTGTTTAAATGAGGATAGTGAACACAAAAGCAGGGGTGTGGTTGTTTAGGATTTAGGAACGCTTAATTCGTTGTTCTCCTTGTTCGAAAAGAACACCACTTCTGAAAGCACAACGGGTCCGGGTTTATGTATGTGTAAATCCTTGTATTGTGTTTAAATGAGGACAGTGAACACAAAAGCGGGTGTGTGGTTGTTTAGGATTTAGGAACGCTTAATTCGTTGTTCTCCTTGTTCGAAAAGAACACCACTTCTGAAAGCACAAGGGGTCCGGGTTTATGTATGTGTAAATCCTTGTATTGTGTTTAAATGAGGACATTGAACACAAAAGCGGGGGTGTGGTTGTTTAGGATTTAGGCACGCTTAATTCGTTGTTCTCCTTGTTCGAAAAGAACACCACTTCTGAAAGCACAACGAGTCCGGGTTTATGTATGTGTAAATCCTTGTATTGTGTTTAAATGAGGACAGTGAACACAAAAGCGGGGGTGTGGTTGTTTAGGATTTCGGAACGCTTAATTCGTTGTTCTCCTTGTTCGAAAAGAACACCACTTCTGAAAGCACAACGGGTCCGGGTTTATGTATGTGTAAATCCTTGTATTGTGTTTAAATGAGGATAGTGAACACAAAAGCAGGGGTCTGGTTGTTTAGGATTTAGGAACGCTTAATTCATTGTTCTCCTTGTTCGAAAAGAACACCACTTCAGAAAGCACAACCGGTCCGGGTTTATGTATGTGTAAATCCTTATATTGTGTTTAAATGAGGACAGTGAACACAAAAGCGGGGGTGTGGTTGTTTAGGATTTAGGAACGCTTAATTCGTTGTTCTCCTTGTTCGAAAAGAACACCACTTCTGAAAGCACAACAGGTCCGGGTTTATGTATGTCGGAAACAAAATTCAGAGCAACAGTATGCTCCCTTTTTTCTGCTCAAGAGCATTGTATCGCTTAAACATAATGGTTACAGCCATGCTGAATACACAAACATAGAAAGGGTGACCCAGAAGCAATCTGGCTGAGCAATAGAGCAGTGTTTAGCAAAGACTGGCTCCTCTACGAACATTACTAAAATGAAAGTAACTAAACACTGCACTAAGCTCTTGCATTTGATGCAAGACGTGCAGAAGTGAAAGCTCTGTTTTTCTCTCTGGTCTTCCACGGCTCGATCAGGTTCATACAATCAGTCTCCAGACACACATCGGCACATGTGAACGTTAATGTGCCATAGGCATGGTTGTAAATAACGAATAGCGGGCTGGTAGCGGATTGGGGTCCGCGTAGCGGAATGTGGATGGTGGGCGATATTGCGAACGCTATGTCCGCGTAGCGGATTTGTAAGAACACTAGATTATTGTGTATATTTTCAGATTATTAAGAAAAAATAATGACATTTAATTTGAGCGATAGTGGATACTATTGCGGACGCTATGTTCGCGTGCGGATTTGTAAGAACACTAGATTATTGTGTATATTTCTAGATTATTAAGAAAAAGTAATAACATTTAATTTGAGCGATAGTGGACGCCAATAGCGGATGCTATCTTCGCTATTTGAAACTATGGCCATAGGCTCGATGAGGTTCATAGCAGAAACCATCCCGGCTAGCCAAGGCTTCAGCTACCAGAGGGTTTGGCAGAGAGTCATAGCAGAGGCTCTTTAGCTATCAGAGGGAGGGCGACGTGCTTGACACGTGCTAGATACATATGTATCTATCTAACAAATTTAAGACAAGTAATTTGGGTTGGAGGGAGTACCAATTAAAAAAATCAATTAAGTGTTTCAAAAAATTCTGGATTTTCACATCACATGAGTGTACAATCCCTATATTTCAAATTATAATTCGAAATACACATTGAGAAACAAAAAAGATAAATCTAGCATGAATAGTGTGACAAAGAGAAAAAAAAGTCAAAATACAACTATTCACATCCGGATTTTTTTTTGTTTCTCAATGTGAATTTCGAACTTGGACCTGAAATTTGTACGGGTTGCAGGAACATTCCTTGTGAACATTCACATTTCTTTCAACTTTTTTTGAAACATTTTAAATTGATTTTTTTAAATGGTATCATGGGAGCATTTGAGAGTTGGTATCACCTGATACTCTCGCGGATGGCCTAGATAGAAGGTGTAGTCCACACGCTATAGCGGATAAGAAACATCAAGACAAAAAAAAATTGAGACTGAGTAGCCAAACTAATGTTGATCTAATTTTGTGCAATGCTAGTATTTTAGAGCATAAGTCGCCATTCATAGCCGTAACATCAGATGAGCATAGATGGGCCGCCTCAGATGGCGACTTAGCGGCGGTTCTATGTGATAGGCTCGCGGCTATATATTGCATGGTTGGCAATCTGATGTTGTCGCGAGTTAGTCGGCTCGGTTAACACAACAGTGACCCACAATCTCCACTACTATTAAATAATCCAACAAGAACTTTCTTAGGGGCACCCCGCAATCACCCCCAGCACACCAGCCAACCCATTCACCACCGCATGATTAGTCCCACGAATCTGAATCTAATAGCCGTCATTGATCTAATACCGCTATGGTGTGCATGTAACAATTTTCATTGACTGACCGTGCTTCACCAGGAGTCTACGGAAGCCTTCACTCCAACTACCAGTCGCATGTCCGCCGACAATAGGGTAATTCTAATCGCAGACTAAGGAAGGAATTGATTTTCCTAGCCCAATCGCCCAAGACCCTTCCGTCACCATCGCGCCAACACCGTCTTCTCCGCACGGCGACCTCGCGCCACTCCACCGCGCAGCCGCCTCCCTGCACGATTGGCGTAGCGGGCGCCCAGGAGGCTGCCCTGCCCTCTCGCAGCGTGGCAGAAGTCCGCCAGATTGCCAGTGCCCACGAGCCCGCCCAGCACCCGCGCGGGCGCCCCTGTCCTGCATGGCCCCTGGACGGCTGGATCACCTGTAATTCTTCCCTGCACTCAAGATTACAGTTTTTAGAACAAAAGATCAAACATTAGGCATACAGAAAAGGTAAAATCGTAAAAGTAATACATGCAGATGCCGTGCAATTGCACACCATTCTACATACCTAGGGCACAGGAAAGATACATCACGCCAGTTTACAGCGGAATGATTCATTCTATGTGAAGAATACTGCTTATCTTCTTACATAGATGAAACAAAACTGCTTATCTTCTTACACAGACGAAACAAAACTGTTTATCTTCTTATATGCACAATATACATGCTTCTAATAATTTAATGCCATGAATATTCACATAAAGGCGATGGTATGTCGTCTCCCAATCGTGCGGGGCCGCGCACCCCATTTCAAGATATAAGCAATAACCAACCATTAGGTAACTATCAGCAGCCACTTCCTACTTTGTTCTACTGTTTCTGATGTTGCTTGTGTACTGACTCGCGCTATGTATTTATACAGACCCAAGCCCCCCATTTCAGGATTTAAGCAACAACCAATCATTGGGTGACTATCATCGACCAGATCCTACTTTACTGTTTTTGTTGTTGCTTGTGTGCTAACTTGCATTACTTATTTAAACAGACTTTAAAGAATTGAAGAGGCAGAGGAACAAAGAGTATTGTGCACGTAATAGAGATGATATTCTTAAAAGACGTCGTGAAGCCCGTGAAAAGAAACAGGCTTTAACGACACTGCTTGGTGATGAGAAGAATGTAGCACATACACCCGTGCCGACGACCCAAGGATAAAATGCCCTTCTACTGCATGCTTATGTATTATCCAAATACTACATTATATGCTAAAGTATAACTATAATGTATCATATATTAGACCCTAAGGAGTTGAAGAGGCAACGTCAATCCAACAGTGAGACAAAAATGTCCGTTGTTTCTGCCGATATCAATGGCCAGGAAAATGAAACACGTACACCGGTGTCCATGTCCATTCGTAATGACGATCAAGAAAGTATACACAACCCTGTGTGTTTACACTAATTAGTTTTTTATCTACGCAGATCCTAAAGAGTTAAAGAGGCAAAGGGACAGGGAGCGGTATGCACAAAACAGGGGTGAGATATTAAAGCGACATCGCCTGTCTCATGAGAAGAGAAAGGCTACAACTGCCATCCTAAACGACGATACCACTGTGTCACCCACACTAGCTACAGGACAATCCGGTGACACCCAGCTCCAAAAAATGCATGTGCGAGTACTACTGTCATACCATAAGATACTGATTCCATGTTCTTACCTCAGCAAATATGCCCAAAAATGCAGGGTACTCATGTGGTACTGCAAATCTCTTGCAAGCTTATCAAATATACCTCAATCACATGAACGCGTTCCCCACGACAAGGAGAACAATTTAACACACGAAGATGAATCCAATTGGTTGCACAGGAATGATGCGTATCAGATGCAATAGGTAGCAGGACGAATTAGAGCTGTTGTTATGCCTCTTGCCAATAAGAGGCAACCAATTGGATCCATCATCACAGATATTGCACACGGTATTTTAAATTGGCTTTGGTACATAGTGTTCCACGCATTCTGATTGTAATCAGCTTCTGGATGAAATTAATTGTGATTGCAGGGCCTCACATCCCACTTTCAGGGGTTAGGGTACCCCAACTGAGCACAATACGTAACCCAGATTGCACAGTTCAACATGCCGGTTAGTTTGTCGATTTAATTGTGTTGCATATGTGTCGACAATGTTTATTTAACCAACTAATTCGGGTTCTCTTTCCTTTGTTCAGTTATAGAGCCTTTTACCGGCCCTAAACAACATAAGAATACACCAGATAATGATAAGAGAGTCCCCGCTGAAGCGTCTCCACATGGTACTGAAAACTATCAAAATCTGCAAAACACTTTTGGCAATCCCACTAAGAATACCTATATTGTTAATATGCTCTACTTCTCTTACGGTTTTCCATAGTAGGCAACGATCAGACAGATGATCCATATGGAATTTTTGAGCCCGTTGTTGAACAAACCAATTTAGAAGGTACGTTATATATAATTTTTGTTCACATATCAAGTTCTTCGTCAATAAATTTCTGGCATTTATGATTTATCAATGTATTGCCTACTAGACTGCTTAGAACCATTGCCTAATGGAGAAGTTGCTTCCCATGAGCCTGATAAAGAAGCTAGAATATTTATGGATCAAGGTATGCCCATTATGTAATTTCCAATTTAGCACACTCAAGTGCATGTTTCATTAGTATGAGTGATAATTTAATACATGTCCTCTTCTGTGCTAGGTGTTGCTTTCGAATCGTACCAACTTGGACGCAATACTACACGAGCACCACCCATGTCAAATACAGATGAATTCATATACCGAAACCTACCAACAAAGCACCATGTCCTGAGAAAGGTTGCGGACTGCCGTCACTGTGGGGCATTGCGTTTTCCATTCGAGGGGCCAACGTTTTGCTGCAGAAAAGGAAAAGTCGGTATATTTACTCCGGAGGTTCTAGAAGAATTGAAACGGTTGTTTACAAGCCAAGACGATGAGGATGCTAAATATATTAGAGAGCATATATGATATTTCAACTCGCACTTCTCATTCACAAGTCTAGGAGTCACCCTTGATCGCCGAGTAAGCACTGCAGCAGGAACAGGCGTGTATACATTCCGTGCGTGTGGTGGGCTGTACCACGCTCTTGATGATCTGGTGCCAGCTGATAATGGCCCTCGGCATTTGCAGCTCTATATTTATGATACATATCAAAACTTGGTTCACAGGTCTAATAGATCTCCGGATCTTAATATAGACCTCATACGGAAGATTCTGCAAATACTACAGCGTAACCCTTATGCGCAAGTTTTCAAGAGCCTTGGGTCTGTTCCGAATCTAGATGAGTATAGAATCTCACTAAACACGGATATAAACTTGTATCAACGAAGGTACAATGCCCCAACGGCTTCCGAGGTGGCAGCGATATGGGTTGAAGGGAGCGACCCACAAAATTGCTTTGACAGGAGTGTAGTTGTGCATGGAAAAAAGGAGATCGGCCCCTGTATATTAGAGCATACTATGGGTGCTATGAACCATTGTCATATCCACTATTCTTCCCACGTGGAGAGACTGGTTGGAGTCGTTCCATGCCATATGTTGGGCCTACGGATGACACGTGTTGGGAAACGTAGTAATTTCAAAAAAAAAATCTTACGCACACGCAAGATCATGGTGATGCATAGCAACGAGAGGGGAGAGTGTTGTCTACGTACCCTCGTAGACCGAAAGCGAAAGCGTTATAACAACGCAGTTGATGTAGTCGTACGTCTTCACGGCCCGACCGATCAAGCACCGAAACTACGGCACCTCCGAGTTCTTGCACACGTTCAGCTCGATGATGATCCCCGGACTCCGATCCAGCAGAATGTCAGGGAAGAGTTCCGTCAGCACGACGGCATGGTGACGATCTTGATGTTCTACCGTCGCAGGGCTTCGCCTAAGCACCGCTACAATATTATCGAGGATTATGGTGGAGGGGGGCACCGCACACGGCTAAGAGATCAATGATCATTTGTTGTCTATGGGGTGCCCCCTGCCTCCGTATATAAAGGAGCAAGGGGGGAGGCGGCCGGCCTAGGAGGAGGGCGCGCCAAGGGGGGAGTCCTACTCCCACCGGGAGTAGGACTCCTCCTTCCCTTGTTGGAGTAGGAGAGAAGGAAAGAGGGGGAGAGGAACAAGGAAAAGGGGGCTGCACGAGTGCGGCTAATCTGCACCCGGGCTCAGCTGCACCCACGCTTAGAAAAAAATTCAAAAAAAATACTAGAAAAATTTAAAAATATCCAATTTTTTTTGTGGTGGTAAATAATTTAACGCGTGAGGTGCGCCCCAAAATTCAACTCATTTGAGCATCTGAGCAGCTCTCGGCAAAAAAGACAAAATCAGGGTCTGTAAAAATGTTTACTGTTCACGCACTGTTTTGACCCCGATTTGTCTTTTTTGCCGAGAGCTACTCAGATGTCCAAATAAGTTGAATTTTGGGGCGCACCTCACGCGTCAAATTATCTACCACCACAAAAAAATTTGGAATTTTTTGAATTTTTGTAGTATTTTTTTTGAATTTTTTGCTGAGAGGGAGCAGATGAGCCCGGGCACCGTTTTGAGTTTTCGGGGCTGCACCCCTTGTCCAATTCGGACCAGAGGGGGGCGCACGCCTCCTTCCTTTTGGCCTCTCTCCTCTATTCCCGTATGGCCCAATAAGGCCCATATACTCCCCGGCGAATTCCCGTAACTCTCCGGTACTCCGAAAAATACCCGAATCACTCGGAACCTTTCCGATGTCCGAATATAGTCGTCCAATATATCAATCTTTACGTCTCGACCATTTCGAGACTCCTCGTCATCTCCCCGATCTCATCCGGGACTCCGAACTCCTTAGGTACATCAAAACTCATAAACTCATAATATAACTGTCATCGAAACCTTAAGCGTGCGGACCCTACGGGTTCGAGAACAATGTAGACATGACCGAGACACGTCTTCGGTCAATAACCAATAGCGGAACATGGATGCTCATATTGGCTCCCACATATTCTACGAAGATCTTTATCGGTCAAACCGCATAACAACATACGTTGTTCCCTTTGTCATCGGTATGTTACTTGCCCGAGATTCGATCGTCGGTATCTCAATACATAGTTCAATCTCGTTATCGGCAAGTCTATTTACTCGTTTCGTAATACATCATCTCGCAACTAACTCATTAGTCACAATGCTTGCAAGGCTTATAGTGATGTGCATTACCGAGAGGGCCCAGAGATACCTCTCCGACAATCGGAGTGACAAATCCTAATCTCGAAATACGCCAACCCAACATGTACCTTCGGAGACACCTGTAGAGCACCTTTATAATCGCCCAGTTACGTTGTGACTTTTGGTAGCACACAGAGTGTTCCTCCGGTAAACGGGAGTTGCATAATCTCATAGTCATAGGAACATGTATAAGTCATGAAGAAAGCAATAGCAACATACTAAATGATCGAGTGCTAAGCTAACGGAATGGGTCAAGTCAATCACATCATTCTCCTAATGATGTGATCCCATTAATCAAATGACAACTCATGTCTATGGTTAGGAAACATAGCCATCTTCGATTAACGAGCTAGTCAAGTAGAGGCATACTAGTGACACTCTGTTTGTCTATGTATTCACACATGTATTATGTTTCCGGTTAATACAATTATAGCATGAATAATAAACATTTATCATGACATAAGGAAATAAATAATAACTTTATTATTGCCTCTAGGGCATATTTCCTTCAACACGACCCAAATTTCAGTAGATATGTCTGCAGCGCAAGGAAACCTAGCCTATGGTTTATATGTAGGTATGATGTCCAGAATTAGTTTATATACCTACTATTTATGAATGATGATGATAACATAACTTATGTTTTCATCTGTATGTACCAGAGGAAAACTTGATTAGAGAAAGAGAGCACGATGTGAATTTTGCAATGCATGAAGCAGATAATCCTACACCACAAGCAAACCCAACCCCTGATTTATATATAGGTATGATGTTCACAATTAATTTATATACCTACTATATAAATATTTTGAAGGTGGCACAGATATCCAGGTTCTTCCTCATTTTATAAGCAGCAGCCTTCTCAATCATATTCTGTTTGTTTTGAGTTCTGTTACTAGGCCTCTGTGCAATCACTGGACCCCACTTACTGGTACTAGCTTTCTTTACAGTAGGGGGGAGGTCTGTTTGTTAGCAGAAGCCACAGTGTCTGTCCCCAGTCCCATCATCTTAAAGCAGATGATCACAGGAGCTTCAAATGTGTCCAGCTCATTTTCAGAGTCTTCAAATTCACTGGCAGTATCAGACCCAGAGCTGTCCAAATCTCTCAGCAGTTCAGAGCAATATGTTTTGTGTATTGAAACAGGAGAAGTACCACTGAGAGGAGGTTCATCAGTTTGTGCAACAGTCGGAGGAGGAGTGGTTATACAGTCACTTCCCTCACTAGGCACACCCAAGAACTTGATAGCTTCTGTAAAGGGGGTGGGTGCATCAGCCACACATGTTATTGTCCTGTTTTTATCAGCAGCAGATTCTTTCACATGGGAGTAACAAGCTTCCAGAAGTGGAGCAGGATGAAAGTTGATACTATCATCTATTCTTTTTGCTTTATATGCAGATGAGTTCTTAGAGGTGGTAGCCTTATTAGCAAGGTCGAGATCATCAATTGCCTCGTCTCCATCTTCCAGAAGATCTTTATCATACTCTCACTTCCCAGTTCCTTGTTATCCTCATCCACAAAAATGTCAGCAGGTCCATTGTCATCATTAGGATCATCAGCTCCTATCTGTTCAAAGCCTTCCATAGTGAAAGATAGCATGTATAGTTTCTTCCTCATCTCCATAATTCTTTCAAAAGGAATTTTAGCTGGATTTCTGCAAGCAATCTTGATCCTCACTTTCTCATAGAAGCTTTTCATTAGACCATTCCACTAGGATACCAAAACATGAAGCAATATGTGAGAACACCTTTCATGTGCACCATTTAGAAGAAAGCCCTTCAATGACAACCCAAGCTTCAGTTAGCTCACTGAAGGGATCAATAGCTCCAGACCACTTCTCCACGGTCATAGACACACCATTAATAGGCAGATCAAAAGCAGGGAATTCTATCAGCTCATCCACATTTTTCCATGGGGGAAATCTCACCAGAAACCTCATTTCTGACAGAGCCCTAACTTGCCGCGGCCATTGCTTATTTTTGCAGAAGATCCCTGACAGATTCTTGATCATGTCAGCTTGGCTAATGTCTCCTTTCAAGATCTGCATTTCTCCACATTTCTTGAAGTTCAGCCAGTTGGCTTCCCTTCCCACGGCCGGGAGCATCAATATGATAGAAACCCAATCCAAGAGCAAAGCTGCCAAAAAATGTCGCAACGGAATGCAGGTGAGCCCAAGCTGCACAGTTGTTGACGTTATGTCCCTCTAGTCCGCAGATAAAGCAGGTTTTCATTTCAATGCAGTTGCCAACATAGTGTCAGGCCCACCGCAGGTAAAACATACCATATCCTTGTATCTCTCATTGAGGATCTGCATGGCTGGCGCAGGGAGAGCAGACGACGGAGGTGCAGCTGCAGCCGGTGGAGCTTGGCGCGGCGCAACAGCCTTGGGAGGGCCAGCCGTAGGGTTGTTCTTGGCCCCCCCCCCACACACACCTACTTGTTGGTGACCAGGAGGGTTTTTGCGAAGTGGAGGCATGCGCAGCTTCTGCGCCCCCACCCGCGGTGCCTTGTCCGCCATGGCCACAACCTGGGTGAAGAACTTGGAGCCAACTTGTATCGCTTCTCTGACGATCTTGAGATTAATAGGGGGGATGGAAGGGGCAAATTTTTTTGACTGGAAACAGATCAGATGGAGAGAAACAACTGGAGCGAGCAAGATCTTTCCGGAGCCATCCGAGAGTGGAAGCAACAGGATGAGGGGGATGAGAGTGGCGGCATGTGGAGGGAATGAACCAAAGCTGCCCAAAAACCCTAGCTACGGCCTCATCCGCGTCAATGAAAGTGGAAGACGGTTTTTGCAAAGGCGCCTTCACTCTCGTGCACCTGATCGGAGGAAGTGATGTGGCGACGGGGCCACCGCCACCTGTCGGTATACCAGAGGGGCACACACCCGATGCAGAAGAGACAACAACAGTGTCAATCACCGGAGAGGATCTCACCGGCGGTGACCAGAATGGGATTCAGCGCATAAACTCCATTTATTCACAGTCTCAACATAATTGACCATTTTGGGTACAGAGTTCTGGGATAACCCAGAGCACTCGCGGTCGACATGGACAAAAATCCTATCGCGGAATCTCAGACGAGCACCTGATGGAACCTCGCCGCGGTCACCCAGCCAAGGAGGCTCAAGGTCATCGTGACGAGGTAGAGTGCTAGCACGGCGGGGGAGGTGCAATTTTCCCACCGTACCAGTCGTAGCGTCGATCAATTTGGAGCGGGGGAAATCTTCCCCGGGGGGAGTGCACCCGGAGGAGGGAAGGCCAGAGCTCCCACCCAAGGATGACGAACGTTGAGCTAGATGGCCTCTCCACCTTGAACTCGCGCCACTTCCACGCCGTCGCTGAATCCGTCGAATCGGCCTCCACCATGGCCCAGAATATGAACTCCATGGCGTCGCAGCCGTCCTCGCCCGAGAACCGTGCGCGCTCCGCGAACATCAAGGTCTGGATGATGCGCACGTCGATCTTCCCCCACTGGAAGGGATCGGGGAACTTGGCGGCGACCACCCTCCTCATTTCCAGTCGAACCGCCGGGAGGGTTGGATCGAGCAGCGGCTGCTCCAACGGTGGCGCAACCGTTGACGCGGTTCTCACCCTCCGTGGGCGCACGCCGCGGCGGTGAGATCCGCCCGGCATCTCTCAGTAAAATTGGTGCAGCGAGGGTGGAGGCAGAAACGAGCTCTAATGGTGAGGAAGCAGGAATTAATGGCGGGGTAGGTGGAGGTTCGGCTTCCGCCTGCTCGTCGACCTCCATCCCCTTTTCGGTGGCATGACTATTAGAGTTTTGTCGTTGGCCAGGTGTCTGCACGGCGTCGGGGCCAGTGCGGATATCGGAGTGGCGGCTCCGGTGATCTCCTACGCGTTTGGTGTTGTCTTTGGTTGCTTGGGCGGTAGAGCCATCGACTCGGCTGATCGCGGCCTCGGGGCCGGTGTGGATGTCGGAGCGGCGGCTCTGGAGATGGTTGTAGGGTGTCGGCTTCGGTTGCTCGGGTGATGGAGCGGGCGGCTCGACCGGTGCACGGCCTCGGGGTCGGCGTGTGTTGTTTTTGTTTGTAAGTCGGAGCGGCGGCTTCGGAGAGGGGTTGTAGGGTGTCGACTTCGGTTGCTCGGGTGACGGAGTAGGCGGCTCGTCTGATGCGCGGCCTCGGGGTTGGCGTGAATGTCAGAGTAGTGGCTTCGGATATGGTTGTAGGGTGTCGGCTCCTGGTTGCAAGGGTGACGGAGCCGACGGCTCGTCTGATGCGTGGCCTCGGGGTCGGCGTGTGTGTCGTTGTTTTATCAGTTTTCGGCCATTTTCCTTTATTAATTGGTCAATTCTTCTTCTATATAAAAAGGCAGAGCTTCGGCTGGTTCCTAGAAAAATAAAAAATACCCAGCATTTCTCGCTACGATGCTGGCCTCACCATACTCATTCCTCGAACTTGTGGAAGCAGGAACTAATGGCCGGTGTTGTCTCGGTGAGCGTCGGCTAAAACGGGCGGAGAAAATCAAGCCCCCAAACCAAATTAATGGCCGGTGTTGTCTCGGTTAGCGTCGGCTAAAACGGGCGGAGAAAATCAAGACCCCAAACTAAATCCTCGCGATTCCAGGCGTGGATTTTGGTTCTGGCTCCCGGGGTCAAACCGCGGTCGCTGCCCATTTTAGTGATGAATTATGTTCTTAATTAATAAAATAGACAAAACCTGTTCTCGAGAACTGCTAATCATTAGTACCGGCCACCCGGTACTGCTCACTGTCTCTGTCCCTGGTCAAAGTAGGCTCTTTTGGATGGAAGGCCAGACACGTGTGCGTAGGAAATTTGTTAAAATTACTACGTTCCCCCACAAATGCTACTGCAGAGATTATCTGGGTGCAATCTTTGCTTCAGGAGTTGGGTATGTCTCAACAGCAGCCTCCTATCCTTTGGTGTGATAATATCGGTGCTACATACCTTTCTGCAAATCCGGTATTTCATGCCCGAACGAAACACATTGAAGTGGACTATCACATTGTACGGGAACGTGTGTCACAGAAGCAACTCCAGATCAAGCTCATCTCTTCCAAAAATCAACTTGCATACATCTTCACTAAGCCTTTGCCTTTACCACAGTTCGAGGCTTGTAGGCGCAATCTTACCCTTCTCAGTTCTTTAGAAAGTGGCTAAGATTGAGGGAGGGTGTTAGACTATGTATAGCTTTTGTATTTGTGTATGTATATTGTATTTATTGTAACACATCCATTATATATATGAGATAAGCCACCCTTAGAGGATTGAGCTGGTTCCCCCAAAATCATTGTCTTACACTATTGAAACGTTTTCCTGGTTTTTCCCGGTTCAATGGCCTGGGTTTTTCACCGGTTTTCCAGAAAACCAGCCGGTTCAACCTGTTTTCTCCAGTCTAATTGCAGAACGCCGGTCTGGTCCGGTTTTTAAACTATGCCCGAATGTTTGCACACGATTTGTGGGCCCCTTTGGAGATGCGCTAATGTATACAAGGTGAAAACAGAGTCTGTGAGACCGGGTACCCGTGCCCCTGTACAATTTTCTTGGCAATGGACGCGGGCACCATAAACAGAGTCTGTGAGCCTTTGTTCATCTATTACACCACGGACACGGGTTCTTCCACGAGTGACAACGTTGCACCCCGGGTGCCCGGCTGCCCCGGCTAGCTGCATGCCCCCGCCTTATAAAACGTCCACCGATTGGCGTACAGCTCCGCAACCTTTTGGTAGCAGCTGCGCAACAAGGAAAAACAGAGCCATGGCAAACCTTGTTCCACTTCCAATCTTGATCGCCGTGTCTCTCACCATGGCCATCGCCATCGCCGGACGTGCTTTGCCGCCGGCCTCCACCACACCATTCCTCGAGCCTCCGACCTTGTCAGCACACGCCGAGCCACAGCCACCACCTCCGTTCGCATCGTTCCGTGAGAGCCCGCGCCCGCCTTCTGCTGTCTCGCTGGCACCTCCAGCGTCTGCCGACGAGCCCCCACCTACAGCCACAGCTATTCTCCGGCCTCCGATGCAAACCTCAGTAGTTCATGTCACGAAGAACGGGCTTGTCTGTGGCGTGATCGGGTTCCTTGCTGCCTGCTTCCTCTATTCTTTGCTGATCGTCATCATAAAGAACGTGAGGAGGGGGCCGACGCCGGCAACTGATCCGGAGCCGCGAGACGATGAAGATCCCGTACTGAACGTTGCTGAGTGGTGCCTCGGCTGCTTCTTTAAACTTCCGTTGTGTGTGTGATGTGCTCGGTCGATTGTTAGCAGTGCAGTTTACCTTGTTGTTGGATTGTATGTACTGTAACAGTGGTCTGCTACACTCTCCTTTTATTCATTCAGCTATATTTGTAGTACCGCTTTTAGTCATTGAGCTTATATACCTCGCAGAAATTTGTAATTGTAACAGTGGTGGTTGGTGAAATATATGTGTACTGCACTAGCAATTAATAGTATTCTTATTGATCTTGTATTGGTCGTGTTTACAGTGTATGTTTTCTCTTGGCATAATTACTGCTCCTCTGCGTTGAAACAAGGTTGTGCATGACTCGTTTGCCGTTTGCTGCCGGAAGGCTGATCTTGTATTTCTCGTGTGATCTTGTATTTCTCGTGTTTACAGTAGTGTTTGCATCGGTTTATCTCCATAGTTCATCATAATTTCCACGTTATCTTCCTACAATTATCGGGGATTTTATTACACTGTTGAGATCCGGACTCCATCAGTGCTGGTAACCATATTCACAAAACCTGAATTTGTCTGTTCCTACTCCTTAGAATAGACTAAAAAATGTTGTTTGAAAGATGCTAATAATTGGTACTGCTCTCTACGAGTCCAACCGCTGCGAGCGGGTGCCCGGACTCCGCGTAGAAAAACAAAGCCTTTTCTTTTAGATTTAGATTTAGATGGGAGGCCAGACAAAGGCCAGCTCTCTGGACTGACTCTGGAGAGAAAGCTTTGACCGTCGCAATACAACGTCACCGGGTACCCGCACACTCGCAGGCCGCATTTTGCGTGAAAAATCACAAAACTGGCCTTTGGCCGAAGTTCAGCACAAAATGACCCTTTTTTGAAAATATTTCACAAAATGGCCCTACACGCATGACGCCCGCACCCGGGGCGCCATGCTAGACAGCATAACGCCTCGGTCAAGGGCGCCATACTGGTCAGCGCTTACTTGCCACGTTGGCAGGGCATGCCACCATGGTGCCCCAGGACAGGGCGCCGTGCTGATGGTCATGACGCCCTTGCTCAGGGCGTCATGCCCCTTGCGTGAACAAAACAGAGTCTCCCCTGTTTTCCCCTCCACATACCCTCACTTTCCCCCTTCTCCATCCCGGCCGCCCCACTCAATCCCCTACCTAATGCCCACAAAATTTCGTGGATCGGAGCTCCAAATCGGTGATTCATCCTTCCCTTCGACCCCTCAAGGTATTCTCCATCATTCCTCCTCTTTTTGTTGGTTGAAATCTCCACATTGTGGGGATTTGGGTAAACCCTAGGTCATCCAATTTTGCTATTTTTGTTGATGCATTTTGTTGTTTATGATTCTAGATGGCGAGGATTGTCAATGTGCATCATGTGGACTTTGTCTCCTTTGAGAAGGGAGACGCGGAGTATGGTGACCCGAAGAAGAAGCCGGTAGTGATGGTGTTTTCCACAAGTCCTAGCCTTGAGGAGGTTTTGGTTGAGCTTCGAAGAAGGTTGAATTGGATGGAAGAAAGCGATGGAGTAGACTTAATCGGAAGGTATAATGTTGGGTATGGGCAACATATTCGTTGGAAGATAATGCCTCTTGACTCCGAGTTTCATTGGGAAGCATATAAAGAGAATGTATTGGCCTCACAAGATAAATCATTTGAGTTATTTGCCACAAAGGTTGTTCGTGCTCGGCTGCACATTGATTTGAATCGGTGTGCATCTTCATATGATGTTAGAAGCCCGGTTCGAGATTCAACACATGTCACTCCGGATGTGCATGATACAACAATGAGCCAACCTCCAATGACCCAATGTTTGAGCCCCGGCGGGAATGACCAAGTTGATAATGAAGACTTGCACATGGATGGTGGTGAGTTTGAGGGTGATGAATCGGAGGCTTATCTTCATGACCATTATGTTGGTGATGTTGAGGCAAATTGCATGGAAGAGGACATGGACCATGAGATTCCATACAGTAGGTCCTATGCGTGGGACTCGGAGGATGAAGGCCCGGATGAAGAAATAGATGAGGATGGTTTGACGGCTAAAGAAGCCAATGCTTTCAAGAAGGTAATAGGCCGTAGTCACAAGACATCATTGTTTCGTGATCTAAGCCTAGCCGATAAGGCGATTGTTGATGGTGGCACAAGTAAAATTCTTGCACCAAGGTTAACTTCAAAGCGAGATACCAAAGCAAGTGTGTATGATGTTAGTGAAGGAACAATCTTTGAAAGCATGACAGAACTTCAAATATGGGCCAAGGACTACGCGGTTAAGTTTCATCGGCCATTCATTGTGGAGAAGTCAAACTCGAAAGTGCGTTATGTGGTCAAATGTGAGGAACACAAGAATCATTGCCCTTGGGTTATCCGTGCAAGATGTGTCAAAGGCGGGCCACAATGGAAGATTACAAGTTCCGTGTTTCACCATCGATGTAGTGGCAAGGATATTGATGATGCTAATGTAAAGGATGAGCACCGTCAATTGACCTCCAAATTCATTGCATATCGATTTTCAGCCTCCATAAAGATACTCCCGACATATCCCATTCGGGCTTTGATGGAGATGGTGAAGGAGGTTTTTGGGTATGAGGTGAAGTATGGAAAGGCATGGAAGGCCAAGCAAGCTGCCTTTGAGATATTGTATGGTGGTTGGGAAGAATCATACAACCGCCTCGCGATGGTGTTGAAAGCGATGGCGGCAGAAAATCCTGGCATGTACTATATGGTGGAGCAAGATGGCGTGAGAACAAGGATATACAACGATGCAAACGTTCGTACATTTGGACGTGCATTCTGGACTTTTGAGCCATGCATTAGAGCCTTCAAGCATTGTAGGCCGGTTATGTCCGTGGATGGCACATTTCTGACTGGCCAGTTCAGAGGCACATTGTTGATCGCCGTGCCTAATGATGGTGGTGACAAATTGGTTCCATTGGCGTTTGCTTTGGTGCCAGCGGAGAACAATAACAACTGGGAGTGGTTTCTTAGTCTAGTGAGGACCAAGGTAATTGGACCTGAAAGAGAGGTTTGCATCATCTCGGATCGCCACCCAGGGATACTCAATGCAGTGGAGATTGACATTCCAGGACATCCTCGCGTGCACCATAGGTGGTGCATGAGGCATTTTGTTTCCAATTTTTACCGAGCATGTGGAGACAAGGAATTGTCTGACCTTTTTCATGATTGTTGTCTCGCATTCACCACTAGACATTTTGAGAAATTGTGGGACAAAGTGTATGCCAAAGCAAACGATGGTGGCAAAGATTTCCTAAATAGGAATCTTGCCGATAAAGGAAAGTGGGCACGGGCTTTTGACAACGATGGAGTGAGGTACGGTGACATGACAAACAACATGGCTGAATGTTTCAACATGGTGCTAAAGGGTGTCCGTGCATTGCCGGTGACAGCAATAGTAGAGTATACATTCCAGAAATTGAATGTCTATTTTCAAAATTATAGTGAAGAAACATCCAACTTGATGTCCGGGAAAAACAAGGCCAAAAAGATGTACAAGTATCCACCAAGGATCGACGATTGGATGGAATACCAAGCAAGGAAGGCGGATTCACACAAAGTCCAGTCCTTTGATAACATAGAATTGATTTACCAAGTTGATGAGCACGGTGGAATGTCGCGTGACGGCGTGCTATATGGAGGTGGATCCTTCAAGGTTTATCTTAAGATGGGCGCGTGTTCATGCGATGATGCGAGAGGCCTACATTGTATCATCTCCCGTGCTCTCACTTGTTGGCTGCATCTCGCACTAGAAATGTGAGTGTCAACATGACCAACAATGTAAGATTGGAGGAGTATTCGATCAATGCGGTCAAAAATACATGGGTTGCGAGGTTTCATCCCTATCTAGACCAATCTAAATGGCCGGAATACCATGGACCCCCACTATACCCTGATTTGGAAATGAAGGTGGTGACACGTGGAAGATGGAAGACAAAGCGTTTCTTGGGTGACATGGATGATTGGGGTGGTGGATTCCGTAAGGAATGGGGTAGCCAACATTTCGCAGAGCCTCGTGATATCAGCCGTTGCGGTGAATGTAACAACGAGGGGCACAATAGTAAAGGTTGTAGCTCAAGGGGCAAAAGAAAGAGATCAAAACGAGATGGTGATGGTGGTGTCAACCACGGTGATGGTGGAGCTCAAGGACGTGGCCGTGGTGACGGTGGTGCTCGAGGACGTGGCCGTGGTGACGGTGGTGCTCGAGGACGTGGCCGTGGTGACGGTGGAGCTCGAGGACGTGGCCGTGGTGACGGTGGAGCTCGAGGACGTGGCCGTGGTGACGGTGGAGCTCGAGGACGTGGCCGTGCTGATGGTGATGGTCGAGGCTTCGCTTATTGGCTTGGGGTGTGAAACTAATGATGTGTCGAACTTATGTATGTCGTGAATCTTTTGGGTGGTCGAACTTATGTATGTCGTGAACCTTTTGGGTGGTTGAACTATGTAAGTCATGAAAGTAATGTATGTGTGGAATGAATGTATGTCGTGAACCTTTTGAATGTATGTCGTGAACTTATGTGGTTGAAATCTGAAACCATGTAAGTTACAAAAAAACAGAAACCACATAACAGGCAAAAAACAGAGAAGTGCAGGTCACGGCGCCCCAGCTTAAGGCGCCATGTTAGTACGTATGGCGCCCTGGGACGGGGCGTCATACATGGCGCCAAGAAAAATTGCATGGCGCCCCCAACATCAGAATCAATTTTCACTTGACTTAGCCATTTTCGATCGGACCCAGGCATGGCGCCCTGACCCAGGGCGTCGTGCTGGCAACAGGCATGGCGCCCCAGGCCAGGGCATCGTGCTGGCAAGTTTTGCTGATGCTTCAAATGCATCAAGTTTCACCATAAATGCATCAAGTTTCACCACAAATGCATCTAGTTTCATACATAGTTCACCACAAATGCATCTAGTTTCATACATAGATCACCACAAATGCATCTAGTTTCATACATAGTTCACCACAAAGTTGAAGACAAATGCATTATTTCCTTCCTTTCCCCCTTTTAGCCGGTGCAGCATCCTTCCCCTTCACTAAGCGCCTTCTCCTCTGCAGCGGCACCTCCACCTCCTCTTCCTCCTCCTCTGAGGCGGCCTCGATCACCGGGTCCTTACATGCCTTCCTTGCGTATTTTCCCGGAGTATACTTTCCATGCCTTTGACTAGGCTGAGGCGCATCGGGCATCTGCGAGGTGTTAATCTCATCATGCGTCTGTTCATCCCCCTCCTCCTCCATGTCATCAACCGATTCTTCGCCTTGCTGCTGAGTGCCGCTGGATGATGATCTCGACCTCGAAGCTGTAGGGACGGCGACATCGGTGGAGCGGCAGCCTAGTAGAGCACCAAGACCACGTGCCCAAGACATGCTCCGCTATGAAATTGACATATCATGAAGTAAGGAGATATGCCTCAAAAATGTGCATGAAAAACAAATTATCAAATGTCATACCTCAACAAAAGCTTTAAGCTTATTGTACGACTCTTCACCTGGAGGGTACTTGAGTGCCTCACCGGCGTCGTTCACATGCTTCGAGAGCTCATTTTGCTGTTGGACACAATAGGACAAATCATTTTGGCACAAAGTAGGCAAGCATATAGATATAACGGTAACTTACCACAAAGCGGATAGTTGGCGCCGATTCATACCGTCTACCATCTCTAATAAGCCTGTTGTACTCCATATTGGCCATCCGATCAAAACCTGGATTGGGTTCATGTAATATGTCCCCTGACTGAAATGCGGGTGCGTTAAGTTGAGTACGGGCAACGGAACGAAACCACACAAGATAATTGTTGAATGCTTTTGTATCAAAAGGCCGTGGGGGAGGCTTAGAAGTCGGTTGACGCAATGAAAGCTCAATCTTATTGAGCTTGTGCTTGAACTCCTGGATATACATGTCATGCTCTTGATCCCATTTTTTTATACTCTTTTGCTTCATCTTGTCAAGACTGCATAGCATTTGACAATTGCATTTTTGTTAGTATTTTGAAAACAATGGAGAAAGCATTAGTCGCCGCTAAGCACTTACCTATGCAAATGTAGCGAAGTGTCCTTGTACTTCGGCGGGGTCTCTTGAAATAAGCCAAACTGTGTCATAACTCGTTGTGGCTGATAAAACTCAACAGCATAATAACAAATCAATGGGCAACGCATCCTCCATAAGTGTGCTTCCTGTAGACACTTTGGATTAAGTCTGAAAGTAATAAAACCAGCTCCCCTACCAATATTGCCCTCCGTTCCGTATGGTTCCCAGGTAACCTATAAACAAAGAGAACATTGTTAGTATGAATTTTGGAAAACCGAACAAACCGAAGAGACAAAGCAAGAGGCTACTAAGATACCTGCTCCGGGGTCATGATGTCAAGCTCGTTGCAGTAGTGCAAATACATGGTCTTTGAACTGCCAACAAAACCTTCAACCTTGTCCCACTTATACGCCCATGTAGGCATACGGTCCGGGTCATGATGATCATCCCACCGGTCGTAACCCTTTGGTGTCGGCCGCCCCACTGGCAAGTGCTCCCAACTCCAGATCGATAATAGAAGCATCGGACCATCGATGTTGGCTTCCTTTGACTCTACGATGTTTCTTGGATTCGCCCCCCTACGGCACGCCTCGTCCAGCTACACACAAACAAGAAATATGTCATTACAAACTAGAGAAAATTTCTACATGGTGAACACAATATTATAAGCAAAACTACTTACCTGACGATACAAATAAGCCAACGCCGCCGTACCCCAACTGAGTCCATGCTCCCACCCAGCAAACAGCTTAAGCCACATAAAGGAAGCGTTCACGCCAGTGCCGTTAGAGAAAAGAGTCCGGCTGACTACATACCACAAGTATGCCCTGGTATACTGCTGCACTGTTTCATCGTCCGCATCAGCCGGGCATTCCCCAAAGTGTTCAGCAATCCAATGATAACTTGCACCGGCGGACTTCCCTTGTACCCCTGGCTCCCTCCCTATGAGTCCAACCATAATCTCAAGCCATCCATCTGAATCTGTGCTAAAACAAATAGGCTCTCCTTTGATGGGAAGTGCAGTGATCAGAGAAACATCATGCAAAGTGACAGTCATCTCCCCAGCATAGAAGTGAAAAGTATGTGTCTCAGGGCGCCATCGGTCAACGAGTGCCGTGATCGCACAAGGGTTCATCTTCGGCATCGAACGATACACGAGTGAGATGAAAGGGAGAAGCCCGGTCTTCCGGATATACTCCGTGTATCGCTCGTCATACTTCATCTTGTCATGAACCGAACCGGACCTCAGGTGAAGCTGATAAAAAACCCTTCCTTCATCTGCCATGAACCGTCCACGATGCAATTGATCATATGATGGATGGATAAGAGAAGCCATCCTGCAAATTACAAATGTATATGGTAAGCCCCTTTGTCATTTGCAAATATCCGCAGTAGTACAAAAACATACATACATGTGCAACATTTCTACATTAATTCTTCTTCCATACACCATATATGTGCATATAATTTTCTACAACATAATACACCATATATTTGCACTAATTCTTCCATACACCATATATATGTGCGTACATATCCTAACCAAATTCATAGCACTTTCATAAAAATCCTATATCATACATATTCTAAGCCATACATATCCTAAATCACACTAATCCCCACATTATCACACAAAAATCCACTATCCATTTCAACAAAAGGATGAACTAGGGTTTCACCCAAATCAATCAAATGCAGAGATTTCAACCAATAGAAAGAGAGGAAAGGGAGGGGAATACCTTGAGGATTCGAAGGGCAACCAGATCCACCAATCTTCGGCTCAGATCCGAGCTCTTGAGTGGGGAGAGGGAGGGGCGATTTGAGGGGCGCCTTGGCTAGGAAAGAACAGAGGGAGGAGACAAAGAAAGAACAGAGACCAGAGGGGCTCGGGCGGCGATGTGGTGAAGGGGTATGGCGCCCCAGGCCGGGGCGTCGTGCTTCAGCCCATGGCACCCTGGGCCGAGGCGTCATGGGCCCAAGGCCAAGCTGACGTGGCAGTCAGCGCTGACCAGTATGGCGCCCTTGACCACTGTTCAAGAAGGCGCTATTAGGCGCTCGCCTAGGCGCGCTTAAGCGCTGGGCGTTGGCATAGCGCCTCGCTTTGGCCCTAGGCGCTCAAAAAAGCGGCCGGCGAGGTCCTCCGGCGAGAAATCAGCCTCTCCGGCGAGGAATCAGCTTTCTAAGGTGAGAAATCAGTCTCCCCGGCGAGGATTCGACCTCCCCTGCGAGGATTCATCCTCGCCGACGAGGGATTCAACTGCCCCGATGACAAATCGAGCTTCTCCGGCGAGGGATTGAGCTTCTCCGGCGAGGGATCGAGCTTCTCCGACAAGGGACAAAGGAAGAGGGAGGGAGGCAGCCTCGTGCAACAAGACAGAGAGGACGAGGGGGGGAAGGCGGCGTGAGGAGGAAACCTAAATTTCCTATCGACTGCAGCAGACGAGAGCTTTTAGTAGGAGGATATGAAGATGGGCCTATGGTTTAGTGGGCTAGCCCAGCCCATCTAGCTTATTTCTTCACGTTACAATACTAACGCCTAATTGCGCCTAATTTCGCCTAATCACGCCTAAGCTAGAAAAGCGCAAGTAGGTGCCCAAACGCATAATTAGCGCCTAGCGCTTTTTTGAACTTTGCCCTTGACCGAGGCGTTATGTTGTCTAGCATGGCGCCCCGGGTGCGGGCGTCATGCGTGTAGGGCCATTTTGTGAAATATTTTCAAAAGAGGGCCATTTTGTGCTGAACTTCGGCCAAAGGGCCAGTTTTGTGATTTTTCACGCATTTCGCCATTGAGGTCACCGAACGTATATGAACGGTACCCAAGATGAGCTGCAGGCCGTCCGATGGAGATCTGACAGTGCAGCTACAACTACTAGTAATTATGTATAGAGCAAAACGCATCGGAAGTCATTGATTATGCGTCGTGTGCTCACTTTGGTCACCGTACGTAGGAATACATGCAATACGGTCACTATATACGTCCGTATTGAGCTCGTACGCCCGGCTGTTGACCACGTGTTGACCAGTTGACCGCGCCAGGTGGCAGGGAGCAGCCGTCCGCGGGTCGTTTTTGCACAAAACCCCTCGTGTAAACCTCCCCTTCAACCTGCGAGGTGAGGAGTGGGGTAATGCTATAGCCAAGCAGATTGATAAACAGGCTACTTCTATCCACTTTGATCATGGTGGTGGCTACATGCGTGCTCGCGTTACACTAGATGTGTCCAAGCCGTTGAGGAGATGGCACCAAGCCGGTTCTTGGCATGACGCGGTACAACCTACTTACGGCTAGGGAAGATGGTGATGGACTGGATCTGGATGTAAGGAGCATGTTTACCTTGGAATTGAATGTTTGTTTTGCAGTAATACTACTCCTACCTGTTTACTAACCTACTCCTTCTCTCTCTTTCCTCTTAGGATGAGCTGAGTTTATGCCACGTCTACCCGCTGGAAGGAAAAGGCAAGGGCAACCGAAACCGGAACGGAAAAAGTAAGGGCTCCTTTGATTCAAAGAAATTCTATGGGGTTGTCGGAGGATTGAAATTCTTAGATTTTTTTCTACAATGGCCCTTTGATTCATATGGTTGGATCCCAGAAAGAAAAATCCGATAGAATTTTTTGTACTATATTTTATAGGAAATATGACATCCATTCCAACCTCTTTTTACAGTTTCTTTTGTTTCTTCTGTGACATCAAACACTCCTTGCTAATCTTATAGGATTCACAAGTGGGCATTCCCACTTCAATCCTATACTTTTCCTATTCCTGTGTTTTCAGAATCCTACGAATCAAAGAGGCCCTAAATGACCTTCTTATCCTCTTTCTTTTGCAAATCCAAATCATATAGATTGACATAGTAAAGACATTCTGTCAATTTACAGGATCACGTGCACCTGATCACTTTAATGACGTTGTTCTTCCCCCGTTGGACGAACTGGACCAAGAGATTTCCAAAGTCGATGTCACAAACTATTGCCCTGTTGGCGTGGATGACTACGTCGTGGGTAAGTTGTACTGCTTGCTACTCACTACAGAGAAACGACCTGCTCTTGCTTAGATGTAGATGGATCAATTTCTTCCTATAAAGCACATAATCATTTACATTACTTCTTTCATCATTAGATGTTCCGGATCTGCCCTCCACTGATTCCTCGAAGCGACCGAGACCAGAATCAAAACATTGGCACAACTTCACCAAGATATACACCAAAAATCCTGAAGTTATCTACGCGGCGTGCAACCACTGCGATACGATGTTGAAGTTAACAGGTGGTACCAAATGTGGCACCGGCTCCCTCAAGCATCATAGTGACTCCTGCCGATGCAAACCCAAGCAGGAGCAGCTGCCCGGATCCTCTTCATCGATGCCTATTCAGTCCATTGCATTGCAGGCCATCACGGGATAATTAGAGCTAGTGTAGTTCAGATCAGAGGTAGTTTAGCTGAGGTTAGATACAGTGTAGTTGAAACTGAGCTGCCTCAAAGAGGATTGATTGCTCGTCTCGTGGTGTAAATACTTGTCTTCTTTTGTGTTTCCGTGAGGACAGTGAATACAAAGCGGATGTGTGTTATTCGATGTTCTCCTTGTTCACAAAAAGTATCAACACTTCTGAAGAAAATAACAACGGATCCTGGTTTGTGTATTTCAGAAAAAATTTAGAGCGACAGTTGTTCTCTTTTCTAAAAGCATTGTACATCGTATCACTTAAACAACATGGTTGGTGTCATGGTTGATCAGCAGAACAGCTTTTAGAGTAAAATGGAAGAAACTAAGCCCTGCACCGAGCTCTTGAATTTGATGCAGGACGGGCAGAACTGAGCTCTGTTCTTCTCTCTTGTCTTCCAGAGCTCGATCAGACATGTGAGCGTTAATGTGCCATAGGCTCGATGAGGTTCATAGCAGAAGCCATCCCGGCAAGCCAAGGCTTCAGCTGGGTTTGGCAGAGAGTCATGCCAGCTAGCTTTTATTCAAAGAATGTGCCTGCATGGCGTTGACCTGCAAATTTTCAAGGTCAAATGATCTCTTGTTTGAAAAAAAAAACAAAAAAGATAAATTTCTATATAAAGATTGCATGGATCTTGATGAAAACTTGGATTGCCTAGAGAGAATATCATGTGCTCCCATCGTCTAGGTGCTACCAAGATATCACTAAAAAAATTCAAATATTTCAAAACATTCTGGAAAAAATCATGGATGTTCACATCACACAAGTGTACAATCCCTAAAAATTTCAAATCAAAATTCGTAATACAATGAGAATAAAAAAAGATAAATAAAACATGAATAGTGTCAAAATAGAAAAGACAAAAGTCAAAGTGCCACTATTCACATCCGGATTTGTAATTTTTTTTTTGTTTATCAATATGAATTTGAATTTCGATCTGAAACTTTTAGGAGTTGTAGGAACAATCCTTGTTTTCGGTTTTAAAAGACTAATCATATTTGTTTTCGGTTTCGTTAAGACTTTTAAAATTGATTTTTTTAATGCTACATCTACAGGGTTTTTACAGGAGTTTTACAGGCTAGGCCGAGGTGGAGTGTGTTGATTGGTTGTTAAGATGAAGCGGGGCCCACCCTAAAATTCAGGGGGGAGAGATTAGTGAGGGGAGAAGGTTAGTCCGTTAATTCTTGTAAAAGTTTTCCGTACGTCTAGCATTTTTTATAAATTATATAAGGCGAAAGCAGAGTATCTGCCGCCGGATACCCGCGCCCCTGTACATTTTTCTTCGCAGTGGACGTGGGCACCATAGCAGAGCGGGCACCCGTGGCTTGGTCAGTTTATTTCACAAGAGAGTCCCTGCGGCCAGGTACCCGTGCCCCTGTACATCTTTCTTGACAGTGGACACGCGTTTCACCTCTTCCACTCCATGAGTAAGCTTGCATCCGGGTACCCGGCCAGCTGCACGAGCCTGCCTTTCTACTGTATAAAACCGATGACCGATAGATAGGCGCAGAGCTCCACGACACTTTTGAAAAGAAAAACAGAACCATGGCAAACCACCTTCTTCCAGTCTTGATCGCCATACTTCTCACTACGCCCCTCGCCTTCGCCGGACGTGCTTTGCCGCCGGCCTCCCCCGCACCATTTCTCGAGCCTCCAACCTTCTCAGCACGCATCCAACCATGGCTTGATTATGGACTTCCTACATGGCTCTTTTGAAAATGTTCTGGGCTCCTGGGCTAGATCACATTGTAGCATGGGCACATTTTAAGAGCTCTTTTATGGTACCCCACGTCAAATATTAGCCATCCATTCTTTTTTTTTTGAGCATCAGTACAGACGCAAGCGCTCATATACACGCACATACACTCATCCCTATGAACGCACACACGCACACCCTACCCCTATGAGCACCTCCGAGAGACTGAGCCGGCATATCATCTTGAGATTTACGAAGTCACCGTAGGCGCCTCGTCGTCGACGGGAACGTCTCCTCCCACTGAAAGCGCATCGCCGGAAATCCTGAAATAAATTCAGGAATAATGCGAGCACCAGGATTTGAACCCTGGTGGGTTGGGGATACCACTGTCCACCTAACCATCTCAACCACAGGTTGGTTCGCATTAGCCATCCATTCTTGAAATCTAATGGTGACGATAGATCTGTACTGCTCCAATTTGCAAATAGAATCGCGAGCGGTATAGCTTGCACCGCTTCTCTCCCGTCCTCCAGTATACAAATCGCGAGGGCATTTTGGGGGTAAAAAGTTCCAGCCCGCCCGTCTCGCCCTCTGGGGACTGGTCCGCCGTGACGAGGCTGGCTGGGCCGGCAAGGTGCAGCACCTTCGAACCGACTTTTACGCCTTCTGGACATCCGATGCCTCCCGGCGCACGCTGCTCGCCAACGACGGCGGCCGGCCATGCCAGGCAGGCGAGGCGCGAGACCATGGCGGCTGACTGCGGGCTGCCCCGGCCTGCCCTCTCGGATCACGCTGTCCGCGGACGGTGGCGAGGCGACCTGAGGCTGCGGGACAGCTTGCGTGCGGGAGGCGGGAGCGGGCGAGCAGCTACTGCGGGGCTGCTTGCATGCGTGAGGCGGGAGTGAACGAGCAGCTACTGCCGTGCTGCGGGTTGTGGACGACGGCTGTTGCTGCGGGCGTGGAGCGTGAACGGGCGCGCGCGTGGCTGGGTGTGTGCATGCGAGACGAGCTCCAGTGACTCGTCCATGGCGGACAGGGCACCGGCTTCAGCGAGACGACGCTACTGTAGATGAAAACGACGGGAACGAATAAGACGAGCTCGAGGGGGAGGTCGTGGTCGAGGACGACGGCTCGGGGGGCACCTCCGTCCAGCAACCGGAGCAGGAGGTCGAAGGAGACTGTGGAGGAGTCGTGGGACATGGCGGCGGAGCTTGCCGTCTTGGTTTCCCATCGCCAATATCCGCTGACCCACGACGTCGCTAAGGTTCCCATGACAGATAATCTATGTCTATCGTACCCTCAGGAAATCAGCGGTCAGATTTTAATATACCGCTTCCTCCCCTATTAGCAGTATAGGGTACCGTAAAAACTCTCCATTTTAACTCCCGTATCACCTGATATTTTCCCTCTATGGGCGGTCTCAATCCCTGGTTGACCTACCAAGAAACATTAACAAATTTCCAACTAAGCCCCCTGCACCAGGACTGTGTGGTAGTTGGCACACTTCCTTCGTGCGATGGCTCAGGTTTTCCCCGTAACCCCGGGCCACGGCTCATATAGAAACTCGTCGTCCTGGTCCACGGAACAATAAAGCCAGTGTGAGTCGGGGCACCCGCCCCTACTGAATTGGCACACACGATCGCACTTTTTCCAAATAACGTATACAAGCCGTGTCCTCATTATTTGCCAATGCCGATCTGACACGCTAGAACGAATTGTTGCAATCCCCAGACATCAGCGAACGCTAGCGATGTCAAGAGCAGCTAAGCTCGAGCACCGAATCACTGGGTCCCAGCAGTTGGCTCTACTATTATCCTTGCTCGTAGAGAACAAAAGGCTAAGCTAGGAGTGGGGAAAGAGGGAAAATATCCAGTGCCCCGTTCATGGGGTGATACCCTGCTCCACGACCACGTGGTGCATTAGATCTAGGATGAAGGGACATGATCAAGTCACTAACCTATTTACATATCCCCTTTGGAACGTTTGCATCTTACCTCAGAAAGCAACATGTTTTGCAAAATTCGCCGGAGACACCGGATGGCAGAGCGTTGATCGGAAAATATCACATGTGCATACTGTGTTTTATAAAGACATCAATTAGCTGGTTTTGTACATGTATGACATAAATCACCCAAAAGCTGATAATACATGTATTACATGTAAAAAACTAGGATGGCAGGGGAAGAGGTGATGCCCAGCTACATGAAGAATCGTGTGAAGGTTTGTTTTGTTCAATTAGAATTCGAGGAAGAGACTAAGAGATACAAATATTTCCGATGGTTCAGTTTTGCCTGAGCAAAACTCCTTTGCACACTTGTACATAGTTTCTTCATGAAGTTCTTCCCAAATACATACGTCACATGAAAGAGCCACCATTTTTATTTGGTTGCATACCGTCGACCATAATCTATAATACTTAAATAATTGATCCCCATTAACCTATTTCTCTTCACATGCAGCCCGTCCACATCAGCAGTCTCGCCACATCATCAGCAACTGCTCGTCTGCATGATGCCACATCATCTGTTCCGTTCTGTACACAACTCGGTAAAGTCCATTGACTGATGCGCTAAGCACACCTGCTAACAGCACAAGTCTTTCAACCCTTCACGATTCTCTTGGGTTAATTGCCCAGACTCTCGATCTCCCCACTGGCTCTCGATCTTCTCTGCTTCTCCCTCTGACTCTCGATCTCCCCACCAGAAAGATACATGAAAGGGACGGGGGAAGGCGAGGGATATTAGTGACACTCGGCGTCACACATCTCATGTATCCCAGCAGGTCGCGCGAGGTAAGGCAGCCTCGGCCAGGTTTGGCGCAGGACCGCTGCCGCCTCCTTCCACCAGTGCTGATCGACTAGGATGGAGCTTCTCTGCCGCTGACCGTTGACGGGCGTGCATCCAGCATCCCCCTCTTCCCCCGTGCCCAGGCGTGTCGGCCAGATCGTGGTGTTGCTATATATCTGCATGCCGTGCGAGGTAAGGCGACCCAAGCTAGGTCTGCTGCAGGACCGCCGCCGCCTCCTTCGGCTGCCATCGATCGTCGCCGGACGTGCAGGCGGGCGTCTCCAACTCCCCTCCCTATCCAGGCGTGTCGGCCAGATCACGGCGCTCCTGTATCCCAGTCCCGGCATGCCGTGCGAGGTAAGGCAACCCCAGCCAGGTCTGGCGCAGGACCGCCGCCGCCTCCTGCCGCTGCAACCGATCGGCAAGGATGGAGATTCTTTGCCGTCGATCGTCGTCGGATGTGCAGAGATTGGAATATGAGAGGAGCAGGAGTGCAGGACATGCGTCTGAACCATGCCGCTACTCTGCACTCTGCAGACGGCACCGCCTCGGGCGCCAGCAGATAAGATTTTTTCTTTAGTTATATTATTTTTCATTCGTTTTTCTGATTTCAATAATTTGGCTCTGATGTGATTCACAGGTGATGATGCCTTACTGATAAGAGGGTGGGATTTTGATTTTAGTTCATCAAATCTGCATTAAGAGGATTTCCATGTTCATTGTAATGTGCTGGTTTCAAAGTATGATCTGGGAAAAAAAAATTCCTTCTCTTCGAGGATGTGTGACGTTGTAGGCTAGCTCATCAGAAGTACAATCTCCCGTGGCATGATGAATGCCAATGTTGGCCTGTTTCTTATCTTTTGGATTTAATGGGAAGGCGAGGCGGTGGACGAACGCCTGGTCTCAAGAGACTGATACACCTTCGCCTCTTCTTCAGGCTGTAGACTGAAATCTTTGTCTCGCATCCAGTCTTCGAGCAGTGACTTCCTACTACGGCGATGGTTGCCTTTTTTTTTGTTGGTGAACTGAGGTCCTGCAGGCTTCAACTGGGGAGCGAGCTGACCAAATATTCCAGAGTACTTCTATCTTCAGTTAATCAATCACTCGCATGAGAAATATCCACTCACATCGCTTGGTGGAGTCATGTTTGGGTCGGTGCTCCAAGCATGTCTGCAGCTAGCCTGCCTCCCCCCCCCCTCCCGCGCTCTCCCTCTCTCTCTCTCTCTGACCAGATGATCTCTTTTTATTTTGAGCTGTCAGATGATCACTCTTTTTTTAGCTGTCAGATGATCTCTCTCACCGTCCCTTGGTTTCTCATCATATATCCGGCACTTTATTTATTGCTATTTTTTATGATCTGATGTTTGTTATATTTCCTTCTGTATATGTAAAAATGCAAGAGCGTGCATGCCTATATCACTCTTTCCATCCATACATGGTGGTTCCTTTTAATATAATTGAGTGATGCCGTTGTGGTTGAGTTATATAAGATGTACTCGTTCTTAAAATCTATCTATTTTTCTTACAGAAATAATGTGTTCCAGGAAGTTTATTAAAGAGGATTCTGAATATATTCAGGAAATTGCCTCTCATGTTATGTTTACTTTTACTGGTATACAAGATAACCTTCCTCTGGTATACAAGTGAATTAAGGATTACAAGGACAGTTATAAGAATAGATTAGAAATACGGCAGCTCAATTTTTGTTTCATATGCCAAACATTTTTACTTTTACTTATGCACATCACAGTTCAAGAATCAGGTAATACTCCCTCCGTCCCAAAATACGTGACTCAACTTTGTACGAACATAGTCGAGTCACTTATTTTAGGATGGAGGGTTTATTATTTACCCTAATCATGAACCAGCAGATCATGATTGATATCTATATGATGCTACTGTATACATGTGTACTGATGGATTGATTGATACTATATATATATAATGTTGCTGTCTACATGTGTACTCGGGACTGATTGATTTCTGTATGATGATACAGTCTACATGTGTATTATGGGAGTGAGAGCTTCGTTTGTAATTGTTGCCAATGCAGTTTATCAACTAGTTTTGAAAAAAGGGCAGCCCGATGCACGTAGCTCCTGCTTGCGCAGGGTCCGAGGAAGGGTCCGACCACTTTGGGTCTATAATACGCAGTCTTTTCCTACATTTTTGCAAGAGGTTGTTTCCAAAATTCGAACCCATGACCTCATAGGTCACAAGGCAATAACTTTACCGCTGCGTCAAGGCTCCCTTTCACTACCTTCTGAAACATTTAGAAGCTTGAAACATTGGCATCTTGCAGCCTTCAGGTTGCCACCAAAATTCCGCATAAGGAATACAATGACCTGTGATCACCAGGAACCCATTTTCCATTCATGCAGTCACATTTGAAAGATCGATGATGCAAATATTTGACAGCGGCTTAATCAAATCAATCTCCAAAGCTAGCTAGCAAAATCTGTGGGATGGCAAAGTGTCAAAATTCATTTATAGCATCAAAAGTTCAGTGGAACAGAAGCATTTCAACAAACAAAGGTCCACCATATGCTGCCATCTTTGCCTTGGAATTAACATGACCTTAGAGCATCTCCAACAGCCGCGCTATGCGCCGCGCGCAAAAAACCTGTTTGGCGCGCGCGCTTCGGCTGGTTTGGCGCGCCCGCCTGCGCTGGCTCCAGCAGCCGCGCTATAATGCAGCGCGCGCGCGCCGCTCCAGCAGAGCGCAAAAATACAGCGCGCGCGCGCCGCACAGACCACTTTTTATACATAGCAAAAATGATCAAACAAACAAAACAAATCAACGATAAATAGTTCAATTTCGTTATCATTACAACTCAAACAAACAGTTTATCATTTAGTACCACAAATGCAATAATAAACACAACAAATAGTTCATGAACAATACAATGTCGAATGCAGATATCATCATGCTCTTTGTCGTCCATGCCATGCCCACCACTCTTCAATCAAATCATTCTGAAGTTCATTGTGCATTGATTGACGCCGAATGGCATGATAGGAGGCAACAAAACGGGCTACCCTTTCAGCCCTCCGTCGCACTCGCACGGAATTTCCCAAGAGCTCATACTGTGAGTAGTCTAAATCTTGGCCACGCTCATTCTCAATGATCATGTTGTGCATGATCACACAAGCGTGCATGATGTACCAAAGCATTTTTTGATCCCAAAATCTAGCCGGTCCTCTCACAATAGTAAATTGGGCTTGCAAAATCCCAAATGCTCTCTCCACATCTTTTCTAGCCGCCGCATGAGCATTGTGGAAGTCAAGATTTTTCTTACCTTCCGGCTTTTTCAATGGCTTGACGAAGGTTTGCCACTTTGGATAGATGCCATCCGCTAGATAATAGCCATAGTTGTACGTACGGCCATTTGCTACAAACTGCACCGGTGGCAACTCACCGTTTGCAATCTTATTCATAAGTGGTGACCGGTTGACAACATTGATGTCATTCAGAGATCCAGGCATTCCAAAGAATGCATGCCAAATCCAAGTCTCCTGATCGGCCACCGCTTCAAGGATTATAGTGGAACCCTTTTTTTGGCCGTGGAATTGCCCATGCCATGCCTTTGGACAATTCTTCCAACTCCAATGCATGCAATCTATTGAGCCAAGCATGCCAGGAAATCCGCGAGCTTTGTTCATCGCCAATAGCCTTGCGGCGTCTTCAGCATTGGGAATTCTCAAATACTCCTCGCCAAACACTTGCACAATTCCCACTGCAAAGCGCTTGACACACATGATGGCTTGGCTCTCACCCATAGCCAAGTGATCATCAACAAGATCAGCCGGTATACCGTATGCCAACATACGCAAAGCGGCTGTCACCTTCTGAAAGGTGCTATGACCGAGCTCTCCGGCGGCATTCCTCCTTTGCTGGAAAAAACGGTCATGGCTCGCTAGTTTATCTGCAATGCGCCTGAACAACTCGGTGCTCATCCTAAACCGGCGACGAAAATACGACTCGGGGTATATGGGATTCTCCGCAAAATAATGCCTGATCAATCTGTTATGGGCATCGATCCTGTCCCTCCAAATTTACTGCCGACCCATAACCGAACCATCGTGCTTCGGTTTTTTTAATATGCATAGCTAGGATCATTGCAAGATCCTCCTCCTCTTCCATATCAAATTCTTCTTCGGAAGAATCATACGACGAACTCATCTACAATGTTCAATACTATACTATAAAAACTACAATTCAAAACATGCATCAAATTCATGAAGTTTGAGCAATACATACCTTGTAGGCGTTTTGGCAACCACCTTGCGGGCGCGGCGCAGCAGCGAGCGTTCGGGCGCTGTTCCTCGGACGACGGAGGCGCGCGATGGCCGGCGGGACTAGGAGGGAAAGGGGCGGAAGCGCGGGCGCGCGGGGATAGGCCGGGGAAGCCTGAACGGTCGCCGGGGGCGCGGGCGGCGGCGGCGGCGCGACCGGACGGGGTGGAGGTGGGAGAGGATGTGCGGGCGCGAGCGCTCGAGTGTGCCGCGCGCTGTAGCCGGCGCACCAAATTAAGTGTTTTTCCAGGCGCGCCCAACCCGTTATAGCGCGCGCCGCGTTTTTGCGCGCCCGCTGGAGCGCCCCGCCGCATTGCGCGCGCGCAAAAACGGCCTATTTTGCGGCGCGGCGCTAGTTTAGCGCGGCTGTTGGAGATGCTCTTAATATTTTTCTATTTAAGGGAGTACTACACAAATTTACATAACTAAACGAAAAAACTTTACTACAGATCACTTGGTTGATCCATAACTAAACGAAACATCTTATTTAGTGTTTACCCACAATATTTTTTTAAATGGCAAATAAAAAACACTATCTTTTCACTGAAGGATCTCAGCCATGCTGAAAAGGCAGGAAAATAGTTAGATAAGCTAGGTCAATATAAAGTTTATTTTACATGGTCACATGTTCCCATACTATTTTCAAATCCAGAAAAATGTTGTTAGCCAGCAAGGCATGCTTGTAATTGTTCCTAACGATTTTTGGTCTGGAAGCTTATGCACCACAAACTCTCACATGTATGGCCAGTAAGTCTGTCTGCTTATCGCACTATGAATAACTAATTTTGAGTCTCCGAAGTTTTTTAATTCGTGCTGTTGAGAAGTGAGAATAGCTACAACTCGCTTTGAATTTGAAAATTCTAGCCAGATCAAGCCTAACAGTTATGAGTTGTGACACTCCAGCCATGTATAAAAGTAACCCATGACTCCCCGAAGGAATTAGCCAAACAAAGAAGGCATTTTTCTGTCTCTGCGTGCTCAAACTCATTTCCTGGTGAAAATTTACGAAAATGTTAATGTCCACACGTGTGGGCGTGTGGCAACTCGCCCACACGCATGGATTCTCATCCAACCAATTCTGCACGAATCTTGGCGCGTTCTAACAGTTTTTGTGTGCCACGTAGGACTAAACTTGTGTGTGGGCATTCATCCGGTCGCCCACACGTTCTTTTTTCATCACACGGGGGGCTGGTGTGTGGGCGTTTAGCAATTCGCCCACACACTAGTTTCACGCACGCAGAGGGGGCTGATGTGTGGGCGTTTATCACTTCGCCCACACGCTCGTCTCCTAGCCTACACCCAAAGCTGGCAGTTGACATGTGTTTCTGCAGGTATATGGCAACTGCCTAGCTTTGCTTGTAAGCAGATGGCAACTCTTTTTACCCGAGTTGCCATGTGTTTTTGCATGGTACATGGCAACTGCCGTAGCGTGCACGTAAGCAGATGACAACTCTTTTTACCCGAGTTGCCATGTGTTTTTGCATGGTACATGGTAACTGCCATAGCGTGCACGTAAGCAGATGACAACTCTTTTCTTTTACATGGCAACTGCCCTAGCGTGCTTGTGAGCACATGGCAACTCTCTCTTTTACCTGAACATGTTTTTTGCCATGCCTTCTTGTAATGCTACATGGCAACTGCCTAGTGTTTAGTGGGTGGCAACTCCTAAAGTTTTGAAAATCATGGCAACTGCAGTAGATCAGACCATACATGGCAACTGCAGTTGAGCAACCATGGCAACTGTAGTTGTCCGACATGGCAACCGAAGTTCAGCGACATGGCAATTGCAGTTAAACGAACATGGACGAGGGTCTGGACCATGGCAACTGCCGGACGCGCGGTGACTGTCACGCGGGCGTGGGGGACCACAAGGTACGAGGCCTGACGTACAAGGCGTGTGGGCGTTATCTATTTCGTCCACACGCACGCATGTGAGAGGGATCGGGAGGGGAAAAAAAGGTGTGTGGGCATTGTTTTTTTTTGCCCACACGTGGGTGTGTGGGCTGTTCCTCTTATAGACCACACAAAATGTGTGGGCAGCCCCCCGAACGCCCAGACGTGTGGCACTTATCAGCGTCCAAAATTTACGGTAATGTTAACGCCCACACGTGTGGGCGTTTGCACATCGCTCACACGCCTCCACCACCACTCATTTTGCCATGTATGAATAGATGACATTAGCAGAATTTTTTTTGTTTTTCGGCTTAAAAATGTTGTATCTCCTAAATAAAAAAGCGAACTAAAAATCCGTTTTCACCGTTAAATCCGTCTCGACGAGATTTTCAAAACTAGACCCCATGTTGATATGTTTCGACGATTTTTTTTTGCCATGATGTTTACACTGCAGTTGCCATAGGGCTTAAACTAAAGTTGCCATGTGGTAATTTTAGTTTGTAGATCATGGCAATTTTAGTATTTTGATGATGGCAACTCCAGTACTTTGACCATGAAAATTATTTTTTGTATGAACCATGGCAAATTTACGTGCATGTATCATGGCAATTTTAGCTTATGGTTCATGGCAAGTCTAGTTTCTTATTTCCCCTATAAATGTCAAAATTTACTTTTAAATGTAGAAAAAAATAGCTGAAATATATCATGGCAACTTCAGTGTAAACATCATGGCAATTCATATGCAATAGACATGGCAACTTTTAATCCAAAAAAAATTTCATCAAAACATATCAACATAGGATCTAGTTTCGAAGATCTCATCGCGAGGGATTTAATGGTGAAAATGGATTTTCAATCGGATTTTTCGTTTAAAAGATAAAACATTTTAAAAACTGAAAATCCAAAAAGATTCCTACATGCATGCATGCGATGACATGGCAATCTGTTTACATTAGAGACGTGTGGTACGTCTCCCTTCCTGCCACACGTGTGGCAGTTAGCGTGACCCAAAATTTATTAGACCATCAATACTTTTGCAGAATCTTTCATGGCAGGCTTCCAATTATTAAGGACTACATTGTGGAGAAAAACTCACAAAACAATCTTATGTTCTAAAAATGAGATTAAGTACTAAAAGCAAACAAGCAGAATCAGGAAATCAAACAGGACAAAACGGCCCAGATGCCAACGACGAAGAAGATGCTGCCTCTTACACGATCCTCGTTGCATAAGGTCTCCGTCTCCGGCGACGCGGTCAGCTCCAGCGGCTCCCATGCCGAGAGTTTGGTTCAGATGTGAGCGATTGATTCAACACGCGCGCGGGAACCAAAAGGGCTGTGTAGGATTGGGGCTAACAAGAGTGCCTGGGGTAATGCGCGGTGGTGGGCGACGGCGGTGGGACAAGGCCCGTGGTAGCCGGCGGCGGTAGGTAAAACGAGCGGTATGGAAGAAGCGGACAGGACGAAGGGATATGGCCTTGTCGCTCAATTACAGAATATAAGACTGCTCACAGTGGGGAGTAATATAGAGTAGTAACTTGCCGATGTTACTAGCCTATGTTACTACCTCCATAGTGGGTAGTAACATATGAGTGGTATCATGAAAGAGTTCATTTATTAGGCTATAGACTCATTATGTCTTGAAATATGTGATGTTGCAGTAACTAGCTAAGTTACCACAAACCCCTCTCTCCTCATTAATTAGCTGCCACATAAGCAATCTTGTATTGAAATGTGTGATGTTACTAGTCAAGTTACTCCCATTGTGACTAGTCTGAGTTAGGGTGCATTATGTATATTTTGCAAAGGGGAGGGTGGCTGTTGAATCCTGTACCTCCAGTCCAGAACCAACGCTAAGCATGGTTCGGGATCATACCATGTGCCGTATCACCAGAGATGCACTCGCGGGAGAGATGTGTGGCCGCACGACATGACATGGGGACCAGGATGACTTATGGCCCGCACGCAGCGACAAGACGAAACAACGCGTAACCGTAGGGCCCAACCCGCGTGGACAGGAAGGCGCAAGGAAACTTCGTAAACAAGAAGACTATTCCAGCAACTGCCGGGTACCCGCGCACCCGTGGAACTGAGGACGAGTACGACGTATATCAGCCCCTCTATTCATCAATCCACGGGACCTCCCTGGCCCTGGCTTCCTCTTCCCCTATCCCCAGCTCCCCATAACCAAGGAGCTTCCAGCTGAGGAAGCTTTGATCCCGAATCGGATCCCCAACGGTTCGATGGCAAGCATCCTTCGGCCTCAGGCTCACCATCTTTCGAGTTTTGACGACCAGGACTTCCTGGACTGGGTATCTGAAATCAATTCGCCGGTGCAGCCGTTATGGCCGGACGAATCTATTAGTCCGCTGGCGCCGTTGGCGAACAAACTCAGCCGGGAGGCCAAGTCGAGTCGGCTCGATCTTTCGAATCGTACCGACCTGGAGCGGCTATCTGTCCTCTGGTGGGCGGTGAAGGCGGCTTGGGCGGACTATAAGACTGATATGACCGACCTCCTGAATGTATCTTCCACACCTTTACGCAAATTAGTCCGTTTGGTGACGGCTATCGAGGCCCTAGACCAAGTTGCCCTTGCCGGGGCGCGCCCAGACCATGACTCCATGATCATGTGGTTTCTCCTAAGCCTTCCGTCGGCGGCCATGGAAATGGAAGGATGGAAGACGGATCAAGGGAATTGGTCGACGAAAAAATTGGTCGCGATCAATTGCCCCAACTCCCTTGAATTCCTCGGGACGAAGGCGACGATGGAGTTTAAACCCGCGGATGGCAGCAAGGCGGTTGTTGGCATGACGCGGTACAACCTACTTACGACTAGGGAAGATGGTGATGGATTGGATCTACAAGTAAGGAGCATGTTTATATTCCAATTTAATGTTTGTTTTGCAATTAGGCATGTTTAACTTCTCCTTCTCTTCTTCTTTTTAACTGAACAATGTAGGAGGATCTGGCTTTATGTCACGTCTTCCCGCTGGAGGGAAAAGGCAAGGGCACCCGGAACCGGAATGGCAAAAGTAAATGACCGCCTTATATATCATCTTTCTTGTGTAAACACTATATTACTGTAATAAAAACACCATGCCAATTTACAGGATCACGATCAGGATATGCAGTGGATCCACGCAAACCCATTACCCATGCCGGCATGGAAAAATTGGACCAAATGTTTTCCAATTCCACAGACTATCCAATTCTCGACGTGGACGACATGGGTAAGTTGACTTAGATGGATCAATTTCTTCCTTACAGAGCTGTTACAAGCACATAATTGCTGACATTACTTCCTTGTTTCATCATTAGATGTTCAGGATCTGCTCTTCGCTAATCAACCGTCGAAACATTGGCAAAGCTTCACCAAGATATACACCAAAAATCCTAAACTTATGTACGCGGCGTGCAACCACTGCAACACAATGTTGAAATTAAAAGGTGGTTCAAGCTGTGGCACCGGCTCCCTCAGGCATCATAATGACTCCTGCCCATGCAAACCCAAGCAGGAGCAACTGCCCGACAACATTTCATTCATGCCTACTCCGTCGATTGCAATATAGGCCATCACGGAATAACTAGAGATTCAGAGATTTAGGGGCAGTTTAGTCGAGATTGAGGTGCCTCATTGAGGATTGGTCGCTCATCTGGTAGTGTAATCTAAATTCATTTGTGTTTCAATGAGGACTGTGAATATATACAAAGTGAACGTGTGATTGTTCGGGATTTAGTATTGTTTTATTCGTTGTTCTCCTTGTTCAAAAAGTATCAACGCTATTGAAAACACAGCGCCCATTTTATGTATTTCGGAAACAAAATTCAGAGCAGCAGTACGTTGCCTCTCTTTAGGCTCAAGAGCATTGTATCCATTAAACAACATGGTTACGGTCATGCTGAATACACACAGATAGATAGGCCGGGGCCTGGGACATCCGGACGTAGTCTGGCTGAACAACAGAGAGCAATTTTTAGCAGTTACAGTTACATGGATAGCCATATTGGTTCCTCTACAAACATGACTAAATTGAAAGGAACTAAACCCTGCACTAAGCTCTTGCCTTTGATGCAGGATCGGAATAATTGAAGTTCTGTCCTTCTCTCTGGTCTTCCACAGCTCGATCAGCTTCATACAATCAATAAGTTGTGGTACTTTGCTGCAGAGAAACAACAGGCTCTTACTTAGATGGATCAAATTCTTCCTTATTACAGAACTATTACAAGCACATTGGCAAAGCATTGGCAAAGCTTCACCAAGGTATACACCAAAAATTCTAAACTTATGCATGCGGCATGCAACCACTGCAACACAATGTTGAAGTTATAATAAGGTGGTTCCAGTTGTGGCGCCGTCTCCCTCACGCATCATAATAACTCCTGCCGATGCAAACCCAAGCAGAAGCAGCTGCCCGGCAACTCTTCATCGATGCCTTTTCCGTCGATTGCATTACAGGCCATCACGGAATAATTAGAGATGGTGTAGTTGACATTAGAGGTAGTTTAGTTGAGATTAAGGGTGGTATAGTTGAGACTGAGCTGCCTCAAAGAGGATTGAACTCGTCTGGTGGTGTAAATCCTTGTATTCATTTGTGTTTCAATGAGGACAGTGAACACAAAGCGGAGGTGTGGTTGTTTACGATTAAGAATCGCTTTATTCATTGTTCTCCTTGTTCACAAGCGGCCCCGCACGCCGGAGGAGTGGGGTGTCCGGCTCGGGTGATCTGGAACACGCCGCGAGCAGGAGCGGCGGTCCGCAGCAGGTGCCGTTGCTGCTGCACCGCGGGCTGGGGTACAACTCAATGAGCCAGCTTCAGCTCCACAACACGGTTATCATCCACGGGCACGCGGCGGTCGGGCTCGGGCGTGGTAGTGGCAGGAACTCGAAGTCGTCGCATGCGAGGTGCTTGTCGGAATGCCAAAGAGAGAAAGGAGAAGGAAGAAGAAGAAGATCAAGTCAAAGTGTCAACGTGGCATTCTTTTTTCTACCAGCTCCTCAGCCCGATGGGTGGGCCCGGCCGATTAGTGATGTCATCAAACTTGTTAACATTTCCCATCGGTGTTTTTGGTAGTGTCAAATTTTCGGTGTGGTGCAAAGTGTCACGTTTTGTAAAGTGATGATTTTTTAAGGGTTATGACGCCAAGGTGGTGGTTCTGTGTATTTTATTACTTTTTGGATGGAATGCAAAACCTATATCATCTCTATGGAGATAGCTTGCATGACCAATCAGAATTTGGTCAGTCACAATACGCCGGGTACCCGCACCCACGCACCTTGCTCTGTTTTTTGCTACCCAAGACGGGCGGCGGGCCGTCGGATGGACCACGTTTTCTTTCATAGGGCATCTTCAACGCCGACCTCGTCGGCGCATATGTTTGAACCACGCGGACCAGACGTGTTTTGCTGACCAACATGGTTCTGTATCGGTCCAGCGAGCAGTCCGGGCGTCTGAACCGCTGGCACGTCCGCATTTGACTGCTCGGGCCCCCAACCCCCCCCCTCCCCCCCCCCCCCTCCTCGCATGCAGCATTATTGTCCGGCCAGAGCGGAAGTGACCTCTCACTAGGAGACAATGAGAGGTGTACATTTTTGCTGCACTGGAAATATCAATCTTTTATTAGCCGTGTTTAGTGTGTACTTTTTCTTGGATGAAAGGCCAAACAGAGGTCAGCTCTGTGAAGGTAGCTTCCATGAGCAATCGGAATTTGGTGGTCACAATACCCCGGGTACCCGCACCCACACACCTTGCTCTGTTTTTCGCTACCGAAGACGAGCAGCAGGCCGTTCGATGGAGATCAAACCATACAGCTACGCTTCCTTTCTTACTTCGCCGCATGGGTGTTGATCGGTGTAGACTATCATCAGCACCAGTTAGTAGGAAAGAATCGTACTGCTCCACGCTTCCTTTCTTATTTCACCGCAAGGTAGAGTACGTATGAAATAGAGTTTCACGAATACTATACACAAGAAGCTTAATTACTCACAACCAAGGTTCAGATTTTGTATAGAGACCAAATGAAATCATGTGTGCATATTTTGGTGGGGGTAAAATATATTCTTATTCAGTTATATATTTCGGCTTTGATTCAGTTATATATTTTGGCTTTTGATTCAATTTTAAGCACAAAAGGTGAGCTATCTCATCGTAGATTCTCCCTGACCTGAGTTGACCGCCTCGGAACCTGGACCTGCGCGGCTAACCCCTCCAACGCAGCGCGCTAAGGCTGGTTGTAATGGGGAGTATCATATACTAGTATCATGCATATGATACTAGTGTATGATACTACCTCCCTAATGCATAATATCATATATTAGTATCATGTAAGTACTCTATTTATTGCCATGCATGACACAAAGTAGCATAGCATTTAATATGATACGGTATCATGATATGATACTACACCCTTTCTTTCTTCATTTAATGCTATGACACATCATCAAAATTGCCTAATTGGCATGCATGATACTAGCTATGATACTACCATTACAACCAGCCTAAACCCCCCTCTGCTCCTTCCCACCCCCACGCCTCCTCTTCCATTGATACGCCCCTTTCGCTCCTCCAACAACTTCCCCCACCACCAAATCCCTCACCGACGAGCCACAAGGCGGGTCCAAGTTGCCGTGGAGCTCGAGCCAGGAGGCTGAGTCCAGTGGCGGGACCTGCTCCCTTCTTGGCGGCGCCTGCCCCAGTGATAGTTTTGCCAGCACACACCATCAATGTGTCTTCACCGGAGGTGCAACATGAGATGGAGCATGTGGTGCAGCAGAGATTCCCTGATCGTTAGCATGGCCATAGATCTGCATCGACATCATCCGCTTCTCGCCTACTCCACCTACAAGGAACGGGTGAGGTTTACCGGCGGCAATGGATGCATGGATCTGGACCTCATCTTCTGGGCCATACAAGAGGCGTTATCACCGGATCTGGTGCAACTATGGCATCATGGGCGGTCTATGAGTAGATGTACATGTTATGTCTAGAACACATGAGATAGTGTGGGCATAACCAAGGTCCTCTTGGTGTTTGTGGCAGTACTTTCTCTCAAGTGTTGAGGTTCAAACACCTCGCCAAACGTAGTAGCAAATCTGATCATGGCGACTCTGCATGTGCTCTCAGACATTTGGAGGTACTCGTCCCATGAACCAGAGAATCTAATCCTTCATAGACATCCTATTTCAAGATGAAGTACTCATTATAGGACCGGACACCATTGTAGAGGCCTTCAAAGACATTTTTTGGCATCCAAAAGTGCCAACAAAAATTGTCCGCAAATAGGACATCGGGGGCAAAGTAATAGTCCATCGGCGTCAATTGCCTTATGCCTAGTTCCGATTCAACACTCAATGACCCTTGGCCGGTCCCTTGAAATTGAGAACATGCTCTTGCGCATGCTCCGCGTCTGTAAGGACTCCTTGCATCATCGCTTTCTCATCCGCATAATCTTTCTCGTTGAATGACTCAACGTAGTGCTTGTACATGTACTCCATGTCCTAACCCATTGCTTAAAAAAGGAACAAAAAATTTAGCACAACCACTTGACGGGCGTGGTGACCCCTGTGGGGCGGATGGTACCTACGCGGTGGATGTACGAGAGATGTGGATCATTGGCGTAGGACAAGCGGTGTGGCGATACCAGCAGTAGCGGTGGAGGTAGCGAAGGTCTGGCAAGTGCTTGACTGGCAGTCGGGTGGTATAGCGGCGGCGGCGGCGTTGAGGGAAAAACAGATGCAGAGAAAGAGTGAAGGGATGGAGACCTGGGTTTCGGAGGGGTTTTGGTTGGGTCAGGAGTGTCCGAGTACTAGGTGGCGACGGTCTTCCGCACTGCCTCGTGTTTACTTCCGGTTTGCACGAAAACAAACAAGTAGACTTGTCCGCGGACTAATGCAAGACGATGTTGGATGATTTGAGGGTCCTTTTGAAAATGCGCTAATGTATACAAGGCGAAAACAGAGTCCGTGAGACCGGGTACCCGTGCCACTGTACAACATTCTTCGCAATGGACGCGGGCACCAGTGCATCTATTTCACCACGGACACGCCTTCGCCTCTTGCACGAGTGACAACTTTGCACCCCGGGTGCCCGGCGGCCCCGTCTAGCTGCATGCCCCCGCCTTCCTACTGTATAAAACCTCGACAGATAGACGTACAGCTCCGCAGCCCTTTGGTAGCAGTTGCGCCAGAAGGAAAAACAGAGCCATGGCAAACCTTCTTCCAATCTTGATCGCCGTATCTCTCACCATGGCCATCCCCGTCGCCGGACGCGCTTTGCCGCCGGCCTCCACCACACCATTCCTCGAGCCTCCGACCTTGTCAGCACACGCCGAGCCACAGCCACCACCTCCGTTCGCATCGTTCCGTGTGAGCCCGCGCCCGCCTTCTGCTGTCTCGCTGGCACCTCCAGCGTCTGCCGACGAGCCCCCACCTACAGCCACAGCTATTCTCCGGCCTCCGATGCAAACCTCAGTAGTTCATGTCACGAAGAACGGGCTTGTCTGTGGCGTGATCGGGTTCCTTGCCGCCTGTTTCCTCTATTCTTTGCTGATCGTCATCATAAAGAACGTGAGGAGGGAGCCGGCGACTGATCCGCAGCCGCGAGACGATGAAGATCCCGTGCTGAACGTTGCTGAGTGGTGCCTCGGCTGCTTCTTTAAGCTTCCATTATGTACGTGATGTGTTCGGTCGATTGTTAGCAGTGCAGCTTACGTTGATGTTGGATTATACTCCCTCCGTCTAAACGCTATTATATTTCTTTAATTATCGGAGGGACTATGTACTGTAGCAGCGGTCTGGTGCACTACCCTTGTGTTCATTCAGCTATATTTGTAGTACCGTTTTCTAGTCATTGACAGCATCTCCAATAGCCGCGCTATGCGCCGCGCGCAAAAAACCTGTTTGCCGCGCGCGCTGCGGCTGGTTTGGCGCGCCCGCCTGCGCTGGCTCCAGCAGCCGCGCTATAATGCAGCGCGCGCGCCGCTCCAGCAGAGTGTAAAAATACAGCGCGCGCGCCGCACAAACCACATATACATGTATTCTATAGCAAAAATGAAACAAACGTATATGATATTTTGGACAAAAATGAACATGTAAAATTTGACACAAACAAGTTGATGAATAAAAGTTCATGCCCACAAGTTCATCCAACCAAGTTCAAAATCATGCCCACAAGTTCATCCAACCAAGTTCAAATGCAAACTAAAGTTCAAGACATGAAAGACACATCAATCTTCATCTTCATCGTCTTTGTCTTCGTCCTCATCTTCCGAAGACGACTCTTCCGCCTCCGAAGATGAATCTTCCTCCCTCTCATCACGCACCGCATCACGCACCGCATCATGTGAAGCTCCGACGGTGTTGGCAAGATCTTCAACGGCATCTTCATGGGAATGTGTGTGAGAAGCCATGGCGGCCGGAGGTGCACCCATGGCGGCCGGAGGTGCACCCATGCCTCCCATGAGAAGCAAAACTCATGCCTCCCATGGCGGCCATAGCGTCGGAGGGTGCTCCAAAGCCACCCATGCCTCCCATGGTGGCCGGAGGTGCACCCATGCCTCCCATGGCGGCCGGAGGTGCACCCATGCCTCCCATGGCGGCCGGATGTGCACCCATGCCTCCCATGGCTCCGAAGCCACACATGCCTCCCATGGCGCCGAGGCCACCGCCACCCATGGCGCCGAGGCCACCGCCACCCATTGCACGAACCATGGCTCTTTTTTGGATCAAGACTTCTTCACGTGAAAGATTGACAAACTCCTTTTGGGTTTCATTGAGGTTAGATGTGTCCAAGAAGAACAAGTGCTTCTCCCATTCCAACAACTTAGCTCGCTCCTCGTTGCTCACTTTCCTCTCCTCCAAAGTCACCTTTCTCTCCTCGGCCGCCACCCTTCTCTCCTCGGCCGCCAACCTCCTCTCCTCGGCCACGGCATCTTGGTTCCTTGCCATTTTCCTCACCTCATTGGCTTCGACCCTTGCCTTCACAATAGCTTCCATAGCATTTTTGAGCTCATCATCTCCTTTCCTCTTCTTCTTTTGGGTTTGGTCTTTCTTGCACCCATCCGGTCGTTTTGGCTTCGAGTATGAAACTGAGTTGGGTGTGGGGCTTCTCTTGCCCTCGTCACTTGATGCATCATCCTCCTCATCATCATCATCATTCTCAATTGCTAGCTTCTGTTTGTTGCTCAATTTCAAATCCTCCAAACCAACACGCTTCTTCCATTTCTCATCATCCTTTAACACTTCATAGCAATGAGGCAAGGTAAAGACCCTGCCTTTCTTGATCTTCCCCTTCTTGGTTGTCCTTGTCTCTTCTTTGAACAAGTTTTGTGCAATGTTGTTCTACAAGAAAAACAAAACAAGTTAGCACTTCGGTCACCAAAAACAAGTATGATGAACATATATGAGATGCCACTTACTCGATCATCCGCATTTGTGCCACTTGGGTTAATCTTGTCAACTGCCTTTTGTACGGCCGCCCACTTTTGACAATCCGCGTTGATTGTCGGCCATCGGGACCGAAGTGATCTCTTGGTGCGGTCAATTCCACTCAAGTTGTGAGCATCGTAGTGTTCTTTCATGCGCCCCCAATACGCGTCTCTACTTTGATCACCTCCAATGGATGGATCCCTCGACACTTGCAAATAAGTATGGCATAGTAACTTGTCATCGATGGTTGAGTAATTGCCCGCTCTTCCTTTTGGCGCCTCGACAATTCCCTCACCCTCCTCGTCCACCTCAAACTCATGGTCTTGGAAATGGATGTCATTGGTTTGAGACCAATGCGAATTGTTGGACCCAACACCCATAGTGGACATGTATGCATCATCGTTGAGACTACAAAGTTTTTTGAACAATGCAAATAAGCTATCTATATGTGATGATGATGCGTTGAAAAAATTAGAAGAAAAGAAAAGTTGGAAAAAAAATTCACCTTGGGGGCATTTCGTCGAACACGTGGTGCGCGTCGGCGGCCGGCTCAACGAGTGAGCTCGCCGGCGCTCCGGAAGCCGCCGCGGCCGTCGAACGTCCTGCAAGCTTTTTTCCCCTCGCCTTTGTGATGCCGGAGCCGTCCGCCGCCTTGTTCTTCTTCGCGGATGTTTTGCCCTTCTTCGTCCGCGCCGCATTGGGTACTTTCTTCGACGGTGCGGCGGCGGCACGGGACGGCGCCGGGGCGACGCCACCCGGCGCCGTGGTCATCCGCGGCGGCAAGAAGAGGCTGCGCGCGAGGCCGACGCTCGGCGGAGCTCCGGCGGTGGCGACGCCAGTGCTCGCCGCGCTAGGGTTTCCAGCGGCTGCGGCGGCGGCGGCGGCGGGGTCGCGGCTGTACAGCGGGGTGAGCGGGGCGCTGGTGTGCGCGTCCATGGGTGGGTGGCAGGGCGCCGGCGCCGGCGCGCGCGGGGCGTAGGACGAGGTGAGGAGAGAGTGCGGCGCGAGCGCTCGAGTGTGCCGTGCGCTGTAGCTGGCGCCCCAAATAAACCGCGCGGATAAGTGTTTTTGCCCGTGCGTCCAACCCGTTATAGCGCGCGCGCCGTTTTTGCATGCCCGCTGGAGCGACCCGTCGCGTTGCGCGCGCGCTAAAACGGCAGAATTTGCGGCGCGGCGCTAGTTTCGCGCGGCTGTTGGAGATGCTCTGAGCTTATATACTTTGGAGATATTGTATTTGTAACAGTCCTGGTTGTTGAATACTCATATATGTGTGCTGCACTAGCAATAATTAGTCGTGTATTGTATTGGTCGTTTACAGTGTGTGTGTTTTCTTGGCATAATTAGTGCTCCTCTGCGTTGGAACAAGGTTGTGACTCATTTGCTACCGGAAGGCTGAGGCCTTCAGGGTGCAGTCGTGTTTGCATCGGTTATCTCCATAGTAGTTCATCATAGTTTGAGAACGGCGATAGAGCACACGGGCTCGCGCGCTCCTGTTATCTGAACGGGCAGTACAGGTCGTGGGATGTGTGCGACTGACAATACCGGCAGCCTGAAGGGAATTTCGAACCCAGTATGAGCTGTAGAGACAACTAACAGCGGCTGGGCGGGGCATGGGTTAACGGAGGTGTGCTAGTGGTACAAGTTTGTGCGGTCGCCCCGGGACCGTCTACTTTCACGGCGAGTAATCGCTCGCAGCTGTGGGGAAAAGTTTTGAAATGGGGCCATGCGTTCGAGGCGGAGAGCAGAGCGCGTAATTAACCTCGAATACCTTACCGCGGCGGCGACAGAGCACTGCTATGAAGCGATTTTGGAGAAGACAGATGAATTCGAGTTCCTTTCAGATCTAGTCCATAGGTAAGTTTGTTGGCCTTGAGAGATTGATTTGGATCTGACTATCTTCTAGTTTGGATGTTAGATGTGCTTCCGATTCTTGCGCAGATTTGCACTGCTGACTTTTGGTGTGGGGGACGAACTTCTTGACAAGGAGGCTTCCGGTGGATCTGTCGGATTAAGCCGGTGGTTGCACCGATGACAGGGATGTGAGCGCCGCGGTAGCCGTGAGGCCTATGGACCTGAACGACAATGGTACTTGCGAGACTGCCTTTGCGGCGGACTCGGGTCAGTTGGTGCTGAGAGATGATCCACAAACGCCTGGCTGGACAAAAGACGAAGTTCAATGATTTACCTGCTAGTCAGTCGTCTAATTATTGTGTGTTGGCCTTTTAGTGCTGTGGCAAGTCTGTCCATAGTGTGGTTGCTGAATTTGTAATTGGATGTTGCAGGATACCGGTTGGCAGAGCACCCCTGGAGCGGCCGCGGTGCGACGACAGGGTGTGCGGAAGAACTTCAGGGAATTTGCTGAAGAAAGAACAGATATAGTACTTGTTCTGATAGTTGGTAGTTCGTTCGACTCACTAGGAGAAGCATATGGTTATTACAACCTGTACTTCTAGGAAATTCGCTTTTGTGTGAGGTATGTGAAGAGCCGGCTGAACGTCGATCGAACGAAGTGTATGTAGGAAATTGTCTGTGCCTGCTTGGTGAGGCAAACTCGGAATTAGATTATAGGTAACACCATGCCACCTGCTGAAACAATTAGATTATAGCTTGATGAACTGCACTTCATGGTTATATTTTGAATTATACTTGGCACGCTGGTACTACCCAGGGAATCATGACAAATGGTCCAAAGTTGTCTATGGAGTGGAGGTATTTGAAAATGGAGCAGAGATTACATGCGAGTGGTAATTTCGAGCATGCTTGTGTGCTCTACTGCCATGCTGGTAATGTAATATGCCTGCAGAATCAGCTGCATTTTTTGTCATAAGATGACACATTATGAATAACTGACAAATATCTGTGCTGCTAGTACCTCGATTTCCTGGGCTTCACCAAGATAACAAAGAAGCACATTCTAAAAAGATGAACCAAGGATGCAATATATGTGCTGCCAGATCATTTGGCAAACATGCAGAAGGACCAGATTTTGCTTAACTCTATCAAATTTCGCCATTCGAATTTGTACACACACCTTATGGAGGTTGTAATACTTGGGGACCCAAACACAACATCATACAAGGCAGCAATAGAGCTCATTAAGGCAGTAATGCGGAAGCTGGCGCCTATACCCGTTGTGTATGATGGTATGCGGTTAGAAGACCAGATTTGAGATGCCAAATGCAAGGGTACATAAACAAGTAACGGGCATGCACCTGGCTGTGGTTATGGGACTGATGCTGATGGAAGCCGAGTGGGCAATTTGAAAGGATTATCAGCTCCAGATCGTAAGTGGAGGGCAGGTCCTCCCACAAACAGCAGGTATAAGCCTCCATATGATGATTTCTGGGTGCAATCAAAGAAGCACAATGGTGTGGTGGATGCGACAGGCACAACTTAGTGCGGTACGAGCAAAGGTACATGCTTCTGCAGTATATGCCGACAAACAAGACATATAAATACAGCTTGTCCTCGGGGTGACCTCCTTCTGAAACCAAGGAAGGAATCCAAATGCTCAAACATGTGCAGCAACCTGAAAAGTTGTATCTCTGCCTGGGCGAGGCTTTCCACCTTCGGTTTGGATGTTTTCTGTGGATGAACTTGAAAATTTTCCTGTTGGGCGAGGGCTCAGTAACCGTGTATGCAATAGCCGAATATTGTTGTCGCAACCGTGTATTTGTATGTAACAGTACCATGCTATTTGGTTGTGCTGTATCTATGGAACCCGATTAAGGTGAATTTTTTTCCGTGAGTCTGCATATTTAAATTGTTTTAGAGAAGCGCTTATGTATGGGTAAACGGATGAGTGGACACAAATCACTCTGCCACATATATTTTTTTAGAAAAGAAGGATGACCCCCGGCCTCTGCATCTGGATGATGCATGCGGCCACTTTATTAATTATTCTCATAAGACCTTACAAAGTCATACAACAGCCAGACTAAAGCCACCATTTAAGCAACAACTGTCGCTACACCTATCCAATTGATGAAGGGGCGCTGATAGTCTGGGCCTAGTACCAAACAGACATCGCAGCCAAACCTAAACATCTAAGACCTGAGGTCCCAACCAGGACGCCTGCCTGGTATGGGGCACCTACCAGTCCGGCGCACTCCTCAACCAGGACGCCTGCCGGGTATGAGGCCGCCGCAGCCACCTGCCACTAGTCCATCTTCACATATATTGATGCACAGGTTGTTTTATTCACAACTACGTTGTTTTCAGTTTGCCTGGAACATGGATTAGCAAGGTGCCCATCTCTGTTCCAAACTTTCAAGCAGTCTTAACTTGTGTGCGTCCTCGAAGGGTGACGGATGCGTTTCTTCAGAAACTCATGTACTGACGGCGGTTTAGAAAGTTTCAGCCGGGAGTAGTAATGTGTTGTGTCTGTTTGATTTTCGCAGTACTAGTTTTTTTTTTTGAATAAAAGAGGGTTCTTCTCTTTGTTCAGTTGGGGAAATCGGTCACCAGGGATATGTGACCGTGGACGGAGTTGGCTAACAGACCAAATGCTCACTGTGGGACCCCCTTGTGCTCGCGTGCAAACGTCGTTACCCGTACCGTTTCCTTGGAAATCGTTACCTGAAGTATTGGTACAGGTCCTGCGCTGAACGGCCGTCCGCTATGGGCGTGGGTCCGGCCGTAACTGACATGGCAAAATAATCTATACACCCGACTGTACCTGCAGCGGCCCATATCACGCTGCGGAGGTACGTCCATGATTTTGTCTGAATTTGAAGAATACATGTGCCCGTCAGAGCTCAAATTTGACAAGCTGCAGGTATGGGCACGGGTAGTAAACCTCCCCTTCAACCTGCGAGGTGAGGAGTGGGGTAAGGCTATAGCCAAGCAGATTGATAAACGGGCTACTTCTATCCACTTTGATCATGGTGGTGGCTACATGCGTGCTCGCGTTACACCAGATGTGTCCAAGTCGTTGAGGAGATGGATCCTTATTGAATCGGCAAGGAGGGGGAGCACTGATCCGTATGACATCCATTATAAAAACATCCCCCACTTTTGTTTTTCGTGTGCCCGATTGGGCCACTCTGATCTTTACTGTCCGACCCCCGGCACCAGAGATGAGCATGGCGATCTGCCGTTTGGCAAAGGGATGCGGCCACCGGAGGAGAAGAAGCGGACGGCGTCAAGCGAGAGTTCCACCAAGTCACAACAGACCAAGTCTAGTAAGGCAGAGACAAGGAATTCTAGCTCAGCAGCAAAAGAGCCTGAGGTGACCTCACCAATGAAATGCAATTATGCACCTAAAAGGAAGGGAGGGCCACCTGCACAAGTGTATCGCCGGGTTGAGCTACCGTTGCTAATGGACCAGGCTCATGGTTCGGATGCGGACGTGTTGGCTAATACGACCCTAGCGGATAAGGGGACAGAGGACGAGGATGATGGCATAACGAGAGAGTCAAAGAAAAAGAAACCCACACCAACCAACTCAGAATCATCGGCAGCGGCTGCAGGTCAGCCCTGCCCGTCCCAATGAATGTCATCAGCTGGAACTGCCGGGGGCTTGGGAACCCCGAGGCAGTTCGCGAGCTTCGCAGTGTTGTGAAGCAGGAAGGTCATGTTCTCCTCTTTGTCACTGAGACGAAGATTGGAGGGAAACGTGTTGAGAGTCTGAAACAAACGTTGGGTTTTGTTGGAAGCTTTGCGGTGGACAGTGCTGGCCTAAGTGGCGGGATAGGCTTGTTCTGGTCTAAGGATGTTTTAGTTGAGCTAAAGAACTATAGTTCCGACCACATTGATGTTGTGGTGCGGAAGGATTCCCCGAATTCGGTGGAGTGGCGATTCACCGGTTTTATGGAGCACCAAGTGCACAAGACAGAAATAGCTGGCGGTTTCTTCGAACACTATATGACATACCACATTCGGCCTGGCTTTGTATGGGTTACTTCAACGAAACCTTGTATGCTGAGGAACACTTTAGCCGGGCAGAACGGCCGGAGTGGCAGATGAGGGCTTTTAGAGAAGTCATAGATGATTGTGCTCTCCAGGACTTGGGTTGGACCGGCGTCCCTTACACCTGGGATAACCGACAGTCGGGAGATGCAAATGTTAAAGCTCGTCTTGATCGAGCTTTTGCCAATGAAGAATTCAGACAATTCTATGAGTACACGAGAGTACTATGTTTGTGCGACGGAGTCCGATCACTGTTTTGTAGTTGCTGAATTGCGCCATCATACTATCGGAAGCAACTCTCATGTACCTAAACCCTTTCGGTATGAGAATGTTTGGCAATCTCATAGCGACTATGAGCAACTGGTAGCGGAGACCTGGAGAAATCAACCCCGGGCGCCAGGTTTGCATGGCATACTGGACTCCTTAGGCGCATTGCAACGTCAGCTTGCACCATGGGGGCGCGTGAATCCGGCTGCCTCTCAAGGACAGTCCGACAACTGAGGAAACGACTGTCTAGATTACGGGAGCAGTCCATTGGTCGGGGCCCGACTGAGGAGGAGAAACGAACTATGACAAAACTCCGAGAGGCACTTCGATTGGAAGAAATATGGATGAAACAACGATCTCGCGTTCCCTGGCTGAAGGAAGGGGATCGTAATACGGCCTATTTCCAAGCACAGGCGAAGCAACGGAAGCGCATAAATAGAGTCTCTAATCTTCAGAGATCTGATGGCTCCACCTGTGTGAATGGCGATGAGGACAAAGAAGAGGTGCAGGCATTTTACCAAGCTCTCTATACCTCCCAAGGACATAATAATATGGACGAGCTGTTATCGCATGTACCAGTTCGGGTCACTCCGGAGATGAATCAACTCCTGGAGAAGCCGTTTGAGGCAGCTGAGATCCACAAGGCATTACAGCAGGTTTACAACAGGTTTTTTTCAGCGCCATCAAAAGTGCCGGGTGTCGATGGATTTACAGCAGGTTTTTTTCAGCGCCATTGGAAGCTACTTCAGCATGAGGTCATTCCGGCGGTGCTTGAATTTCTGAATGGTGGAGAGCTACCGGCGGGTTTGAACGATACTTGTTGGAAATATACCCTAGAGGCAATAGTAAATAGGTTATTATTATATTTCCTTGTTCATGATAATCGTTTATTATCCATGCTAGAATTGTATTGATAGGAAACTCAAAAACATGTGTGGATACATAGACAACACCATGTCCCTAGTAAGCCTCTAGTTGACTAGCTCGTTGATCAATAGATGGTTGTGGTTTCCTGACCATGGACATTGGATGTCATTGATAACGGGATCACATCATTAGAAGAATGATGTGATGGACAAGACCCTATCCTAAGCATAGCACAAGATCGTGTAGTTCGTATGCTAAAGCTTTTCTAAATGTCAAGTATCATTTCCTTAGACCATGAGATTGTGCAACTCCCGGATACCGTAGGAATACTTTGGGTGTGCCAAACGTCACAACGTAACTGGGTGGCTATAAAGGTGCACTACGGGTATCTCCGAAAGTGTCTGTTGGGTTGGCACGAATCGAGACTGGGATTTGTCACTCTGTGTGACGGAGAGGTATCTCTGGGCCCACTCGGTAGGACATCATCATAATGTGCACAATGTGATCAAGGATTTGATCACGGGATGATGTGTTACGGAACGAGTAAAGAGACTTGCCGTAACAAGATTGAACAAGGTATCGGGATACCGATGATCGAATCTCGGGCAAGTACAATACCGGTAGACAAAGGGAATTGTATACGGGATTGATCGAATCCTCGACATCGTGGTTCATCCGATGAGATCATCGTGGAACATGTGGGAACTAACATGGGTATCCAGATCCCGCTGTTGATTATTGACTGGAGAACGTCTCGGTCATGTCTGCATGGTTCCCGAACCCGTAGGGTCTACACACTTAAGGTTCGATGACGCTAGGGTTATAAAGGAAGTTTGTATGTGGTTACCGAATGTTGTTAGGAGTCCCGGATGAGATCCCGGACGTCACGAGGAGTTCCGGAATGGTCCAGAGGTAAAGATTTATATATGGGAAGTCCTGTTTTGGTCACCGGAAGAGTTTCGGGTTTTATCGGTAACGTACCGGGACCACCAGGAGGGTCCCGGGGGTCCACCAAGTGGGACCACCGGCCCCGGAGGGCTGCATGGGCCAAGTGTGGGAGGGGACCAGCCCCAGGTGGGCTGGTGCGCCCCCCCCCCCCCCCACAAGGGCCCAAGGCGCCTAGGGTTTGGGGAAGGGGGAGCACCCACCTAACTTGGGGGGCAAGTTTCCCCTCTTCCCCCCCTTGGCCGCACCCTAGATGGGTTTGGGCTGGCCGCCGCCCTAGGGGTGGAACCCTAGGTAGGGGCGCAGCCCTCCCTCTTCCCCTATATATACTTGAGGGTTTGGGGGATGCCAACACGTGAGTTTTGACCTCTCCATGGCGCAGCCCTGCATCTCTCCTTCCTCCTCTCCCGCGGTGCTTGGCGAAGCCCTGCAGGATTGCCACGCTCCTCCACCACCACCACGCTGTTGTGCTACTGCTGGACGGAGTCTTCCTCAACCTCTCCCTCTCTCCTTGTTGGATCAAGGCATGAGAGACGTCACCGGGCTGTACGTATGTTGAACGCGGAGGTGCCGTCCGTTCGGCAATTGGTCATCGGTGATTTGGATCACGGCGAGTACGACTCCATCAACCCCGTTCACTTGAACGCTTCCGCTTAGCGATCTACAAGGGTATGTAGATGCACTCTCCTTCCCCTCGTTGCTGGTTTCTCCATAGATAGATCTTGGTGACACGTAGGAAAATTTTGAATTTCTGCTACGTTCCCCAACAATACTTTGATAACTCTAATCCCCAAGGTACGTAACCCACAAAATATTACACAATATCGCCCAATTGCATTGTGTCAGGTGCTCTAGAAACTTGCTGTCAAGGCTCTCACAAATAGTTTGAGACCTTGCATGGATGATATTATCAGTGAAGAGCAAAGTGCCTTTGTTCCGGGTCGTTTGATCACAGATAACGTATTGGTTGCATTTGAAAGTGTTCACACGATGAAAAGAAGGAAGAAAGGAAAGAATTTCTCATGTGCAATCAAGTTGGACATGATGAAAGCGTATGATCGGGTAGAATGGCATTTTCTGGAGGCCATGTTGCTGAGGCTAGGATTCGGTGCTACCTTGGTCAGATTAATAATGAAGTGTGTAACTTTAGTCCGCTACTCTGTTCGTGTCAATGGAGAGCTACTACCTTTTTTCACCCCTTCAAGAGGCTTTCGGCAAGGTGATCCAGTGTCGCCATACCTATTTTTATTATGTGTTGAGGGCCTCTCTTCTCTCTTGAAGTTCTATGGCAATGTCGACCGAGGAATCCGTGCCAACTTCAGAGCCCCGTGGGTGAATCATCTTCTTTTCGCCGATGATAGTCTCATTTTCATCAGTGCGAATACAGAGAGTGCTAGTAGATTGAATGAAATTCTAAGAATCTATGGTGAGGCCTCAGGTCAGTGCGTGAATAGAAGTAAAAGCTCCATTTATTTTTCTCCTAACACACCTGAGACACTCAGGCATCATTTGAAACAACTTCTGGATGTGCATGTTGAAGCGTTTTCAGAACGCTACCTTGGTCTTCCCACAGCGGTTGGTCGCATTACCAGCGGTACCTTTGATCACATTGGGGAAAGAGCCAGAGGTCACATGAGCGGTTGGTCGGAGAGGCTATTTGCATGTGCAGGCAGAGAAACACTTCTAAAGTCGATTGTTCAGGCTATTCCGACTTTTAGCATGAGTTGCTTCCTCCCGACGAAGAAAGTGTGCAAAAACTTAACCTCAAGCATGGCCAAATTCTGGTGGGGAGCTCACTGGAAAGGAAATCTCTTCATTGGATCACTTGGGATAAGTTAGCTACACCAAAAATTAAGGGCGGAATGGGATTCCGTGACTTACGACAGTTCAACTTGGCACTTTTAGGGAAGCATGGGTGGAGATTAATGACAGATCCTAACTCCTTATGTGCCAGAGTTTTGAAGAGCAGATATTTCCACGATACAGACTTCATGCATGCCACTATTCCGAAGTCTGCTTCTACCACATGGAGAGCGATCATTGTCGGCCGTGAAGCACTCAATGTGGGATTGGTGAAAAGAGTTGGTGATGGAACATCCATCTCGGCTTGGGAGGATAAATGGATTCCGTCTACAACAACAATGTCGCCAATATTCCAACCGGCTAATACACATGTTCAGATGGTTAGCGACTTGATTGATACAGCAAACTGGACATGGAACCGGGAACTTGTGCGAGACACCTTCATTGCACCTGATGCCGAAGCCATACTGAACATTCCAATTCGGTGAGGTGGAGGTGAGGATTTTCTTGCCTGGGCGCATGAGACCTCAGGAATATACTCTGTTAAATCGGCTTATCGTGCTCTCGTGAATCAAAAAGAGCGTCTAGCTCTAGAGGAAGGGCAGGTAACGGGACCGTCAACGACATAAGAGCAGATGTGGACTTCTCTTTGGAAACTCAAGGTTGTACCCATGGTGAGGGTTTTTTGGTGGCGAGTCGTTAGGGGCATAATCCCTGATGAATGCACCCTTAAACGGAGACATATAAAGGAGGTGAGCATGTGCAAGATTTGCTTAGCAATGGAGGAGGACCTCACGCATGCACTCATCCATTGTTCTCACGCCCGCCGGTTCTGGGAGGAAGCTCGATTGTTGTTTGAGATCTCTCTACCCCGACTCCATCCAGATACTTGGGCTAGAGATATACTATGTGAACAACGGTTCTCGGAGAAAGAACGCACTATAATCATCACTGTTATGTGGTCCATCTGGATGTCACGTAATAGATGGATACATGATGAGGTGAAGATCGATCCTGCTAGTTCGGTGAGACGAACCAGAGAAGATCTAGCACTGCTATGACTTCCCAAGCAGCATAGCATTGTATTACCAGGTTATGGTTGGCAACCGCCCGATGGAAATATCATCAAGATCAATACAGATGCCTCGATCAACTCCGCTGATGGTATAGCGGGTATTGGAGGGGTTGCCAGATCGTGTTCGGCCTTCTTGAGAGCTTGGTGCAAGCCGTACATGCGGGTTTCGGACCCACTAATTGCCGAGGTCCAAGCCATGAAAGAGGGTGTGATCTTTGCTCGTCTGAGGGGCTTCACGGAGGTGACCCTCGAGACAGACTGTCTAGAGGCAGTTAACCTCTGGAACAATCGCTACGACGACTGCTCGATTGTAGCACCTATCTTAGCAGAAATTAGAGAGCTCTCTCTTAATTTTTCATCTTTTGTAATTCAGCATGTAATAAGAGCGGCAAACGGTCCTGCACATCTTTGTGCTAAGCGTGCGAGTACGCTTAATGTGACTGAAAGCTGGCTCGAGATGACCCCAAGCTTCTTGATCAGCAGCCTGTTGGCTGACTGTTCGGCAAATGCTTTTGTTGAATAAAGCTCTCTAAAATTCCCCGCAAAAAAAAAGGTACGTCCATCGATTCCAAGAGCAGGCGAGCTCGTCCGCTCCTATGCATTTTCGATCATAGTTTACACTTTATCTGGGATTTTATTAAACTGTCGAGATCCTGACCCCATCACTGCTGGTAACGATATTCACAAACCCTGACCGAATCCTGAATTTGTCTGTTCCTACTAATTAGAATTAGAATATACACAAATTGTTGTTTGAGAGCTGCTAATAATTAGTACTGCTCTCTAGGACTCTACCCGGTGCAAGCGGGTGCCCGGGCTAAGGGAAACAAAGCCTTTCTTTTTTACTTGACCGTCACAATATGCCGGGTACCCGCACTCGCAGGCCGCCTTTCGCCACTGAGATCACCGGTCGTGAACGCTACTGAAGACGAGCGGCAGGCCGTCCGATGGAGATCCAACAGTGCAGCTACAGCTACTAGTAATAATGAACCGTGCTGCTCCATGTTTCCTGTTTTCCCTTCTGCCACACGGTAGAGTATGTATGAAACAGAGTTTCACAGAAATTATATGCAAGAAGCTTAATTACTCAAAGATTCACAATTCCAACGAGAAACAAAACGTTTTTTTAGTTGAACTGAACGAAAACAACACATTTTGGTAGGGGTAAAACAATATCCCATCTCGGTTATAAGTTTCTCGGCTTTGATAAGAAGATGTATGGGCTGGTTCTTTTGGTGGCTTTCTTGGACTTCTAGAATAAGCTTCCTCCTATGCAGCTCATTTTAGAAGCCAACAAAAAAAAATAGAAGCCTATTAGTCAAGTCATGACAAGTACTACCTCCGTCTCGGTGAATAAGTCATTCGCGTAGTTCTAAGTCGACGATTTAACTATCTAAATATGTATTATATGTGACAAAAAATATATATTTAGAAACTACATCCGTGTAGAAATCTAATGATATAATTTTCATGACGTATAACACATATTTAATTCCTCAAATCAATGACATAGAACTACGCGAATGACTTATTCACCTAGACGGAGGTAGTAGGATTTTAATTTTGGTTGCGCTTTTAGAAAAAGGTGGGTAGGGAAAATTATTCTAGAAGCCAGCAAAAGAGCGCTTGTAGACAATTTTTTCTTTCCCCCCTTGCAAGGCGACTAGGGAAAGCCTTCTTCCCTTCGATCACCACCGGCAAGCCCGTGGATTCGCCTCCCCTCCGCCTGCCGCTCCGACGGTCGGTGGCGGGAAGGATATTCCTGGTGCCTCAGCTTAGAATGGTAGGGTTTTAGTTCTCGCAAGGACGGCACTCGGACGGATGGCTGCACTTCTTCTTCGAGTCAGTCTTCCGAGCTCCGATCCTTCTCAAATTCATTCATCGGGACGGGTTAGGCGGAGCTCCGTCGTAGATTCCTGTCAGCTCCCCGGAGCGGTGAGGTTATGAGTTGTTGTTGCATACGCAACGCGATATTTGGTGTCAGGTTCTTCAGATCGATTCAAGGATTCAATGGCGACGACTGCGGCTCTCGAACGCTGGTCCTTAGGGGCACATATACGAAGACTTCCCGACTGTCATCAGGCCGACTCCGGTATGGGAGCGGCGACAGGGGCGCGTTGACGGCTCGTTTTGGCGTTAGAAATGATCGTTCGGTTGTCTATGGACCTTGATGCAATTTCTATTATGTTTGGGTGTTTTGTATTTCTGGTGAATCTTTATAATAGATCTGATATTGTTGCAAAAAAAGAAGCCAGCAAAGAAACTGCTCCGGACATCCATAATACATGCCAAATTGCTAGTGCTAAATGATAAAATAGCGTTTGACATCGCTTTTCACATCGTGGAGCAGTGCTAAATTAGGGGAAAGAAGGAACCGGCGCTTCCTCCTGCTCTGGAGCCAAATCTTCCCATCTATTGGAGAAGGCTAGGAGGTTCGGCACTGGTGCCAATTACTACTCGTGTGTCAGATCTGGCATCATCAACGTTGTGGATGCCCTAAGAACATAATTGAGCTATCCAGTGTAGCACTCTATGAAAATATCTCAGTGTAAACGATTGTCCCAAACCTGATGACACCAATTCAATAATGCATAAAACCAAAAGGAATATATTTTGCATAAACTTGATCAAAATATTTATTAGGACCAAAGAATATGATTGAAATGGTCGTTGATTTGAGACTTAAGATCCTTATAATCACCTTTTCTTTTGGTCTTTACGTCTTTTCTACATGTTTTCTTTGAGCAATAGTTTTGCAGTGGAGTTTTACCCACTGGTTCACCTAAATAAGATCCTAATATTGAAAAAGTTGGCTGAAGTCTTAATACTTTTGTGCACGCTTGACCGAAATAATTAACGAACATATAAATTTTTCATACATTTTTGTGGTTATCTGAATTTTCTTGAAACCTAAACATTACAGATCTGATGGCAGATTTATAGGTTTTTCCGCATGAACGCCCTTTCGTACGTCTGGTCCGTGTGCGGATCCTAAAGTGTCTGCTCCCACACGGACCTCTCAGCGAACTAGGTCCTGAAGACATTAGATGGTTCATTTAGGATGACAATATGAGCATGCAATTTATGTTTGTTGAACATGGTAATTCTCACCTTTCACATTGATGTAGCATGGCTATTCCCTTCAGATAGCATGGCAATCCTTGTCAATTTTTTTTAGTCCGGCAATTTTCCATTCTACAATCATGGCAAAACTTGAAAACGCATGAAAAGTACACTCCTGCAACGTTGCAATTTTCTGATAATCATATTATATAGCTTGATAAACTTTAAGTTATAACATGACAAATCCTTTAGTTTTTTTTGCGTGGTCAGCACAACAGTTTTTGTTTGTTTTCACATGAAAATTCTGAAACGTTCGTTGGGAGTGGTTATTTTGAGCGGACGAAAACGTTCGTTTATTCCTCCCTGCCCGGGGCAACGAATCGTTCACTCAGGGAACCATCAGATCTAAGGTTGACATATATTGCGGTCCAACTTTAAACTTTGCTCACAAGACAAACATAAAAAGCTGATGTGCATGCATGAAAAATACAAACATAAAATCAGAATAAAAAATAATTCGCACAAATCAATAAACAGGGAAAGAAAATAGAAAAAAGAAAAAGAAAAATGCATGAATCTCCTTATAAAATCAAAAGGAAAGACGTTTTTTTAGGACAGATGTCCTTAGTACACGTCGGCAATGCTCACGTATATACTCTTGACAAGAAAGTCATGGCTTCCTACTTACTGTTGAATGCACATAAAATGTTTCGCCAACTAAAATAATAATAATCTGAGGGCGCGTATGATCGCTTCTGCCGCGTGCGTGGTGCCAGCGGGTGCCGGGTGTCATCGACACATCGACAGCAACTCCCCAATCAGGCTAGGCCACTCCCGCCTGGTCAAACTTTCCGGGTCTTCCCTTCACCATCTCACGACGAGAAATCACCACTCACTTGGATATCCAATACTCCTACCTGGCAACTGCCGGGTACCCGCACACCCTCACTACTTCCGGCCCGTCTCCTCGCAGTCCCCGATTGCTATATAGTACCAGCTCCCGCTTCGTGCAGCAGAGCCGATTCATGGATCAATCGATACACTGGCAGCACACCTCCCCGGCCTCCTAGTCCCCACACCCAACAGCCGAATAGAGCTGCATCATCCCATAGTAAACCACACCTCCACGATCCTCTTCCTCCACATAGCCCAAGAGCTTCGAGGGAAAGCTTTGATCCTGAACCCAATCCCCAAACGTTTCGATGGCAAGCATCCCTGAGATCCCACAGAGTCAGACTCATGAGCTTTTGAGTTTTGACCAACAGGAGTGCAGATCTCTCCTTCGTTCGGCGGCGAAAGCGATGGAGGAGTTGGAGGTCGATATTGCTTCCATGAGCCCATACAAGCTCCCTAGGCGCTTCCACTTTCGCGGCTTGGAGATGTCAGCGCTCAATGAATTCCTCAAGACGGATCACAGGGATTGGTTCACTAAAAATTGTGTAACGATTCCAAACACCTCCCAAGGCAATTCCCCTGACATCCCTAAATTTATGGGGACGAAAAGAACTATGGAGTTCAAACCCACGGATGGCACCAAGCCGGCTTTTGGCATGACGAAGTACAACCTACTTACGACTATGGAAGATGGCGATGGATTGGATCTAGATGTAAGAAGCATGTTTACGTTCGAATTTAATGTTTGCTTTGCAATAATAGCTGTACCTGTTTACTAACCTACTCTCTCTTGACTTCTTAGGAGGAGCTGAGTTTATGCCACGTCTACCCGCTGGAAGGCAAAGGCAAAGGCATCCGAAACCGGAATGGGAAAAGTAAATGACCTTCTTATCATCGTCTTTCTTGTGCAAATCATATACTCCCTCTATAAAGAATATAAAAGCATTTAGATCACTATTTTAATGATCTAAATGCTCCTATATTTATTTACTGAGGGAGTACTAGATTGACGTAATAAAGACCTCCTGCCAACTTACAGGATCACGTGCACCTGATCACTGTAACGATGTTGTCCTTCCACCGTTGGGCGAATGGGAACAAGAGATTTCCAAAGTCGATGTCACAAAGTATTGCCCAGTCGGCGTGGATGACTACAGCGTGGGTAAGTTGCACTGCTTGCTACAGAGAAACGACACGTTCTTAGATCGCTCAATTTCTTCCTAACAAGCACATAATCATTGACACTACTTCTTTCAACATTAGATGTTCCAGATCCCTCAAAGTCCCCGAGACTAGAATCAAAACATTGGCACAACTTCACCAAGATATACACCAAAAATCCTGAACTTATGTACGCGGCGTGCAACCACTGCAACAAGATGTTGAAGTTGAAAGGCGGTACCAGTTGTGGCACCAGCTCCCTCAAGAGTCATACTGATGTCTGCAAGCCCAAGCAGGCCACCTTTCCATCGATCCATATTCCGTTGATTGCACTAGAGGGTCATCACGAAATAACAAGAGCCTTCGCTCTAAAAAAGATAACAAGAGACAATGTAGCCGAGATTAGAGGCGGCTCAATTGAGTTTAGAAGTGCCTCGGTGAGGATTGATTGCTCGTCTGGTGGTGTAATCTGAATTCATTTGCGTTTCATGAGGACACTGACTACAAAGCAGAGTTTTTATTCGTTTTTTTTGTTTTAGGATTGTTATATTCATCCTTGTCCTTGCTCAAAAAGAAACAACACTACTGAAAACATGGCGGATCCCGTTTCATGTATTACGCTACCCTCTGCAAGCGTGGTAACCATTAGCTCCTAACAATTGATCATGCTCGAAACAGATGTCAGAGCGACAATATGCTACTACCTTTTTAAACCTCGAGAGCATTGTACGTATTACCTAAACAAATAGTTTACAGTTTGCTGAATACACGGACATGGAAAGACCATATCCAGGGCAGTTACCGTTTACAGTTCTCATAACTGCTGAGAACTGCTCTGCTTTACAGTCTGGTTGAACAGCAGAGCGGCTTTCAGCAGTTACATGGGCAGCCCATATTGTCTCCTATTCGAACATGATTGGCAGAAGTGAAGATCCGTACTTCCACAGCTCGATCAGGTTAATGCAATCAGTCTCCAGTCAACCATGTGAAGCTTTTTTTTTTATGAAACGCAGCAGCCTTTGGTTTTCATTCATTAAGAGGAAAACAACTGAATTACAGGTGTGTACGAGAACCGCGGCTAAAGGACTCGAGAAAACAAAAGGAGAATTTATATATGTATGTATGAGACCACTTTAACATCCTTGATGCCAATTGTGCAGTTCTTCAAATATTCCAGCGAACCAAGGCTTCAGCAATGAGAGGGAGTTCTTCTTCTTTTCTTTTTTTTTTGTTACAAAAAGGTTGTATTGTATTTCATCCCTTTTAAAAAAGTTGTATTGTATTCAGTAATCATCAACTCCACATAGTTCTTTGCTAAACACAGGTAAAATCATCTCCGGTGGAGCATCAACCAGGCTGCTATCTTTAGCAACAGTAAACGAGAGATTGCTGTCTCTAATGACCACCCCCAAAAGCCCCTTGCATACGGCCGTTCCTTATGCTCGTTTTGATGCTTCCCATTCCGCCGCCGCTTCTCCGGCCGCCACGGCACCCTCCTCCTCCGGTCCTCCCAACAGGGCGCCGCCTCATCTTCAATCTCCATTCTCTGCTGATCGTCATCATAAAGAGCTCACTGAACGTGAGGAGCGGGCTGACCCCTAAGTCGGCGCTGTTACTGCAGCAGAGGTGTTTTAGGAGAATTTTGTATGGATCTTTGTGTAAGATCTCATGAATATAGCATCGATTGAGAGAGTTTTTTTCGCGAAGAAAACTTCCGATGTTTTTATCAACTATTAAGGTAGTATAAAGAACACCACAAGTAAAAAAAATATACATTTAGGTTCGTAGACCACCTAGCGACAACTACAAGTACTGGAGCAAGCCGAAGACGCGTCGTCATCATCGTTCCTCCCTCATAGGAGCCGGGCAAACCTTGTTGTAGTAAACAGTCGTGAAGTCATCTTGCTAAGACCTCATAGGACCAGCGTACTAGAACAGCAATCGTCACCGAAGAAGAGAAGCAAAGGATCCGACATATAGACACACAACACAGACTTAAGAATGAGATTTAACAATCCCGATATATGTAGTAGTAGCGCTTTTTAGTCATTCAGACTTAAGACTGAGATAGTTGTACGTGTAGTTGTTGTTGAACAAATGTGTAGTGCGATGGCAATACTAAGCAGACAAGTAGACATGCTGGCCATGTGCGGCTCCCACGAGCGGCCTAGGTGCCCTCCTCTCGTCGCCGCCAACCACTCCCTCCCATTCCTCCTCCTCGACGCCATCGGGCAAAGCCCCGTGTGCTGACGCCGGCGGCGGGGCCTCCTCCTTCCTCTCACTTGCCTCAGGTGGCGCGGGCCGCCAAATCTCCCGAGGGCGCAGTGCCCGTCAGAGGCATGCATGCAGAGTGGCTTCGGTTATTTCTCAGTGACGGTGTGGGCGACTGGTCACAGCGGAGGCGCGGCTGGCCGGTGATGGCTTCGAAGCGCATGGATCTCAGGCTTCCTCATCTAGGGATGAAAATGGAGTGGAAAGTTTCCGCTTTTTCGGAGGAAAAATGGAAACTGAGAGGAAATATGAAAACGGAAACGGAAATTTGCAAAATGGAAATCGAAGTGGAATTTTTTATGCAGAAACAGAAACAAAAACAGAACGGTGTTTTCCGGTGGAACAGACGCGGAAACGGAACTTTCCGTATCCGTGAATATGGAATTTCCGTTTCTACTATAGGCCCATGGCTGCTTTGTAGCCCAATTACCAAACAACACATAATGACACAATGAGCAGACTGGATCATTTGAGGACCAACTTTTACTTCCACACACATTCTCAACTAGACACAATACAGAATTGTCATGTACTATTACAATACTACCCTGTGTTACCAACACAACCATATTATCATGTAGCCATGTTAAAAATTTCTTAAATTTCTTTGTTTTTTGTGTGTATTTCTCTATGATTCAGGGGGGTTTAAAGTTCCGGTCAACACACCGTTTTGTTTTCATGTCCGCTCTGTATTCGCTCCATGTCTGTTTCCGGTAGTATTTGTTTCCGTATTCATTTCCGGGGTTTCCGTATTCATTTCCGCTTCTGCAAAAAAATATGAAAACAAATATGGTAGCACCGAGTTCCGTCCGATTCCGCTCCGTTTTCATCCCTATCCTCATCCCTCCCGTGTCATGTGGTACGCCGGCGACCGTGGGGCGGGTGTCCTCGCATCCCTGCGGGGCGCGGTGCTTCTCAATAAAAAAATAAGGTGGAAAATAAAAATAGAAAACAAAAATAAAAATAGAAAACAATGAAAAATGAAAAATAAAAACTAAATTAAACCATGAGCGAAATAAATGCAAAAGGAAAAAACAATATAGTTACATATATGCAACTACATGCATTCGGCTTGTGTGGAACGGGATGCAAACTTTCTTCAATAAAAATATATATTATCAATTCAGTTGCACAGGTATGAAGAACATGCAATTACATACTGCCGACGAATATGCAAAATAAGAAAACAAAAATGAAACGACAACAACAACAACAACAACAACAACAACAACAACAACAATAACAACAGCAATAATAATAATAAACGTACCTACCAGGCCGTCTATGCACCCAGCCCACTTGAACCTTAATTGAATGACGTTGTACATCAGTTACATGTGGGTGACGAGTTTAAGAGAAACATGAGAGATTGTCGTGCAACTGGGTGACGAGTTTAAGAGAAACAGGACATTCTAAATAGAAAAAAAAATCAAACCCAAAACACAAAATTGAAATTGAAAAATAGAAAATGTGTCAATAAGAATAAAAAAATTAAAACAGTGAACAAAAATACATGCATAAGAAAAGGAAAAAAAGTCTCTTGCTTTAGTATTTTTTTGCGGGGGCTCTTGCTTTAGTTTCTGCATCTTACCCATACACTTCGTATATTTCCCAGGACAAAACATAAAGAAAATGGCCATCACCGGAAGAAAAATATAAGAATAAAACCCTGGTCCATCTTTTTTTTCAAGACAAACTCGCAAAACTTTATCGCAATGTTATATGGACGAAGAGAAGGTCTCCAGGTTGGCCTAGCCACACATGGCATCCAACCCCTAATGAAAGACCATATTTTGCGAGATTGTGAGCCTCCTCATTCGAGATTCTAAATTCATGTCCAAAAAAAAAAAACTAGAAGTCAAATCTAAAGAACTAGCTATAATTTCTGTGGTGACGGCTCCATAACTAGCTGAACTTTCTAACTTGATTTTCTGTACAACCGTCTTGCAGTCTATAGCGAAAAAACTTCAATCTGTTCATTTTCAATCATAGTAGTAGAACGAACATTAGAAATAATAAAAATTACATCCAGATTTGTAGACCACCTAGTGACGACTACAAGCACTGAAGCGAACCGGCTACGTACTATGGGGGCAAGTGACTCAAGCGGCAACACAGATTATATATACCTGAGAGTAATCCTCATTATTTCTTTTTACCTAAGCTTTCACGCCATCAAAATTACTGTAGCCTTACTAGCTAGCTTGATCCACTAGCATCCATCTGATCCACACATGAGAATTTTGTACCATGCAACATGCATTATTGCATTAAATGTGAGTTTTGAATCACGTTTTATATTTGATTGTGATATGCACTATAACCCATTACCCATTTTTTCTGTCATACAACCATGCCACATCAGCAAGTCATGCATCTAAGTTATAAGTCATAACTTTTGCATTAGCATATTTATGCAGCGCTGCCATGCCACATCATCATTTCATGTATGTAAGTCTAACAGTTAATTTGTTGCACTAAGTTCTGTACTCTTAGGGGCACGGTATATGTGTTGGGTACCTTGGAGCAAATCTACATAGTATACCCTTTATTTTATTTTATTTAAAAATGACACTCCTTTTTTTTAGGATAAAAATGACACTCCTTTGAGTGAATCTAATTTTGTTCTCTTTTATACATTGCTATTTTGTTATATGCTTCATATCTTTTAATGATTTTTAAGTATATTGCTCTTGCATTTTGTTTTCGTTAGTTTTAGCTATTTACTCCCTTCGGTCCTTTTTAGTTCGCATATAAGGTTTGTCTGAAGTCAAACCTCGTAAACTTTGACCGAATTTATAGAAAAAAATATCAACATTCATAATGTGAAAATCAACAACATTAGATGCGTCATGACTTTAGTTTTCATATTTTATTAATTTAGTATTGTAGATATTAATTTTTTTTCATATAAATATGGTCAAATTATATGAAGCTTGACTTCTGACAATTTTTATACGCGGAGTAAAAAGGACCGGAGGGAGTATGCAACACCTGATTATCCATTTGTTATCAAAATTACCACACCAACGCGCGGGGTATCGTCTAGTTGATCCAAATTTTTTCAATTGAAAAACAAATTCAATATCATTTCTCTCCAGCGGGGGCATGTTGGCACCGGCACGCGTCAACCGACCCACCGGGCGCGTCGCATTCTCCCTCCTGTCGTAATGTAAAAATAATAAATGGGCGGCCGACCAGCTCAGCACCTCGCGGTGCGACGCGTGCCACGGCATGCGCGTACGTGTGCCACGCTGCGCTAAACAAAAGGGCCGTCGCTCCCGTACCATCGCCGCGCCCGTCCGCCGACAGAGCAGAGCACACCCACCTCCGCCTCCGCCTCCATTCATTCGTGGAGAACCGATTCCCGTTGCCACCGGCCGACTCGCCGTCGCTTTCCCGGTGGTGCCCGCGACAGCGAGGAGGAGGAGGACGATGGTGGTAACTGTGGCAGCGACGGGGTCGGACACGGCCGAGCCGCTGCACTCCACCACCTTCGCCTCCCGCTACGTCCGCGACCAGCTCCCCCGGTCAGTCCCCTCCCCTCCTCTCCTCTCCTCTCCTCTCCTCCACACACACCACGCCAGTACGGCTAGCGGTAACCGGCCACCCACTACCCCACCACCACCCCCACTCCACCACTACAAGGCAGCAGCGCACACACCGTCGGTGTGACACCACCACCCGATCTCATCCCGATCTTTTATTCCATCCATCTCCCCCGTCGCGTGCACTGCACTGCGCTGCGCTAGACACACTATCCACCAGCGGAGAGCAGCAGCAGTGAGCGCCGGCGGCCATGGTGATCTCGCACGCGAGCTCCAGCGCCGGGGAGGCCGTCTACTCCACCTTCTCCTCGCGCTACGTCCGCGAGGAGCTCCCGCGGTGAGGACGAGAGAAAGAGGGAGACCGGCCGGAGGTACCGGATGTTGGCCGGAGATCTGACGGACGGGTGTTGGTGTTGGTGAACCAGGTACCGGATGCCGGAGGGTTCGATCCCCAAGGAGGCGGCGTACCAGATCATCAGCGACGAGCTGATGCTGGACGGGAACCCGCGGCTGAACCTGGCGTCCTTCGTCACCACCTGGATGGAGCCCGAGTGCGGCAAGCTCATGATGGACTCCGTCAACAAGAACTACGTCGACATGGACGAGTACCCTGTCACCACCGAGCTCCAGGTCCGGCATGGAAATCCCAGATCCGACAGCCTCCTTCTATTAATTTTTCCTTGCCATTTCGGGGCAAGGGGACAATCCCCAACACTTTTAGTAGTACCATGTTCAGCAAATCTCCTAAAAATGGAAGGGTCCGAGATCACAGTTCACAGCACTCGTGCGGTGTCCTTCGGTTGGTACCGCTCTGCTTTGCTCTGTTCCTGCTCTGCTCTGCTGCTCCCTGCTATTCTACCTCCGCCGGCGGGCGGCGGCTCTCCGGCGAGCCAGAGCGGGGCGGAGGAGAAAGCCAACGGGATGCCTTGGTTGGCATAATGAATTTCGACCCACAAGATAAACTAGCTGTGCATGGACATGGTAATCCATATCATGAACAGGAAAACATGTCCATCAGGCGCTTCAGACACTCGACCACCAGTGAATTTCGACCCGACAATCTGAATTGGCTAATCAAGAATCTGAATAGGAGAACGTATCCATCAGGCTTGGCTTCTTGAGAACTGCAGACAACCACCTGATGCTACTCACCCACCAGTGTATACTACGTAGTTTGGTATGGTTCATTTACTAGCTGTTCGTGACCCACTGGCCTATCCACCGTCTTGAAAACATAGTTTGCTTCAGTAACGGGAAAGTGATGGCCGTTTTGTTCCATATGGTTAAACTTCAACTGGTTGTCACACGGATGGTTTTGGGCTGGTGGTCTGGGCCACTTTACGTTTATGTAGCAAATAGTTTCACCTGGATTCCGGTCACAGCCGCAACGGTCTGGCTGAATCTGGAATTAGTACACTAAGAAATCTTCCTATTTTAGGCATCATTGTAATGTGATTTCTGGTGGGCAGCATGCCAGTTAATTGCAAGCAGACTATGCAAAACCTGTTGCAAACCCTTGGAGCAGAGCTTCTAATCCACTTACTTCCTGTAAATCAGCACAACACGCTTATTATCATGTACTGCTCTTGGATTTTAACAACCAACATTCCTATATCTGGAATGCATGGACAAGCTATTGATTTTAAGCACGGCATGTATTTGCTTATCACTTGTTTAAAATGTCGCAGAACCGTTGCGTAAACATGATAGCTCACTTGTTCAATGCACCAATCGGTGAGGATGAGACAGCTATCGGAGTCTCAACAGTGGGCTCCTCGGAAGCAATCATGCTTGCGGGCCTGGCGTTCAAGAGGAAGTGGGCAAACAAGATGAAGGAGCAGGGGAAGCCATGCGACAAACCTAACATTGTTACTGGTGCCAATGTTCAGGTATTTTTTGTTTTGTTGTTCCGTGGAGTAAAGTCTTTTGAACTTTATCACTGTATCTATGTGCCAGAAATGTGCCTCTTGTAACTTCTCATGCGCTCGTAGGTCTGCTGGGAGAAATTTGCTAGATATTTTGAGGTGGAACTGAAGGAGGTCAAGTTAACTGAAGGGTACTATGTTATGGATCCTAAGAAGGCTGTTGAAATGGTGGATGAGAACACTATATGTGTTGCAGCCATCTTGGGTTCTACTCTCACTGGAGAGTACGAAGATGTGAAACTGTTGAATGACCTTCTTGTGGCGAAGAACAAGGAAACAGGGTATGTATTTTGTATGCTGTCAATTATATTTAGTCATCATAGTGATGGACAAATCTCATTGAAACTGTGCAGAAAGTATGAGGCACAGTTCGACATATGTTTAGTCATCATAGTGGTGGATAACATGGTTTGACATAGGCCTTCTTACCATCATACACATAATGCAGGTGGGATGTGCCGATCCATGTTGATGCCGCCAGTGGAGGATTCATCGCTCCTTTTCTCCAGCCTGAGCTTGAATGGGACTTCAGGCTGCCATTGGTGAAGAGCATCAACGTTAGTGGGCACAAGTATGGCCTTGTGTACCCTGGTGTTGGATGGGTCATCTGGCGGAGCAAAGCCGATCTGCCCGACGAACTCATCTTCCACATAAACTATCTGGGAACAGATCAGCCCACATTCACACTGAACTTCTCCAAAGGTCAGTAGTATATTGTCTCTAGTTCAGCATGATCTCTCTGCGATGTTACAACAACTTAAGTGTGTCCGTGTGAATTATGTGCAGGTGCCAGCCAGATCATTGCACAATACTATCAGCTGATCCGCCTCGGCTTCGAGGTATGCGTCGTGAGCTAGCCTCCAGCATGATTCCCTCGCTCATTTGCAAAATGCAGAGAATTTGGTGTTTTGACTGACGGGTAATTTTCTTCACACCTCACATAGGGATACAAGCACATCATGGAGAACTGCAAGCTGAACGCGGCGGTGCTGAAGGAGGGCATCGACGCGACGGGGCGGTTCGACGTGCTGTCCAAGGCGGACGGCGTGCCGCTGGTGGCCATCCGGCTCAAGGACAGCACCAACTTCAGCGTGTTCGACATCTCGGAGAACCTGAGGCGGTTCGGGTGGATCGTACCGGCCTACACCATGCCCGCGGACGCGGAGCACGTGGCCGTCCTCCGCATCGTCATCCGGGAGGACTTCAACCGGAGCCTCGCGCAGCGGCTCCTCGCCGACATCAACAAGATCGTGGGCGAGCTGGACGCGCACGCCGTGCACGCCATCAAGCTGTCCACCGCCGCCGCCGCCGAGGGCGCCTCCAAGAGCACCGTGGACGCCGTCACCGAGGCCTTCAAGGGCCTGGCCGGGAACAAGAAGGCCGGCGTCTGCTGAAGGCCGGCCGGGGTCGTGCTTGCTTGCTGAGACGCCTGGTGCATTCATTCATCACGTCTGTCTATGTTGTATCTTGTGTAATTATTGTGGAGGGGTGCAAATGTGAACTGTCAGGACCAGCCTCCTCCTTATTTTGTAGTACGTACGTACGCGGATTGCACGCTCCCTTTCGTCTGTGGTTCTGTACAGGACACCTCTCCATCGAGGTCACTATATGTATCTGTTGTTTGTTGGAATGTTACGTGTTTGCCGTATCCTTTAATTCTTCTCTTTTCTGTAAGGAACGCAATGTATTCCATTATATAGTGCTGCTGGACAACGTTGCCAAAGCTTCAGCATGTAATGCGTCCGTGACTCTCTTCAGGTTGCCTGCAGCCTTAGCTTCACCATATTCACCTCTAATGACGAAGCCCCAACCTCCAGTGTTGGATCTCTTTTGAAAACCACCATATGCATTGACCTTCAAGAATCCTGAAGGCGGTCAGAGCACCATTTCGCTGCAGACTGTTGCTTCAGTTTCTTCTCTTCTTTCTTCGCCTTCGAAAATTTCAAAACATGATAATTAATTGAGGAACAGCTAGATTTCATCAGAGGAATTGACAACATCTACCTAGTCATTCTCAATGATGAGGTCCAACTCCCACATGCCGACGTCCTACATTCCTAGCCATTATCGATCCCTTAAAAAGAAAATATCTCCATTCCTAGTCATTATCGACCCCCTCCGCCGGCAGCAGCGCAGGTCCCAGCCGGCGACCATGGCGGCAGCAGCAGGAGCGGCGCCTCTCCTCGGCGAACTCCCAGATGCCATCGTCCTCTGGGAGATCTTGGTCCGCCTCGACCCCAAGTCCCTCCTCCGCTGCCGCGCCGTCCGCCGCGGCTGGCGCAGCGCCACCTCCAGCCGCTCCTTCCTCCTCGCCCACCACGCCCGCCAGCCCGCCCTCTCCATCTTCTCCCACTGTGAGTACGTCGGCAGCGACAGGAAGCAAGACATCTTCGTCCTCGACCACCAGGCCGCCCAGCTCCACACCGTCGTCCGGTTTGACCGTCCCTATCAACTGGAGGGCTGCTGCGACGGCCTCCTCCTCCTCTCAACCAGGCATAGCATTTTGAATGCCTCTCGCACCGGCCTCTCCGTCTGCAACCCCACCACGCGTGAGATGGCCTCCCCAGGGCTACTGCTGGACTTCAACATCTTGGGGATGTACCCGCACCGCCCTACCGGCGAGTACCGGCTGCTACTGCAAGGGAGGAAGCACGAGACGACGCAGTGGGACACGCCTAGCGACCGAACTGGCTTCTATGTCCTTGCGCTGGGCTCCCACCAGCCACCGAGGTACGTCGGGTGCGGCTCCGAGACCAAGCTAGCGTCGGCGATCTTTGAAGCCGGTGTACCTGTCCGTCTGCGTGATTGCCTGCACTGGTACCGAGTGTTTTATCGCAACCCATCGGAGGAGGACACTGGAAGCAAACTGGTAGTATTCGACACCATAGCCGAGTCGTTTCGGCAGATGCGTGCTCCACTTGTTCCCACCAAGTCATACATCTTTGAGATGGATGACATGCTTGGCATCTATACCTGCAACAGCATGACCACCGGCCAAGTTGTCGACATATGGGTGCTGCACAACTACGAAAGTGAGGTTTGGGACTTGAAGTACCGGGTTCGATTGCCGATCGCACAAATCAGGGGGAGGCCTGAAGGTCCTGCTGGTGGTTGGTTTCTGGACGTTGCTTCGGGTGATGGTAACGCGCTCTTGCTGGTCTGTTTTGGTCGTTCCATGTTTTACATTGACACTGATGGCAAACTGGTTGCTACCTTACGAAGCTGCCATTCCTGGGATCAGCGGCTGAAGCAAACTCTTGTTCCTCATGATTTCTTCGCGGCACTAGAAGGTTATGCTGTGAATGCTTCACCTTTCACCCCTTCCATCTGATGGTTGTTGAGTTAAGTGGTGCTTCTTAACGCCCTGGTTTTCGTATCCTCGTGAGCTGCAGTGTCTATGAGTTGGATCAAGTATGAGCATCATGATTTCTTCGTTTTGTGTTGAACTGATGATGTATAAAATGTTATGATCATAAGTGAGTGTTAATTATGTGGTTGCATTGAACCTATGCTTGTTTCGATATCCTTTCCCTTCGGGATGAAGTGACTGCTGCTTGTGTTGAGGCTAAAATTACCAAGCCATTGTGCTCTGCGTTTTAAGTATTTTATTCCATTTATATATAGTGGTCTTCTCAGTACTCAATTTTTTGCAATCTATATATGCCTTGTACCTCTTTCTTGAACCGAAGAACTGATCTTACCTCTTGATCTAGTGGTCTTCTTAATACTCTATTTTTTTAGTGTGTTTCCTGTTTGCACCCTTTTGTTGTACTCCCTCCGTTCCGAATTATTTGTCTTGGATTTGTCTAGATACGGGTGCATCTAGACTCATTTTAGTGTTAGATACATCCGTATCTAGACAAATCTAAGACAAGTAATTCGGAACGGAGGGAGTAGCTGACAATGAGAATTGGCAGATTTTCATCTTGGCTGACTTGCAAGCTGCACCTGACTTCTAGGATACCTTGGAGCACTGCTAGTTAAATCGAATGCTTACATATTGCATCATAATAGTCAACTTGCCAATGAGGTGTCCTGTTATAATTCTTTTTTCTCCATGCATCTATTGCATCTGGTTAGGTAGGTCTTATGGAGACTAAAGCTCACCACTATAGCGAGAATTGGACATGATTATATCTGTCTCCTTCCAGGAGTTGTAGTAGTATACCTTTTTAGGTTTTTTTGGTGGGGAGTTGTGGTAGTATTCTTCTAGAGAAGACTGAAACTGCACTGAACAGCTGGGTCCGTCCACTCGCATCTGCAAGTACTGGAGAGACTAGGTTCCGTGAAGCAGCACAGCAGTTTTCCGACAACAGTTTTTCTTGTCGGTGTCCGTCCTTTCACAATCATCCAGCTTCTCTCCAGCTACACCATCAATGTCCCAGATTCTCAACTGACCTTGCAACAAATGTTCTAAGTCTCCAATAAATCTCACTTCAACTTTGGGGATAATGAGCTTCTGATAAATAATTGTTCCTGTTTACACTCTGGTCATTTGTGTTGTGAATTTTTCTGTGCCTTGACTTGTTCCGTGTAAGCAAGAAACAGTTTGACTATAGGTTAGATCACCTGTGGTGGAAGTGGAATTACAGTTCGCTGTCTTGATTAGAACATGGTATCAACCTAATGCTCCATCAGCTGCCTTTTATATGAGTGTACGCCTGTTCTTCCCTTATATTACCTACTTCTTACCAATGCAGCCTGCTATTTTGGGACTACAAAATGTTGGATCACTTATTTCCCCTCTGTAAATGTTGGCTCAAGCAATCTTTTTCAACATGCCTTTTTTTCCGGCTCTAGAAGGTTATGCTGTGAACGTTTCGCCTTTTGATCTGACGGCTGTTGTGAGTTCCTTTCTCTTTCCGGCTAGTTTTCATATCCTCATCTGCTGCAATATCTATGAATTGGATCAAGTTTGAGCCTGCTGGCCACTTGTTTTTTTTTGCATTGATGTATACAAGTTATGATCAGAGGCTCTGACTGTTATGTGGTTGCATGAAATCTATGCTTTTCTTGGTACCTTTTCGGGCTGAAGTGACTACTGTGTGCGTTGATGCTAAAATTGACAAGCTGACAAGTCCTTTTGCTCTGCTTTTCAAATTATTTGCCAACTAATCTGCATCGTGTGTCTATTTTATTTGGCTCAGGAATTGACTTTGCTTTTATTTATTTATGTAGTGGCCTTCTTACTAGTACTAACTTGTTAGTAATTTATTTGTCTCATATCCCTCTTCCATGAACTGAAGAATTGACATACGTTGGTATCTAGTGGTCTTCCTAACAGTCAATATTTGGGGTGCTCGCTGTTTCTACCCTCTGTTGTAGCTGACTGTAAAAGGAGGTAAACTCAAAATCTATGAATACATTTTTGTGCTTCCGTCCTCATACCGGCTTTCTACTACACTGTTTGGAATGCTCTATCACTATTTCACTTTTCGCACCAAACATTTTAACAATTAGTGCTTCATGTAATGCATGATCCGAACATTACTTGAACAAACAAACAAAACCTATACTTTAAGTAAACACAAGAAAGGCTTGCTTGCCATGGTCTTACTCAGATCCCACGTTGTGTTCATGTCTCGAGCAGGACATCACTGCAATAAAACATGCTGCTGTGTACAGCTGCAAGTTGAAAGTCAGTCTGATATTGCTTGAATTCAGTTCTTATTTGTTGCAACTCATAAAAAGGATTTTCATTCCTTTGATATTCATAAACGGCGAATCATGTCAGTTGTCTACATAAATTTTTCTTTGTTTTGTATCAACGAACAATTGGCCTTTTGATGATGATGCTTCCTTCATGCGTAGTATGATGTTCTCCGAAATGCTTCTTGTCATTCTTTTCCCCTCTGTTTTGGCATACGCCATCAGACAGTCTATGTTATTTACTCGTGCTGTTATTAGGAGCATGGTGCCAGCTCGTAAGAAATAGATTAGCATATCAGTAAGATTCACTATTTGGTACGCATTAAGCTATATCAATTCGGAGATGGTATTTTAACTAGTAGCTTGCGGGGTGTTGAGTTACCTCGTCTACAATCTGTGTTATTCAGTTGCTTCAACATTGAGCTTACTGAGTTCAACGAATACTGACCAATATCAGTTATCAACCTCTATAATTGTTAATGTGATTCGTTAAGCACTGAAGGATGACTTGGAGTTGGGCATAAAAATGTTTGAACTTTTAGTCAGACAATGCTGCAGAAATATGAAAAAGTACAAATTTCTGGTAGTTGGGAAGGATTATATAATATTCCCATCACTTTCTCGAAGCTATTAAAGTTTAAAATCCAAGTACAAAGTGTGCTCTTCTATCAAAACCCATGACGCAAGAAGGGTATAGAGAATTTCGATGCATGCCTTTGGCATTTGGACCTTGTATTCCTGGTACTAAGGGCAACTCCAACTGGCAGAAGCAAACGGATGCCTTTTTTGTCTGTTTTTTGTCCATTTGAGTCGGCCGAGCGGACGAGCATGTCCAGGTTTAGCAATAAGGGCGTCGGTGCGCCCGATGTGGCTGATCCATTAGTCCGTGCGGTCTTAAAAAACTAAATAGGCATGCGAACGTTTAATTTAAAACATGCATATTAATAAAACATAATTAAACATATTAAAAACATCGGCCAAAGTACACTTCAAACATAATTAAACATAAAACATTAATAAACTAAAAAAAAGACACAACCACCCCGTTGCCGCAGTCCGCAACCTGGGCGTCGGTGCGCCCGATGTGGCCGATGCATTAGTCCGCCCGGTCTTAAAAAAACTAAATAGGCATGCAAACGTTTAATTTAAAACATGCATATTAATAAAACATAATTAAACATATTAAAAACATCAGCCAAAGTACACTTCGAACATAATTAAACATAAAACATTAATAAACTAAAAAAGAAAGACACAACCACCCCGTCGCCGCAGTCAGCAACCTAGGCGTCGTGCTCGGAGTCGGAGCAGGTCAGGTCGAAGAACGTCGGCGGTTGACGTCGTGTGCATGCAAACAGGCGGCGCGCTGACCCACTCCCGCATGACGCCGGTCCACTGGTATGTCTTGAGGATGCCATCGGGTGCGGGTGGTTCCGGTGGTGATGGTGGCGGTGGCGGTACACGCTGTGACCGGCCGCACATAGCCGGAGCGCCTCCTTGTCCAAGCCAGCAAGCTTCTTTCTGGCGCTAGGACTCCTCGATGGTGCGCTGGAACGCCGCCTCCGGTGCGGACTGGTACTCTGCCACCGCCTCCTCGTCCTCTTGCTTCGTGCTCGACCTAGACGACGCATTCCGTGCTCCGTGGCGAACCAGACATCCCAGTTCGGGGAGTCTGCCGCATACTCCTGGTCGCAGTGTTGCTCCAGCATGAGGAGAGCACGCCGCTTGTGGATCTCCTCTGCATGGCCCGCTCGAACTGCGGCATGGCCGGCACCTGGATGCGGTAGCCGTGCGGAAGATTCACGTCCGGCCATGGCAGTGGAACGCGGTACTCCCAGTGGTACTGCGTGGTGCACCGGGAAGTACAACCGATCGTGTGGTCGGCGAGCGTCCTCCCCCCCCCCCAACCCCACTGGCACCAACGTGAACTTGGGCGGGCCGCGCGATGAGCTGGCCTCAGGATTGTGCTTGGCCTTGGCCTTGGCCTTGTTGAAGAAGCCGGTCCTGGGCACTAGGGTTTCTGTCGACCGGCGAGGAGGCACGTGTGGCCCAATGTGGTGGGAGTGGGGAAGGAGAAGTGGATAGGGTCGGCCCCTCGCACGCTTGCAATTTAAAATGACATGGACTCTCGAGGGTTCCAGCCGCTGCCATGCGGGCCCGAGGTGGGCCGGTCGCATTGAATACAACCGCGCTGGTGGTTGGGCGGCCGACGCACGAGGCCAAGGCGAACACGGAGAGGGAGTGCATGCCTCATGTCCGTGTGGACGTAAATCAGATGCAAACTTAGAGCGGAAATGCGTGCAGACGGATGGCAAGAATAGATGATTTGGGTGTGCGTCCGCGTGTTGGGCCGTTGTTTCAGTCCGTTTCGATTCAAATGGACACGCGAGAGGGCGTGATAGGTACAAGTTAGTATCGAACACACTCTCCAAGTCCTCTACAACAACCTTAGATTAGCTCGAGGTTGGGGAGAATATATTCAGTGAAATGACAAATCTGTGCACTCATGCACCCCATGATTTTTGTCCCTTGGATGTGGAAATGATGGACAAGACTGAGATAAAGACTGAGATACGAGCACATTTTGCAAAATGAACCATATATATAATCAAATGCAACACGTACTCCATTTCTCACTGCAGTTTCATTACGATGTTTTGACTTGGATGAAATATGAGGTCTTATTGCAAATGTGTCACTATCAAGATGGATTGTTGGTTGCGCTTGTCGTAACATCCGAGGTCCATTCTAGAAATGTGCCAACAACACTTCTTTGGACCAATTCAAACTACTGAAATAATTTAGAAGTTAAGTAAAAATAATTTTCAAATGCCACTAAAACAATTAAACAAATATGATTTAAAATAAAAAAAGTTATCTGACTCTTTGCGGAATTGTTGTAAAAATTACTTTGAAAACATTTCATCTATAGAAGATAAAAACATTGATGGAACACATTAATTAGATAGATTCCAAAATGCATGGATAATGAGATAAAAGGAATCCGAAATACTCCACCACCTGGCCACATATGCTGAGCTCGAGCCACCTGATTGGTAAAGCCAATTCCTCCACATAGCAGAGGCGTTGGACAATGACTTAGCCGCTAAGCGACGTGTCTTAAAAATGACGTGAGTAAAACGATCATACACGCATGGAACTACTAATTCGATCATACACGCATGGAACTACTAATTCTTAGGCTGGAGAATATCATTTTTTTATGAATCTAAGAATATCTATGTCCTATATATACCAGCATGCAAATATGTGCAGAGCTTGGGCGTTGGAGTTGATCTCTGGGCCGGCACGTCCGGTGATAATTCCGGCTCTATGCTACACCTACACCGGAGCTCTCGGGGTTGCACAGCACAGGTGATGCTACGTACCCGCTCTACATCTGCTGCCTGTTCCGATGCCACTGCCGCCGGAGCAAGCCGTAGTGGAGGCCGACGGTTCTTGCCTCCCGAAGCTCCACAGGCTCTTGAACATGCCCGGAGTCTTGGACTCGTCGCGCGGGGCCGCCGCCACCATCCTTGACTTGACCCCGGACCCGGAGTATCAATCACCAGCACCGCTGCCGTTGCAAGGGCGGAGCGGCCTCTCCATCAGAGGCCACGGTCACCGCGCGGAGCGTGGCCTGGTCTGAAACCCCGAGCATCAGCAGTTCAGCACGCTCGCCGGCAGGTTCCCGGCGTGATTCGCCGGCTCCTGCGGTGTGGGAGGGAGACTCGTCGATGTAAGCGCGTCGGGAGGCTTGCCGACGACGGTGACCCGGCAGAGCGGGCAGGTGGAGCGGGACGCGAGCCACACGCCGATGCACCCGGCGTGGAACCCGTGGCCGCAGCAGGGCAGGAACCTCGCCTGCTCCCCGTCCTGGAGCCCGGCCAGGCACACCGCGCACTCCACCACCCCGACGTGGTCCGCCGTGCGGTACACCGTGACCGGCAGCGAGCCCAGCAGCTCCGGGCCGACGCCCCTCGGCGCGGGCACCTCGGCGACGCCGTTGCTGAAGTAGTAGTGGCGGAGGAAGAAGCTGAGCGGGAAGGCGACGAAGATGAGGAACAGCACGAGGATGGCCGCCGCGATGAGCATGCCGTGGAACGGGTCCATGACATGCGTGTGGCTCGGTGAGTGAAGATGCGCTACGTTCCATCACCAGGTCGTATATGTATGCATGCGGTCGAAGTACAGTGGGGAGGTGAGCGACGTTGACATGGATGGATGAAAGAGGGGAGAAAGAAGGTGGAACCGGGCGTGCATGCAGGCGCGCGCTTGACGACGGGTCAACAGTCCAGATGGAGCAATCCGTATGCGTAACGACGAGTCAACAGTCCATGCAACAGGGAACTCACGAGCGAATTCGCAGGTTTTTACCACACGTCGCCCTCTCCATAGGAGGTCCTCGCTCGTCCAAGTTTCCAAGCTGCAACTGGTGTATGATTCATTCAAAATGGTGACCAATCCACTCCTCTCCAGATATTCCGGCCCCCGTGGTGCAAACTTGCAGCGTCAGATTCCAGCATGACCTCTAAATCGTCCACAAACGTTCGGACTCGATTGTCCGGACGCTGCATGTCATCCCACGTAGTCTCGTATTTATCCGTAGATCAGTCCGGTGTTAGTCTTCTTATAAACCGAAAACAAATCAAGGGCTTTGCGAGAGTTCAGACACCCTTTTCACCGCCGCCGCCGCATGGACCCGTATGAGAAGCTATCGGAGACGGCGGAGGTGGTGGATCCGGAATAGGTAAACACCCGAAAGATCAACTCGGCGACACGGCAAGTCCGTCGCCTCAAAGCAAAGGCAAGGATGGGCCGGTCGGCAAAAAGAAGGGTTGCGGGCGAGGCAAGTGGGGCCTGGGATGGGGAAGATACCGAGCAAAAGCTCATCACTTTGGCATCAACGGCGGTGACGCTTGCTCGTGTCGTGCCTCTCTTGGGGGCTCCATCGTGGTTCTTCCCTTCTTCCCCTTTGCTTGTGCTCCAGGACCCATGTCTGCTTAGTTGGACTCTGCGGTGTCGATGAATTGTGTCGTTACCCTCTCAAGGGAGCCATCGACCTCTTCGTCGTTCTCGTTTGGGAGGATGATCCAAGCTCACCTCTCCAACAAAGTCAGCCCGAGGTCGGGTACTGTTTCAGCAACAAGTGAGTCTCTAACTTTGTAAGCCAATAAAATGTCACTAAAATAATTCAAAAGGTTAAAAAGTGACTTTCTTGGAATGCCAATGAAATGACTGGACAAATTTGAATAAAAATGCCAAATACTATCAGACACCTGACTCTTTTTCGAGCTTTTGCAAAAAAAAATACCACTCTCATAGAGTCTCAACAAGAAAAACAAACCAAACACAACATTTTGAAACAAGATACAGCATATTCTAACAACAAAAAAAAAAATAGCACGAATCTTGAAGCAATAACAGACGATGTATCCATGCACGGTAGAATAACCACTCTCATAGGAAGACCTAGAAGACCAGCAAGTAAACGATCACACTATGGACGGCTATGGAGCAGGTGACTCTCAGTCTGAGGAATAACTTTTACTCCTCATTTTCTGCTGGACTGATAGCTGTCGAAGAACATCATGTTCATCGTAGGTATCTGAGTATTAATAATCTTTATTAAAAGAATGTCTATGTGGCTATGTCCTATACCTCCATGTGTACATAGCTTAGGCAATATTGGATCGAGCTGCTCTCTGGCCGGTGGCAATTCCTAACGCTACACCGGTGATCTCGGGGTTGCACAGGTGATGCCAATGCCCCGCTCTACGTCTGCTGTTCCGCTGCCGCCGGCGCAGGGCGCAGTGGACCCCGACGGCCCTTGCCTCCCGAAGCTCCACAGCCTCTTCACCGACCTCTGCCTGACCACGCCCGGAGACTTGGACGCGTCGCGCGGGGTCGCCGCCACCATCATTGACTCCGGAACGTCGATCACCAGCGCTCCGTCGGTGGCCACGGTCACCGCGCGGAGCGTGGCCTGGTCTGTAACCCCGAGCAGCACACTCGCCGGCAGCGGCAGGTTCGCTGCGTAGTTGGCCGGCTCCGGCGGTACGGGAGGGAGACTCGTCGACGTCGAAGCCTCGGGGCTGCCGGTGACGGTGACCCGGCAGAGCGGACAGGTGGTGTGGGCCGCCAGCCACCTGTCGACGCACTGGGCGTGGAACCCGTGGCCGCACCCGGGCAGGAACCTCGCCTCCTCCCCGTCCTCGAGCCGGGCCAGGCACACCGCGCAGTCCACCAATCCGTTTCCGACGTCGTCCGCCGCGCGGTATACCGTGACCGGCAGCGACCGCAGCAGCTCCGGGTCGACGCCCCTGGGAGGCGGGGCCGCCGTCTGGGCGCTCCGCGCGCGCGCCCGACGACGACCGCTGGGCGCCGGCGCACCGGTGCTGAAGTAGCGGTGGTGGAGGAAGATGAGCGCGAGGGCGAACGTCATGCACAGCAGGAAGATGGCCGCCGAGGCGAGCACGCCGCCGGCCGACACGGCGGGCGCGGCCCAGCGCGACGACGACGTGTCCATGGCGGCCCTGTGGTCGGTGTCCAGGTCTCGGTCGGTCGTTGATTTTCGTGTGGCCTGGTGAGTGAAGATTCGCTCCATTCCATCTCCAGGTCGTATATAATATGATGTGTGCACGCGGAGGGAGTGTTGGAGTGAAGAGGTCAACGACATTGACATGGATGGACGAAGGTGAAGCTCCATGGGTGGTGCTGACAGCAGACGAGTGGACCAAGCCACAGAGGCGACTATTACCACACGTCACGTGACCCGGTCCTTCCTCCTCCAAGTTGATAGATCGCCGGCCGGAGCAAGGGCGGAGCCAGGATTTGAACATTGGGGGGAGGGGGGGGGGCGAGGTGAAAAATATATAACTTCAAAAATATTATCATAGGTGCTGTCACTTTGAGCTTGTGGTTGAATTTATACTAACAGTGACACTATATTTTAATCTGGAGTTTGTTTACCAAGTGAAATAAGAATGGGGCTAGCTCCATCTCCTCAGATTTGCATTTTCAAAAGTAAGGCGTTACTTTATTGTTCGTCTTCATTCTTCAAATATAAGTAACTTCCAAACTAAATAAACTAGAATTCAAAATCAATCATTTGGATTTTGCCTCGTGTAACTGTAAACTAGTGCACAAGACAGGCTAAAGATTCCTAGCTCATACTTTTGGATCAATCTAACTAGTACTCCCTCCGTTCCCAAATACTTGTCTTTCTAGCCATCTCAAATGGTTACAACATGCGGATGTATGTAGACATATTTTAGAGTGTAGGTTTATTCATTTTGCTTCGTATGTGGTCACTTGTTGAAATCTCTAGAAAAACAAGTATTTAGGAACGGAGGGAGTAGTATGTAATTTTGTAGTAGATCTAAGAAAAACAGTAACCAATAACCTGTAAAGTCTAAGAGTAACATGAATTCGTAATGATATACCTTAAGTTTAGGGTTGACTCGCCTGAGTGAGCTGCGCCACCAGATTCAAAGACTGATGATCAACGCGTCATGGACGACGGGCAGTGGCGGAGCTACGTTGGGGCAAAACCCGGCTGTGGCCCGTCCAGCATAGCACCAAATAGTGAAGATTAAGAGGCTCTTAGTAGGAAAATTATTAAGGTTAGCTTCAATCTGGCCTGTTTGGCCCGCCCAAGGATTTTAGTGTAGCTCCGCCACTGACGACGGGGCACGGCAAACGTACTGTTGTGAAGATTATGCGGCGACGCTCCAACAAATGCGCTTCTGCTACGCTCTAGGATGACGACGACATCTAAACGGAAGTTCCTATATACGGACGGCGGTAGCGGCAAAACCCTAGCGGGAGTGTAGAACATGCACATACGCCGGTTACGATCTGATCGATTCCTGAATCGCAGTTTTTTTTTAGCGAATCATGGATCGCAGTTAGCCAGCCACCGCCGTACGTGGGCTGTTGCCTGCTGGGCTTTGAGATTCTCTGATTCGGTGCTGGTTTCATTAACATATGGGCTAATGAGCAAGTAGCTGCGGCCAGCCCGGCCATTAGCGTGTACATACGGTATACTGACTGCTAAATATTTTTGAGGGGGGCGAGCGATTGGACCCCTGCTCGCCCCTCCCTGTCTCCGCCCCTGGGCCGGAGTACATAGACGGACACGAGGGAGACGAACGAGAGAGGTAGACAAAGACACCAGTATTTTGCGAGGCGCAACTGCCGTCCTCTTTTTTTTTCTTGTTTTCTTCACTTATTCTTTCCGGCAGCACGCACAACTGAACGTGGCCGATTACAATGCAAAGCCTCCCCACGATCCTTTTTACCTGCGCCATCCCACGGAGAATCGTTCGGAAGCTGACCAAATTCGCTACGACTCGATCTATACCTGTACGTGCACGTACACGTACAAACTAGTCTATACTGAACTAACGCATGGAGCTGACGTCTAGTGCAATACTGAACTAATACATTTAAATGCATGGAGTATTTGACAGACCTTGTAACAAGAATAGCACCAACACTAGGCAAAGCGAAACGGGTTAGAAAAACATTGGGTTTGTTTAGGGCACATTTAGATGTGTCCTAGTTATTTCACATCTAAGTGACATAATCAAGCTAAAAAAAGGAAATACCGACACGAATCTTAGCGTAAGATCAATAAAATAAAAATTAGATGTGCAACGCTGATGGCACATCTAGATGTGCTTTTTTTTTATCAATGTGTGACTGCTTGTTAGTCATCTTCATTAATCCAGCCTTAGAACAAAGGCCACTAAACCTAGACTTACGAAATTTGAATAATTTCAACTTAGGATAAAGCTAGAACTTCAAGTAATTTGGGAAGGAGCAAGTAAGATAAACATGAAGATAAACGGCTTCAACAACTTTGATTCGTTTTGCAGTATGAATGAAGGAGATACAAAGGGAGAGAAAACAGGGAACATATGACTGGCAAGGGCTCTCCATTATTTACTCTTCCTAATAAAAATACAAATCATAATTTACATCTGCAATCGCTCTAATCGTTCCATCTAGCTACATTTCTAACCACATTAGCTTCGCCCTGTACTAAAAGACAACCAGAGAACTACACTAACCACATTTGCCTCACCCCAGCTACCATCGGTCTCAGGTAACATCTAATCTAATAATTCCTAATTTGTCGCAGGCGCCTTCTGCTCATTGCTCTTCCCCAGCCCCACGCCTTCCTTCTGTTTGCTGCTGTCCTCTTTCTTTTCATTGATGGAATGTAATGCGGCACATAGTCGCCTTGGGGATCTCGTCCGCCGATCAAATCCTCTTATGCACACATATCCTGCAAGAGATCATGTCACAGAATGAAATATGGTCACATGAGAAAAGGCGCCACATATCGTATCGCAGCTTAATTTTGTGGGTAGCGGGCGATTCACAAATGATCTTTCAAAGCTAGTTTATTAGCAAATTTATACTGCCTCGCATCTCAGCTTCTTTACTTCTGCAAAGCAACTTTCGTCCCCAAAACTGTCAGCGGGGCGCTGATTTCACTTGTGATTTTGCAGGATATTTTTTTTTTCTCAATGGTCCATGTTAGGCATTTTATGAGAGCAAAAGCGTCCATCCTTTTCAATATCCGAAGATCCTTAGCCCATCAGTGACAAATAAACTAACAAAGAAGAGAATAAAACGGCAAGCACTCTTTACCTTTCTTGTAGCAGTCTTCAATGTCTTGTCTTGTTTGACCTGAGATTGATTAGTACGCCAAAGTTAATATCACTCAACAGTAACAATTTCACACATTTATAGTTCACAATGATAAGCTACCTTTTGTGATAGAGTGTATTGATGAGCCAAAATATACAATGCATTTCCCCAGATCATTGAGACACTCACTAGAGAAGTCTATTGGAAGACGGCTAGATGAGTCATCTGCAAAGACCTACAAAGGGGTTTAGTTGAAAAGTTAGTCTCTAGCCAATTTGGTCTAGAATTGTCAGAAATTAACAGCGTAAAATATGGCAGTCTGCGCACCTCATGATCCTGAAAGTAGGTACCGTTCAATGGGAAGTTTCCTCTGGATGCTGTTCGACAGGGTATCTGCTCATTCATGTATGCACCAATCGAAAATAAGGATAAAAGATTTACTCATATTGTAATATATGCTAGAGGGTTCATATCATATGTCCGATTTGGGTCAAATCTAAGCACTATAATTACATGGTGCAGGGCACAAAGAGACGCGCATAATTATAATCAAATTATTCCACATGACCATTATTATCAAGTGAGAATAGCTTAATGGTACAATAACAGTGAGAAAAATATTGCTCTCAGAAAATGAGGGTTGTGGATGAGTTCATACAAATGACAAAAAAAAAGCCCAACAAGAATTTATTAGAGTTGCAGTGAATTTCAAATTGTGCTAGATTTGTATGGCCACGGGCTGGGAAAACGGTAGTTAGGCCGACGCTGGCCGGTTGATTTGTATATTCTTTTTGTATGCACGGAAGTGACGAAACTCAATA